>OU015594.1:5310000-6560000 GCA_907165245.1 Habrosyne pyritoides | reverse complement strand
ACTCCATGATCGCTCTAAGAGTATGTTCGACAACGATGAATTAAAAGCTAGTGTAGCTGATGATTGTCTTATGTGATAAAGTTAGCATGGGTGAATTCTTCGAATAATAGAATTTCAAAGAAAAAAAAAATCTTTCTAATACTAAACCGCAATCACATATAGGGCATATATGCAAATATCTATATACGTACGTATTATGAGAAAGAATTATGTAGCATAGCGTAGTAAGCAGTATTATGTAGTATATCAGTCATTTAGCTTCTATAGTACAAGCTTTGCTTAGTTTGGGATTAGATGGCCGTGAGTAAAGAATATCCCAGGATATTTATTTATAAATACCTCTGCCTACCTCTTTGGGGGTAAGGCGATGATACGTATTGTGTATAAATTTAATCATTTTTGAAGAGAAAACTTATTTGGCGGCGTTGAGCACTTTTCTTGGGATGGGTTTAAAATGTTAAACTCGCGTCAGGACACGTGACCTGATCGAAAATTTATAAAATTCTTCAATAATATTCATTCAATAATGCACAATGTTAATGTACAAGTTTTCACTTCTGCCGGCCGCTCCCGGAATGCAACCCGTTGTTTTTTTGTTTTAGTTTACTATTTCGCTAGATTTATTATAAACAAACGTTTCCGATTATCCGGTTAAATAAGTAATAAGTTAATAATGTGATTATTACATTGAGTGAAACAAATAACGAACCACGTTCAACTAACGCGAACATTGATAACAATAATAGGTAATTATCGCCCTCACTACTAACTACGCTATTCGTTGTCGACATAGATGGTTGATATTTTTAGTTCAAATATTAACAGCAATCTGTATTTTAATCGTTTAGGTAATTTATTACGTCCTAGATATTATTTCTACAAGATTACACATATATAATTTTATAGGACATAAAAAATCGTACAATTAATATTATTTTTCACAAACCTTTTGGGAAATACATTTATGTAGAAAGCGAGGTTTAGTCCATTTTTAACCTATTCGCCGCAATCCTAAATTCAAATATTTTTCTAAAAGGGATCCTAGAGGACTTCTGAGATATCCCAAATATGTAGGGCAATTATCTTCTCTACTTAATCCCCTTAAACCGAATGAATTCTTAAAAGAAAACTATTGTGCTGAGAGTACCCTCCTTGTATTGCCGAGGCTGGGTAAAGTTAGTAATGTGACCCGAGGAAAGTGCCTTTTAATAAATAAAAATTCCAAGAACTAACCGTTGTTATATGCGATTTTAGTTAAAGTTATAAAACGAGATGTTTACATACTTTCATAATAGAATTTGTAGGTGTTCTGCCAAAGACGGAATTACGATTCCAGTTCAATGTGACATCTTCATTTCTTTACTGGATGCAGGTAAAATCTTAGAAAATTTGTAACTAAACTGTACTCGTATAATAACTATTGCAGTACAACATTAAAATAATAAGCTATTGTCAATCACATATTATAATATAGACAGGCCATTCGCCTTATTCATTTTCGCCACATTCGCCTTATACACGTGAAGGAAGGAAAAGATAATTATATACTCGTACTCGTATATCGCCTTACGATGTACCTGTTGTTAGAGAGAGCTGGATATACACCATAAGTTATATTAATAAATATAGATTTAGAGTAACGTCGTGTACTGACAGTGGTTTGTGCGCGACAAAATGGAATTAGGACAACTACCAGCATTTTATGTAGCCATTTCTGAGCGCGGATAACGCATCTATAGTTGATGCATCATAGCCCCTTTTTACAATTGCCAGCGTCATCATAAAATTATAACTGTAATTTTATAAGATTGTAATTTTAGTTCTACCTATAGAGTAGTACCTATAGAGTAACACTAGATCATCTTCCTGAGACAATTAGATATGACACTTTAACTTTGATCCTTCAGAATATCATTACGAAATAATGAACAAATTTGACGAAAATTTACAGAACAGATATTGTTTGTGGCTTGGTTGTACGTACTATTAAAAATTACTATATAACTTTATCAATTATGTTTTCAAACTATTTTCACTTTCAGTACAAAAGCATAAATATTATATTAGAGAGAAACCAGTTTAATTTAGATAAACTGAATATTTATTGTGTATTCCAAAATTCCACAACAATAGGTAGATAATAGCTTTCTCCCTATGCAAGAAAATATTCATTTCAAATATCCGGCTTCCTCATGGTTTAGATCAATCCCCGATCACATAATTCAATTTACGTTATCCCTCGCCGAGAAAATGGCGGAGTATTTTCGTCGATAACTAAATTAATAATTTCTGATGACGCTATTATTTTGACAAGAATCGATTGCCATTCTACCTGAATAATATTCTTACGCTGTGTCCGCAATTCTGAGCTCGAGAAAGCCCGGCTTAGGGCAAATTGAGCTTGACATTAGATGTATAGATCGTGTGTTAAGATTCAATATTTCGTGATCCAGAAAAAACTAGTTTGTTAAATTCCATAGTTATTAATCGTTTCCCCTGTGTATCGATAATACTAAAAGTTTTAAAAAAACTGGGTACATTATACTCTCTTGTATCCTTGATGGGAACCACGATGATCTTCTAGTATTTTTCATATACCTTTGCGCAAACATATTTCAGGTTGTTATATTCTTATTATAAATGGATTAGGTAATTTTCAAAACATACATGTACAAACTAACCCAATTATTTTATACAACCATACCTTACCCGATATCCCATTTCAGTTTCAGGACCGTCATCACAGAGTTTACAATTAATTAATATTCTACGCATTGCTTACACATACTTGGTTTGAATATTTGATGTAATAACAATGTGATGGTAATCGTACATTCAACTGAGTGCAAAGATGCGAGATCATTCGATAAGAGCCCGTAGGCGCGGCAGGACGTGCGCGACGCGTCTGGTTACCCAATCCTATACAAATATTTGAAATACCAAACGCGCCATAGGGAAAATTTTGGTATATTATGCTCCCAAAACATTTATGTGTTTACATTATAAAATTATCTTTTTTATTATCCTAAATTCAATAAATAAATTATAGGGGCAACTTACGTATCGATTTCGAAAAGCATCTTGCACATTTCCACAAGGAAACTTTAAAAGCGTATCAACACTAAAAATAATGTTATAAATTTGTTACGCTAATTTTCTTATAACTTACATTTTATAACAGAGCCAATTGCTTAAATTCATGACCTTACGAAGTTTTTAACTTCTTAACAACTTGGCACTTATCGCAATGCAAGTTGGCGTTCAAATCGGGCAAACAGTACTCCAAAACGTCATGAAGGATGGAAGTATATATCACTGGGACCAAATTCGTTCCGAATAGGTGGAGTAGACACTCGCTCGTGAACATTTCCTCAGAAGCTCACTGCAATATCGCTGATGTCACTATGATTTGTGGATACACTTGATCACCTTCATACCGACATACTAATTTTGAGGCTAGGGACTATTGCAGGTACCATTTGATATCTCTCCTGAATATTATACGTAAAGAAAACTTAATACATTCACACTAAGAGCCAATTTGCTTTTACACGCTGCGGTTTTAGACATCTGGAATTTATTTTTAACACGTATTTAGAAGACTCATTTATTTTCAAGCTTTAGCATGTTTCATGTTAATAATAATAATAATTAAATTAATAATAAAAAAAATTGTCCTTGGACATTCTTTACACACGGCCACCTGATCCCAAACTAAGATACTACATATACTGAAAAATATTTTTTCCAAATACATACTTAAATAGATATTTACTCCCAGACACACATGGTCAGGTCATGTGTGTAAATATCTATTCGCCAATGTTTGTCCTGGAAATCAAACCCGCGACCTGCGTCTTGCCAGTCAGGGTCGCTAACCACCAAGCCAACTGACCTGTCATTTAGCTATTTTTGAAAATTACCAGTAATATTTTCAATTCAAATACATATTTCTTTAACATGGAACTCTTGACCTAATCCGCTCAGCTTGTACTCCTTCCCTCGGTCGCGTGATAAGTAACTGTAAACACACATCGCAGACGAACTATTACATTTAATTATACGGTAACTGAGACTTTTATGCCGCCTTATCAGCTGCAGTAGAACTTTAACAGCTATTGTAGTGTAATAGTGTACCTTTGATGTAAAATTATATCGTTGATACCTTTAATAGACACGCCACTATCGTGATAAAGCGTATATTTATTATCTTTGATTACTGGTCTAGCTTTTAATTAAATACTAGTTCTAGCATAAAGTCTGTGAAGGTTTGAGTAGCTCACTAAATTTCTACTTACAAATTAAACGTTAAAGGTCAGCAATTCGTCAACAAGGATTCGGAACATTCGATAAAAATAGCTAGTAATAAAGATGTATGTTTTTGATTAAAATATATTAAAAATGCAGAAAATATACACACTTGTTACATTATTTAAATGCTTTTAATGTTGGACCTTTCTATCGTTGATTTACCACATCATGTTAATTTTCTAAGGTAAATAAAAATTGCTTATAAAATATTAGTTAAATATGTATATAAGTTAACAAAAATAAAGCAAATAAATATACTGTTTTGTTATTTAACTTAGGTGTTAGCAGCGATGATGTTAATGGTCCAATTCCACGCGATTTACAGCTAAACGTCTTTTAAATGTATTTATTTACGTATGAACGTAGTCAAAGAGAGAGATATCGAGAAGTGCTCTCTGACGCTGCCTTGCGAGGCTACGTGAGAGATGGCTTTCAATATCAAATTGAATTCCGCGGTTCATTGATTTTCAATTTGTTAGGGAGTACTCTCGTCGTTTACCATAGACACACTCGGTTACGACTATTGTAAATCTTCCGAAAATTTTTATGCATTTCACGATTACTTCTCCAAAAAGTTTGGTCATATTTCCAAATTATATTTTTACGACTTGCAATTTTATCGGGTATACAGATTAAAAATTGAACGGAGTCTAATTTCCGAATGGACCCACATTAATAACTCAGGTACAATTTCAGTACCTAAATGACATAAATCAGTTTTATCGGATTTTGTCATAGATGAAATATAAATTAATGATTTGTGAACGTTACAGCGTTGTGTGGCGATAAAAATATGAATTTCGGAACAAATCAAAACATCCTTTTAGCCATATACATATATAGATGTTAATTCACTCATATTTTACTTCCATTGCGCCGTGGAATTCAAAAGCTTAAAACAATATTTCAAAGTAATTAAACTCAAAATATTAAACTACAATGGCCACTGAAACTAAAATTAAAACTGGTCTTTGCCCAAGTTTTAAAGTAATATTTAGTTGAAATCCACAAACTCGTTAAACTTAGACTGACACCGTTTCTGTGATAATTTGATTCATTCTCTTCATCCATTTTCAAAGGAACCGTCAGAACGTCCTATGATTTCAAATATGACGTACTAAATCCATTGAACTTATTGCAGACCGAAATGTAGGTTACAAAAGCAATTACACAAATATAAATTGCTTAGTAATGGGTATACTTCATTTTTTTATATTACAAAGGCGTATTAAATTGTCTCAAATAAAAATGGTTAAAGTACAAAGAAATCATAAAACCAATCACAACGATACCCATAAGCATTGCCGTGTTTCACTTATCAATAACGTTTCGTTCAAAGAAAATAGATTTTGCCAAGAGCATTTTGCGGAAAGGAAATGTGTGTTTCTCATGATTTATATCCCGAATAGGGGCGTGAGGTGGCCGGTTCATATGAAGCCGGGGCTGCCCGTTGGCGATAAGCTGAGGCCATTCTATACACAGAATACACACTAGGAAAGAAAAATAAACAAGCTCCCCTCCCTACAATCTTATGTGCCACTAATAATCTCAGTGCCTAATAACATTGAATAGGACGTAGTAGACACAACACAATATTGCCATACATTTTTTTATTTATTATTGAAACTAGTATAAGAAGTCATATGTTACTTATTAAGGTGATTTTTCTATATATATCCAAATACCTATAAATTATAGTACATTACGTAATCAAGAGCTCTCAGAGTAGATATTCGTTTCGTAAATGTTATACTCGTATATCACTACATAGTATAAAACAAATCGCTTTCTCTGTCCCTATATCCCTATGTATGCTTAAATCTTTAAAACTACGCAACGGATTTTGATGCGGTTTTCTTAAATAGATACAGTAATTGAAGAGGAAGGTTTTTATGTATAATACATGTGACATCCCACGGGAACGCGCGTAAAATCGCGGGGGACAAGTAGATATTAATATAATAGGTACATTTAATTTTAGCTAACTTGGCAGGCGTTCTGCCAATTTCGGTTAATTAACAATTTGACTACAGCGCCACCTATTGGGTCTAATTGTCTAAACCATCCAAGAACATGCACAAACACACACACAAAATTAACACACATAAAAATGTCCAACCGTTTAGGACTTCAGTAACATACACACGGACAAATGAAATCCTTATATATATATATATATATATATATATATATATATATATAAGGAAAATAGGGTTTGACTTAGACGCGCCATAACCTCAAAACTACAGAACATATTGGGATGAGACTACTACCATTGGACGTGGAATTTTTCGTAGATATATAATATCGATAAACACGGGTGAAATCGCAGGGGACAGCTAGTATATATATATAACAGCTCAATCAAGTTTTACATACAAACTACCAACTATGCATGCATGTCTACATTAACCTTTAATATTACGTCAGTTATAAAACTGAAGTAATATCCTCAAAAAACGAAAGTATTACTTTAAGTGGCTATAAACCACCGGCTCCATAAAAGAAAAGGGGTTTTCAATTAAACGCTTTAGTACCCCGTCCTTATTTCTTTGCTATTATTAACAGACTGACATTTAAATGGAGCTAGTATTTTTTTTTGCCTGTTGAAAGGTACTTTTACATCTCGATGTAACGATATTATCTGAAATATCAAAGAGTTACAATTTACAAAACGTTTGATGTTTAATACCAGCTTTTAGTGGAAATACCTTTCAAATACGAATAAAAACATAAAAAAAAATATCTTGATGACTTTGAAGGTTTTGATAAAGCTTAGAAACCGACCATTGAATTTTTGTTTGGATTTTTTATGTGAAACAATATTTTTAGGGTTCGATGCCCATAAATGTAGACATTATAATTGACTTATAGCCAAATATCACTGTTGCGCCTTGTGCCTATTAAAAAAATTTGTAGTCGAAAAATTTTAAATAATTTTAACTATCTCATCTATCTGGAATACTGGTGTATGCCACAGAATAAACTACACTATCTATTTCAAAATATGGCACAGTTATGAAAAAAAAAGTTGATTGTATTATTGTACAGAACCCATTTAAGCGCGAGTCGAACTCGTACTTGCTTCGTTACTATTCTTCTTGTCTAACAATCCGATATCATTAACATCTGACAATATAAATGAATATGGTTTTGTATCGATCCGCATTTCAAATATACTATTGTTGTTTTATGTATATATTTGTTCTCTTACCTTATTTGCTGCCTTCGTTATTTTTAAGCCCTAGTCGTTTCAATATCAAGAGACTAAAAGTATAACATGAGTCGAACAAAGCAAACGATTACGCGGTTTATTATCTTCGAGTTAGTGTTAGACATTATTTATTTAGATTGAGAAATGAGACGGGTTCCACTTGGGGTAAAAAAATTAATAGGTATAATTTAGCATTTTTTGTATTCAAATATATAACTGTAAGTATTATTATATTGTATAATATTAACTCAAAACTCTAACGTTCTTAATCAAGGATTATTTTTCTTTTTGCGATTTATTTACGACATTATAGTATTTGAATTAATTAATTAACTCACAAATGCGTTGATACCTGAACATCATTTTCTGGTTGTCAAATACTTTACTGTATAAAATCAAAACATCACGAAAACAGATGACACAAAAAAAGCGTTGAACTAGAAACAGTTTTTTTAGTACAATGCCCTTTTATCTCACGTTGTAAAAGCTTTACTCATAAAATATATCGATGAAAACATAAAAGTCCTCCAGTCATCAAGAAAAATGCGTAGCGTAGCATGAATTCACTTCCTAAAAAAATTACACCGAAGCAAATAAAAAATATGGACTGAACAAAATTTTAATTACCTGTATGTGTTCACATTTTACTATTATTACTAGTCGTCCCCCGCGGTTTCACCCGCGTTCCCGGGGGATGTCGCGCAGCCTACGTGTTATTCCAGACTATAACTTATATCTGCGCCAAAATAATGACTTATATATTATATTTTGCTACTTTTGGTTACATTATTTAGTAGTTATAGTAGTTACATAGTTTTAGTAGGGATCCCTATTTTTGTGTAAATATAATAAAGCTAACATAGGATAACTAGGTGATGTCACCCGGGGATAGTGTAGCTTCCCAACAGTGAAAGAATTTTTAAAATCGGTCCCGTAGCTTCGGAGCCTATTCAATGAAGACAAACAAACAATCAAATCTTTCCTCTTTATAATATTAGTATGGATAAAGAAAATTAAACCTAATATTGACATTGAAAAAAGAGCTTCAACCATTAATGGCAAGTTAATAAATAATTCTGGCTCTTTGATATAGGTTACTAGCTATAGCTATGACTACGGTCAAAAATGTTTGAGCTCATAACGCTAATTGCTACGAGTTTTAGCTACAATTACGCCTACGACGGCTACGACGGCCGCTATGGCCGTACCGCCTACAGAGTATGACCTGAACAATGAAATGGTCAAATAATATATTTCAAGTCAAGGTTTAGTTCTACGCATTTTAACACGTAAAAATATTTACAGAGTAACGTGCCACCGTTGAAATGAGTTGACGTGCGTCATACACAGTGTTTAATTAACAAAACATTTATCAAACTTTCTGTAGGTGCGTATATTTTAAACGACTGTTATCTATCTGAGGTTAAGACGACATATAACGCTGGAGGTTGTTTGTCATGTAAATTAATTCAGTCTCGGTTAAGTAAAACTCATTTTAAGGTATAACTTACGTAAAACTTGAAAATTCACTTGTTTTAAAATGTGTTTTGCCCGTGCAGCTATGTGATTAAATAGAACAATTTTAAGACCTTAGATGACGATATTATCCAAAAATATCAACAAAATAGTACTTGTTCGTAATATGCTAAGTTTGTTTGCAAGATATTTATTTGAGTGGGCAACTTTTAACAAGATATATATGAAAGTAGACAGCGAAATTCAATTGAAAGCCCGAGTCTCCAACAGTCCTCAGAAAATAAGATGATTAAAGTTACAATTTGTGCTCTATCTGACTTCATTAAACTATATTTTTTACCGTGATCGTGTACTGCATGTCGTATTCCACTTAATAATTAAGTAATTTCTGTATATTGTTCATTATCCATAGGTAGCTAATATAATATGGTAAATGTAACCTTTCATTTATTAATTTAGTTTGGATCCGTACGACTATTGACAAATCAAGCTAATTATACTGCAATAACACGTACAAAGCCTTTTGGCATTATAATGCATGAACATATTATTTGTACCTACAACAAACTATGGTAAATAAACAGTTTCAAATGACAAGTTTTGCAATAAAATGGCGTCTATTTATTATTTACAATACAACGTTACCAAAAGCTAATTTGAATACATTACGTTTTAAAATACAATCAGGTCGTAGGTTGAATCCCACCTAGGACAATGATTTGTGTGCATGAACATGTCTGTTTAATCAGTGTCTGTATGGAAACAAAAAATATGTATGTATGTTGTAAAAAATTGTAATATATCCCTTGTTTGGTTTCCATATAACACGGTCTGCATAGTTTGGGATTAGAAGGCCGTGTGTAAAAGAATGTCTAAATATATTTATTTATTTATATTTATGGTAGGTACTGAGAGTCAAGATTTTTGTACGAAAGCTTACAGGAGGCAGATGGTTTTGCTAAAAAGCAGTTGGGGCACTACTATCCTGCGCTGACCCGTATGAAGTTTATTCAATAAGCCGGCAATTAAAGCACTAAGACTAGAGTGTATATTACAAGTCAAAATGTTTATATGACCAATATTTATAATAAATAAAATATCCTGGGACATTCTTTACACACGGCCATCTGGTCCCAAATTAAGCAGAGCTTGTACTATGGAAATCAGTTAACTGATATACATATACTATATTTTATTTTTTTAAAATACATACTTATATAGATACTTACACCCAGACACAGAATAAACAGACATGTTCATGCACACAAATGTTTGTCCTGGGTGAGAATCAATCAAACCCGCGACATCGGTTTGGCAGTCAGAGCGCTAACCGCCAAGCCAACTGGCCTTTATTATGGTAAAGATGTTTTTGTGAAAGTTTTAATAATCTGAGCGTCTTAATGCCAAATATTTGAACAAAATAATGATGATAGAATTAACTTTGATGTAAATCCGACTGTGTGAACTTTCAGAATGAATTATTTTCTATGGAATTATTATAAGATGTAATTTAAACGTCTATACTGATAATGCGATGCGATGGTCATGCGATGGTGATTCAAATCAAAGTCATTTCTTTTTTATCCCCTATTATTATTATTTATCTATGTTGTACACTAGTTTATACTGTATATTTACATACAGATGTAGTATTATCAAATTCAAATATAAAAGTATAAAAAACTGAATATCTAACCACAAATGAATTCTCAGCGGGCATATTATTATTTTCCATAAAAATGATTAGATATGAGCAGAACAACATCTCCCGGTCCGTAGCTCATTGTCCCGCTAAGATTATTTTAATAATTTCCCATTATTTCGATAATATAAAAAGGGAAATAACTGGCCGTTTCAGAAAATGTTATGACGGTGCTACTAAAATGAGATAAAAATTTGCTAAAGAATGGAGCTTAAATATAATTTTATGTTTAAAGATATTTGAAGTATGAAATACCTGCTTCTTTTTTTCGCCCGTGTTGCCTGAAACTTACAACTTGGGGCTCTTCAAGAAAAGAGTGAATAGGCTACTAACTGGAAAGTGAGCTCCATCTTCGGCCTCATTTCACTTACCATCAGGTGACACTGAGGTCAATTGCAATCTCTTCATAAATAAAACTATTAAAATTTCATTAGACAGTGAATTCAAAATATTTTTTATATTCCTTATACATGTGGATATAGTTACTAAATATTGAATCATGTATTTTATTCAATAACAATGTTTATGCAATGTTTTCGGTAACAAAATACCTCTATACGGTTCGAGCTGAAGACTCAAATAAACTTATATTGAAAATGTGAGATGACAACAAACGAAATAAGAAATGCTTCGTAGCTTTAAACAGTTAATACCTTTATCATTTCAACTTTTAAGAATATAATAAAATTGCCTAAATGTAGAAGAGTTAACGCTACTACGCCCCACGCCATCTTGCACTTGTTTTTTACTCGAATCAAGTTATTATGCAGGAATTATCTAATTATAGTTTTTACACAACTAAATATTGTTAGGAAGATATAAAAATATTATAATTCTTATACCCACAAACAATATCCATACTAATATTATAAAGGTGAATGTAAGTTTGTTTGTTACGCTTTCACGCGAAAACTACTTAACCGATCATCATGAAACTTTGTACACAAATTCTTGGAGGTATTAGAAGTAACATAGGATACTTTTTATCCCAGAATTTTTTTACATCCCTAGTGAACGAGGGTAAAACCGCGGGGAACAGCTAGTAAGACATACATAAATACAAAGGAGGTGTTACAAAAAAAATTCATTGGAAAAAATTACAATTCCAAAATTGCCCGTATTGATAAAAAAAAACCTGCTCTACTCGCTAATCAGGATCAAGCCCATCTTTCTACGTAAATTTTACATATAGTTGAGGTATAAATACCCAAACAACAATCAATTATATATAACAACTGCTTCAACAAAATACCAGCTTTGCCCCATGACGTCGCATCACTATAACATGCAAACTTTAGTTATTCATTTGTGTTCATAATATTTTGTATAACGGGCACAAATTAACTGGTGCATAATAAAGCGAAACCGGTGATTTTGACACAGACCATGCCGGGGGAATACATTTACAGGATTATCGTAGGCGATCTTGATTGTGACACTAATTGCGTGGTGCTGCCCGTTGCGTTACCAGGGCTGCGCGCGCACATTTCCACGCCAATTAACCAGGACCTTTGGGTCACTGTTACGGCAATAAATTCAATAAAGACATCGTTTAAAATTAACCTCGTTCGATATAATTTCTCTCACAAAAACATTTGTGACACGGATTTAGTACAAATTTTACATCAACGCTTTTCACCGATTCTATTCTCATCTTTGTCAAATTGATGTTTCATCATGAATATAATATTTGACATCCCACTAATATTATAAATGGGAAAGTTTGTACGTATGGATGTTTGTTACTCTTTCACGCAATAACTATCAAACGGATTTAGATTAAACTTGACACATAATGGGTTGGGGAAAAAGTTCCTTCGCATTTTTTTAAGAAAATTCAAAACATTTTTAATATAGTTTATTTACATTTAACTAAAGTATGTAGGTACAATTTTGTTCGATAACTTTTTGCATCTTTGACATCAAAAATTCCGGATTGAAAATGCTTAAACCAAATTTGTGCTACTCTCACAGACTCTGCACTAGGTCCATAAACATCGCAAATTTTTTTCGCGGCTTGCGTTGCATTTTTACCTATTTTGTAGTAAAATTTTAAAATGAATCGAATTTCTTCTTTAGATTCACTTATCTTGGCGGTACGAAAAACAAATGCAAATCACACATTTTCCTAATTTGAATTTGGAATTATGTTCTTTAAAATTTAAACTTTCAATGATACCAAAACCAGCCAGATACAAATAGTATACCCAAAGAGATTTTATTACAAGTTCATACATACTATAATGCGAAAAGACTTTTTCCCCAACCTAATATATAGGAAATACCCTGGAATAACAAATAGGATTTTTTTGAAAATTGCTTGGAAAACGTTACATCCCTCGGGAACACGGGGGATACCTGTGACACCATAGTGTTATAATTAAATCTTAATTTCTGGAAAATTAACGTTTACATATATACTAAATTCATATTGTGTCCGTTAAATTGGTTAATCTAGATTAATTAATGATGAATTTATGTAATACTAGCTGTCCCGCCCGGTTGCCCCCGTGTTCCCGAGGGATGTAACATTTCCCGGCACAAAAAGTATCCTATGTTACTTCTAATACCTCCAAGAATATGTGTTCAAAGTTTCATGATAATCGGTTAAGTAGTTTTCGTGTGAAAGCGTAACAAACAAACTTACATTTACATTTATAATATTAGTAGGGGTTTCAATAATTTTATGCATTAGAAATGGAAGATATCTATATCTATACTAATATTATAAAGAGGAAAGATTTGTATATAAGTATATTTGTTACTCTTTCACGCAAAAACTACTAAACGGATATGGATGAAACTTGGCACATAGATAGAACATATCCTTGAATAACATATAAGCTATTTTTTATCCCGGGAATATGTGATATCCCTCGGGGACGCGGGTCAAACCGCGGGAGACAGCTATAGAAGATATAAGAACTATTTATACAAACTAAATAATCGTTAAACTTTTCAGTAATATAACATACTTACATTACTGAAAAAGTTTTTAAGCGAATTACGTTCTGATAACGTTTAAAGGCAAAAGGCCGGGTATAATGTTCAAAGTATCAGTATAGTTTAGGTACATTTTAAGTTGGGTTGTGGATGATAACTCAAAATGACACGCCGGTTGGTGTGTTGGTTAAATAATCTCACTAAAACGTGACGAGGTTGCAGGTTCGCTTCCCAATACCTACAAACATTTGTATGCTTGAACATTGTATGTTTGTTGTTCTTGTAAATTTTATATTATGTAGCAGATAGCCGAGTGTTAGAAAATTTTGAGTTGTAGACTTCTTAGTGCAGAGTTCGTCCAGGGAAGTACTACCAGCTTACCCATTTCCGCTGTGAACCAGTAGTGCACTCATATTACTGTGCTTTGGTTAGGAAGGTAAGGGAGCCGTTGAAATTACAGGGTCTCAGGGTCGACAACGCATTGGCGATGCCATGATATGCGATGCAATGTTATGATAGGCGGCGGTGACCACTTGCCATCGGGTGGACCTTGTGCTTAATTGTTTGCCCATGTTATATAAAAAAGGATTTGAACATTAACGTTGTGCATATTTACCGTCTTAAAAATTTTCGATCTGGTCACGTGTTCTGACGCGAGTAAAAACCGCGAGAAAGTGCTCAACACCCCTAAAGAAGTTTTCACTTCAATGAAAAAATGTTCTAGGGAACTTATTAAATTCATGATGTAGGTATACACGTGCATATATTCATATTATTAACAAATTGTGCGTAGATATCTTCTTTATCATGAGACTTATTAATAACTATTGAGCAATATAAACGAAAATCATATTACAGCCTCAGGACATTACTTCGGATAATTGATTATAACATTCTAAGTGGAATGTGCGTTTCCAATATATATTTTGAGAATAATATTACAAAGAATTTGGGCTTTTAATTTGATGGTGATATGGTTGGAAATCTATTACTTTACTTACTTATTAAATCATCATCAACAGCTCTAATATATACCTAAGGTCTGGCACTAGCCTAACATCGTAACAAAGTAATCAGAATGGGGTAGTATATTGTGACATAATATGTCTTTGGATTTCTCTGGCATGCCAGTTTCTTTAAGTCTTCAAAATTTCCATAATAGAATTTTTTATTTTATTACACAGAACTTAGAACCCGGCCTGTGATGGTCGCTTACCATTTAAGTCGTTAGGAGTATTAAAAGATATGCCATGTCACAATAATTATATGCGTTGGAACGATTTGAACATGGACCGTCATAATCTTAGCTGAGGGCGTACACCGCTGAGCCATCTCGGTTTTTTTGGTACCTAATATGTGAAAAAAAATCGTATGCAAGTAACCTATTTTATAAAATGTATGCTTATACCTCCATCTCACGATCAGAATTTTATACCTTTAAAGACTTTACAAATAGAGACAAAAAATCACTTTCATATATTTTGTACACAATATACTAAGCGACATAAAACCTACACAAAGAAAATACAAAACAATGGGACTATTTTTTCCATTGTAAATATATAAGGAGCTTATATTTATTGTTCACTAACTTCCTTCCTGTGATTTTATGGGATATCTTATATTTTCCAGAAAATATTAAGTATTCATGCGCTAAATATATTTTAAGTCTGTTAAGTCGCTTATTCTTGATCGAGTTAAACAAAAAAACATTGAAACTTTCACATCTATAATATTAATAGAGGTCACAAATCTTAATGTTAAATAGAATTAGGCTTTACTAAGACCAACTACAAAAGCGTACGCGAATGTGGGTTGCGTTCAAGTCGCAAGTTTCCTTCCATAGTCGTAGCTTGTCTCAAGTCACGCGACATTCAGGTGGCTGCCAAAGTTTTAGATGAATGCCCAACAAGTTCAGCCGTGAAGAGTTTACCGAGTTACACTTTGCCGTACCTACGGCCCCTTTAGTGTGTAGAAGAACTGCAGTTAGCGAATTACCTACAATTTTTCACCGTTGAACTCGGGAACAGCTATTTTAATAAGTCTTGAGCGTAGTTTTAGATGTTTTCTAACCACCGATATCTTTTTCCATTAAGTTTTATGTTGTTCAAGCACTTCTGATGCTATTGGTTTTAAAGTTCTATTCGTTCTAGAACGCATAATTGGCCAGATGCTAGAAAAAATTGTATTTGAGCACCAACGTTGTAAATAATGTTACGTTACGAGTTGACTTAGAAATTGCTACATAAAAATATCAATTGGCCGTATTTTCAATTAACTTATTCGGAATAAACGACCAACCAAGTTTTAAAGCTATATAAAACCGAAATCAGGCGCAGGCGGGGATTTTCTAGGAAACTGCTCTGGCGGGGCGCTACATTAAACTTTCAGACAGCAAGCCTGCCACGGCTTGGCGTGAATCCGCCCCAAATTTTATGCCGTGTAATTTCACACTACAGATTTTCAGGTAACGATGTAATAATATTGCCCTTGGTGTGACTTGCTTGCGAAAGCACGCAGGTGCCAAGTTAATATGTATTCGGTATGCATTTGTAATATGCCAATCTGATACAACGGCATATTACGAATTCTAAATTAATACTTGATCAGGTTCAAGTGGTGTTGAATGTATAATGAAATAGACTTCAAAATAAAAATTTGTACCTAACCATAACCACGAAATGTAATGTATTTTTTTATTATAATGTAAAGCAATGTTTAAGACGCATTCAAAAGTTGTAGCACAAAGCAAAGCCTTCCGTTTTGTTATACGCGGGTGAGCTTTCATAATTATATAGTATTGTTATATGATAACTTGTAAAGTAATTACAACACGTACAAAGTTCCGGTCTCGAGGACCAGCCCGGAAATGCCGGAAGTTATTTTACATCAGCATCGCCTAAATAAAGAATTAAAATTTGAAGCTAATATCTTCAAGGACCATAAACAAAATAATAGTATAAATACTCATTTTTTATAACTACGAGGAATTTGAATTTAATAAAGAAATATTGTATTGTGTACCTACCACATATTTGTTTAGCAACTCTATTTGTGTTGTTTTCCTATGAATAATACAGGTAACATTTGTAAGCTCGAGGGACTTTCCTTTATGTTTTGAGTCATAGTGAAAATTACTTTTTGTTGAGAAGGTCCAAATTCGTTTACAATTCCCTGCGTAGCTTTTCCCTTATATCAAAATATTTATATATTAATAAATAATATATTTTAGAAAATATTAGTTTATTTATGAATTCTGTTGATTTTGCTTTTGTTTCTTTAAAAATTTTCTCGTATCTCGGCTAAAATAACTTTTCACCAAGTATAAGCTGTTTTACGTTAATGTATAATTATATAATTAAAAATGTTCTCTTCAGAAATGCCTATATTTGGATATCATTTCAAATGATTAATTGTTCATAACAGTTACATCAAGTGTCGCACCATAAAGGCTATTTACGACAAGAGTGCAAGCGCAACACAGAGCAACGGGCAACTAACAATGGTTTTGTGTAAGTTTATGACCATGCTCAACAATAGAAACTTTAGTCGTCCTACGTTGTAATCTACACAGTGTAAACCCGCAAATGTATGTGACTAATGCATATTCAGTTGTTATATATGAGAGGCCGTGTAGTTTTAAAACAATAATTTTGAAACTTCTTCAAATAATTAATACAAATTAATAATGCGTTTTATTACCATACAAGTTTATTTGACAGCTTTTAGGATCGTGCAGCTGCCCCCTTCAGCTAATTCAGCTAATACAAACTTCGTCAAGCGGCTTCACGGAGGCCTCGGAAAGCTTATAAAAATTATAATAATATATTTATTTGCTATAAAATACACACTGGAGGACACAAACAGTAGACAGAAGAGAACTTTTAAATACAAAATTTTGTTGAACTCTGATACCCAAAGTAAGATTCAACTTGTGTTATGGGTACCACGGTCCTCGCACTTATTAATCTATTACAGAACAACTTTTCAGTGTAACGTGGTAGCGTGAGCATAGTTATAATTATGTCTTTAGTTTTGTAGGTGTGTCAGAGCTTATCTCTCACGTGATTAGTAGTATTAGCGTAGTTAGCGAAAGAGACAGAGCTCGGAGGCCGCGACGAGACATCCTCGAGTTAGTGTCATTTTCCTTACAGAATCGAGCCCCTGATCGAATTCGTCCCTTTTTTTATGCCGTGTTCACTTGCCTAGTTATGGTCAAGTGACAAGTAACTTGTCATCCAAAATGCCTTTGTATACCAAAGTTGCATGGTAGCTGATTAAATACCGTCTACTGGAAATAGGATCCCGTTATCAGGCCTCTCAGCAGCCTATCTTAATTGTACAGAAGAGAGCCTGTAGATATACATAATATTATGTTGAGTAACGAGACTATTAGATCTTTTATCGTTAATAGCAAGAACTTTGGTTGGAAATCTGGATATTACGCCACTGGTACGTTTTTTACCCAGTATAAATCATTTTTTAAAACTGAAACTGGAAACAAATCTTAGAGTTATTTTGCTAAATTAACTTATTCTCTAAGTCGATATTAACAAAAATTAAATTTTGTCAGGGTCAACAACTCGATTAAAAAGTAGATTTGGTCATTTTGGTATTAAGTCATTATCATATCAGCCCAGGGATGTCCACTGCTGAGCATAGCCTTTGGATTTACACCTTGAACTGTCCTGGGCCGCCTGCATCCAGCGGCTTCAAGCGACACTCTGACCAGGTCGTCAGTCTACCTGGTGGGAGGTCGTTCCACTCGGCATTTTCCTGTACATAACAAGTACCATCTTTTTCATTATTATATTTTAAACGTTGTAATATATATATTAAGCTATAACTGTTTAATAGAATCTTTCTCAAATCAGTTTAATGCCCGTTCTAACATGTTAAAGTGGCAGTTATTCGATTTCGTAGCGCTACCTTTTGTAGCTGCAGTTCTATAAAATGATTTTCCTGACATTATTTATATAGAGCGACCGCCAATTGTAGTATTTTATATACATTTTTAAGATATGTTAGATTTTAAAATATAATTCAATATTATAATTTATCGGTGTAAGTATACGTCACAGGACTTTCTAACCCAAAGATTTCTTAATTTTATAACATGAAGCTAATAAAGATATGTTATTTGTATATGTAGATTTCACTAACAGTAACCTGTACAGTGTTTAAGATACATTACGACATACTTTATTGAATATTTAAGCAAGAATCAAATAAAAATCAAGTTATTGATACATTATATTTAACACCTCAAAAAAAAGAGCTCTTGCAGACCAATAGGCCATAAGGGTTTCTATTGTACCGTTTTGGCACGGAGCCCTTAAAAATACATTACCATTTACTAGGTGTCCTGTCAGAGATAAAAAGTCTGGCTCTCTCCATACCATATATGTGTTGTTTCAGCAAGATCGGTACAGTCATGAAGCCGTAACATACAAACTCACGATTAAAGGAATTAAGTAAAACTTAAAAAAAATCCTATATAGTTTATATATGAAAGCATATAGAGTTTATTCGTAAGTAGGTAATAGGCACGTATTACTCTTTGAGCCAATGGTATTATAGGGTTCAGTACCTTATAAAAACTCAACCTTTCATCACACAAAGTAGATATAGTAATAGCTTATAGAGGTACTCGTATAAAAGACGGTGGTGAAAACACGCGCTCTGTAGGAAAGGACCCCGATTCATGAAATAAAGTTGTTTGAAGCATCTGGCGTCTCGTGGACAGTTGTAATGGTAATACGATTCAACGATTATAGCGGGTCCCGATGTTCCCCGTCGTAGATGTTTGGAATAATGAAAAGCTTAACGGTTTCGCTCTCGAAATTAGTTCTATATATTACGCTTACTTCGCCCAAAGTGTACACAGAAGTAAAGATAAAATTTAAAGGGAGGGTTCGCGAAATATTAAAAGAACAAGGAAACTGCTAGCGAGCTTAAGTACCTAATTTGCAATATGGAAGGTGTTTAAGTACAAGGTACAATTTCAGTTGTAATACCTCAAATCTGTGGCAGTCATAATAACTTCGATATCATTTTTTATGCTACTTTTAATTGTCATCATCCATGATATAATTTTAATGTAATATAATGAATATACTCCTGGAAAATTGTGGTGGACAATACTTTAAATCACCACTGAATTACACGTGAGTGGTAACACATTAAAGGAACCAAATGTTGCCAGATGTATGCCAGTAGAATAAATGTATCACACATTTCACTATAGTGGCAAGAATTATCAAAGCTAGCTAAAGTTGACAAGTCAGTTGGCTTGGTGGTTAGAGACACTGACTGCCTCGCCAACTGGCCTGCCACAAATTACATTGATAACTATGAATTTACCTACAATATATAATATAACCCTTAACTATTTAAATTCGTAATCGTGCGTACTACGATTTTGACTCCAGAAGCAAAAAAAAATTAAATTGAATTCTTAATCTTACCTTATGCCAGGCAATAAACTTAAACAGTATAATTCCATGTTCGTAAATAGTTATAATATTTATAATTACAATTTGTACGCATGTTTTGTATTTTAGGTTGGGGAAAAAGTCTTTTCGCATTATAGTATGTATGAACTTGTAATAAAATCTCTTTGGCTATTCTATTTGTATCTGGCTGGTTTTGGTATCATTGAAAGTTTTAATTTTAAAGAACATAATTCCAAATTCAAATTAGGAAAATGTGTGATTTGCATTTGTTTTTCGTACCGCCAAGATGAGTGAATCTAATGAAGAAATTCGATTCATTTTAAAATTTTACTACAAAAAAGGTAAAAATGCAACGCAAGCCGCGAAAAAAATTTGCGATGTTTATGGACCTAGTGCAGTGTCTGTGAGAGTAGCACAAATTTGGTTTAAGCGTTTTCAATCCGGAAATTTTGATGTCAAAGATGCACGTCGCTCTGGTCGCCCCATTCCGGATAAAATGGATGGCATTTTTGAAAAAGTGGAGCAAGATCGGCATATCAGTAGTAACGACGTAGCTGAAGAACTGGGAATTGGCCACAAAACAGTTTTGGCGCATTTGAAAAAAACTGGGTACACAAAAAGCTAGATATTTGGGTACCTCACGAGCTCACTAAAAGAAACCTAATGAACAGTGTACTCATTTGTGATTCTTTATAACTACGTCATGAAACCGAACCATTTTTGAAGAAGCTGATAACTGGTGATGAAAAATGGATCACGTACGACAAGAACGTGCGAAAAAGGTCGTGGTCAAAGGCCAGTCAGGCTTCACAGACTGTGGCGAAACCCGGGCTAGCTCGCAACAAGGTGATACTGTGTATGTGGTGGAATTGGAAGGGCCTACTGCGAACAACTGATGAGATTAATGCAAGAAGTTGAGAGAAAGCGGCCGGAATTAATCAACAGAAGGGGTGTGGTTTTTCATCATGATAACGCTAGACATCACACATCTTTAGCCACTCAGCAAAAATTAAGAGAGTTTGGCTGGGAGGTATTAATGCATGCGCCGTATAGTCCTGACCTTACTTCAGATTTCCACCTGTTTCGGTCTCTTCAGAATTCTTTAGGCAGTGTCAGGTTAACATCACGAGAGGACTGTCAAAACCACTTGTCGCAGTATTTTGATCAGAAGTCCCAAAATTTCTATAGTAAAAAGTTATCGAACAAAATGGTACCTACATACTTTAGTTAAATGTAAATAAACTATATTAAAAATGTATTGAATTTTCTTAAAAAATGCGAAGGAACTTTTTCCCCAACCTATTATTTAAAATTGTAATAGGTACGCACGTTTTGTATAAAAAAAATATATAAAAAGGGGGTGTGTGTAGCAGTTTACATTTGTCAGAAGTGAAACTTCTTTCTGAGATATAATTTTTATATGTTAAGTAAGGTTTCAGCAAAAAAAAAAATACCATTAAAATAATAAATGTTCCATTATACAAAAAAACATCATGGCGCGTAACGGTCGAGCGTAACAGACAAATGAGACGATTTTTAAATTTCTACCCTACGTCGATAAAGTTGTTTCACTTCAAAAATATAACTCAGTAGTTAATTAATTATTCCAAATATTCAATCGACTTGAGAGTTACTACTAAGATTTGTTTCGTAATGAAATAATTTCATAAAAGAAAGTTGTACAAGAAAAAAGATGTCCCATGTAATACCCTCAAGAGTACTGCTAACAAAATTAAATCTCTTCCTCTAATGACTTCGTGTCGAGTGGATAAACTGGATATGTCGATTATCCCTTAGCACCACCTTTTATTCTCAGTTTTCGAGGTAAGCCATGGTACCTATTGTGTAATATACCAACACCTTGTGGGGTATCGGGGGTAAACGCTGAACGTTCTCTCGAACAAATTGAAAAGCAATGAACCGCGGAATTCAATTTCATATTGAAAGCCATTCATCTTTGCCGCTTCTTCGAGACCGTCTGAAAGCGTTACATCTCGACTTTGCCACTCTGCTTCATCCCTTAAAAAGTTCGCCCCTTTTCTCACTCAGTGTCAGATAGGTAGGTATAATATAGTGAAGATATCGTTCTAGTAAACAGGTTACTTGAATATATATCTAGATAAAAATTACATAAGATTTTCTTTACGGTGATGCATCAAACAAAAGTCAGTTCAATCATTCAAAGAGGTTTTCAGGCTTTTTATAACTTTTGTTGAAGAAAAAATGTTATAATAACAAATTAATAACAATCATAATCAATTACAAATAATATCAAAGTACCTGGTTCACTTACTACCACCTTTATATTGAAAGTCTTGTCCAAGTATGCTGTGTTCCGGCAACTGCATTTGATAGCCAGTTCCCTTCCGCTCATAGTGTTAGCCGCAGACCCTTACGCAGACAATAGAGTTTGTATGTTTACTACCTTTAGGCACATGCGAATGAGGTCAACACAATTTAAGCCTTTCCATTAAGAAACACGGCTTTTACAATTATTTTAAATTATTTTGTCAGCATTCATGAAACGATTGCGTAATCTTTTTATTAACAATAACATTACCCAGTAGAGAACGAGAAATATTTCAGCACCTTTCAGATAATTTGAACATTAGCGCTGACCTTACGATCATTACTATAAATATCTCAAAATAACCATTTATTGTTATGCCAGGTCATTTGTTCCTTTATTACAGCGATAATGGATCAGTTGTTATTTTTCACGGGACACAGAGTTTCGGTACAAACATTAGTACTAATGGCCTACCATGAAATGGGAGCTAGCTTTGTGAAATAATTGCCTTACTCACCTTTGCGTCTAAAGAGGAAAGAGGTGTTACCTCGGAGTATACATTAAAATATTATGACTTTGAAACATTTGCTATATCACAGTCATTTATGTAGCAAATGAGGGTAATTATTACATACATATTTTATAAATATTATGTACTTATATTTATAATTCTTTTACCACAGCAATTGTATAAACATCTGAATAATATTTTGGCTACCAATTTGAACGACGACTTCTAAAAATGATGAGGGAAATTTATAGGCGGCTACACTTTTGACACGCTTTCAACATCGTCTCTAATTGGCAAAGTTTCCTTTAAAATCGACCTTCTAAATACTCCAGACAATTATTATTTTGGAGACAAATTATTTCCGAAAGTCTGGAAGTCTATAGATTTAACTTTACTATTATTAAGCTCTATATATTTGCGACTCTAAAGATACTGGAATAAAATACAATTTGGATCGAATACACAGAATTTTTATTGTGGTTAACATGACTAGGCCACTTCATGTTTATTACTTACCAGTAAGGTAATTATTAATAAAGCCCATAGAAACTGCGCCGCGTTCAAACACGAATGACCCATGAAAAGAGCTAGTGAACGCTATAATGTGTACACAAAGGCTTAAGGGTACAACATCTAACGTTTCCACCCATTATGAGCCGAGACCACCATTCAGGGGCTCAAATGAGTCTTAATGAAAGGTACGATACCATTATGAAGGCAATTGTGAGCTCATAAAGGAAATTAAAAAGAGACAAAAAGGCAGCGCTAGTTCGTTGCAAAAAGGTGAAACAAAAAGGTGTGCGCGTATTCGTAGCGGAGTGGTGCTTTACCAGAGCTCATGAAAGGAACTGCTTTTATACTCGCACATCACACGCTGCTCACTAACATCATTATAGGACGTTAATTAATTACTCGGAGTAATAACGTATACCAATATTATGTTTTCTTATTTGGAATTCGATACAGAATTTATACCATGAATGGAGTAATATATCGACGCCGTAATTTCTACGTATTTATTTCGATAAATTTCATATTATTACTTATATTTCAAGGTAGGGATGTATAAATAAAATATTCATTATCGTACCATCTACATAGAGGATAAATTAAACACAATACAAAGTATCGATAAAAGATGATATATAACTTACAGTTGACTTAAATTATACTGTAATTTATTGTTGCAAAAATATTAAAGATTATTTCATATATTTTAAGGTATAGATGTATCAACGTTGATTGCACATGGCTTTTTCAGCACACATAGCAGACTTTTGTTAATTTGTACACTTTCATATTTTACAATGTGGTTGATTTTATATGGGTAAATAGGTACATAAATTTAATAGTATCATGCCATTGTAAACTTTAGATAGAAGTACAAAGGCAGATGGAGGCTGAATTAAGATGTGGAACCTATATCAACACTCCTTTTTGCGAAGGTTAAATTTAGAGAGTACCCCTGGAATTAGCATCTCATCTTTATAACGTGCCATTATGCCTTAGGTCATTGGGTAGTCCTTCGTAAAACTGGTTTTTCTTATTTTATAATGTGCCAGTATGTTATTGTATTTTTGAAGTTAAAACTTATTTGACGGCGTTGAGCACTTTTCTTGGGATGGGTATAAAATGTTAAACTCGCGTCAGGACACGTAACCTGATCGAAAATTCGTAAGACGGTAAAAATTAACGTTAATGTTCAAGTTTTCACTGCTGCCGGCACTCCCGGAGTGCAACCCGTTGTTTTTTTTATTTTAATGTATAGGTCCCTGTCTGGCAATTGTTGTACAAACCAGAATTAAGATATTTTTAAATCATGATAAAATTGACGTCGTCCACAATGTAAAAAAATGTTTGTTACAATTTTAAACTTGTCATGTTATAAAAGAAATGGAAAAGAATTTTCCATTTTAGGATCTACCCCCACGGACCGAGGAAGTTGAAATAAAGTTCGATATAGAATTTGCCAATTCACAGGAGAACGCGTGACAGGATGCTATGTTCCACTTTATTTCAAACAACTGGAACTTATTACTTAATGCAATTGAAAACTGGTCGGTTTTCCGGCCGGCTCGGTACGATACGGTCCATAATATATGTTTGATAACCATGTGATGAGTGCTGGATTGCAATTAGAAGATTTCTATTAAAGTGCTTCTTCGTAAATATTTTACATTATTTTATGAATGGGATTTGGCTTTGGAAATAATTATGACGAATGTCTAATAGAAAATTTGCTGTAATTAATATTTGTTATTTAGAGCTGTTAAAAGAAAGTCTTACAAATAATAACTGATGTTTTTTTTTTTTTCATATTTTTTATGCTTGGTAAATATAAACAGAATTTAACATTTTTCATTTAATTGAATTTCGATATAGCCATAAAACGTAGCTAATCCTCACTTACTTCTTACGCTTACTTCTCTCTCACACTCCGAAATATCCAGAATCTTACGTTATTGAGAAACTATAAAAATAATTTCAAAATAGAGCTTAGTGCATACAAAATTTAAGTTGATTCTATCATCATTGTACGGAATCCCTTTAAACCATGTGAAATTCATCCCTTTTGCGTGTAACAGCAAAATTGACGTCCACAAAAACTTATTGCCAAGTCTCTCCATAAAATACCTCAAGAGCGGAGACTGTACGCAAAACAAACAAAATATTCGCTAAGGAAATTCAACTTAAATTGCCTCTATGTACAGAGGAAAAGGGTTCTGACCAAATCTACAAAAGTTTTTTAATGAATTTGTAATTCGGCTGCCACGGGCCGCTGTAGGTACAGGTTTCTTTTTCTTTTGATCAAAATTTTATTGTCTCTGGAAATCTTCAAAAACTTGCTTGCAAACAATAAAATTGGAGAACTTTCGGTTTTATCAAATTCGATTTTGATCATCACAAATTGTATACATATTTCTCGAGTGGATAATAATAAAATATCTTCGACTTTGTAACATAGTTCACCAATAATGAACATTATATAGTTAACGTAAATAATTTTATTACCACGAATATTTAAGCGATGATATTGTATGCGCCCATTCGGAAATTGGGATCACCCGATCGATGACTTTGATAGATAGTTCAGTATGACAGAACTTTTGTAGTAGAATCTGACTAATAACAAATATTAATTCGACAAACACAGACAATGTATAACATTAATACAAAAGAGTGACTAATGGTTCCACGACACCAGGTAAAAAGTAGGCAATAAGAGGATTCGACGCAAATGGTTGGAACATTGTCGCATTAGTCATCACAATGTCGACTTGGTGACATTTGGACAGCGTTGACAAATGATACCTTTTATTGAATAATTATCGCGAGACTCGACTGTCATGATTCTAGTAAATGTGGGAAATTGTGATATAAAATACGGCATTAAAACTAATTAATGTATTTAGACCCTTCACAACCGTTTGTTGTATTGGTGCCAGGTCGTGTCATAGTTTGATGGACGTGAGCCTTAAAATGCCTTTAAAACCAGTGTGAACCAAATTAATTGGATCCTGAGTGCTTTGTAAAATTACGGCTATTTAAATAAAGTATGCATTTCCAACTACAGAAAACTAGTAAAGGGGTTAAAATATTTCAAAAGTAAGTAGAGTAAATGTGTTGCATTAAAACTTAACGATGCCACAAACCAGTGGCACTGTGTCCAAATTGCTTATTTTGACCGAGTGTATTAATTATCCATGAGAAGGATGGCGCGACTCGCTTCTGTCTGCACCTAACTGAAGCTGTAGTATGTAAAAAGATTACCTACTAGTCGATAAGGTTACTGTTTTGTGGCGAAAAAATTAAACTAGGATTTTGTATAAAACTAACAGTAACAAAGTGTTTTAACTAAACAATAAATTCCAAAAAGGATTTCGAATCACATACTTGTACTTATTACGGTTATTTGAACTCGATTAAATTACTAAATAAGGAATAATCTATTGGATAACCCTTCCTACAATGGGGAACTATCCTGTATTCAAGGTAAATGATCAAACGCTAACCAGTGTATTGAACATCCAGAATACACGGATACATACATACAATGTGATCAAATTTTATAATTAACTAGCGACTCGCCCCGACTTCGCTCAGGTGCAATGTAGATACTAATACATATAAACCTTCCTCTTCAATTATTAAAAAAACCGCATCAAAATCCGTTGCGTAGTTTTAAAGATTAAAGCATACATAGGGATATAGGGACAGAGAAAGCGACTTTGTTTTATACTATGTAGTGAAATGATATTTATGTACATATAATACACATAATCTACACAAAAAGAGTAGATCTTTTGAAGCTGTACAATTATAACGTCACAACTTGCTATTTCATACAAAACTCCGTTCGTTTTGACATTTAATAAAAAGTTGCTAATTTGACATGTCAGTCAGCTATTAAGTTTATTTTTGACTGTAGAATTTGTAAACACTCGATAGCAGTTTCAAGCTTATTGAGTCATGGAATCCAATTGAGAATATACCTAACTTGTATGTAACTATCACACTAGAAGTAATACACATAGTTATCTCCGATAACTAAGTGGGCACATAATTTTGGTTGGCTCTGTATAGCCACATTATGTTAATGCGTTCATTGAATTAGAACATCAGTCAACCGAAAGATTAGATCGATCGACCATTAAATAAACGTTAACAACTGTGTGCAAACTATAACAATATGTTAAATACGAAATTAACAACTAATAATGTTGTTAATTTAATTAATAGACTATTCCGCCCCGGTGTTTCACCCACGTCCCCGAAGAATAAAATATTTTCCCGGGATAAAAATATTCTGTGTGTTAATCCAAAACACATTCTACTTGTATTCCAATTTTAATTAAATCAAATCGGAACTGACGTAACGGAGTTAGGTGTTGACATACGCACACACATACAGACGCACGTATTTATTATAATCGTTCGATATTACTGTATTAAGAAAATAAACATCATGGTTTTATTTCAAAATTTCATTTGAGGCAAAATAAAAGTAATCTTGTAAACTATTGCAATACTTCAGTAGAAAGCACCAGCTGAAGTTTCACGAAATTCAGACATAAATTGCATGAAACGAAAATATTCTACAAATAACGAAATAATGAGCACGTCCCTTCAAAATAACTTAGACCTCCTAGTTTCACAAGTATTGCTGCGCGCTCACCGACCTGTGGAAAGAAGTTGAATTTAATGATACCACATATGTCTGCAACATGTCTAGAAATAAAATACAGAAACCAAATTGAGTCAGTTCGATTTTAAACCATGGATCACGGTACTTCTGATATCAATCACTCAGTATCGAATAACAGACTGATCAATGAAAGGCATGTCAGTCGATGCAGCGGTTCTCAAATGTGTACCTACCGCACGCAGATTTCAAACAAGTGTTGCCAAGCTATAAAAACATAACATAAGTATTATTAACATTTCAAAAAATAAATCAATTTTAGTATCATATATTTCATAACTTTTACTTACACTTAGAAAATATTTTTCAAACATGACTAAAATTTCAATAAAATTCTATTATTTATTAAAATAGATTGGACCATTAAATTTCGAAATATGTCCCTTGGCAGCACTAGAACAACGAAACTGTTACAGAGTAACTTTTGATTTGTTTCCAAAGAAGTACATTTTCGCCTTGAATTTTTTAAGATGTTTACTTATATTATTATAAAATACCTATATTTATAAAATGGTTATGTTTAAATAAAATAAATGTAATCGATGCCAATTCAAATTTTAATGTTTTTTAATTAAACTGTCCTAAAAAGGCTGGAGCTTCTGTTGAGTATTTTTTTTCAGTACCTACAAAAGTACCTATTACTTAGAAATTTAGGAATGGAGAAAGTTCAATAAAAAAAATATGCCCTACAGCTAGAAAACCTATACACAAGATTAAGAGATTTTGTAGATGTGTAGATTTAAAATAAAAACGAAATATTTCGACTCTAAAAAAAAGAGGAAAGGTATACCTACCAGTCTAAAGAGAACAACACTATATCCCATTTCGGAAATTATTCAGCTCTATCAGTTATCGGTTCTATGACTTAGTCCTATCTATTACCACTTCAGTTTACCAGAACATTTTTTTTTTATGTTGAGGTCGGCAAACGAGCAGACGTATCGCCTGATGGTAAGCGATTACCGCCCCCCATGGACAGCCGCAACACCAGAGGAACCACAAGTACGTTGCCGACCTTTTAAAATGGAGTATGCTCTTTTCTTAAAGGTATTATTATTATTAGCATATTCAATGCCACCCTATTTTTATCAAACTTTTATAAGCAAAAAAATCCAAACATTAGTGGAATTCGCCTAGCTATGAACAGTACAAAATTATTTGCTAGTGCTAATCGCTCATGTTGTCCCAAATAGAAGTATGCTCTCTCGTTGACAGAAATTGGGACTGCTACCTACTGGTTTTAATATCAATATTATTAAAACCATTATCTGCTTTGTGACGAATGGTTTCTGCTGATTACCAAGAGCCTGTAAGGTTTCCTATACGTCAGTGAGGTGCGAGAAATCAAAAGATTCATCCCACAAATTATCTTATATACATGCTTACTTGCATACATCAAATAAACATAGGTCATTTAAATAAGCCATAAAAGTTATGCGTCTGGTAAAGATTTGTAGTATATGCTTGTATTTTGAAGTTATAGGAAATAGAAGGCTCAATAATAACAATTGTATAATGGGATAAGTTTTTTTTTTCACAATATCATATTTCGACAATTTGATCTTAGAACCTTTTCCTACCTAAAAGTAGTACTACTACCTTACCCATTTCCGCCGTGAAATAGTGCACTTGTAATACTGTGTTTCGGTTAGAAAGGTAAGGGGGCCGGTGAAATTACAGGCACATGAGACTTACCAACTTCACGTCTCAGGGTTGACAATGCATTGGTGATGCCCTTGGTGTTGCAAATTCTATTCTGCTGTGATTACTTCCCATCAGGTGGACCGTATGCTTGTTTGTCGACCCATGTGGTATAAAAAAAAATATTTTAAAGAGATTTTAAGGTCAGAAATATAATGAAATACGATAGCATTTATTCAGTAAAACATTTAGGAGTATTATTATCGATATTGTTTACAGATTTACTGCTTATACAGTATTTTAATATTGGGTTGGTTTAACTGTCAGTTATTGGGATACAGCATGTTGTCATTCATGGGTAGACATTCTACTTTTATTTTTATTTATTCATGCTGTATAACATTGAAAATTGAAAAGCTAGAAATATGTTAGAAATGAATAATTATATTTCACTAATATAGTTTTTTTTGTAAGGAAGTATGGGTTGATGAATGCATAAAATTACTAAACGGATTTGGATGAAACTCGGCAAATAGATATATAACCTAGATTAACACATAGGACATTATTATCCCGGGGAAAAGTAATATCCCCGAAAAGGTAATATCCAGCGGGTAAAACCGCGGGGGACAGCTGGTCGTTATGATAAGGACAAGGAGGTCAAAGAGGTCGAAGAGGTTAGATAAAGTTCTAAATATATAAGAAAATCTTTCAATAAATTCTAGGAAAACTTACGGCTGATCTGAGAAACCTAGTTTAAATTTGAAAATAATGTACAGTAACAATATCAAATTCATCTTGCATTTTTCATAGATTGAAAAATTTCAAAATGTCTTAATCACCACTCGCATTTTTTATAGCTTTTTGTGCAAATTCTGCATAGAATCGTAAAAAAATATTACAACATAATTGTATATTGATTAAACACCTTTATTTTGACTACATTTCGGCCCGCGGTTTCACCCGCTTTTCCTTGGAATCTAATGTACCCCGGTTTAATAAGTTGTCACTAAAAAATAGTATAGCTTTATATCGATTAAAGAATGTTTTTTTTTGGCTCATATATTTCATTGGAAGTATGAAATAGGATGGATAGATTTGTAGATTATTCCTTTTCCTACATCTAAACTTGCAAAGTTTACCTTTTTGTAATGTTAGTGTAGATTCACTCGGCTCGCTTGAACTGTTTGTTTACAAAGTCTTTACCGCAAAACGACTAAACCAATTTTGATTTGCAGTGTTTGCTTTGAACTTTCTGCCATAGTATAAAAGAAAGTAATTAATTTAATATAAGTTAAAATTCTTCTTCAAGCTTTTTTTTTACATATTTATATTTTACTAGCTGTCCCCCGCGGTTTCACTCGCGTTCCCGAGGGATGTAAAATTTGCCCGGCACAAAAAGTATTCTATGTTACTTCTAATACCTCCAAGAATATGTGTATATAGTTTCATGATGATCGGTTAAGTAGTTTTCGCGTGAAAGCGTAACAAACAAACTTAAATTCACATTTATAATAATAATAAGGATTGTTAAATAAAGAGCTACCAAGCCCTATTCTCGGTAAGTAACAATTGGATATAGTAACACACAACATAAATATAGAAGATTTAAATTATTTAAATTTATTTATATTGAAATTAAAATATTTGAATGTGACTATAGTACTAGTTATAAAGGGATTATTTACGTACTTATTTTTGCATTTCGCATTTACCTCGGAATAGAATTAAGATGTCTGATTGCCTTTGAATGTTTATTCTATTTATGGACTTAGTTAAAAACACTTTTGTTTATTCTCTTTCAATTTTATTCATTTAGTGGATGTTGGATTTTTACATATGTAATTAATGTAAAATATATTAATTGTATTCCCTCCCTGCAAGCATGAAAGCAAGGCTTTTTCACCGTGTTCACTTCCCGGTCCACCCGGTTACCCTGTTTAATGAAAAAATAAAGAACAGAAGTTTTCGTTAAGAGGTTCAAACAAGTAATGCCTCAAGAACCGCCATCTAGTATAAATAGCTGGGACTGAAAACTTACTCAAGCAGGGATGTTGTTCTATAAGGTAAAATGACACGAGCTCGATTTTTTTTTTAATAATATAAACTAGTGCTTGACTGCGATCCCACCTGATGGTAAGCAGTGATGCAATCTTAGATGTTGAGGCGCACTAGTTTATTCACTCGATGATTCGTCAGGGCTTCTATACTCTGTCTCTTTCGCTAACTACGCAATCAAGCGAAAGGTCCGGTCTCAGAGGCCTCGTTGCGTCGGCTACTTGACGAAGTTTGCATTAGCTGAATAAGGGGACAGGTTCCAGGATGTCGACGAGTAGTAATACCTACTTCAATGCTGTCAATCATGTAGTATAATAATATTTTTTTGGTTTGTTATTATTTATTTTACCAACAATATAAACAACAATGATAAAATAATTGGTTGAAAAATATTGATATACATTTCATTATGAAAATGGAAATAGGGACAATGAGAATTAATTTGAGACGGTGAATTTTAATTGTGTTTGTATTTTTACTATACCTACCTAACCAAGCAATCAACGAAGGCCAATCTTAAGTATTTCTTCTTTATAATAATCACTTATTTAAAAAAATAACTAGCTAACAAAAAAACTACATACATTGTTACTTTACCCTTTGAGATAAACACGCAATGAAAACAAAAGTTTTTAGATTACATTAGCCATTGGTAGGTTACAAAGTTTTCATTGGTACATGATAACAATATTTGGCCCATTTTCTTTGTTTGCTTGTGGTAAGTTAATGCTCAAAGTTGCTTAGCAAGTAATTTGGAGATAAATAGAGATCCAATTAGAGAAATCACGACCTAACAATGAAGAAAAATGTTATCTATACCTACATGATCGGGGCCAAATCAAATCAAGTGATAGGATCATGATAGAACATTATCCAATTATTGGTTGCTTTTGTGACATGTATTCTTTTCCGGAGGATATTTTAGTCATTAAGTTTAGTGGAAAAAATTGGAACAAAGATTATTTTGAATAACGCATAGGTTAAAGGAACCTACTTTTAAATATATCCTAATAATATTATAAATGCGAAAGTTTGTATATGTTATCGGCTGAACCCGATTCCAGGACAAACTAGGATTAACTAGTATATCCTAGTCCAAACTCATCCTAAGCCCGATAGGATAAACCAGAATAGGCTAGGCCAAACTACCATAGTTGATCCTGATATAAATACGCACACCCCAGGATAAACTGGTATGGCCTAGTCTAAACATTAAAGTATAACCAAAAAAGCCAAAACAATAATAATAATAACTTTTTATTGCCAGAAAAATTTATTAAAATAACACAAGAGATAGTACAGAGCACAAGATATCCTTATAACTAAAACAGTTTGGCCCCAAGCTAAGCAGAGCTTGTATTTTGGGGGTCAGAGAATGCGATTCACTAGTATCGATTTGTTCTGAGTTAACAATTAAGATTTTCATAAATTAATTGCATAAAGCAGGACATGTGATCACACAATGTTGTTATTATTTACTTAAAAACAAAAACTTTGAAATTTTGTGTAAAACCAAAAAACGAAAACTGGGTTAAAAAGAGCAGAAAAAAAATGAAATTAAAAATAACGTTGGCTTGGTACTACTGTGTGTGAGTGTGAATGTGGGTGAGTGTGATTGTGGAAGGGTGTGTGTGTATGTTCGCTACTGTGTCACTGTAGGAACGTTTTAGAAGCCACACTCTTACAATTATTTTACAAGCGGAGACAGTTTGATTTTTTATGTCACACATTTTGGTTACTTTATCATAGGTGTGCGCCAGAGAGTACGCTAGACATCTTCTGGGTAATAGTTAGTTCGAGGTAGCGGAATTCTATAAACAGGCCTACCCATGAGCTCGTTGTGGTTAGGTATGTTTCTAAGACCCTTGTGTGGTCACGCTAAAGACAAATAGTTGCCTTACGCGGAGGACTCCAAAGTCTGTGTACAGCCTATCAGTGGGATACCGGAAGGGTTTTCTCAGGATGACCTATATCAGTGCACGTTGGGCTCTTTCTAAGAAGATGAAGTAACTCTTCCTCACACAGTGAGACAGTACTGCAAAACAGACTGATATAAGGCGTTGTTCATTACGTAGATAAGTTTTCTCACTCGACCGCACAAAGAAGCTGTGTGTGCATTAAATGTCAGGTGTTCGTCGATTATGATGCCTAAATATTTCAGTGAGGTTGTGCGTTCGATGTAACGGCATGTACATGAGTGATTCCAGACATCACCAGAGCAAGTATGGGCTCTAAGAAGCATTACTTTCGACTCTGTTAAAAATTGGTTTAGACTAGGCCATAACAGTTTTCGGAGGTGGGGCCGAACCTGTCGGACGCTCAATTCGGCTTTCGAAAGGGGCGTTCGACAGTCGACGCTCTGGCCCGGCTCAAGAGCCAGGTGAAGGAGGCCGTGGGGGTGGGGGACGGGGTGTTGGCCGTGTCATTCGACATAGCCAATGCCTTCAACTCTGTCCCCCACTCGACGATACTAGAGGCACTACGGTACCACGGAGTGCCTCAGTACCTGCGGGACCTCCTGGCCAGCTACCTGGCGGACCGAGCGGTCCTTCTGGTAGACAGGGCGGGCCGACTCCGGCGGTACGGCGCGGAGACCGGCGTTCCACAGGGGTCCGTCCTAGGACCGCTCCTGTGGAACGTCGGGTTCGACTGGCTCCTGCGGGGAGCTCTCCTCCGTGGCACGAGTGTCATCTGCTACGCGGATGACACTCTTCTCACTGCCCGGGGGAGAAGTTTTAGGGAGGCGGCCGACTTGGCCTCGGCTGGCGGATCCTTGGTCGCGGGAAGGATCCGTCGGCTGGGATTGAGGGTGGCGCTGAATAAGACCGAGGCGGTGTTTTTCCACGCGCCTCGGCAGCGCACCCCGACCGACGCCCACATTTTCGTGGCGGGCGTCGGGGTCCAGGTAAGGGCCCAGATGAAATATCTGGGCCTGGTGCTAGACAGCAGGTGGCGCTTTGGCCCGCACTTCAGCGGGCTGTCGACGCGCCTGCTGAAGGTTGCGGGGGCGCTTTCGTGGCTCCTCCCGAATATGGGGGGGCCCAAAGCGCGATGCCGGCAGCTGTATGCCGGCATCCTGAGGAGCATGGCCCTCTACGGGGCCCCCATCTGGGCGGACTGGAGAACTCCGCCGCGATCCGGAGACCCCAAAGGGCAATCGCACAGCGGGTGGCGAGGGCCTACCGCTCGGTGGGCTTCGCGGCGGCGTGCGCTCTGGCGGGCACCCCTCCTTGGGAGCTCGAGGCGTGGGTGCTCGCCAGAGTGTACGAGTGGTCGGCGGGGCGCAAGGCGCTCGGGGAGCGCGGCGACCCGACGGTGCGGGAGGCCGTCCGGCGAGAGGCGAAGGATGCCATCGTCCACCATTGGGCGGAGGACCTCGCCTCCGCCGTGTTCGGCCGCCGAACGCTGGACGCTGTCGGGCCAGTCTTACGGGATTGGCTCGAGCGGCCCCACGGTTTCCTCTCGTTCCGTCTGGTGCAGGTATTGTCCGGGCACGGGTGTTTCGGATCGTATCTGCACCGGATCGGGCGGGAGGAGGCCCCGTCGTGCCACGGTTGCGGCGCGGCGGAGGACACGGCGCAGCACACCCTCGAGGTGTGCCCGTCGTGGAACGAACCGCGTCGCGACCTGGTCGCGGTGGTCGGGCCGGACCTTTCGCTTCCCAGTGTGGTCAACTCCATGCTGGGGGGCGAGGCCGGCTGGGCCGCGGTCGCCTCCTTCTGTGAGGATGTGATGTCACAGAAGGAGGCGGCAGAGCGCGCACGGGAGGAGGACCCTCTTGCGCCGCTGTGCAGGCGGAGAAGAAGGGGTAGGAGAAGGCGATTATAGTCGCCTTCTCTCTCCTCTTGTGGTGGTGAACGGCGGGAGACAGACGTGGAGGCGTCTTCTCCCGCATTGCACTCGTTCACCATCTCCGTTGGGCGGGAACGGTAAAGTCGCTGCCGTTTCCGGGCCCCTCCTTGCAGGGGGAGGGGCGTGCGGGCCCCGCCATAAATGGCGGGCGGTCGACGGGGGGGGGCTGGACGTCAAGGCTCTGCCGGTTTCCCAGCCCCTCTCCACATAGACGATGCCTGAGCGCCGCTGGATCGTTTAGTGGGTAAACCGGGCCACTAGGGTCCGGGAGTCCCACATACCCCCCCCATCCTCCAAATGGGGGGGAATGCGGAACGCATTTTTCCCAGCGTAAAAAAAAAAAAAAAAAAAAAAAAGGCCATAACAGTTTATCCTAGGGTGTGCATATTTATATCAGGATCAACTTGTTTAGCCTGGCCTTTTTTTTTTTTTTTTTTTTTTTTTTTTTTTTTTTTTTTTTTTTTTTTTTCGGAGGGGAAATGCATTACGCATACCACCGCGCCCGGGGAGAGACGCGGTGGTTATGTGGGACTCCCACTCGCAAACTCCCCTTCTCATATCAAAAATGAGAAGGGGCCCGAGGGTATACCCACTAAAACCCCTCCGGTGTTCCTTCACACACCTAAGCGCCGGGGGTCGCGGGCACGAATTCAGCTTCCGCAACCCCCGGCTGGTGCTGGCCCGCCATCGCGGGCCCCATCTGGTCGAGTGGGGGGGAGTGAGGTGTTAACTCCTCCCCCCCGACTTCTCTGAGGGGGCGCGCGTGGAACACTACACGCGCGCCGCCACCTCGGGTCCTGATGATGATGGGGGGCGACAGACGGATCCCCGTGTCTGTCGCCCCTGGACCCATTTAGGGGGGCTGGAGGAGGGCGTTATCAGCCCTCCGCCGACGCCCGGTGCGTCGGCTGCGGGCCGGGTTGAGGGTCAAAATCTCCCTCTCCCTTTCCGCAGCCTCCTTCTGCGAGATAACAGTTTCGCAGAAGGTTACCACTGCGTCCCAGGCCTCCTCGCTGTCGACCATCGACTCGACCACGGCCGGCAGCGAGAGGTCCGGGCCTACTCCGGCGATGAGGGCACGACGCGGCTCCTCCCAAGCGGCACACTCTGCCAGCGTGTGCCGCGCCGTGTCCTCCCGGCAATGGACGCAGTGGTGGCACCGGGCGTCCGGCTCCCTGTTTATGCGACACAGGTACTTCCCGAAGCAACCGTGCCCCGAGAGTACCTGCGTCGCCCGAAACGACAGGGAGCCGTGCCTCCTCCCGAGCCAGCGCTCGAGCACCGGCCGGACCGCCCCGACTATGTCGAGGCCGGCGGTAGGGCGCGAAAGCCTGTCCCGCCATTCCGCCACCAGGACCTCGCGGAGCTGAGACCGACGCAGCTCGATTTGACGCTGCATCGGTCGTTCGCCCCGCTCCACCTCTTCCTCGCGCCACTGATATAGCGACGCGAGTACTGTTTAGCCTGGCCTGGTTTATCCTATCGGGCTTAGGATGAACCAGTTTGGACTAGGCTATACTAGTTAACCCTATCGCGTATAGGATGAACTAATTTAGCCTAGGCAAAAGTCTCTTCAGAATTCTTAAGGCAGTGTCAGGTTAACATCACGAGAGGACTGTCAAAACCACTTGTCGCAGAAGTCCCTAAATTTCTATAGCAATGGGATCATGTCCCTACCTACAAGATGGCAAAAAGTTTTCGAACAAAATGGTACCTAACATGGAACATGGAACACATACCTAAAGAAAGGTCAGGCTTCACAGACTGTGGCGAATCCCGGGTTAACTCGCAACAAGGTGATGCTGTGTGTGTGGTGGGATTGGAAGGGCATTATTCATTATGACCTGTTACCACCAGGTAGGACCATCGATTCTGAACTCTACTGCGAACAACTGATGAGATTAAAGCAAGAAGTTGAGAGAAAGCGGCCGAAATTAATCAACAGAAGGGGTGTGGTTTTTCATCATGATAACGCTAGACCTCACACATCTTTAGCAAAAATTAAGAGAGTTTACAATACATATTTATATTGAAAAACTCACTAAGTATTTGACGATATTACCAACTTATGCATAATGTTTTGTTTAACAATATTAGCGTCAAAAGCATAACCCCTGTTTATAATTTTCTCTGTCCTCTCTTCTATATGGTAATTAATTGATGTTCCTCGGGAAAGCTTTCCCTTCCCTTCATTATTGCCATATTAACATAATTATATCAATTAACTAACCATTGTAAGGATTTCAGAGACAATCATTATCAACCCATATAAAATATATCCGCTCCAAAATACGGAAAGGACATTACGATAGCTACAATTTCAAGGCATAAGTAGACCCTTTTTTAGTAGTTTTCTGTACTAAACATAGTGTTTTAATGAAACTATAGATTTGATTTGGATAAAAACATGTGTTGCGTTTGGAATTAAAGTAATATATTTCCTTGGATTCCTATCACTGACGTATGTATTATTATAGACAGGTCGTCCTAGAACATCACGGCTCTCAAAAATGCGTAAGTACTGGATAGCTACTTAAGGGAAAGATAGTAAATGCCACCTTGCGGTGTACTTGTTGTTACAGAGAGATGAATATACACCCTAACCATTCATGTTTTACGTTAATATTGAATGCTACATGCGCCGTGCGTGCTGTCGCGAGAGTGGTTAGTGCTCGACTAAATGAAATTAGGATAATTCCCAACATATTATGTTGCCATTACTGAGCGCGTATAACACATATTGATACCTATCTAAAATGTGCATTTTAGATAGGTATCAATATGTGTTATATATATATAAATATACCTATCTAAAATGTGCATTTTAGATAGGTATCAATATGTGTTATACATATATATATATATGATTTTCATAATCTTTTTTATTTTTATATCTACCATAATTCTAAACTCACTATTTACACATCGTACTTGTTTCGCTAGACCAAAGTAAACACTTACATGTCTCAAGTTACACTGCACAAGTGTACACGACACCTAAAAGATTAACTTTCAGTTCTAAAGAACAATGGATGTCATAATAATGTGTTACCTTTGAGACTTTGCACACCTACCGCCTTCGGACGGAGAGTATGATTAAAGGACAAACCTATTACGAGACCCACCAGATGAAGATGAATAAAATCTCTAAATTTAATATTAAATGTAAACATTTAGACATAAAGAAAATTTTATACGAATGCCAAAAAACATAGACTAAATAAAACCAGTTTAAAATATTGCTACTCCATGCATTGAGAAAAGTCAATATGGCCTAGCATATATGTTAACAGCATACGAAAATAGCAAAATTGAATGCAGATATTAAAAAAATATATTTTTTGGAATCATGTGTGTATTTCCAGGAAATAGATTTTTAGAAAAAGTAATATAAATTACCGAGATTAAAAAGAATTTATCTAAAAGAGTGATGGAAGCAATTAAGTCACAGAAAATTACCACGAAGTGTGCTTAAAGAAACGTAATAGTCACAAGTAGACGGCTATTTATTAAAAACGTGACTGAGGGTCGCAGTAAGAACACATGAGTAAATGCCAGCTCTCGGAGAAGGCACGAACGTAGAAATATTAATACCAACATTCGTAATTCGCTCACTTCATCTTCATAAGTCGGCCGTGTACACACTACGCAATTTTTACTACCTACGTCTCAACCCCTCGCTTCCGCCGCGCGCCGCCGCGCCGCTCCTCTTAAGGAATTTACTAAACAAGAAACTGCAATTTCCCTTGACTAATTCATTGCTGTTATTTTTCTTCCTCTTTGTCTCCTTACTTTTCCTGGGGCGCTGTATTTGACCATCTTAGTATATACTTACTGACACTAACTTTTTAACATGGCAAAGTTTGTATTCGTGAACGGCTTCAAGTAGGTAGCTGAGAAAACAAAGCTTTTATTTCTAAATTGCATATTGTTGTATGTTTTTAATCATATCAAATTAAATTCATTTTTAAATAATTATTAACATTACTTTACAATATTGTCATACGTATTTAATCACAATTCCTACTAATATTATAAATGTGAATGTAAGTTTGTTTGTTACGCTTTTACACGAAAACTACTAAACCGATCACAATGAAACTTTGTACACATATTCTTGGCGGTATTAGAAGTAACATATGATACTTTTTGTGCCGGGAAAATGTTACATCCCTCGGGAACGCGCGTCACATGGCGGGGGACAGCTAGTATTAAATACACATCAAAGATATTTAATATTCCGTTTTATTCTGCGACATATGAAATATTCTCATACTAAACCTTATTAATAAAAATAGAGAAACATAAAATATTTAAAAAAATTGTATCAATTAAAACTTTTTGATTTTCGTAAAATAAAATGTCATGCTATGCAAGTGGCACTCGGCAAAAATTTCGTGTAAAAATTCCAAACCCCTACACAACCACAGTGTTGATGAAAAAAAAACCTCGCATCAATTTTGCGGGCAATTTTTTTCGTTTTGTGCGATCAAGTGTAAAGAAACGAGAGTATCGCCAGAGATTGTTGGTATAAATCATTTTTCAATTCAATTTAAACGACACAGAGTGCTGTTGTTCTCCGATATGGTTTGCAAGGAGAACGTTCGCAAATACGGATGGATACACCGTGTATTTTACACTATTAAATTTCATAAACCATTTAGCCTTGTTTAAAATAAGATTGTTTAAGTACAATACTACCTAAGGATAATATTTATACGATAACTTAAGTACAAACCAATCAATTTCAGCCAATTAACGTCCCTACTGTAAAATATAAGCCTACCTTGATAATATACAACGTTTTCAAACAGATATGAGGGTTTAATCACCATGGCAACTAATACAGATTCAAAATATCTTTAGAGCGCTGAGCTAATCGAGTAGTAACAGTGGTTATAACCATCATATAACTCTCATAATATGACCTTGGTCGGTACATATACTGAAAAAAAAACATTTTTTTTTGTTTATGAGATTGTTTTAGTTAGTATTTTAATAAACAAGAAGGAATGCATTATTACAAATATAGTATCATATGTAGGTTACATATTGTATGGAATATTAATTTAAAATATGATCGGTAGGTAAAAATAGCACCTAAGAAAGGTTACAACAACAAACTAAAAGTCACTATTTTGCTTATTTTTATTTAAATTAGTATTATAATTAGTAGGATAAGTGTATATAAAAATTATTTAAAAATATTCAGATTATATATATATATCAGATTCAGATTATATATCAGATTACCAAAAAATTATTCACCAATTTCCATAAAACAATAAAACCTAGTGGCAACAGACAGTACAGCAATTAGCGGTACTTTTCACCACATCCACATTATTCCAACAGTCCCCAAAGCAATTTCGGCTTGCAGTTTATCAAATCCAACATTTAAATGACCAAAGTCGGCTTCTACAAACAACTTGTTTGGTTGATAGAATGGCATTGGGTTGCTCGTATTGCGTTTGTTTGGACCTATAAATCTGTCTCTAACTTCTTCTTAAAGCGTATCTACTGTTTCGCTGGCCCGTTTCACAGACGCTTGGAAAACCAATTTTAGTATATTGCATTAAAAGTTGTTGCCAAATGCAGTTCGTGTGTTGATTTTCTCTCTTCGCCTCGCTCCATTCCGCACATGAATACCTATTTAAATGTCAGAGATCTCTATGTTGGCTCTTATATAACGTGATTGGATTGTGAACAACGGTTTTAATGTGTGGTAATTTCTTACAAAATTTGGCTGGAAATTTGATAGAACGCTAAATTATTATAGACTTATTCATCTACTTCCTCATGATCTACATTCTAGATACATTTCACGTTTTTTATGATATCGGAACTTTGATAAGTTTTTTTTATCTTAATTTGATGTAGACTATCATGCAAATATAAATGGAAATCATTAAGTGGTTCGTTAACCCCTAATCATTACTAACAAAATAGGTGCAAAACCTCCAAATAAATGTATTTATTATTATTATAAACACATACCCGGTGACGCTTAACGTCACGTTAATAAATAAACAATATTGATGATCAGAACGCTACTCTATCCCTAACGCCAAATAATACATTTTGTTATTTAATACCCAAGAGCTATTGCGTAGCCGAAATAAGCGCACATTACCGATATAACGATCGTAGGTTTTATCTCACATCAAAAACGTGCCACATTTACTGCGGGCGCTAGTTCACGGATAATAACATTCAATTTTAGGCGAAGTATTTACGCGTTCCCGCTAGGTCCCAGCGCTACTGATATTTATGGAGGTCTGTAGCAGCCTCCCCAAATTGAAATACATTAATATTTTACCATAAATGCGACACTTTCATGCGGAACATAACGTTATCGTAATTGGATTCTTCCCTGAAAACGAAATATGTCCACATGTTATTATTTTTAGCGCTACGATATAGGCGTGTGAATATTTATCACAAGTGTCAAAACTACGGTAGGGCCATATAATTTAATAGTATAAAATATTATAATAATACGTTAAGAATACGACTTCAATAGTAAGTGTTTTCTGGGAATTAATAAATAAAGAAATAAATATCCTGGGACATTCTTTACACACGTCCATCTGGTCCCAAACTAAGCAGAGCTTGTACTATAGAAACCAGATAACTGATATACTACATATACTACTTTTTTTTTCTAAATATATACTTATATAGATATTTACACGCAGACACAGAACAAACAGACATGTTCATGCTCACAAATGTTTGTCCTGGGTGGGAATCGAACCCGCGACCTTCGGATTGGCAGTCAGAGCGCTAACCACCAAGCTTAAACTAGAACCGTACCTAACATAGAACTTATTAAAGATTTATGGAATATAATCCTAAACTCCTAAAATACTAACAAAAATAATGTTCATTCTAAAATTATTGTCAATCTCTATATGAACTAAAAATGGCACTAAAAATATATTCGCTATTTTGTTAGCTGATACTGGGAGATGTTTATTTGTCTTGTAAATCTCAAACATGCGTACGTATCGGTGGCACATGTTCTTATTACGTTCTTACCGGATGAAAATAATGTTGTGTACAATACTATTTAATAAAGTAATAGCTTTCACAACCGTTCAAATACGAATACGCTGGGAATTCTTCCTATTTTACGCGCAAATCGAATTTTCGTCTGTCGATATTTCAGAAAGATGCAAGCTGAAAATTTATTTTGCTCCAAATTCAAATTCAAAACCATTTATTCAGTTTAGGACCTCGGAAGGCACTTATGAAGGTCAAATTTAAAGTTACTGAAGCTACAACCGGTTCGGAAGTCAGCCTTAAACTGAGAAGAACCGGCAAGAAACTCAGCAAGGTCACATTTTTTTTACTTTTTATTAAATAATTTTTGATATAAATTTTATCTATTCAGACTTTTTGGCTATTTTATAAACTACTTAAGTCAATGTATATGCTGATTTTTTATTAATATTACATTTTAGACCTGAAGTGCTCGTAATATGTACCTTTCCATTAAGTCAATAGAATAAAGCGCTACAGTCTGACCAATCATAAGTGCATGTATGAAGAAATATCTTTAACTTCATTTCAAGAGAAGATTAATATTCTTACGCCCATTATCTAAGGTCAAGTCTCAGTAAAAAGACCTACATCATACCAAAAACACAAACTCTCAACTTCAACTCATTAACACAAAAATCCATCCATTTCAATAAACTTCTATAAAGCAATGAAATATTAATATGCTCTTTCTATACAGTGGCGATTTTTCAGGCCATACATTTAATATTTTTCCCAATACAACATACATCGGCAACATAATGCAATAGACCCGGCATGCAGGCAACGTATCCTATAGAATTACAGGAAAATTTATTACGTACGCTCTGTTCCGCAATATTTCAGCCAGATCCGTACATCGTGTGAAATGTGAAAACGTTTTTAAACAAATGAACATTAGCCTTTTTGTCCTGTCAAGCTCTATGGTGACGCTGATAGGATTTTCCGAGAAATTGTTAGTTTGTTTTTACCATTTTATTTAATAACTAGCTGTCCCCCGCGGTTTTACCCGCTTTCCCGAGGGATGTCACATGTATTATACATAAAAACTTTCCTCCTCAATCACTCTATCTATTAAAAAAACGCATCAAAATCCGTTGCGTAGTTTTAAAGATTTAAGCATACATAGGGTTATAGGGACAGAGAAAGCGACTTAGTTTTATACTATGTAGTGATAAACATATAAATAAATAGGAAATATCCTGGGACATTCTTAACACCAAACTAAGCAGAGCTTGTACTATGGAAACCAGATAACTGATATATTTATAAAATATCTCATATAATCTTATAGATATTTACACCCAGACACAGAACAAACTGACATGTTCATTCACACAAATGTTTGTCCTGGATAGGAATCGAACCCGCGACTTAAGAAAGGAAATCATAAGAAATAATAAAAATACAAACGCTTGAGATTTTTGCATTTTACATCTCAGGATTGACAATGCATTGGCAAGTGCTTGACAATTTGATGAAATTGTCAAATAAATAAATAATACCAACAAACAATAAGGTATGCACTATAATCCCTACTTAATATTTTAAATGTCAATGTAAGTTTCTTTGTTACACTTTCACGCAAAAATTACTTAACCGATCATCATTCAACTTTGTACATATATTCTTGGAGATATTAAAAGTAACATAGGGTACTTTTTGTGTCGGGAAAATGTTACATCCCTCGGGAACGCGAGTGAAACCGCGGGGAACAGCTAGTATATAAATATAATGTGACATTCCGACATAAAGTAACAAGTTTTGTTGACAGGCCAGTTGGCTTGGTGGTTAACGCTCTGACTGCCAAACCGAAGGTCGCGGGTACGATTCCCACCCAGGACAAACATTTTGTGTGCATGAACATGTCTGTTTGTTCTGTGTCTGGGTGTAAATATCTATATAAGTATGTATTTAGAAAAAAAAAAGTAGTATATGTAGTATATGAGTTATCTGGTTTCCATAGTACAAGCTCTGCTTAGTTTGGGACCAGATGGCCGTGTGTAAAGAATGTCCCCGGATATTTATTTATTTATTTAAAACAAAGTATCTTTATTTTTAGAAAATCCCAGGACACTTATTTATTGTAATTTTTTTGGTTCGAATTTTGATCGATTTATTCTCTATGAAACTCATGATATTATAATGTCACTGACTAAAGATAATATTCATTCTTCAAAGGCTGTGACAAAATTAACGATACGTGTTAACCCTGCTTAATGCTCTAAGGTCTACCCTGATGGAATAACCCTTATAATACCCTATAGAAAATAAGTACCTACACACTGTATAATAAAGGTTCAGATTTGACAGAAATATGAAGCAGGTAACGTATCAAAATCACTGTGTCTCGCTACACAGGTAAATTAGAAACGGTTTTAAAATCTTCATAAATCAAACATAACGCCTTGGTGCTTTGGTATATGTAATGTATACCCTACTTTCAGAGGTAGGTATTATAACTTTGAAGCTATAAATCCCAACCAAACACTGAAAGTGCCGTCATACATAAAGATGTCTTCAAATTCTGTGACAATCTCCTTGTATTTATTATTCTTACTAATGAGTGAGTGTTCATTTCGAAAATTACAGAATGTATTTATGTAGATATACATATTTATATATATTTTTTTTTATTTCTGTCGGGATTGCGATTGACCTCAATCTCACCTGATGTTAAGTGAAGATGAGGCCGAATATGAAGCTTGCTTTCCCATTAGTAGCCGATTCACTCTTTTCTTAATGAGCCCCAAGTTGTAAGTATCTGGTATCAGACGATATACATATATAGTATTTATAATAATTACATATATAACTAGCTGTCCCCCGCGTTTGTAGATATCAGATATAGTCAATAACCATCTACGATAAATTCCGCGGCGAATGGTAGCAGTCTCATCCCTATATGTTCAGTAGTTTTGAGGTGATGGTGCGTCAAAGGAACTCTATTTTCTTTATAAATATATAGAAGATAATATACGATATAGATGATATAGTAATGTCAAAAGAATGTCCATAATTATATACATTAGTATGCCCATAATTAATTATTAAAAAGCACAAAACGTAATGCATAGGTTTAAATTCAATTTCCAGCGGAAAATCACAAATTCAGAATGACTATTATAATTGTTTTCCGTCAGTTAATTTTGTTGAATTTTTTTCATTTATTTTAAATTATTTCGAAATGATACCAAGAACTGCAGTCATAATTTCAGTCGTCAGTTGTCATTAAATCACAATTAGCCGGACTGGCCAGCTCGTACAAATGTAAATTTTCTCATTTCCTGCACGAAATAATTTCAGAAAAATAGTCATAATTATTTCTGTCTCTCCCGCTGACATTACTTACTAATTACACATAATGCAATAGACTAGACAAAAATGCATTTTGAAAATCGTCTGTCCTTGATGCTTTTGCTGTGTTCATTCATATTGGATTAAATTTTTCAACGAAAAATATAAATAAACCGTAGTTTAAATGCAGATTTTAAGAATCTTGAATAAATATTTTTACACTGCACAAAGTATAGAATACTTTACACACACAGAAAATATAACCATGGGAGGATAAAGGGTCAAACTACTTAGGTTTCCTAAGCCCTAAGTTGCAAAGTTATCAATGAGTGAGATTACTTAAGTACTTACGTTGCCATCATTTTTTTTTTTTTAATAATATAAACTAGTGCTTGACTGTTATCCCACCTGATGGTAAGCAGTGATGCAATCTTAGATGTTGAGGCGCACTAGTTTATTAAGAGCCTATTCACTCTAGCCTTGAAGACACCCAAATTATAGTTGCTCGGGAAGACCGCAGCAGGCAAGACATCTAGCGAATCAAGCATACAAAAAATGGTAAAAAATGGCTGATAATGATGAGCTTGCATGGTTAGTGAGATATTTATTTGTTGGTAACTCAATCAATCAACGGCTAAACGAATTGAAATGAACTTGGCACACAGATAAGGTTCTTGACGGACACGCGCAGGATACTTTTAAACCGTGGAAAAATATTAGATCCCGATAATTGCAAGTGAAACTGTAGAGCGGAAAGCAGGTATAGGAAATTATTATTTAAATTCACGTAGAAGTACTCTGTATCAACGCAGTATTGCAACTTTCCTGTATACTTATCATACATACATGCAGATATTTATCAGTCTATATAGACACTTACACTGTTATCTAGTTCGAATATAGCACACGTTATATGAGTAGGATATATTAGTTTTACGAGGAGATATTTCTGGCGAAATATCTTATTTTTAAGGTCAAGCAGATCCGCCGCGGAGGGCCATTAAATCACAATTAGAAGTAATGCGGGTGGATGCGTGAGAGGCGGCCGGAGGCTTAGCAAGACCGCACCCTAGCCGTAAGGCTTTGCTGGACTTACGCGCTTGTCTCCTAATACTTATATTTTATGCCACCAATAGCCTAATATTGTTATAAATGTATTTCTTATTAAAGGCCATTTCGAAAAGGAAAAATTATCAACATTATCGTTGAAGACGTTAACCAGATAAAATTTGATGGTAGTCATAACAGTTAGGCTGTGTTTAGATCGAATAAGTAATAAGGATTTGGATGGCAATTTCGGAATATGTACGTGACGCAGCAGACAATAGGAAGGTCGTCTAAGGTAACGACCATACTGCTCGAAAGCCGGTAGGGTTATTTAGAAAACAAATGCCTCGACTTACATGTCGCAATAGTGAATCCCCGCGGTCGGCCCGAGAAAATGTGAGGTCGGAAGCCTGTGTGAGAGAGACATCCGAGGGTACAAGAGGTAAGGCGAAATAGAGAAAAATTACCAGTAAATCCTTGCTACGTCAACATAATCTTATTTAGAAAGTCTTTCGAATTCTCGAAGCTGAATTTCGCAGAAAAACTAAAGAACAATAATAAAGGTTTATAGGGAAGATTTACCTGTACCGCATTCATAATATTAAAATAGAAAAATTGTTGTGGCTAGTAGTAAACCTCAAAGTACTTAGGTACTACTTACCATTATGATGGTGTAAGGACTGCTGGTGCAATAGCACTGGCACATACATAAACAATAAGATATTCTGTGCATTTGAATATACGTACGGTTTTACCACTGACGTTCCAGAATAGAAAACATTATAAGTAAACCTGAAAATACTTCCGGGAAGTCCAGCTATTACATCATATAAATTAAATTTTATTTGGTACTCGTACGTGCCTATTCAATATAAAATAATCATAAGAAAAGATTAAGGAAAGAGTGAATAGGCTACTGACGGGAAAGCGAGCTCCATCTTCGGCCTCATCTTCACTTACCATCAGGTGAGATTGAGGTCAATCGCAATCCCGTCTGAAATAAAAAAAAAGAAACTTGAATATAAAATTTGTAGGTACCTAAGTCCCTACTTAATATTTTCGAATAAAAAGAGCCCATTATAAAAATAAACGGAGCCATTTTAACTAGAATAAAATGTACAAATTGCGGCGATCATTACTGTAAGTAAAGCGAAAAAATCGGTTTCCATGAAAATAATTCCACTTTCAAACAAAATAATGATTGATTCCTCCCCAATGTCTAATGAGAGTGGACTTGGAACGGAATTAAATTTCCGCCACTCGTGGACTCTTTTGTTCTTTACAATCTCATTAAACGTAAAATGCCTTACAAACACCGTCCAATTCACCGCGGAATCTTATTATCCCTCAATATTTCAGGTTTAGGTCCTTTTAAAAACTGTAAGGGGAGGAATCAATTGACTAGCTGCGAATATTTAAAATTTAAAATATAATCTACAAAAAAAGTAGCAGTGGGAAGAACCGCTGATCTCTCGAGGGATGCTGGGGTTTGAAATTAATGGATTGAATCAATTTCCCGACCGTTGTTATGTACCACATAAATTATGTGCTTTGTGCCTAGGCATTTTCCATATATTCAGAGAGTTTTCATACATAATTGGGTTTAGACTAAAACATGTTTATTTTCTGGAACTATTATTTTTCTTAACATTATCATCTAATAGCGACCCGCCCCGGCTTCGCTCAGGTGCAATGTAGATACTAATACATATAAACCTTCCTCTTCAATCTCTATCTATTAAAAAAAACCGCATCAAAATCCGTTGCAGTTTTAAGCATACATATAGGGACAGAGAAAGCGACTTTGTTTTATACAATGTAGTGATAACTAATACCTAATAGATTTTGTTAGCTTGGATTAGTGTTCTTGAATAGCCATCATAGCTATTTCCGTAAATGAATATTATCACCACAAAGCAACAATGTTAATCAACAAACCATTGTGCGATTGGTGCAATTCATCACGACAGAGTCGTCCTTGCTTATCCGATATTAATAGATCCGTCAACATTGTTTACTGAAAGCCCTCAGTTCTATCCTATTCGAAACGCTAAGCACAGAAATTAGCTCTGGGCAGACAGCTCATTCAATAAATCAATCGTCATTGTCCATTCTATCAAGTAACAGAGCAATTGGTATACAGGTAGTACCACGTCACATTCAATACGACTGAAATGTAGGAAAAAGTATTCATTTTCGTTGGATTCTAGGTTCTAGGTTACAATGTCTGTTCTCGGCTCCTAACAATCGCCATCTTCACCGAGAAAATGAATTACGCGAGAAAATGATTCTTGCTCAAAGTTACCGAGGATGAAATTTTCTTTTCTTCCTTTGAAAGTATTTTAAATTATTTTCTTTGGTCTATAGAATACTAGCATGACTTGAATAAGAGTATGATTAGACTTTGTGTTTCTAAGTAATGAATGAATAATTATTTTAATAACATTTGTTATGCTTGATATATTTATAACAAAACTGATTTAAAACAAAATGCTACACAAATACAACAATTATAATTGAAACCTTTTTACTGCTGTCTAGATTGTGCAAGACAACACCTAAAAGTATTTCTTTTATAATCCTCTATATTCAAATAAACAAAGCAAAAATATTGTAGGGGAACAAAGAATTTAATCTTATTTATTGGCCAAGGTATGTATACCTTCTGGGAAGAAATAAATTATATTGCATGGAAGTATATCACAGCTGGCGACAGGTGTGCGGAGGCAATCCTCTTTCAACCTCCCTCAAGCTTTTCGACCCCAAGAAACCCCTTTTAAGTAACATGACTTTTAACTTTGTGACCCATCTTTGCTTTAAAGTGCTCAGACTTATCCGATTCTAGATACTTAGTATGAAGCAACATTTCAGGTGTTATTACTGTTAGTAGTTTACAAAAAAACAAGTCCAATTTTCTTGCATGTCTGTGTCATTATATTTATCTAAAAGCGATTGGTGTATAGGCGGAGTAATAAAATACAAGAAAAGGATTTAAAGGTTTATCTGTCTGTTTGTTACATCACAAATTTCTATCAATCATATTCTCGTGGGGCTTTTACAAGTAGGTACATTAAACTTTGTTTGGAGCAACATTTAAACTTTTCCTTCATATCGTTCGAACATATACCCCATTCAGCCGAAATCAGCTGACAGGAAAAAAACATCCTAATATAATGGAAAATGTCCGAAATGACAGGACACATCATTGCCCTATAGTACCAGTAATGTCTGTCTGTCTATTAATTACGTTTTGACGGCTTAGCTACTGAACTGATTTGATTATATTGGTAGAGTTTTCTTTAACCCGGTAACGCTGGTAAAAATGGAGACTTATTCAAATAAATGTTTTAAATAATAATAAACTGCCAATGGAAAGAACTTTTTATTTTTGACAGGGTTGCTATTGGCCACAATGTCTCCTGATGGTAAGTAAAGATGAGACCGAAGATGGAGGTGGCTTTCCCATTAGTAGACTATTCACTCTTTTCATAAAGAAACTTACAACTTGAGGCAGGTTGTAAGTTTCAGGGAACACATAACAGAAACAAACCTATGATACCATACCAAGATAAAAACTATATTATTATTTATCAGCTACCAGACCCTTTAATAGGAAAACCACAGGTATCTAGAGGTTGACCGCGTGGGAAGTAATGTGATGAGCATTGCTATAAGTCAAACTGCTTTCTAAATACAATTTTTAAACTTTCGCGAACCAAGTTCATAGTTGGTGCGCGAATAGACCGATACGAAGAAAAACATGGTTTGAGAATGTTCTCCCACCATCACCTTATTTTATGTCTTGATATACAATGACAGGTATGGAACTGAACTCCAGCTGCCAGTACGTGACGGTAGGGCCAGTAGTCCAACAGGCGGGTACTATAAGTAACCGAGTACTCCTTAGGATATTGTCTATGACGTATAAAAAAAATTGTTTAGTTTACGCATGAATTTCAAATATATAAAAGCAGTACTGTTTTTTCCTAGAAAGAACATCATTAAACTTCTGGGAAATGCTTAAATTATTGGAGCTGAAAATGGAACGGTTTTTGGAAATAAATTTAATTGTGTGATGGAATAATAAATGAGTCAGAACTGACAGCATTTATTATTTTTTTCATGAAATTTTTATATGAACTACGAGTAGGAATGAAAAATTGGATTCCCGTATTTTTAATAGATGAAATATTTTTGTTTTTATATAGTAATTAAATTGTAACAGTACAGTGTAATTATTTAAATAGTTTCCTAAACTTGTAAACGACCACTAAATGGTGTTGTGCGAGTTTATTCTAGGAGGCCGGCTAACACCGTAATTTTTTAAATTGTTTTCTGACAAAAGAAAAGCCTTTTCATTCAAACATAAAATGTCAATTACGTCCGTTCAGTCTCAACAAACAAATACTTTTCGAAAAAATAAAATTATACGTCTACCCTACATTATTATAAGTAGGTATATCTGTCATTCAATTTATTTGGTTATATATTGTCAATTATTCAAGTCAGGTTACGTTTTTTGTATACTACCTATCCCTCACGACTTCGCCGTCTTCTCGGGAAGAGTTAAAAGAATTCTTTGTGTGAATACAGTTTATAAACTATCTATTTGTCCAATCTCATCAAAAACCGTTGAGTATTTTTTACTCATAAGAGTAACGAACATAATCCTTCTTTTTTAACTTTCTCTTTTATAATATTAGGTGTTAAGATTAGTACGAAATATGATTTTTCGTGTTCAGTATCCAGCGTAGATAATATTATAGTTTAGAAAAAACAATCACATTTTCTTGTTGATTCCATAGGGCTCGCTAGTGCAAAATAGTACCTACCCATTCGACAATAAGCATATTATTGAATACTGTAACAAGTGAAATATTAATGTCGACTTACTTCAATTTCAATATGTGTATTATACATTAAAACCTCTACAGTCTTCTCATTTTGTTTCATTCGTTGGTATGAGCGAGTAATGTACTATATTTATTTTTTACACAGCTATCGGCATAAAATTGATATGCGAAACGAGTGACTATGTATATCTGCGGGACCACGTTAGGTAACAAAGCACCAACTCATAAATAAACAATCTTGGTTGGCAGAGAGTGTGGCCTCCAGGCATTTCATTTTATTCTATGGACATATTTTTGGCGGCCATTTTCCATTGCCGATCAACCCTTTTGACAATTTATCGGGACATCACATTTTCATACAAGCGGGTGGCACGAACTCTGTGCGACCGCCTCATACATATTCAAATAACAGGGGCTGTACAAAGCAGAAACACGCTGCGCGCCCGACGTGTTAGAATTACAAAAAAGCATACCAAATGTGCCAACTGATAAACAATCTATTTATAATATCGTCCTTTGTTTGATTCAGTACAGATAAGTTCAGGTGTACAGGTGTCTGCAGGAAGCTGCTTTTGTTATTAAAATGAGGGTTGCTGTATAATATGAATTAAATTAGATAACCAAGGTTTGGATAAGCGTATGAAAATACATAGTTCAAATTTGTAGAAAGATATAACGTGCCAACGTACTCAGATGAAAAGAATAATGATAAGTAAAACACTCTATTACGCCGATGTATTGTTTAGCTGGCTGCAAAGAAACCTTAGTCCAATACAACGTACATTCTATTTTCAAATAAACCCACAGCTACGATTCAGAACACATTGTAAAATCTCTCGAAAATCTCACATTCAGCGAAGGAATAACTTTACAAAGTTGCTAAATATACGGCTTCCATCGTCCAACAATGACGCACCGAGAGCATCATAAAAGTCTATAGCAGTTTTCAAACGTTTAATGGATGCCTCTCTCAGTTGCGTGGAATTCTGTTCCAACTTTTAACACCACCAACAGTTTGAGTGTCGTTGCGGTTTTAGCTCGGTGTTTTCCCCAATTTTATCATACCTGCCATTTTTATTCTTATTTTGACTTCTATATCGCACCTTATATAGAGTAAGTGCGATTGTTATTAAATTGTGGTTTTAAAACTTTATAGATAAAATATTACAAAAAGGTACAGAATATAATTATTTTCTACTTTTGTTTCTACAAACTGGGACGAGAAAAGCTTGTAGCTGAGCTGCAAGCGCCGCTGATACAAGCAACGTTATTCAATCAATCATGGCGATATGTACGCACTTGCATTATTAAATTCTCTATGCATCTAATTTAGATGTGCGTACATTTAATTTATTTAGCCGCACATTATTAAAACATATTATTAAAATAACAATTATTTGATGGAATCATTTAAATTATTGATTTTATTACATATTGTTTATGTTAATTCTGATTTATTGGGCCCGATTCCGCGTTGATTTTGTCGTTAAAAGTAGGATCGCAATGTTGCTGTCAAAGTGTAAGTTCAATCGATCGCTAGGTGAACGTGTCTTCCAGAAATCTAAAGCGTTTCTGTTAACATTGTTAGCGCGATATGGAATATGCTCAATGTAACATTGGTTGTGGTATTGCTTTGGTATTTTAGTCCAATTTGTCAAAATTGGGTCCCTGGTTTATTAAAGGCACAGTATGTAATACAGTTCATCCTGCATTCATGTATGACTTTCTGATATGCCTTAAAAAACATAATAAACTTACGCACTAATGAATGGGCAAAGAGTTACAAATGCGAATTGACTCCAAACTATCACGTCAAACTTATTATTTGAACGGTAATTTTTTTATCAAATAAATCTATTATACTTTCATATTTGAAATTATTATAAAAACTGCGTTTACACATATCTTTGTTTTAGCAAACCTGTCAAAGAGCATATTTCATGAAATGAGTATTATAAATATTACTGGTAAAAAAATATTATGTAATACACGTTACCTGTAACATTATAACCAGTTTTTCTGAACCGGGCGTAAAGCATTATGTCTACCAGATGTCAACTTAACAATTTTATTCCATCAGAATTTTTTATATTAGCGAACGTTACTATCAATTCAAAGCACAATTATTTATGACATTGTATAAAACAAAGTCGCTTTCTCTGTCCCTATATTTGTATGCTTAAATCTTTAAAACTACGCAATGGATTTTGATGCGGTTTTTTAATAGATAGAGTGATTGAAGAGGAAGGTTTATATATATTAGTACATATATACATTAAACCTGAGCGAAGCCGGGGCGGGTCGCTAGTATTATAATGTAATAATAATATCCTGGGACATTCTTCACACACTGCCATCTGATCCCAAACTAAGAATTAAAATAGTTTTAAATAGTTACATTGAAATTCAATATTGTTTTATTACAGAAAAGATGAGTGCTTACAAGGGTTAGAGGACTCTCTCTTTTAGTTTGAGAAAACCTTTGTTAGCTTTTTTTTTTTCAATTTATTATTGAACGAACATAGATACATGGAAAATAAAACATAAAATCATACACAAAAAACCACAGAGGTTTATAAGAGGAGTGACTTATTCAACATTCAGTGCTTAAATTATTAAATTTCTTACAAATTTCTTTGACGTAGGTACATAAGTACCTACTTTATCACATACCATATTGATAAAATATAATTATAATAAACAGTGGGTAGTGTGAATAAAAGTGGCTAGGTGATACCCGCCCTTTCTTTTACTTATTAGGCTATGAATGTAAACCTTTCATTTGGTGTAATCTTTTAACGAATTGGTAAATCTATGTGCAAACGGTAGCATTCAGACGCCAGTCAAGCGTCAAATCACCCCAACCTTATAAATATAGTACATCCTATACTAATTAACAAAATGTTGTTTAAAAAATAACGCTTACAAAAAGGTAATTATGATAAGAAGACAGTTCTTCTTGTTATATTTTGTCTCTTTTTCAACATCAGATAGACAGGTTTCTTAATCGATGCTCTTTCTTATGACTCTTTGAATAACTTGCGGTAGTAATTCTCAAATTCAGATATTACCCATCAACACAATCAATAAGTCAGACCACGTCATCCCACTGCTGGGCATAGGCATATATACATACATATATATCCCTCTGAGGCAATAAAAAACCTTGACGATAGAATTATTATATAAACGACGAAACTTTTAATACGGGAGCAATCTACAAAAGATTATCTCTAATAAGAATTTTAATAATACATGTTTGTTGAACTTCGAATATCTTTTTCCTCCATATTTGCACGGTTTTATGGTACTTTAATCATACCCTGTCTAGCTACCTTATCTCATGTTGAATATCTCTCACTTATTGGTATCCCTGTAGGTATATCTTCTTTATAAAATAGGTCTTTAAAATATACAGGAAATTCTTAATTTCAACCAATAGTCTGCGAGACAATTTACCCAATTAATTTTCAATAATGATATACATATTCTTCTGAATTACCACACCTATCAAATTTCTAAGTTTATATACTATTTGAAAAAAATATTGAATTTGAAACAAGCATACGGTCCACTGATGGTAAGTGGTCACCGCCGCCTATGGACATTTGCAAAACCAGGGGCATCGCAAATAGGTTTATGACCATGAGACGTGAAGTTGTTAAGTCTGATGTGCCTGTAATTTCACCGGCCCCCTTACTTTTCCAACCAACCACAGTAATACATGTGCACTACTGCTTCTTGTCGAAACTGGTGGTAGTACTTCTCCGGACGAACTCTGCACTAAGAGCTCTCCTAGTATCAATAAATTTACATTATTATTATTGTAGCAACTTATTAGACCTTCTATCGACACGTGCGTTCAATTCGTGTTTGTTTTGTATCTGATACCCGATTATAATATTGTTTTTTTATGATCTTGTAGGAAATCATGGTTTGCTGGGATAAAAATATCGTGTATTAATCTTATACCTACACATTCAATCTACGTGCCAAACATTCAAATTCGTTTAGTCGCGTATTATTATACATATTATTATATAAAAAACAAGCTGTCCCCCGCGGTTTCACCCGCGTTCCCGAAGGATGTAACGATGTCCCGACACTAAAAGTATCCTATGTTACTTCTAATACCTCCAAGAATATGTTTACAAAGTTTAATGATGATCGGTAAAGTAGTCTTCGCGTGAAAGCGTAACAAACAGTTACATGCACATTTATAATATTAGGCATTTACACCTTGGGTTACGTTAATTAAGTTTTAGTAAGGATCCCTAATCTTTTCTAGCAATAAATATAGCCTGTGTTACTTAGGGTGAATATAGTTTTCCAATGGTGAAAGAATTTTTGAAATTGGCACAGTAGTTTTTGAGTTTATTCAATACAAACATACACACAAAAATACAAATTTTTCCTCTTTATAATATTAGTGTAGATAAATGTTTGTTAGCTGGTACCTTCTTTTACTTTTTACCTGCCCGCTTATTCAGCTAATACAAACTTCGTCGCCGAGCCGCTTCACGGAGGCATCGGAGAGCATATCTCTCACGTGATTAGTAGTATTAGCGTTGTAAGCGAAAGAGACAGAGCACGGAGGCAGCGACGAAACATCAAAATTCAAAAATTCTAAATTCAAAACCATTTATTCAGTTTAGGCCCTCAGAAGGCACTTATGAAGGTCAAATTTAAAGTTACTGAAGCTACTACCGGTTCGGAAGTCAGCCTTCAACTGAGAAGAACCGGCAAGAAACTCAGCAAGGTTACATTCTTTTTTATTTTATTAAATTCTTTTTTATCGTTTCTGACTTTTTGGCTACTTAATAAAGCTAACAATCAATAACAAAAAAAAAAAAACAAAAAAAAAAAATAACAAGACTACAAAATAGAAAATGACAATAATTACTTACAACTTAAACTAGAAAATTAGAGGTGCACTGTGCAGAGAGCAGCTATTTCCATACATTTTTATCTTCAATATAATGAACCACCTTGTAATACGCTTTTTCTTTCAAAACTTTCCTAATATAATTTTTAAATTTATGATCAGACATTTTGGTTACTGAAAGCGGTATCTTATTATAAAATCGAACACAATTACCAAGAAATGACTTGTTTACTTTAGTTAGTCTAAAATATGGAACAACTAACTTCTCCCTTTGTCTTGTATTAATATTATGGATATCCAATTTTGACTCAAACATTCCTATGTTTCTACGTATAAACATTATATTTTCATAAATATATAATGAAGGCAATGTCATTATATTTATTTCCCTAAATAAATCTCTTAATAAATTTGTAAATCTCGAAAATTGCACGAATTGCTCTTTTTTGTATAATAAATATTGATTCTATATCCGCTGCTGCTCCCCAAAATAAAATACCATAGGACAAGAGGCTATGAAAATATGCAAAATAAACTAATTTGGCTGTCTCAACATTCGTCAATTGTTTAATTTTCCTAACAGCAAATGCAGCCGAACTTAACTTAGCAGCTAGAGTATCAATCTGAGGTCCCCACTGCAATTTATTGTCTAATGTAAGACCCAAAAATACCGTTTTATTAACAAGATCAATATGGCTCCCATCTATTATCATTTGGCTATCTACTTGTGCTACATTCGGTAAAGAAAACCTTAAGCATTTAGTTTTCTTTGAATTTAGTAATAGATTATTTGTAGCAAACCACCCACAGACAATTGACATAGTATGATTAACTTTATTTAGATCTTTGTCTTTTCTATCCACTTTAAAAATTAATGATGTATCATCAGCAAACAAGACAATATCTGTGAGATCATTTACAACATATGGCAAGTCATTTATATAGACTAAAAACAAAAATGTATAATGTAGTAGGACAGGCTCTATTAAAATTATCGCAAATCCCGGACAATAAACCTTCATACAAGACAGTGGGCTCATTACTATGATATATTGTATTACAGAGTTTCAGTTCTAAATTATTCTTATTATTCTTCCTCGAGTTAGTGTCATTTTCCTTACAGAATCGAGCGATGAAACTTTAGTGAGTTGTTCTGCGTACAACTACGAAGGTTCTTAATAAGGAAAAAATGTCGCGTGACGTGAACAGCGAAGTTGTTGGTAATATTAGTGTGATTGGTTATGCATTCGAGCCTACTGAATAACTCTTTCATTCATACTTTTCATTGTTAACAAGTCTTATTTATTTTAGTGTTTTCCCTTTAAAATGAGCTACAATTTATCAATTAATTTATAACTACTAATGACGGTCAATAGAACCAACCACAATTATCCATTAGTGACTGCAAATAAGCCGAAAAGAATGTTTGCGATTTAACCATTCCAATCCCGGAAACCAGTCTCGCATTCTCTCCAAAATAAACGTCCAGTATAGACTATAAATTGGAGTAGAGGCAGGCACAAAATAAAATTAAAACTGTACGCTGTATGCACTGAATCATGAGGGTCCGTATATCGGCGAATACCCCGAGGATTTGGCAACCAATACATGACTGTGCACTTAGGGAGGGCAGACGGACTGATATACCTCCAATGTAATATAGCTTACATCACCTTTCCATTGTTTGGTCAATTTCAATGCGACGTACATTAATTAGAATCCTATCAATAGATTCAAAAGTAACTATTAATTAGCGAAATTGATCATGAACTAAAAGGTTTTTTTAAGCCGTATTACTTTGCTTTATTTTCATTATATATGTTTTAAAATGCGACGACGTGAAACGCGTTGATACTGTCTACATTCTACATATACCTACTTCATTATTGATTAATGAATAATATCATAAATGCGAAAATTAGTGAGTTAGTGTGGCTCTTTCTCGCAAAAGCTTCCAAATGGATTTGGATGAAACTTGACACATAGATAGAGCATGCCCTAAGAATACCACTTTGACAGGCCAGTTGGCTTGGTGGTTAGCGACCCTGACTGCCGAGCCGAAGGTCGCGGTTTCGATTCCTACCCAGAACAAACAGTTGTGTGCATGAACATGTCTGTTTGTTCTGTGTCTGGGTGTAAATATATATATAAGTATGTATTTAGAAAAAGAAAATAGTATATCAGTTATCTGGTTTCCATAGTACAAGCGCTGCTTAGTTTGGGACCAGATGGCCGTGTGTAAAGAATGTCCTATGATATTTATTATTATTTATAGCGTACAGGCTACTTTTTAGTCCGGGAATTTGCAACATCTCTCGGGAACGCGGGTGAAACCTTGGCAGAGAGCAAGTACTTACTTTTTTTTTCGCAAAAGCATATAATGACATGTTACCTACAATAGTAGGTATTTGTATCATGTTGGAATGTTGATGGTGCGATAGATACATAGATTCGATTCTCACCCAGTAAAAATATTTATGGAATGAGTTTAGTTCACCACATTTTTTTTATATACCACTTGGTCCGACAAACAAGCAGACGGTCCATCTGATGGTAAGTAGTCACCGCCGCCTATGGACATTTGCAACACTAGGGGCATCGCCAATGCGTTGTCGACCCTGAGACATGAAGTTGTTAAGTCTCATGTGCCTATAATTCCACCGGCCCCCTTACCTTTCTAACCGAAACACAGTAATACAAGTGCATTTCTGCTTCACGGCAGGAATGGGTAAGGTGGTAGTACTTTCCCAGACGAACTCTGCACTAAGAGCTCTACTACTCTATGTCACGTTAAAATGCCTTCGATACAATGTGGATCCTGTTATTGAGACCCCTGCCTACCTGTTCAGTGATATCAGTTGTTATTTGTCTATTTAAATAGTAAAATATGTGACATATCAGCAAAATAGATACCTATATTTCATGTAGGTATAAAGTACTGCCAACTTTAACATCAGGTGGCCTGTGTAATGAAATCTCTCCGCATATTTATATTAATGTATTTATTTTATGGTGGTATTAATAGACGTGTGAAAGGGTGAAAACAATTAAGTATTATACATATAAATTGATGGAGCACTCCGGCGCGATTACTACAAAACCAAAATTAATTGTATCATTGCGGCACGACAATAATAACATGATTAACACTGTAGAAATTGAACGGAATTATAATAAATTGTCATAGTTTTACTGAAATTGTATTATATATAAGTTTTTATTTTATGGGGTAATTATACAGGCTGTTACAAAACTACCCGTCGAGACGAAAGAAGGTTAAATGGGGCCTTATAACGAGTCAATTCACAATATGTATTTAAGAACCGTAGTAACGCTGTAGAACAAACCCAAAAAAAAAACTGATTTTTATGAACGAATAATAGAAAAACTATTAAAGTAGACAATTATTAAGTAAAATAGGTACGTAGGCCTTTCTGTTAAATAATCTGATTCCCTGACATGGCAACTTACTAGGGCTGTTGGCTTTGATAATTAAGTTTATTTTTACGGAATATTTATAATACGTTTTATATATATCGACACCTGTATTGACACAAAGCATATCGTCTATATATCTTCTATCGTCTTCTATATATACAGGGTTCCTTTGACACACCATCACCTCAAAACAACAGAACATATCGAGATGGGACGGCCACCGTTCAACGCAGATTTTTTCGTAGATGGTTATAGACAATATACACTGTATCAATAAACGTGGGTGAAACCCTCACGGTGGAGAATTTTCGGTGTGTAACCAGTTAGTCTAACTAAAAACGAAAAATGGTTACCTTGTATAGTTTTATGAAAACTCTGAAAAGATATTGATTGATGGGCCCGTTCACGTTGTGGTTAGATGCCACCATGACCAATATTTATGTGCACGTACATGTCGAACTTTCTAAGATAAAATAAACATACCCACAATAAAAAAGAACAACCAAAAAGTTTTCGATCACTTAGAAAAGTAAGGTTTTTATTTTTTATGAAATAAAATAGAAAATCTTTTTAATAATGCCATTTTATTTATGAACGAACCATTTGAGCTCCAAAAGCAATTACAAAGAGGGTTGGCATCAGAGAGTACTGCTAGTACTGCTATATGCAGGGGCATGCAGATTGGATGGTGACTGGTTACGATACATATAATTATGACTAATAATAATAATAATAAATATACTTTATTGTACACTGAAAGAAGTATGTAAAAGAAGTTGAGTCGTAATTAAAGGTAAAATTGGCGGTCTTATCGCTATAAGCAATTACTTCCAGACAACCATTCGATGGAAAAATTACATAGGAAAAATATAAAGGGTAGTTAGCAGTGTACTGTATTAAGAAATCATAGAATCGAATCTACCGAATAGTTACAATAATAACGATCTGCTCAGTTTGACATTACATTACCATGATTAGGTATAGAAATGTTTCCAGGAGTGCTTTTTACTTATTTTGTATAGGTAGATTCAGATTGATCGAGTTTTCAATTGAAAATTAGCCATAATCAATAAAATTATTAAATATTATAATTCCAAAAGTTTACGAGGATGGATTAGCGAATGGATAAATTGTTACTCTTTCACGCAAAAACTACTAAACATAATAACATATGGGACACTTTGTATTTCAAGCTAACATCCCTCGGGAACGCAAGTGAAACCGCGAGGGGTAGCTAGTATAATAACAAAAAATACAGACCATTGTAATTCTGAGAGCTATTTTAAGGTACTTTTATAAAGTTTCTCTCACGCATTTATTTTCAATTATATCCGGGCTTTAAATATAGGTACCTGGCAGGCTGCAATCATTACTTACATTTACAGACCCTTCCGGACTTTGTCTTCGTTTTACCAAATGCTGCTAATAGTGTTTTAAACATTCAAGTCACGTGCCTTCCCTATTACAAGGTACAAATACAAAGTGACAATCCGAAAACAAAACGTTTGTGAGTGCCATTCGATGAAATTGAATCCAAACAGACCGTGTTATCTAATAATACTGCCTACTATTATGTAAATATAACGAATTAAAACTGAACTGAAGTGGTGTTTGTTTGCGACGGGAGTAAAATGAACTCCAACAAATTACAAAACAAAGCTGAAGTAATTAAAAATAATTATCCAAAACTATTTTGTTTTGGTATGTTATTTATTCTATTTTAATTAACTAATGATTAAATAATAATGTCTTCATGAAACAAAACTTTCAGGGCTTCATAGGTTGACAATCACAGGAACATTCGAATCGCCATGGATTCTGACATTTTTTGTCCATTTGCCAGTGACTCTTTACCTTTGGTTATGAGGAATCAGTTCAATATATCAAAGTATATTCACCTGGTGATAGTTACTCCAACAAACCACCTTTGACTTTAATAAGACTACACTGAACAAATAGCTTTGATTTGACTTTGAATCATTCGTGAAATCATCTAATTAATGTAAACGGAATTATTTGATACGAATTCTGTGCCGATCCTCTCAAAGGCATTCCAAATATAGTGGTGATATTCAAAGTTCACAAATTTATTATAGTCAGACCAATTATGAATTATTTGAGCAATAATAATATCTGATAGCACTGCCATTTATTAGTCATACTTTAGTAGCTGTCATTTTAATTAGTCAAACCTAGTTGATCACTATTACCACCACATAGTGCTTAAGAAAAATATTATTTATTTCAACGTCAGAAGAAGACTACGCTTTTGCTGAAACACAGATTCTCTAAGTCTTTTATGGGAAGAGGTTGACATAGACCGAAGCAAGTAGAGCTGGATTCAAAAAACCGTGTCAGCATCCAAAACCCATCAAGGCAGAACTGAATGAGCGTATCGTATTGTAATCAAAGTAACCAGAGCGTGCCCCACCATTACCAAAGAAAGAGAGTATTGCAAAGTAGTTCATTATTTTGAAGAAAAAAATGGAAATATCTGCTCTCTGCACAGTGCACCTCTAATTTGAATGTTTAGGATGTAATTATTGTTATTTTCTTTATTGTAGTCTTGTTATTTGTTTTTAAATATTATGTAAATGTTACCTATAAAAACACATAAATTTGATATAAAAAAAAATGAATCAATACTGAGTTTCATGACGGTTCTTTTCAGTTGAAGGCTGATTTCCGAACCGGTAGTAGCTTCAGTAACTTTAAATTTGACCTTCATAAGTGCCCTCCGCGGGACTAAACTGAATAAATCGTTTTGAATTTAGAATTGGATGAACAAAGAACCTCAGGAGCCACTGTGTTAAAGAATTAGAAGATTTTATGTTGGGGAAAAAGTCTTTTCGCATTATAGTATGTATGAACTTGTAATAAAATCTCTTTGGCTATACTATTTGTATCTGGCTGGTTTTGGTATCATTGAAAGTTTAAAATTTAAAGAACATAATTCCATATTCAAATTAGGAAAATGTGTGATTTGCATTTGTTTTTCGTACCGCCAAGATGAGTGAATCTAATGAAGAAATTCGATTAATTTTAAAATTTTACTACAAAAGAGGTAAAAATGCAACGCAAGCCGCGAAAAAAATTTGCGATGTTTATGCACCTAGTGCAGTATCAGTGAGAGTAGCACAAATTTGGTTTAAGCGTTTTCAATCCGGAAATTTTGATGTCAAAGATGCACGTCGCTCTGTTCGCCCCATTACGGATAAAATGAATGCCATTTTTGAAAAAGTGGAGCAAGATCGGCATATCAGTAGTTACGACGTAGCTGAAGAACTGGGAATTGACCACAAAACAGTTTTGGCGCATTTGAAAAAAACTGGGTACACAAAAAAGCTAGATATTTGGGTACCTCACGAGCTCACTGAAAGAAACCTAACGAACCGTGTACTCATTTGTGATTCTTTATTTTTTCTTTGACGTCATTAAACCGAACCATTTTTGAAGAAGCTGATAACTGGTGATGAAAAGTGGATCACGTACAAGAACGTGCGAAAAAGGTTGTGGTCAAAGGCCGTTCAGGCTTCACAGACTGTGGTGAAACCCGGGTTAACTCGCAACAAGGTGATGCTGTGTGTGTGGTGGGATTGGAAGGGCATTATTCATTTTGAGCTGTTACCACCAGGCAGGACCATCGATTCTGAACTCTACTGCGAACAACTGATGAGATTAAAGCAAGAAATTGAGAGAAAGCGGCCGAAATTAATCAACAGAAGGGGTGTGGTTTTTCATCATGATAACGCTACACCTCACATATCTTTAGCCACTCAGCAAAAGTTAAGAGAAATTGGCTGGGAGGTATTAATGCATCCGCTGTATAGTTCTGACCTTGCACCTTCAGATTTCCACCTGTTTCGGTCTCTTCAGAATTCTTTAGGCAGTGTCAGGTTAACATCACGAGAGGACTGTCAAAACCACTTGTCGCAGTATTTTGATCAGAAGTCCCAAAATTTCTATAGCAATGGGATCATGTCCCTACCTACAGGATGGCAAAAAGTTATCGAACAAAATGGTACATACATACTTTAGTTAAATGTAAATAAACTATATTAGAAATGTTTTGAATTTTCTTAAAAAATGCGAAGGAACTTTTTCCCCAACCTATTATGTTATGGAATTTTAGACATGGGGTCATTGGTGCCATATTTAGATCTCCATTCTAAGGCTTCCCTCGGGTCGACATTGAAATTGATGACTAAGACCTACTTTTGTATAACCGTTTGTATTCATAAATGTGGTTTAACTAAATCATTTGTATAGTGGCACCCACTTTGCTCCTGTATTTGGAATATCACGTGGCAGATTTACTTCGCAGTTTTACCTATTCAACACGGAGATATTATCAAAACAGGTATCCTAGAGTGAGTAGAATATTTTAGTTAGAGCAGTTTATGCTCCTAAAGACTACGAATATTTTGTTGTGTAGTTAGTGCATTTCGTAAATAAATATATTTTCATTTGCATGTTATAATGGCTTTGTATGAAACGACTTTTACCTTGTTTTTGTTTTCGTCGCTCTCTCTCGAATTATATGAAGGTATAAATAACAAAGACAAAGTTCCACAAAGCTCTTCAAAGCTTAAACTAAGCTAAAACTATTTCTGATTATCTTTTTCTAGAACTTGATGTATATAACTTACAGCTTTAAGTTGTAAGTACCTAATTATTGTTATTTTCTATTTTGTAGTCTTGTCATATTTTTTTTTTTTGTTTTGTTTTTATTAATGTTACCTATAATAAGTATTTTGTAATTGTTAAATATAAAATTATGTAAAATTGAAATTATAAAATAGCCAAAAAGTCAGAATAGATAAAAATTTATATAACAAATAAAAAAGAATGTAACCTTGCTGAGTTTCTTGCCTGTTCTTCTCAGTTGAAGGCTGACTTCCGAACCGGTTGTAGCTTCAGTAACTTTAAATTTGACCTTCATAAGTGCCCTCCGAAGGCCTAAACTGAATAAATGGTTTTGAATTTTTGAATTTTTTGAGCTGCAATATTTTAAGAGACAAGTAGAACTTACTCGATCTATATATTACATATATTATAAACTTAATATTAATGAGTATAAAGAACCAAGCAAGCGCCTTATGTATTTTCTTTTCAATATTTTGTAAATTTAGCAGCTGTGGTCGTATTTTTTGATGACGTCAGTCAACAAAACAAATATTGTTGTGTGTTTAAATACTCAAAGAAAATACTATTTTGATAACCTACGACTAAACGATGATGAGTAGGACTAGATACTACAAATAGTATATTCATATTGACAGGCCAGTTGGCTTGGTGGTTAGCGACTCTGACTGCCAAGCCGAAGGTCTCGGGTTCGATTCCCACCCAGGACAAACATTTGTGTGCATGAACATGTCTGTTTGTTCTGTGTTTGGATCCCAATATTTATAAAAGTATGTATTAAGAAAAAAAAGTAGTATATCAGTTATCTGGTTTCCATAATAAAAGCTCTGCTCAGTTTGGGATCAGATGGCTGTGTGTAAAAAATGTCCCAGGATATTTATTATTATTATTATTATATAACCACAAAAATTTACGCAACTATTTGAAACCTACAGAGTTAGTTTACAGACATACTATCCATTTATTTGACAAAAGTAATGTAAGCTTGCTGATGTTTCAGTTTTACATTTCAATTTTTCGTGTAAGTGACAAGATGAGTTCATGCCTCCATACATCGTAGGGGCATGTTTACGAGACAATGTTTACAGAATGCAGGCAAAATGCATGCTTGACATCCCTCGTAGCTCTGCTTTGCGCAACCAAATGAATTTTACAATACCTGCCTACAGTGACGTCAACAATTTTGGATCAAAACACCTTATAAATAATTTACGATATTTCTTGTTTACAACGTCAGTTACATGATTTATTGAGTTTACTAATAATTGATTTGTAACTCTGATATTGAAGAAATGTAAGTAAAAAACTTTGAGCATACAACAACTACTCTACTACTAGAGGAATAAAATTATACCACTCTCTAAAGTACAATTAACACCAGAAACCGAAAATACCGCACCGTATTTTTTTCTCAATTCATAATCATGACACAATGCTACTGACTAATGCATGATGTATTAAAAAATTAGCAAATATAAGTTGGATGTACAATGCCTTAGGTCACAAACTATTTCATTTTATAAACTGCAATGCACAATTGAAAAAAATTGTAGAAAAATCCTTGATACCAATGTAATGTTAAGAACCGGACATCTATCGGTGTGTTCTGACAATTGCACTTAGGAGTCAGTTCCTGTCCAGGTTTTACCAAGATCATAGGCGACAGTGACCATTTACCATCAGAGGACTGAGATGTTCAGACATGTACGAGTAAGAAAAAATCAACTCTAATATAGTCTAGGTTACCGATTAACCCCCAATGTTTAATTCATACAGTTATGTTATATGAAAGCAACACGCAATACATCATTGTATCGATGGGCGTCCTTAATAATCTCATAATGTCCGATCCGCTCATAAATATCATGTTTTAATCTGTACACAGAACAAAACGGAACGTTGGCGCACAATAAAGAAAGCTTAATGTGACGCTTCTGTTTTCTTGTCACGTTTTTTCGCCGTTTAAACGTCCTTCCAACAAATGGCTCGGAACATAACTACATTGACGTAGCCATATACCTAATACGAGAAATAAAATTAAGGTACGTACGTTACATCCTTCTGTCCTTTTTTGGTGATGTATCTAAGAAGTTATTTTTACGATGTTGAAGTTAAAGTAAAGTTAGGAAGTTGTTGTTGATAAACGTGCCTAAATAAATATATGCTTAAATTATAGCACAATGATAGGCCAGTGATTTAAAAAAATATCACTAGTTTTATAATTCATCATAAAAAAATACCATAATGGAAATATAATATAATATAATTATAAAATAAAAAAAATATTGTAGAAGCAAATTCATTAGACGTAATTACATTGTTAATTAAGCATAATAATACGAGAGAGTGAAAGAAAAAATAACTAACTAAATCTGGTATGTTCGTAATGAGTAAAAACTAATTTTCGTCTGAGAAGATTTGCTAGACGTAATGAAATAAATGACTTTTACAACAAACCACAAAGTCAAATATGAGACTATAAATGTATGAATGACGCAGCAGTTCATCAGGACAAGTTGTAACATGTGTTATGTAGGTAATACACGGACCTATTTGAATACACACCACCACTACATTTACACCGGTAAGTTAGTATATCCTAAAACAAATAACAACTGCTGATTTTGATAAGTACTCATGCATCAAATTCTATAAAGTACTTCGCTTAGTTCGAAAATATTTAAAATTGAAATAGATAAATAAATTCTAATAAATAAAAGTTTGCGAATATTATTGAAATCCCATCAAAACCTATCAAGTATGATCCTATTGACGATACTGAGAAAGAAAACTTCGTATATTTTAATCAAAGTGGCGCATCATTTCTTACATAAATAAGTGGGGAAGTGAGGTTCCTAATGTATTCATTCCAATCTCGTCCCAAAGCCTTTTTGTTATTTTCTGTCCCCAAGCCAGACGTCTTTGGAAGAAGCAAAACCTTCAAAATTGCAATCACACAAATTGAAAATTAATGGACCGTGAAATCCAATTTTGCATTAAAGCTTTCTGGTAGGTAAGTAGACACTTGATTCTGCTTCCGAGAGTGGTGGCAGCTATAAACGGAATCCATAACTTTTGTAAGTCATACTTTATTGTGAATTTCACTAAAATAATCTGATCCAGAGTTTACGGTGCAGCGTGGAAACTGTTCGAGGACTCATTCCTTATGGAAGTAGGAAATATCTTCAGCCATTATATAAAATATGTTTTGGTATTAAAAAGTAATATGAGCACCTGCAGAGATGAACATCTGTGGTCCTGGACTACTCAAGAAAGATGTGATGCTATTATGCCCATTTATAAATGAAGATTATCTTTTCGGGACCGACAATAATGCTTCAAAAGATAATACCAACTGTGTTATATGTTATTGTTGTAGTGAAAATGGGTATATGTTTAAAACCACAATTCCTCCCTTAGATGTAATTGTATCTAATAACTATGAGTTCTATTAAAAATGTAAATACATTAAATCTTTTGCCTGAATTTATGGTTGGTATTATTTAGATTGAAAAGAAGCCTTAATACAACTGATTCCTAGAGTTCTCTTTACTTTAGCTGGTGATCATTTCATAGATGATTACGTAATTCACATCTACATTGGTAAAAGGTTGAAGGATTTACAATTTCCATGGGCCATCAAAATAAATTGAACGTGACTCCAGGCGGTTTGGCGGTACCTCACTTATACAATAAAAAACGTATTTTTAAATGCCTCTCGTGTATGCGCATAGGCTAACAACAAATAAACATTTTTGTATTTTATTTTTAATACAGGAACAACATTGGAGGTTTATGCTAATTCTAATTCTGGCTTATAAAAAGTATAAATATAACCTAATAACAAAATTCCCGCAACAACTGTATTTTATACACATATAATTGAAATATATTAGAATATGAAAATGTGTATGTTTTTTTTTATTCTGTAAAAGAATTACGTTTTAATGACCACAATAATGTCACACAATTATTTGTGTAGTGATATCCTGAACCTACATAATGTAATTTGTCTCGTTTAACCAAACCAAAATCTTACTGACAGTTATGAATTTGCGGCTCTTCCGGTAGAAACCATGGGGTCTTGGTCATCTGACATAAAATATAGTGTTAAAGATACAGGGCAGCGTTTTGTCTTATGGCCTCTGGAGACTTGAGAGTCAGGGACATTTTCGGCCAGACGCTAAGCTTCAGTTTCACTGGCCATCATGGGTAATAATGACAGGCCTTCACAGGTACTTATGAATTGTCAGACTGATGCCAGCTTCAGGAAACGTTTAGAGGACCTTTCAAATTAGATATCTTTATAAATTATCCCTTATTTGACACTTTTTTTATACCTGATTTATCATATTACATATTTAAATAATAGCTTGAAAACCCTATGTACAGCGTGTTACAAAATACCCCGTAAAAATATAATTTATTCAAACATTTTTTGGGGTATGTTATACAGCGTTACTACGGTTCTTAAATATTGTGAATGGACTCGTTATAGGGCCCCATGTTACCTCATTTCGGCTTTACGGGTAGTTTTGTAACAGCCTGTATTTAATAACCTATTGGCTAATAAGCATGTTTCTTTCGTTAAAAAGTTATATATTTAATGAGAGTACTAGTAATTGAACTTGTTAATTCTTACGTAAACATATTGTGTAGGAATGACAACAACCCTACATTATTTATGCCCACTTCACAAGAAACACTAAGACATACATATGCACGTACATTTCCGATACGATACCCTCTTACCCTCTTAAGTTGGGACCCGACACGAGAAAAGTGTCGGTTATCCTCGCATTATCTTCGACTTCAGATGCCGAAATTCGTTTCAAGTGAAATATAGTTAAAGTCAAAGAGCAAAACGAAGTGAAACGACACTTGGTAAGACATTTGATAGCTCCTACAATTCTACAGTCGAAAACATTACTCAATAGATTTTCTGTAAACCCTGTACCAAACTGGACTAGACTGCAAAACTATGGTAAGCTGTAATATTTATCGGGAAAATGAAAATTTATTTTGTAAATCTTCCCAAAGGCATCACTTAAGCTTTGTAAAACCTGCTGTAAAGCCTGATAACTAATGATATTAATGACAGCCAATAACTTTATAAGCTAAGTGAGGAGCTCTTTTACGTATAGCATTGCTGACCTGTGTGAACACACACATTATGTCACATATTAAAATATTTTAAGTAACGAGATTAAATATATTGTGCTAAAAGATGGATGTAAATATCTATATGATGGCGCGACACCTTAGAAATATAATCTTATCTTTGAGTTTCGTTAATTACTAAACGAAAAGTGATTGTAATTTCGTTGATTTGTTATTGTTGAATTTAAAATGAACAAAATAGTGATTTATTGTAAAATAAATTTGATAAAATTAAAAGTTAAAATAAAAATTATATTTAGTGGGTAACCCCGAATAGAATAGCAAGTCTGCGCCTACGCGGTGACGTCGGTCGATCATTAGATAGACAGCGCAAGAGGCGCACACGTGCTAACCTATTGGCTAATAATCCAGTTGCATCTTGTGTTTTACGTTTTATTTTGTGTGTAAATGTATTGGAATCAAATAAGATGGTATTATTTTAACGTTCCTGATACAATACGCCAACAATGGATGACAATTGCCTAGACCGCATCGCTGACCCTCCTACCAGACCGTTATATATAAGTATGTATTTAAAAGAGTATATGTAGTAAATCAGTTGTTTCGTTTCCATAGTACAAGCATTGCTTAGTTTGGAATCAGATTGCCGTGTGTAAAGAAAGTCAGGATATTATTGTAAAAAAAGATTATTATAATCTATAAAAATGCAATACAATATGATCTTTAATACAATAATTTATTATGAAATCTTGCGGACTAAGAGTCTATAGAAGATATAAATAGCAATAAATAATTAACAATTGTGCTACGAATTACAATCGTAATGATCATGGTTTGGTTCCCACTGTAACTCATCTAACATACCTACCTAAGAAACCAGTTCACAGGTAAGGGCCCAGCAATTTGCACACGACGACAGCGTAGTGTATTGAAACATAATTGACATATGGCAATTATCGATAACGACAGGGAAATCCCTGTAGTTAGGAATGGTTCATATCCCAGGCTATATCAGCTATAGAAAAGGATTATAATACAAGATGAAGCCTGGAGAAGTATAATTCAAAATACATTTAGCTGTGAACTTTAAAATTTCGATACCATTGATGTATAATAAATAATTTGACGGGCCAGTTGGCTTGGAGGTTAGAGACCCTGACTGCCAAACCGTAGGTCGCAGATTCGATTCCCACCCAGGACAAACATTTGTGTGCATGAACATGTCTGTTTGTTCTGTACCTGGGTGTAAATATCTTTTCTTTTTTTTATGCCGCTTGGGCCGACAAACAAGCAGACTCCACCTGATGGTAAGTGGTCACCGCCGCCTATGGACATTTGCAATACTAGGAGCATCGCCAATGCGTTGTCGACCCTGAGACGTGAAGTTGTTAAGTCTCATGTGCCTGTAATTTCACCGGCCCCCTTACCTTTCTAACCGAAACACAGTAATACAATTGCACTACTGCTTCACGGCGGAAATGGGTAAAGTAGTAGTACTTCCCCGGACGAACTCTGCACTAAGAGCTCTACTACTCTAAAACTACTACTCTACTACTCTATTTAAGTATGTATTTAAAAAGTAGTATATGTAGTATATCAGTTAGGTACCTGGTAGCCATACTACAAGCAGTACACTCTGCTTAACTTGGGATCAGGTAACCATGTGTGAAGAATGTCTTGGGATATTTATATACAACGTAATATTATACGATATCTTGCAGAAGTTTCTTCGGTCTTCGATACCCCAAGTAATTTTCTATTTAAAAATTCAAAACCATTTATTCAGTTTAGGCCCTCGGAGGGCACTTATAATTTTAAAGTTTCTGAAGCTACCATTATCGACAAATCGACAGATATCCTCGATCTTAAATACCACCAGCACGCATACTGAAGAAAATTTCAAAGGATTAAAAAAATATGCTTTTGCAGTTTATTTTATCTCAATCTATATTGATTGCTTTGCGTTATGTGAAACAAAATAAGCAAACAATGACCCCTTAATGCATATCGTAAAAATGGCCCGATCGTTCCAATTTGATTATTCCATTAGACAAACAGATAAATCATTGGGTAAATTATGCAAAATCACCCGACTCTGTTTCAAATCGCTATTAATACTCGTGGGAAAAAGATGACTCGACCAACTGCCCTCGGAGCTTGGAGCTCATAGAATTCCCCTTATCTTTTTCATGTACTCATAGCATCATTTAAAAGCATTCATTGGATGAGGAAGATCGTTTGAAGCGTTTCTTATTCAAACTCATGAATCGGTAAATGGTTTGATAAACGACTAACCATCATCAATAAAATAATTCTCCTTTGGTATTTTAGAAAAATAACATACTTTCAAAATTCTATTTATTCAGTATTTATGACTTGTATTTTTCCACAGTCACAATGTTGCGTCTACTCTCCAGTTTTAAACGCAAACAAAAATTACAGCAAACACCAAAACACTCCGTAACTATGAGTAAATGCAGCACCATTAATTCTTAATATTAATGAGTGTTTCGTGTTAGTGAATAAGACGAACCAGCATCGACAACAATTGAAATATGTGATCTTTGATCTCAAAATCATTTGTCTCATTTTACAAATAATCACGGTATCTTCTCATTATGAGATAACTAAGCCATCTCAAATACAAATTAAGCATAAAACAATTATGTTACATCAAATAATTCCCTCATCCTCTTATTCTACCGTTTCCAAGTTCCCAATTAAATTACGCAATATCAGAGCTTCCAAGATTGTATGATAACTGTCTTATGAATGTTTAATGGTTACATATGTAGGTATAACTTGTCTATTCATTAAATCTTGTTAGGCCTCCATCTAGCCTAGTACCTACCTAATATGTGAGTTAACTGTCTGAACAACGGTATAGTCAAGATATCCATAATTAAATTCTAGTTAGGAAGTATGGCCGCCCGTGGCTCACACTAGCTTTTCAGAAATGGAATTTAACAATTCACATGAAGTTTCAACAAGAGACGTAGAAACCATAACTTGGAATAATAGGATATGCATAATAATGCGGGATTTTGAAATGTCAGTTGTTAAATTTGTTTTGCAGCGTTTTTGCTCGGTGAACAACTTGACTGTTGATTGACATCAAATTAATAGTATTCCCATATTTTATGAATCCACTACCTTCTACAGGATTCTGCAACAGTTGAAACTTCTCGTGACTTCTCAAGCAAACTTAAGTGGTTCAGCATCCGGAATAGGGACCTGAAGTAGGTCAAATCTGACTACTTTATTGACCTTATTGATTGAATTGTAACATTTTGTGCTATACTATAAATAAAACGGAGTGGTTAAATTATCAAAAAAAAACTTTAGTTTATCAAAGCCTCTTCCACGAAGGACGGTTTTGTGACATCTTCCAAGTTTGATATTAATTTTATCAATAGGAAATAAATATCGACGTATCTAATACGAGATATTGTAATACAATACATTTTTTAACTATCTATTTTTATTATACAAAAAATTGGTTTTACATTAAAATTTGAAATTCAACCAAAAATTTGAAGCAAGACATTACAAACTCGTTTAGTTACCTCTCTATTCTTCATTCTACACACACTGTGTTATATTTCAGATAAGTAGCATTTTCAACTTTAATGCTTAATTTTTTATATTTGTTTTGTAATGATTTCAATGTATTTGAGAGAATGTAAATGATATATCTGTCTTTGGTCAGTTATGATGAGAGGTAAAGGAAATACAGACAATAGTTATGCCCTGAAAACTTTATATAAAAAATGGTTTATTGTAAAAAAAGCGTGGGGTGCATGGTGTCAATAGTTATAAATATTTAATTGCCCTATATGAGAAGGATAATCATTTCGACAATATCTTGAAAAGCACCCCCGCTTTTTTTTAAATAAAACATTTTTTTTCTTATTCAAACTATTAATAACTTATATTTATTAAAAAAAATTACATTATTCTTAATGAATATTTATTAAAATTTATTTTCTTTTTTTTAGGTTGGTTTTCTATATAAAGAGTGTTATCTAGTTTTTTTAAACTATTATTTATTTTTCATTTTTTGTTAAATTACTAATTAGGATAATCGGATGCTTTGATCGGATTATTGCATTGTCATCGATCTTTGACAGGTGTGCAAAGTTTGAATTAAATCTGATCGTACAAAGTAGGACGAAATCGAGCTCAAAGGGGTCGGTTACAAACATACATACGTACATACATACAGGTGAAGCTATTATAAAGCGTGTAATAAAGGTAGGTACTCTAATCTACCGTCAATCAATACCTCACAAGATTGGTCTCTAACCAATAATGTTAATCTAAAAATCATTAGTAAATCTATTTATAATATTCAACGTCATTATTTTACACCTTTCAATATATACCAATTTTTTAAACGATTCACTATCTTTTGTGTGAATCTTCCTTAAAAATATAAATGAAAGTAGGGGAAATTCATTCGACCGCAATAATGTGATTGAACAAACTGTAAGCTAAAATAAGTAGGTTGAGGATATTGTCTATTATTGAAGGGATAGTAAGTATCATAAAATAATATCTTATTCTAAGAATAATTTTACGAAGGTTGAATAACTATACTAGCTACTGATACATTTAATTTATGATTGACAGTGTCTGAGGCCATTAAAAAAAACAATCTGGACTTTAAAATTGTTCCTTTTGTATACATGTTTAATCATAAAAAAGAAAGAGCGGGTCTCTCCTAAAACAGGTTTTACAAAAACTTTAAAGGCGAGTCCCAACCGATGTAATTACTGAAGTTGAAATTGTAATAAAGAAATTATGAATTATTTGAAATTATTGCAAATCTTTTAATCATGGTAAAACTGTAACTGAATTCAAAATGTAGTATTAAATACCGCATGATAAAATATACAATACAAGAAAAACAAGCTTGTCACACAGGTACTTATTTATAAATCCGAGTTTCTTCTGGTTCATAAAATTGTAGCCCCATGTCTATCGGACACCTAATATCGCCAGCATTGATACTTAATCGCGCATAATATTTGGTATTTTCCAGAAATTTCCATCATCATTTGCGTCAAATGTCGAATACGATTCCCCGCGTAGGCACGAACAGGGTCTATTTCCATTTTGAAATGTCGGCCCGACGCTGGAGGCTCAAGTGTTCCGTCAGAATATTTGAATATTTTAACATTGACGCTCGCGCTAAAATAAAATATGAATTTTTATTTTGTCCGTAAGCGTCCCGATAAGAAAATATTTGTTGATATTAAACATAGATTAACCCTTCCTTTAATAAATATTTATTTATTTAGCTTGTAAATAACTTTACACGTCACCGCGTTGACTAAGAACAGTAATATTTGTAGACGCCTCAAACTTTTTAGTAACAATATTTAATTTCTTAAATGAAGTTATAAAAAATGTTTACGCTAACACGTTTCACACATCCACTTAATTATTTAACCTCAAAAAAATATTTAGTTTCTATTTGCCTGGCATGTTAACTGTGTCGTGTGAGTTTGTGGGACGAAAACAATTTGAACACAGTCAGGGCCCGACCACTTTTATGGTGACCCCACTACGTGGACTGAATCCAAACCGCAGGGCATTAAAGCTGCAATAGGCATACTGCGCCAGCGCCCGCGGCGTTACATGTGAAATTTACAAACTAAACTACAACTGTTCGTGCACATACGTAAACGTAAATACTAATTAAAAGTTTGGTAATGTATTTGCGCAACTTTGGAGCTCGTTTTTCCAAATTCCATTAATGTTGAAAGGTTCATTTTGCCTCAAATGAAGGTATTAACTTTTAGTGCCACTATAACATACCCAGTCATTACCATATTCACTAAAACAAACTGTAAAATACATACTTTCATTAAATTTTACTAATATTTGGATAATTAAACTAAACACTGAATATTTATTCGTATTGTAACATTTTGCCGGGATAATAGCTATTTGTAGCATAAATAAATACCAGCAGAAAATTACCGGGTATTCCAAAGCATTTATAGACATTTAAAACATGTACAAATAAATAGCTTTAATAGCTATGCTTTGGTAATTTTATTTATTCAAACTAGCTTACGTACCGCGGTTTTGTTCGCAACTCCATAGGAACCCTTTGTTTATTCTGGGATAAATAGTATTTTGTAATATTCTCATAACATATTTTATCTGTATGCCAATACATTATATCTAGCAGATCAAGATTACTTACTTTGAGTACAAGATTTAAACGAAAACGTGTATACCACTTTTTGGTTAGCTTTAAGTGTGGGAAGTATGGTAGAAACATAATTATATTCTAACTATAGTTATTTAATGAGACCACGCGAGCAAAGCCGCGGACGGAAAGCTAGTTTATAATACTAGTAAAATAATATGCACAGTATTTCCGGAATAAGTATTTTTAACCCCCGACCCAAAAACAGGGGAGTTATAAGTTTGACCCCTTTGTCTGTCTGTGGCTTCGGGAAAACCGCTGGTTTGCAGGGGGTTGGTGGAAGTGGAGGGGTGGGGGATCACACCTCTCCCTTCCCCACCTACTTAGTAGTACAGAATATAGTATTAATATTATGTTATAACATTAATTATTAAGTAGTTGTGAACCTAAAAATGAGCTGATAGCATTACTTTTCTGATTTCGTGCGCAACGATTACATACCTTGCCTACAAGCTGTGCGAATATCATATAAGAAATTTAAAAAGTTTTAAAAAGCATTGTCGATTTGATTTGTTTTGTAACTTGATAATTAATTTTAAATTAAACTTTACTGTATGTGAATGATTATTTCATATTCGATTTATTTAGACAAGTATTAATTAAGCTATGAATCGAGACTATAATCTAACTCGATTTTAATTCTGTCGATTCCACACTTCATTATCATGGTGGTCTCATTATAATTCAGTAAATATATATGTTATGTGGCAATATATGTGTACAATATATTAAATAAACCAATAAAAAAAAATGTATATACTACATACTTGGTTTTTGATATAATGTAATAAAATACAAAACTAACAATAATATTAATTACTCTGAAATTAATTTCCTAATAAAGTGCTGAACAGAAAGAGTATCATAATTAGCTGACAAACCTTCTTTACCACGTGAACGTGCAGGAAGCACTTAATTGCAATTCCTACCCAGTCAGCGGACGACACATAGGTAGCGTTCAATGATTTTGTATCATATTGCATTGTGATACGGGTGCTTTTGCAATGAACACCCAACTAAAACTTCTTTGTAAACCGAGACCAGAATGTTGCAGAGTTAAAATTGAACACATGGTGCCTGTCGCTTCTCAGTAACTTGATGGATCAAATGCCAATTTCATGAAAGTTCAACGTTTTCAATAGAATTAAAATTATGTATGGTTAAGAAGTTGTCGACAAGCTAGTAAGTATGACGAAGCAGATCTAGGCTAGCTTCCTTATCCGAGTCGTGACGTGACTTGATTGAGATGATAGTCAAAATTAATTTAGGGACGTGAAATTTTCACTCATACAATTCAATCTTTTAAACCTTGAGTTTGCTATGATGAAAATATTGTAAGAAAACCAAAGCACGACGATAGTGGACTTGAGAGCTAGTTCACCTCATACATAGTGAGCATGTACTCAAAACATTAGCCGAAAAAAAAATTTTGTGCCTGTCAGTAAAGCCGGTTTGATGGATCATTTAGCATCAGACAATTTCTACTGTACCCTTCGCCCAATCTCGTTACTACTAATAAAGAAGCTTGAACCCAAAAGGCTTATGACAAAGCACAATTATTAAATTGATTGCTCATCTTCAATTCTTATAAAAACCAAATTAACTCACACATATATAAAGTATACCACACATAAATGATTACATTAAATCAAACAGGAAGGTATGTGAATAAATGAAGGCGTTAGAAGCTTACTCGAAAAGTTATTACCGAGTGACAAAGGTCGTAGAACCAAGGGTCGCCAACGCCATTCGCCGTCCACGGTTGTACTGTCTCCCGTTTTGTTTATTAATGAGTTAGGAGCCAAGGTTCGTCGGAGACATCATCCGAGATTTACTGCAGTATTATACTCATTAATAAAGATAGTTAATTGAAACGATATTGATACGAGTATTCTGGAGACGCTGCTAACGAGCGTCGTAATCAACCGATTTAATGTTACTGTTGCGATGGAAACAGATTACATTACGTATTTATCAACTTAAGTCTTAATGTTAATCTGATCTTATATCTAAAAGCAAAGGTCACTCGACGTATGAAGCTGAGTTCTGCCAGGTAGATAGTTTATAGGTAGGAAAGGTAAGCTAAGAAGAGATTTTGCCGCAATTAGCCGAATAAGGGCGTCGAAAGACTAAATAAATGTCTGCTAGATACGTAAAGATGAGTCATTCTGGTTCAAAATATAATATAATGTAATGGGGTAATAAAATAGTTTTTATATTTTAAGCTAATATTATAAATTCGAAACAATGTCTGTGTGTTGGGCGTTTCTTCTTTTACGCAACGGAGCAACAAATCTACGTGATTTTCTATGGACTGGATAATACATAGACTACTATTAACTAACTTGGATGCGGGTAGAACTGCGGGAGAAAGCTAGTAATGTATATATTAGTAACTCCTACAAAATAACGGTTAAATATAAGCAGTTATACATCTCATAGTTCATGATATACAGAAGAAACAACATCCATAAACTAGGCAATAAAATTCCGTCATAAAAAATAATAAAGGAAAAGATAGAGCACCCGAGAGACATACCTCAAACGGGCAACATTGTCGCATCCCCTCAAATTGACCACACCGTATCGTCCTAATTTAGTCATAACATGAAGAGATCTGAGTCTTACCACTAGATTCTGGACTTTGGGTTGTAGGAATAAAGAATAAAAAGAACTGACCTATTTCTAAAGATTTTCAATTTTACTGCACTTTATCTGTAGAATCATATCGTTTATCATTGTCAGCAAGTAATACCGAATGATATTTTTAAGAGCATTATCAAAACTGTTTGATTGAAGTATGTTAATAGTCTAGATGCAATTTAGTACGTAGTAGGTTGTAAATATCATGTGCGAGGTATCCTTGCGAACGAGCGCCTGTGGGCGTACGTGTAATACCTATGCTATTTTAATGAGGAAGTTCCTTCCTGTTTGAAAATATACGCTTCCTTTGATAATGAAATGTTCAATATCTATTTTTATTTGCTTTTCAATACCGTATACGAAGTTTTAAAGAATGAAAATAATGTTATTCAAATAGGCGTTTACAAGTACCTATGAATAGTCTGACTCTAATAACGGTTTGGATGGTTGTTTTTTACTGAGCAGGTAATAAACTCAGCAATTACTCTTTTAAAAAATGAACTTACATTTATTTAGTCTCAGAAAAAATACATAAGATTAATTTCTCAGTGACAATACCTGTGTGTTATCGTATTTAACAATAATATTATATTTAATAATAATAATATTATCTAATAATACCAGTCCTGAAAGCTTCCCATAATAGCCAACAGGAAATTAATAGTATATATTATAGTCTAAACATGGACATAAATATAAATGCTCTTAATCTCTATTTTTCTAAATCTTTATTTATGTAGGCTTTTCACAAGCTCTTATAAATCGTCTTCTTATGGTATTTTTATTTAATAATACATACAAATATATAAATATAAATTGAATAAAAATAAAACATAGTCAAGTAGTTTATTTAGATTTCCAGGCGAGCATTTCATTGCCAAGGGTTATTCATATCCTCCAAATCCCTACTAATATTATAAATGTGATTGTATTTTGGTTTGTTACACTTTCACGCGAATACTACTTAACCGATCATCATGACCTTTGTACACATATTCATGGAGGTATTATTGGTAACATAGGATTCTTTTTGTGCCGGAAAAATGTTACTTCCCTCGGGAACGCGGGTGAAACCGGGGGGATAAGCTAGTAAATTAGAAAAACCCTTTTGATTAAAGTTTCCATAACTACCATTTATAATGTATGCACGGGTAATTCTTGAATACCTTTAGGTAGTTTGTTAAAAACGTATACATTATCCCCATTTATGATTTTTTTACTTTGTTTAGTCGAGTTACAGGTCTTGTGGTTTGTGCTCATTTCTAGTGTTAATACTATTAGTGTCGTAACTGCCGCATAGCTCAACATATTAACATCCTGAAGGGGCCTCTACACATCTGATCTATATCCGAATTTAGATCAATAGTGTCGCCAAACTTGTACTAATAAGTAAAATAGGTCTAGCGAATACCTGATAAATATAGGAATTATTAATGATATTTGAAGGTAAGTAAATGTACCTATAGATAGTAAATAATTCCAGCCTGGTTTCCAAAGAATCTATATATCTAACATCGCAGATGCAGTAGACATCAATTCCTTATTTTATACAGGAATTGATGCATCATATCTCAACTGATAAATAATATGCATGTAGCTGATCTGAGTGGTGATTGTCTGAGAGCAAACTGTGTTGAGGGTTTATAATCTTCATTTTACTATACTGAGACACTTCTGAGCAATAGCCTGAGTCAATAGTTTATGGACTATTTTTAAGTCGCCTCCGCCACCCCTTATAGCGACCCCTTTCCTCTCATGTCCATCTCAGTTTACCTGAGCAATATGACTGGCTGAGTATCGAGCATGATCCAACGATCATCTCCTTACCAATGTATGTCTGAGCATCGAGCATGATCCAACGATCACCTCCTTCTCCATACCAATGTATGTCTATGCATCGGAGCATAATCCAACGATCATCTCCTTCTCCATACCAACGTATGTCTGAGCATCGAGCATGATCCAACGATCACCTCCTTCTCCATACCAATGTATGTCTAAGCATCGGAGCATAATCCAACGATCATCTCCTTCTCCATACCAACGTATGTCTGAGCATCGAGCATGATCCAACGATCATCTCCTTCTCCATACCAACGTATGTCTGTATCTTAGTAATACGAATAGCTGAGATATCTGAGATCTGCACATGATCCAACGATCATGTCCTTACCAATATCCATCAGAGGCAAGCAGGCACATCCCACTATAGCAGGTAACAACAACCGTAAGTACAAAGTTTCCGAACCGCACGCTCGAATGTCAACTAGGTACTTGGTATTACAATCAACTAAATCTAAAGCGCTCACCTAGGCCTCCCGCAACACACGCACCCACGTTGCCACACTCACATCTCTCCATCTCTGCCTGGATAGTTAGTTATTTGCTTTGTTCACACTTTATAATTGATTTTTTATTTATGTGGGTAGCAGTCGCGAGAAAATGTGTCAATGCCGGTGACAGGACTTTTTGGGTTGCCAGTCTTTAATATTAACAAGGTTTGATGTTTTAGTTATTTACAATTTATGGTACATTTCGCGACATAGTTCGCGACAAATAGAGCGTGAAATCCAAAAAGAAAATTAAAAAATAAAAATTCCGTAGCAGCCTGGAGCGGTACTTCCCATACATCAGGAAGTAGCTATACCAAAAACCTGAGACCGGCTCCTCTTCTGGCTTGCCTTCTCTTGCGGCCTGAGTGGAGTGCAAAAGATATGCTCGAAAGGCTGCAAAGCCGAAAGACATCATTTATAACATAACATCGTAGCACGTAGGTACTCTTACTACAGTCACATCAAGACCCAGCTTCTGATACCATTTCGGCACCTTATTCAACAGTGACAAAGATTCTTCGACTTTTTCTGGAGGCAGTTAGTTCGCGCGCACCCTTTAAGTATGAACGGTTCTTTGGGTTTAAAATACAAAAAAGAAGATATAAATAATAGTATTTTGTATATTTATTTATTTATTAACCATGAAACTTCCATCTATCTTTACAGGCAAGCCTAATGCGACAGAGTAATCGATCTTATTATCTATCTTATATCTAATCTATACTATTCCCAATTTTACATTGTTTTCCTCCACAATCAAATACAACAAATTTAGGTACTGCAGAGGTCATAAGCAGCCTTTGTGAGTTCGTTCAGTGAACATATACAGAGATTTCCCAAACATACAACTTTGATTATATAATTAGTATTTGACACTGACTTTATAGTTTTAATTCCTTAGTTTATAAACTGTACAACTTCATCATGTTCGAAAAAAATATATAAGGTATGCTTGAACTATCTTCCAAGGAAAATGTAAATGTACTAATTTTGCGATTTTATGTGATCCCACCTTTTATAGCGAAACGATCACGAGACTCCCATTTTCTCAAATAACGTTTTCTCAGGATTACAGTATTTCCCTTTATAACGAAGCACGAAGACCAAACTGTGTATGTAATAAAGGGGGTTAGGTTAATGGTACGCATTCACGAAAATTACCTACACGCATTCTTAAGTAGCTTATAAAATTATAATACAGCGAAATCCGTAGCGCCCGCTTTGAGCAGAGCGTGTCACGTTACAGTGAAACTTCGGCACGGCGAATTTTTATGAGTGTCGCCTCCATACGACACACGAGGGACTCGGTGGCTTTTGAAACGACTGCTAGTCAAAGAGAAATGGAGATTTCCCAGTTACAAATGTGGAAGCAGTAGGTGGAGGCTGTATTTCTTCGCGGATTACTTTCTCGAAAGCACACTTGTAACGCGTGCCGGAATTTTTATTACTCGCGGTTCCCAAAGGTACAGTTTCACGACAGAGATACATTCGGATCATTATGTTTTGTAGCGACTGTGCACGTTACTCGAGAATATGACTTTAAATAACGAAACAGCCGTACGAGGACTCCTCGAACATTTTTAGCGAATTCACGATGTTATTTACTCCACGCATAAATTTTTTACGACATGTTAATAGATCATCAGCCCTGGTTTTACAACGTGGAGATATTTTACGTCATGTAACATTACAAGACAAGATTAAAGTTTATGGTTTAAATATAGGACCCCACTTCAATCCAGATTCTGTTTTAACAATGTTTTTAAAGTGTTTGGATAAAAAAAGTAACTTTTTTGTATAAAAGGTTATATTTTTACATTAACGTACCCAACAGAATTAAAAAAAAAACCGACAAATATCTTCACGCAACATTCCAATGAAGATATAATAAGGCCTAACGATACATGTGGTGCGTAGTATCAACGTTGCTCAGGAAAATCACTAATCCCCTACAAGTAATAATTTCTTACATACAAACATTCATTGTAACTTAATCGACCAGAGAATCGAACTCCGGACTCTTACACCAATCGATCACTGATACGACAACTCTAGGTTAAACCAAATAACCCAAGGTTTTATCTAATAACATAATTTCAAAACTCAATGAGCTTACGCAAATGCAATTTCATAAGTAGGTATCTATCGCAATGAGCTATCGAGCTGCAGCGAATGTTGATTTAAAAATACTCGACAGCTTTTAATTTAAACTTCCAGAGAAGTAGAATTTATGTCCAATTTAAAAATATATATTTTTCAACATAATTTACTTCCTTATAGGTAAGTTCTAACTAGTATTACTCTTCACCGGAACAAATAGTAATGTCCTACCATTTGAGCTCAATGTGAATAGTGAAGCGTGTAACTTTGATCACTTTAGAGGTAACTGAGATAAACATGCATAAGTTAGAAGCCTCTACCATTTCAGTTAACTAAACTACCCTTTTTTTGTTCTGTGAAAAGATTTACATGGTGACGGCTGACGAGGATGCTGATTACCAACATACCTATTTAGAAACCTAACCTATAAATAACATTGTCAGCTACCCGTCTATTTATTTATTTATAGACACACCAACAGTAAGACATATAAGTAGCCTAGAAGATAAGCACTCAATGACTTGCATCGGATGTATATACCTATAATAGGGGTGTACAACACTTACAATTTTGACATATCAAAAAAATATTTTCACCGTTATTTTAATGTTAAAGAAAGTTCTCAAGTATAACGACAAAACACATACCTAGCTTATAATTAAAACACCTTACGTATAATTATAAATTTGAGCACATCAAATTTCATAATAAGTAAGTGCAGCGCGCCTGTTAGGTCGTTATATCCAGCGCGCCTGCCGCCAGCTTGTTTTATTAAGGCCTGATGAAAACTTTACATCATCATATTTTCTGGATCGTTCACCTAAATTAAAGGTAATTTATATCCCGATGTACACAGCCTGTGCCCGTTGGAGCTTTATTAAACAAATAAAGTAATGAATTAGTAAGCGCTCGCAAACGAGCGTAGAAATATGAAAGTTTATTATTTATTCTGTTGAAGGACATAATACCAGAACAAATGAAAGGTTCCACTTAATGTTACGGTAAGGTTTGTTTCCTAAATAACATTGTAGCTAGACTTTGGGGAATTAGAAGCAGAGCATTTGTTTGTACAATAAATTGATACTGTTTTGAAAGTAATATTGTTGTTGTTTTACTATAACTTATAATTCGTAAAAGGAACATGTATAAATAAACAAATAACAAGGTTATTAATTATCAAACTCGGAATGTAATATGTGTGAAAGGTTATTTGATGTATTAGCCATAGATAAACACCATCGAGCAATGTTAACAAGCTACGGTTTATATTGATATAACTTTAAGTAAACACGTACACACGCAACCATCATATACTTAGTGCCGCTACTTATGTCTGATTGCAATTACGTTCCTATCATATGAATGTCATATTTCTACATGATTATTATTTTATAACATTTTATAATTAAATTATATAATATTTCACCCGCGTTTCCGAGGGATGTAACATTACCTTATTTTGTTCTTTCTATCATCGATAGTTTTCGCAGCGCACGTGATGTGAGGATTTTTACACCTTGGGTTACATTATTTGAGTTTTAGTAAGGATCCCTAATTTCTTTGAAACTATAATATAGCCTATGTCACCCGGGAATAGTGTAGCTTCACAACGCTGAAAGAATTTTTCAAATCGCTCCAGTAGTTTTTAAGTTTATTCGTTACATACAAAAATACAAATCTTTCCTCTTTATAATATTAGTGTAGATGTAGATTAGTGTAGATGGAGAAGCGAGGTATGAGACTCCTCCATTTACAAGGAAAGATCTTCCGCCAGGCTTAGTGATCATGCCTGGGGACCACGGTCCAACTGTTGAGGTTGGATGCTTGTATATATGTCAAATCCTGAGAGAATCTCTATATCGCGATGTAGGATTCTCGCATGTTTCTACTCGTTCATACATGTCGCCACAATATTCTCTTAGAAATAAGTTCATTATTTTTTTATTTGTATTTGTTTTAAGATTTTTGCATTTTAACTTTTTATCTTGTTTATTTCCATGCTTTTATCTCTATTTGTCTAGTAGGTATGTATTCGAGCTATTGTTCATCCATATATGGATATCTTTTAGGAAACTTTAGGTCTTATTGTAATTTTTTTATTTTAACGAATATATTATTTTTCTGATAATATCAAAGAAAAAAGAAATCCAACATTTGTGGAAGAATAAAAGTTACGGACGAGCGGTGTAGTCATCTAGCAGTAGTGACAATGGACAGACCTCATCGCTTTAATAACAGGGAACTACTGACGACTACCCTCCAGATAAACCGACGTAGCACAATGTTTTAATTACAAGTACCTACCTACATTGTAGTCCTTGGATGCGTACGGATCAAAATCCTATACGATGGAGAAGTATTGGAAAGGCTTAGCAGCGGACATTTCACTTACAATGATGAAATTAACTATACTAGAGTACAAGCCTTTCATGAATGCTATTACTAGGAGTGCCCCGTTGGTTTAGGGGTTTAAGACCCTGACTGCCACGCCACAGGTTATGGCTTTGATTCCTACCCAGAACAAACAATTGCTTGAACTTGCAGTTTGTTCGGTGTCTGGATGTAAATATCTATATAATTATGCATTTAAAGTTGTTTATGAAGTATATCAGTTATCTGGTTTCCATAGTACAAGCTCTACTTAGCTTGGAATTAGGTGGTATTAGTATGTTCCAGGATATTTATTATTATTTGTACTGTGACGCAACTTTCCATCATCATCAAAGCACCTAAGTTACTTGGAACTTGTTATCATAGTGCTCAATCGTTACTAAATTTAACAGTTACCATACTACAAGCTCTGTTTAGTTTGGGTTTTGACGGCCATGTGTAAAGTATATCCTGGATATTTATTATTATTGCTAAACCTATTTACTGTGACTCAACTTTCCATCATCATCAAAGCACCTAAGTTACTTGGAACTTGTTATCATAGTGCTCAATCGTTAATTAATTTTCTGCGCAACGTAAATTTTCAATAGATTACTATATGCATGCTGCGAAAGTTTTGGCTCTGTACCAAAATATTAACACAATTCAGTATAATCCTTATGTTCGGAGTGGCGTGAAATTAAAAATATAAATATCGTGAGACACCGCAGCTGGTAGTAATCCGAGCGGGGAGATTACCTACAGCACGACGCGGACGGATAATCACATACACAAGCTCGTTTTCATCGCAATAACTATGTTAGCTCCGCTGAGATCCAAGATGCGGCATTATATTCTATAATAATGGGTATCATATCAACTGTTTATTATCTGTTATCTTCAATAGTGTACGAGTATAAATAAATTGAAAAGTAAAACGATAAATTTTATGCATCAAGGGCTTTATGTTCATATGGGTAGGCAGAGTTCAGTTTTTATTATCCTGTTTTGATTATTTATATATAGATATCCTTCTGGTATATTAATTATATTCTATGTTTAAGATAACATATTACATATCAATTCGTAGCCCTCGGGTCGTCAATACCTTGCTATATCTCTTAGTAAAGCTAGCTTACTCACCTCACTGACTTGCAGTCCGTATATTTGATAGATACAGAGAGAGACAATAGCAATAAAATAAGCAAATCTTTATAGACTATACAAAAATATTTGTTCAAAATCACGCACAGACCCCTACCCGATATGTGGAGGTTATTCTCAGGTGACTGATATTAATCACACTTGAAATTTATCGAAAACGGCTACCTTCAATACAATTCTACCATATTTTGTAATAAATATCGAACAGTTTATTAATATCTAAAGTGCCCCATCTGTGAAACTTAAATTCCGAACGAGTTATAAATTTATTGACTAGGCTGTTACAACTAGTTCTACAACCAAAAATAAATATTCTGGGACATTCTTTACACACGGCCATCTGATTCGAAACTAAGCAGAGCATGTAAATGGAAACCAGATAACTGATATATAACATATACTACTTTTTTTTTCTAAATACATACTTATTATTTTTACACCCAGACACATAACAAACAGACATGTTCATGCACACACATATTTGTCCAAGGTAGGAATCGAGCCCGCGACCTTTGCCTTAGCAGTCAGAGTCGCTAACCACCAAGCCTAAAATACATTACCATACAAAAATTCATTAACGATTCAAAGTAGTTGTAACATTAAAACGATTATAACAGTAAATTAATCATCTTAAATGAATACCGCCACTCATGCAGGGGGCTAATAAATGACATAATATATCATGATGTATTAACGCTCGTGTTCAAGCAACACTGCAGGTGAGATTAAGTCGGTGCGATGTACAATCCCGTCTCCTGATTTATACCTTGCACTATGTCCCGACCCTCTCGGCACAAAACAGATAAACACAAACGAACAAAAATCGTCATCCAAAGAACGCACGCACACATGCGAAAACGCCGCACAAACCCACCATATACCTACAAACAAGTCAAACTGAACAGGCTAAAATGGCTCAGTTCAACCCGAACGTTTCCGTGGACATACATGAAACGATCGCATTAGCTTCGAATCTAATTAAACCATTCAATCGCTTCGTAACGCTTATCTAGCTGGTAATATAGATACGATGTTGATGAGACAGTACGACGCGTGCAAGATTCTATGCATTTTTAGCGACTATACTTTTAGTATTTATCTATTTTGTGCAAACGGTCTCAGCTAACTTTATTATGAATCATGATACACAATGCATGTGTCACTAGGCTTATCATGCTCCTGAAGGTGTTTGCGCAGCGTTGATTATGTTTTGATATAACGTGTTATTGCGTCTGCTTTATGATGTTTATATAGCCAGAATGCCTTTGTCCGTGAATTGCGTTTACATTACCTCACTCGACAATCTAACGTCGCCTTTGTCTGTCACACCGGCGGCGGCAATGATTAAAGGGATGTAATATTAATTGCTCTTTTACCTCTGTTTATAGATTAGTGTTGCTAACGATGATGATATGAAAATAAAATTATTGTTATTGTGTCAAGTTTCAGCAAGATTGTTTTAGCTTGATATGATTTCGCTTTCATCCTTATATCATAAGAAAAATACTATAGCTACCTACTTTCGTCTTTAACCGTAAGGCCTGAAAGCTCCAAGTTTCCAAAGTAGTCTCTACGAGACCTACAATGACTTTACAAAACTTTCTAAAGGTTTTCGTGGTTAAATTGCTTAGATACTGTTATTGTGGTTACCTTAAGAATACCTCAAGAGCCTATTTATTATGAAGCTCGAAAAACAATATTCATTGTATCTATTTCAACATTTCCTGATAAATCTTTGATATCAAGAGCTTAGCAATTGTGCGAGGAACTTAAACTGCCAAATAAAATGTTTTTTGTTCTATTAAATATAATTTAAATATACAAATTGTTCAGTAATACAAATGCTAACATTAACTATTACTACTGTAATGACTGCGATGCTACGACGTAGCGCCGTAGAGTTGCTACGAGCTCTACGACATCGCAGGGTGGTTAGGAGCATTTGTCTGTTGCCACATTCTCGTATCGCGAGGGTTAATTTTATTAAACCTATAGTAAGATGCTGCACTATGCGGTTTTCTGTTTACAACCGATGCGTTTTTATTGGATTATTGTGCTTAGTTCCACACAATCTGCTTTTAGCATTCCTATTGCATTATACAAGGACTGGGTGCCCTGTGGTTACTCGTTCAGAGATAAATAATGGGTTTAATACTAGATAATAATATGCAATATAGATCTTTGTGAAATTTACTTTTCATTTTATGATTTTAGCGGATTAAGTAATAAGCATTCATTTAAATATGTTACGCAGATATATTAGGATAAAATATACATATGAAAAGTTATGTATCTCACAATAAGTAGTAATTTGGTTTGAATCATATTGAATATTTTTTTTTAAACTAGGAAAAATTTTGCATTATTTAGGATTCGTACGACTATTTGACCAAATTATTAAAAAAAAATTAAGTTGCTGGTTCTGATAGTAAGACTCAAAGTAAATTGTCATAAAGGCAAAGGTCATAAATTAGCTGACATAATAATAAATAAGGGACCCAACGTATTACGTTTTACTTTACAAATTCAAAGTAAATAGTTACTCTGTAATCATTCTCGCACTTGTTAATTAGAGCTTACTTTGGAGGGAACGAATTTATGTTTATATAACAACGAAACGGTCGGAATAGCAAGATGAGAAACAAGAACAGTGTCTGTAATTAACATAGTAATTATAGGCGTCTAATTGCCTCTGTGCTCATGCCTCGAGTATCAAACGGGTGTGACGGGACTGAAGCGTCGGGCTCGGCCTGACAGAATAATATGACATTTAATTAAGTAGATAGGCCACATCAATGCGTCGACGCCGATGCTGATGCCGACACGAAGGCTCGACATTAAACGCGTTTGTTTATAACTAATTGCCGGGAATGGGAATCATTATAGCTTCTGGTACCCTATTGCAATTCAGGATAGAACTGACTGAAGGTACTGCCAAAGATGTAATTATTTTTAAAGATAAGCTGTTATAGTATTTTTCTGATTATATAGAGGATAGTAACAATCCAACAATCCTTTGGCAATTAATTGCTCACCTGACAAGCTATCCAATTAAGTAATAATAATAACGTTTATTTCCTTACTCCATACAAAGTATTGTCATTTTGAAATTATACATTTTTAACCCTTCGTCTGCGAACGTTTTTTCTGCACCTCTCTCCTGCAAAAGTGGGTCTTTCGCGTCCGGCCATCATTTCTCTCCCTTAATCCAATCAGAAAATTCGGAAAAAATCATGCTACTTCTCGAAATATTCATTTTGAAGTACCTATTGGAAAAATTTTGAAAATAGAATTTTTTTTATACAGCTTTCGTTGAATAAATGAAGAAATTCTAAAAAAAAATTGATTTCCCAAAAAAATTGTAACGGAGACATTGGAAATTGAAGGTAAATAAAAAAAAATTTATCCAAAGCAAATCATGCTTAAGTTTTGGACATGAAAGCAGGCAACAAATTACGTACGATGCATATTGGTTTCCACGCATTTTATAAGCAAACCTTTTTTTTTGTATTTTTTGGCAATGAAAAATACTTTCTGATATCATATTATTACATATTATGATTCATCCAACACAGTGAATTGTTATTGATGATCATTAATTATTCCACGCATTGAAAACAGCATACGACGCGATGTTATGTGTCGCATACGGGTTTCTTACATTTTACACAGCAGTACTGGGTCTTCCTATCTTTTTCAATTTTGCAAAAATTACATCGCTTCCGTTTATCCATTTTATCCGACCCCAGCATTGGTCTTGCCTCGATTTCGGTCGCCGACAAGATCTCGCGGATACTATTAACCAATGATCGGTGCAATCGGGGCCGCGTTACACGCTCTTGCAAATGCGGTTTGATGAGCGACATAGCCAGAGTTTTTAAAAATGATTCCAGACATTTTTTTAGGCATACTGACTAGTCACCGTAAAACACAAAAAAATTTTTTCACGAACTTGCCTATTTACTACACGCCGACTGCAAACCTAGGTCTTTCATTTCCTCTGCAAAGTTCGTGCGCTCGTCACTACTACCTGGAAGGTACTAAAATTTTGAAACTTGGGCATTAGATCCCCTTCCTATATAACTTTTTTTACAGACATCCGCCCTTACCTTATTTTCCCGGTACAAACCAAAACTGTTATCGCTCGGACAGAAATGACCCAGGTTTGCAGACTAAGAATATCTTTGTTTCAAATATTTTATTAACATTGTTAATCTCAATTAATAGAATTGCCATTTATGAGACAAGTATTTAAAGTATCGAAAATAATTAGACCTACTACTAAGGCAAGATTAGATACCTTTAAAAATAATTTAGAACTGAAACTCTGTAATACAATATATCATAGTGTTGAGCCCAATGTCTTGTATGAAGGTTTATTGTCTGGGATTTGCGATAATTTTAATAGAGCCTGTCCTACTAAAATAGTGAAGGTAAATAGTAAAATGGGATTTAGTGACTGGGCTACAAAAGGTATTCGTAAGAGCAGGGATAGGTCGTATGAACTTTATCATTTAAAATCTCTAACTCAGAACGAGGAATTTCATAAATATGTTAGGAACTTTTCAAAGACTTTCAAGTTAGTGTGTAATCAAGCTAAATCTTACTTTATATGTAATAAAATAGGTAATGCTAATAACAAAATAAAGACAGTCTGGAATGTTATTTATACGGAAACTGGTAAAATTAGAAACAATAATGAACAGGTAACTCTTAAAATTAATGATAAAATTCTAACAAATAATTTTGATGTAGCCTGTGCTTTTGAAAACTTCTTCACGAGTATACCTGGTAAAACTACTAAAAGCCTTAAATCATGTCCTATAGCAGCGGAATCTTTACTCGCAGCATATTCATAATACATTTCCAAGTTTTAAATTTGACCATATTAATGCTAGCGATATCTTAATAACTTTTAATTCTCTCAATATGAAAAGTACTGAAGATTTATGGGGCTTATCAGTAACAATCGTAAAATCAATAATAACAGTGATTGCACCTGTTTTGTCAAATATTTTTAATGAATGCATTGATCAGGGTTGTTTTCCTGATTTAATGAAATATAGTAAAATAGTACCTATTTTCAAGTCCGGTTGTAAGGAGAATCCATCTGATTACAGACCAGTTTCCGTTCTGCCAGCACTTAGTAAAATTTTTGAAAAACTGCTGCTTAATCAAATGTTAGGTCACTTTACTAAGCATAAGGTATTGCATGGTCATCAGTTCGATTTCACGAAGGGAAGATCTACCGATGCGGCAGCAACATTGCTGAGGCACATTTATGGCGCATGGGAGGATTCACAGGATGCGATTAGCATTTTTTGTGATCTGTCCAAGGCATTCGATTGCGTTGACCACCGTACGCTACTACTAAAACTTGACTACTACGGAATTCGTGGAACTGCTCATGATCTTGTTTTATCTTATTTATCAAATCGCCAGCAAAAGGTAGGGATTACCGGCACAACATCCAAGGGCTCTTTAGTCGAAATGGGGGTACCCCAGGGTTCAATTTTAGGTCCATTTTTGTTCTTAGTATATATAAATGATTTGCCATATGTTGTAAATGACTTCACAGATATTGTCTTGTTTGCTGGTGATACATCATTAATTTTTAAAGTTAATAGAAAAGACAAGGATCTAACTAAAGTTAATCATACTATGTCAATTGTCTGTGGGTGGTTTGCTACAAATAATCTATTACTAAATTCAAAGAAAACTAAATGCTTAAGGTTTTCTTTACCAAATGTAGCACAAGTAGATAGCCAAATAATAATAGATGGGAGCCATATTGATCTTGTAAATAAAACGGTATTTTTGGGTCTTACATTAGACAATAAATTGCGATGGGGACCTCAGATTGATACTCTAGCTGCTAAATTAAGTTCGGCTGCATTTGCTGTTAGGAAAATTAAACAATTGACGAATGTTGAGACGGCCAAATTAGTTTATTTTGCATATTTTCATAGCCTCTTGTCCTATGGCATTTTGTTTTGGGGAGCAGCAGCGGATATAGAATCAATATTTATTATACAAAAAAGAGCAATTCGTGCAATTTACAGTATGGGTCCCCGTGAATCATTAAGAGATTTATTTAGGGAAATAAATATAATGACATTACCTTCACTATATATTTATGAAAATATAATGTTTATTCGTAGAAACATAGGAAAGTTTGAGTCAAAATTGGATATCCATAATATTAATACAAGACAAAGGGAGAAGTTAGTTGTTCCATACTTTAGACTAACTAAAGTAAACAAGTCATTTCTTGGTAATTGTGTTAGATTTTATAATAAGATACCGCTGTCAGTAACCAAAATGTCTGATCATAAATTTAAAAATGATATTAGGAAAGTTTTGAAAGAGAAAGCGTATTACAAGGTAGTTCATTATATTGAAGATAAAAATGTATGGAAATAGCTGCTCTCTGCACAGTGCACCTCTAAATCTCTTTTTTAAGTTGTAAGTACCTAATTATTGTTATTTTCTATTTTGTAGTCTTGTCATATTTTTTTTTTGTTTTGTTTTTTAATGTTACCTATAATAAGTATTTTGTAATTGTTAAATATAAAATGATGTAAAATTGAAATTATAAAATAGCCAAAAAGTCAGAATAGATAAAAATTTATATAAGAAATAAAAAACAATGTAACCTTGCTGAGTTTCTTGCCGGTTCTTCTCAGTTGAAGGCTGACTTCCGAACCAGTTGTAGCTTCAGTAACTTTAAATTTGACCTTCATAAGTGCCCTCCGAAGGCCTAAACTGAATAAATGGTTTTGAATTTTGAATTGAATTGAATATTTTTAAGAAACCATGTAAAGACGATTAAGGCCTACATGAATAAACAATATTTCTATTCTATTCAAATAGCATGAGTTTGGTGACATATTTTGTTTTAAGATAAGAGATCATAAGATTCCTCAATGGTTTATTTCCACATAATAAAGGGATATCCTAACAGAGCAAGGCCTTATGAAATTTCAGTGTATACTACGCTCAGAGTAACCAAGTGCTATTTGACAAGTTATGGGTAAAAATCATTCACCTATCACAACTATGTTATATTATACGAGTATGTTCAATCCTTAAAGTGGAAACGGGGCGGACACGTGCCGCGTCTTCAAGACCAGAGATGGACTAAAAGGGTGATAGAATGGAAAGGACAAGGTTCACATAAACAGGGCAGATCCAAAGATAAAAACAACTGGAAACTGATTCCAGATAGCTCAATCTAACGACGACTGATATACCTTGGAGGAGACCTTTACCCGTAGAAGGGTTCTTCCAAATAATAAAACAAATTTTAAATTTGATACCTAGGTGTTAACAAAATATCATCTTGTAAACTGACAGGCCAGTTGGCTTGGTGGTAAGCGCTCTGACTGCCAAACCGAAGGTCGCGGGTTCGATTCCAACCCAGGACAAACATTTGTGTGCATGAACATGTCTGTTTGTTCTGTGTCTGGGTGTAAATATCTATATAAGTATGTATTTAGAAAAAAAAAGTATTAAATGTAGTATATCAGTTATCTGGTTTCCATAGTACAAGCTCTGCTTAGTTTGGGACCAGATGGCCGTGTGTAAAGAATGTCCCAGGATATTTAAAAAAAAAAAAAAACTACTATCTCTAGAATAAGCTTTAAGATATAGGATAGGTATTTTTTACTCTTTTGTATTACATGTTTATAGCATGTAAAGCATCACTACATAGTATAAAACAAAGTCGCTTTCTCTGTCCCTATATCCCTATGTACGCTTCATTAATGTACGCCTAAATCTTTAAAACTACGCAACGGATTTTGATGCGGTTTTTAATAGATAGAGTGATTGAAGAGGAAGGTTTTTATGTATAATACATGTGACATCCCACGGGAACGAGTGTAAAACCGCGGGGGACAGCTAGTATAAACTAAAAAGGCCTTTTTATTTTATTTACCTTGTATTAAAATGCCTTGATAGCATAACGCTTATAGAATTAAGTAATCCAATCATTAGTTCGTTGAGAGGCCAGTAAAAATCGGAATCGGATTTACAATATTGAATTTTTCAACATACATTTTTAATAATGGGTGTTGAAAAATGTTCTTCAAAATCCGTAAAATTGCATTTTCAGTAACCATTAATAATGATAGGACATTTCACCTACCTAAGCACTTAGTTTATTTAATAGCTTACCAATATAAATTAAGATCACCTACAAACTTAATGAGTTTCGAGTAAGCACCTCTAAAAGCTGCTTGAAAGCAAGCACAGTAATCAATTATCCTTTTTAATGGCCATAAATATTGAAGTAAGCTGAACTGAAAACAAGATTTTAGGCAATTAGTTAACAGCATGTTTAGTTAGCAGAATAATAATTTACATCAATATTTAAAGATCTCTTTTCAAATGGCGTTGAGAGGTTGAGAATTGTATTGCCAATCTATGAATAAAATTATCGCTCTGAATTGGTATTTGAATAGAAATTAATACATTCAACGGATCAGGTACTCTTAAGCCTACAACGCAAACGCTGAATATCAATATTTACATCTAGATAACATTGTTAGCTAAGCAAATAAAATAGAAGCAAACTTTTTTCTTCATCAATGAAACCGTTTTTAGTCCAATATTTCTAAGAAAAGCACACTGTATGTTTACAAACTAAATAATTAATTATTTGGCATTATTTAAAGTCTATTGAGTATATTTATTTTGGCGAAATAAATAATTTAATGCTATTATGGGTACTGTTGGGTTTACCCTTTTTCAAGGGTAGATATTAATTAATTAGTCTATTCTTCAAACATTATTATAAATGCCTAAAGGGTTTAATGCTTTGGATTTCTCCATTCTGACATTTATTTATAAACATACATAATTACAATAATACTATATTTAAATATAAAAACATAGTGAAATCTTCTACAGTTTTAGAGTAAAAATATAACATGTACATTTAAAAAGCGGAATAATTCGAGAAATGCGTGATCTAAATGAGGAATTCTCAAAAGCAATTGACTATAGTGGTTGTTACGAAGAAAAAAATACCTCTGTCAAAAATCCAACATAAAAACATTTTATCTAATATTTCTCAAGTATTTCACGCTTAAAGACTTGGGTGTGAATAAATTATGCAGAAATTACAAGTGTTTCATTTTTCCTTTTCTTACCGTCAAAGTGTTTTGTCAGCTTTACAGTTGATAACAACACACTTTGTCTCATAATGCTATTTGGAAAAAATACAAGTCGAGTCAGAACTGACATATAAATTATGTCAGTTTATAGGATGTTATATTTTGTAACCTGTTAAGATTTTAAGAGTTTTCACGTACATTTTTATCCTGTGGGACGAATAAAAAAAATCTAAAAAGGTTATATAACATTGAAATGGTAACGATTGATATTTCTCCTGATATTCTAAATCAATATTAGGTACTGGAACTGACATTGGTTTTTCAGAATTTAAAAGTAATTATACCCCATCATTGACCTATTACAGTTATTGTTCGTTTAGTTTATTCAAGAAGCTGAAAGAGCCTAGATTATCTTTTGATCTTTACATACAGATTATATAATATTGTCAACTGCCACCGATTTAATACAATTAACATCCCCATCTCATTCGATATCATCTCTCATAAACAGAGAATAATTAATAATATTTTAATATAAGCTTTTACGTGGTTCTCTAGTCCAACAAAGTTTATGATCGATGCACAAAAGGCGGCCATGATACTTACGTGTAAGCTATCTTCAGAATCTGCCTCCATTCAGTAAATGGCTCTCGATTATATTATACGAAGAACTCGTGTTATACAAAAAAGCTATTAGAGTGAAAGTTTGCCGGGACATCGTTTTTGCTTCATGCATACTTAGATATAAGAGGAACATAAAGATGAATAGCTTTTCATATTAAATTGAATTCCGCGGTTCATTGATTTTCAATTTGTATGGGGCGTGCAGTGCTCGTTCGGGAGGAGAGGACATTCGGGACTCAAATAGGCAAATAAATCTATGTACCGGCAGCGCTACGAAACAAACCACTTTGCGAAACTATTAACTGGAGGGCGGCGCCCATTACACAATTTAACAACAACACAGATTAAGTTATTATACTCCTACACATAAGTGTTTGGGCAAATGGTAATTGTTTAACTAATTATACATTCATTGATCTATTGCTTGGCTAACTGACATTTATTATATAAATTTCAATTATTATTATTACCTACGTAGACAAAATATATGATATTCAAAATAATTTGCACCAGTTAAAAGCCCAAATGGTTGAAATATATTTGTTTTACAACTGAATCAACACGACTAGAGTATATTTCAACGGTTTCTCTAGTGTAGATCATCCGTACTGGCAACACGAAAAGTGTATTTGGTGTGGAGAGTGCATTGTCATCACGCGCACGTAGCGAGTCATTGGTCCGCTCCCGCTCGCCCGCGCACAGATGTATTGGATACCTAACAGGATGTCTCGCAAATAGAATGTGTGTTGCATACTAAATGCGAATGCTATTGAAACGCTAAACTGCGCACTGGTATTAACTTATATATTATACTTACCCTCTCATAAATTGTTCGGTCGAGGCAAATTGAAAAGCAAATCGACGCGACTGTCTTGATTGATTGATTCTCGTTTCGGGTAGCTCGCGTTCCTCGTGTCTATATTGTTCGAATCAACATTCTTGGTCGATTTTTATTTTTATTAATCATTTAAGATTAAATTGAATATTGCTATATACCGAATAGTAAATTAATTTGGTTGTGCAAGACAAAATGCTTTCTACAATTTAACGTTTTAACTCCCGATTTTTAGAATCAAGATACATAAATTGTATAATTTTCTTTATGCAACGCGCTGCGATAACATTGTAACACAATTTTGTCTTAGGGAAAATCAATACTACTACTATATAATATTTATTCAGACTCTAAGAAATCCTGAAAATTCAGGGCACCTTGTGTCCAAAGTCTATCTTAAATGTAAGTTAATGTCAGCCTACCGTTCAAGCTCTGTGTAGAGATAATTTCTACGAGATGAAAGGTAAAACATTAGTCACATCGCAAGGCCTGTAGTTGCAAACCACAGTGCTAGATCTTGCACGCCACGAGCTTCACCGTTATCAATCTAGTACAAGCCGCTCTCAGGCAAATGAATTAAAATGCCAAGTATAGGCAAACTATACCCTTCTTTGTTTTTCCAAACAGCGAATTCTGAACTATTAATAACTTGCCTCCGTGCCACGGATTCACTCGCATTTTTGATATATTTCATATGTCTTGGGATTATACCATTGCCTATGTCGATTTGGAATAATTTTCCATTCAATTAGTGAAAACATTTTTCAAATTGTGGTTCCAGAAAATGTCCTCCATACTTAAACAAGCTTACAAAAATCAGTTCAATCTGCCTCTCTCTTTGTAATATTAGTATAGATAGATGTATAAGCACTGTGGTTTAACAAGTGTGTGTTATTTATTAATTCTACCGTAAATATGACATAGCTCCAAAAATACAAACTGGAATGGTGTAATTCAAACTGAAAAAGTTAAAGTATATTGTTAAAACTAATTCACGAATTAGATTTTTAATTTCTATTACCATTTTTCCGACAGACGTTCGCTCATATTAAATATCATAATTAAATTTAAAAGTCCAATTACAAATTTTAGGCGCATCTTACAATAAAAAAAAATTGGCCGGAAAACCTTCTTATTACGGAGATTTTTAATTTTTTTTATTGTTTGGTTGTTTTGTATATTTTTTGTTAAATAAATCAGCAAGAACTGATGCCACACAGACTTAAAGGTAATTTCAAGACTATCGACCCTTACCCTCTTTTGCATAGTGGAAAGTTATAAATAACATTTATTTACGCCTGAAGAAATTACCCCTGAAAGTAACAACAAAGTTCCAACATTGTGGACTAAAACTAAAAGTTGAGAACGGTCAAACTACTCCAGTGTACATACTTAATTTACTTGTATTATGTTTGGCTATCATAGTAAAATTAAATAAATTACCTACTGTGTTTGTGATATAAATATGAAGTGAAACAACAGGCTCTACAAACAAAAGTGAAGTCAAACAAAATAAATAGCTTTAATGCACACATATATAGAAAAAACTTTTAGGAGATAATCATGACTTACATTTATTAGACTTTTTTGTAAAAACAAATAACAGGGATATGATTTTGTAAGGTAAATAGAACTAGCTCCAATGTTTTGACTCATTTGCTAACTACGTAACCACGTGAGAGGTTAATTCTAATTACAGAAAAGTATACAAATTTTGCATGTATAAGCTATCTCCAAAGGTTGTTTATGTAGGGAACTACTTGAGAATAAGAATAAAACTTGAGAACCGCGATACCACTACACGCAGGTCTGTCCCAGGGCGGTCATTTCGTCCCAGCATCCGAAAATTGTCACCTCGGTGCCGTCTTCATTTGCAACAAATATAGGGCCGGTGCCTAAGCAATAAATTGCTGAATTTACTTTCCCTTCTTTTTCTCAGACGTGCTATTTTTCAGGCTCTTTGTTACGTTACAAAAAGGGACATTTAGCATCAATTCTCTTTTCTTGAATCGACTTTACAAAAACGTTGGATGCAGCCAGTGGAGTAAGCTTTAAGATGAGCATATACAACAGTAGGATATTTAGCTTAAAATAACTCTTGGAATTTCCTTAGAATTCAAAAGCTAGTTATTTTTATGAACATCAAAATAAATAGCGATGTATATGAAATAGAACGAAAATTATAGCTGTCCCCCGCGGTTTAACGCGCGTTCCCGAGGGATTTACCATTATCCTGGGATAAAAAGCTATATGTTATTCCTAAATATGCTCTATCTATACAAACTTTTGCGTTTATAATATTAGTAGGATGTAAGTCTAACCAAGCCAATATAATTTTTAATTTCGTATCTTTCAAATATAAATTTAATTTCAGAAATCAGATTGAAATGGTTCATTTTTTTTTTTTATGCCACTTGGGCCGACCAACAAGCAGACGGTCCACCTGATGGTAAGTGGTCACCGCCGCCTATGGACATTTGCATCACTAGGAGCATCGCCAATGCGTTGTCGACCCTGAGACGTGAAGTTGTTAAGTCTCATGTGCCTGTAATTTCATTATATCGAACCCTTCTTTAATATGAATTTTAGCATCTATTATAGTAATATACATTCTCAGAAAAGCGTTGAGTGAGTAAAAAGTAAGTGTAAGCATCAAACCGCGAGTAAAGGAGTTACCGTATACAGATTGACGTGTGACATGTGCCTTAAGTGGTTTCATATACATAAATATATTAATGCACATTTTATCCCTCGCTCTCACGTAGCTTATATTTTTCCACTTGCGAGCTACTTCCTATGCTTTACGACGCACATTTTACCGATCAAGTTTTAATATGAAACACGTACAAATTATATGACACCAACTTCTGCGTCACAAGGTTCCAATATTCTAATAATGTTTGTATTTATGCAAAAATATATGCTATATGTATGCAAAATTGAAATCAAATCTGGTCAGCCATTAAAATACTTGATTGAGATACATTAAAACATTCACATTTATAATAATTGATCACGCAAAAATTGGGCGAGAATTACAATTTATATTTTAATTTTTGGTTTTCTGTGACCTCGAAGGCCTGGAAGGGATAGCAAATATTTTCTGAAATGTTGGTATGCTTGACTGGCCAATTGGCTAGGTGGTTAGCAACCCTGACCAAGTCGAAGGTCGCGGGTTCGATTCCCACCCAGGACAAACATTTGTGTGCATGAACATGTCTGTGTGTTCTGTGTCTGGGTGTAAATATCTATATATGTATTTAGAAAAATAAAAAGTAGTGTTTGTAGTATATCAGTTATGTGGTTTCCATAGTACAACCTCTGCTTAGTTTGGGATAAGATGGCCATGTGTAAAAGAATGTCTCGGGATATTTATTATTTATTTTGTTTCACAGTTTCGGAAAAGCAACTACATATGTTACCAGAGTAAAAAATGGCTGAAGTCATAATTTTTAAAATAATTGTTCTCAAATTTTTAAGGCAATTAATAAAGAAAGCTTATACCGGCAACAGAGTCTATGAACGAACACGTTAATTTGCTCATTTCAAATATAATTTTATGTAAGTACCATCATTGTCGTATAGTCAACGGAGTTCAACAAAAGTCCATCCCTGAACCATGATTCGTTTTCATAAATCTAAGAAGACTTTTAATATTTGTTCGCAAATGTTTGCAATTAGAAACAGATTTTATACATACATAGGCGTAGGTACAAAATTTAAGTAAGATTATTATTAAATGATTATAAGAAATCCTCTGTGAGCAAGTAAAAAAAAATGTTTAGTTTGTTTTTTGCAAATAGAAAGCATTTAATCGAAATATGACAAATATACATCTGTCTGCGAAATTACTTTCAATTTTGAAGGTAAATATTTGTAAATTAAGATGGTATACTTAAAGCAAATTGGCCTAACTAATTTTAATTAGTTTAGAAAGTTTATATAATAAGGTTGCTTTGGTACTTGTGGGTACTTAAATAATGGGTGGACCGGTGAAAGGACTTTTATCAAGGGTCGGCACTAAATCGAAGTGTCAGCAACAGAGCTCTTGTACTTGACAATAAAGGGAAATATACAGTCTCTTTGTTTTGTACTATGGCAGACTGGGTCGCAGGAGAAAAATGAAAATATCGTAAGCAAGCATTAAAAATAAATGTTTAATCTGTGTCAAACAGATATCTACCATTTTGTATAAATACTAGCTCACCCGTCAAACGTTGTTTTGCCATATTTACATTATTATTAAGAGCGTTGACGCCGATTTTACCTGCTTGGCCCAAAAAGCGTACTTTTCAAACCAATTTATCTCTTTAACAAACGTATCTTACGAATGTGTGAATTACTAATGATTTTAGGAAATACTTCGATCTAAAAAGTTAGCTGAGAACATTTTTAAAATTAAAAGAGTATTCGTGAATTCTAACCACATGAACGAACAGTGTTTTCAAAATTCCTAGTACAGTGGTCATTTCGAAGCTTAAAATATCCGAAACCACTTATACAATTTACAAACAAACAAACTTATTTAATTGTTCAGATCCTTGAGCAAAAAGCCACCAGAGGTTTTTTTTATTATCAACTCCTAACATAATATAAATCAAACAATAAACAAAGTGAAAATAACAAAAAACACGGTTGCGAAATACATTATTTCCTCCAATAAATCTTACTTAATTTTACAAAATAAACGTGTATTTTAATAAAAGAGTGTCCTCTTTACAAAATACGATACAGAATTCAGCTTATTGAATTTAATTTAATTTATTACAATTTTTTTTAAACTACTATAAAACTGTGCGCGTAAACATGTTCAAATCAGTCCGCCGCGAGGTCTCTCAGGGAGTGGACGTATAGCTCCTCGTGACCTCTCCTAACCTTTGGCACCGAGTGAGTTTATAGTGCGACCAAACGATCTTGGGTTGGTAAGTAAAATATTTAATTTAATTTAGATGACTGACAACAATATTTTTCGACACAAGAAAAATTGTTTCAGATGCCATGGGGAATAAACACAAAACAACAATACTAGTTATATCGAGGAAAAAGAAGAGATAAAATCAAGAGATTTTAGCTATAGCCAGAGCTAAGAGGTTGGTAAAATAGTATTTTTAATAGAACTTGATTTGCTATTTATGGTCCTCGTTTATTAACTTACTTCCTTCTAGGGAAAGATTCTACTGCTTAAATACATAGACGAATATTGAAATTTCAAAAAAATATATTTCTTCAAACTAAACCGCCGATCATCTGATAACAGTATTTTGACAAGCTTTTATTTAACTTGCAATGTTTGTATGTGTGTATAATAATAATAATAATAATAATTTTATTTTACTCCACAAATTACATGCAATAATAAAAAACGAGCAAAGCACACCCATACAGTATCACTTACGTCAGCACTTACGCTGTCAGGACTTCTCCCGCTCGACCTGAGGGTGCAAGAAGCCGCAAGTCTGTACAGGACAAAAAGAAACCTCTCTCTCGACTACTTACCAGCAAGCAAGGAGCTCGAAAACAACGTTAGCTATTTGGACCAGAAACACCCGTCCAGACTCATATCCACGGACTTCGAGCTCCTTGAGAATTTAGACCCCGAGACCCTTAAATCCCACCATGTCGCTGGCCCTCAAATCTATACAGATGGCAGCAAAATAGAGGGCAAAGTATGAGCTGCTCTTACATGGTGGGAGGGGGCAAGGGAGACCATTAACCAACAATTTAGCCTGCATCCCTCGTGTACAGTATTCCAGTCGGAACTCTACGCACTCTTTAAGGCAATTCAGATGGTGAAACATAGCAAGGAACCCATCTTTAGCATACTGAGTGACTCAAGATCCTCACTCGACCTGCTAAAAAATCCCAAAACGAGCCACCCCTTAGCCAAACCCATCGCATCCAAGAGTGCATCGAGGAGATTAAAGCGGAAGAAAGAGAATTACAGCTGTTCTGGTTAAGGGCACACGTGGGCACCACTGGCAATGAACGAGCCGACGAGCTCGCCAAGTCGGTAGCGCTCACCAAAACAACCCAAGACTACGACAAAATCCCCCTATCCTTTGTCAAGATGAAAATCAGACAAGAATCAGTCCGCAAATGGCAGGTCTGTTACGAGACGTCCGGCACTGGGACAGTCACAAAAACGTTCCTTCCAGACGTCGACAAGGCGTACCGGATAGTAAGGACTACTAAACTGACACCCCATCAAGTGCAAGCTTTGACAGGACACGGGGGAATAGCCGAGTACATGTACAGATTTCACCATAATGACACACCAGGGTGCGAATGTGATAACTCAATTAGGGAGACATTGTGGCACATAATTCTTTACTGCCCACGGTTCCTGGCAGCCCGACATGACCTAGAATCCGTCATTGACAGCAGTAGACCAAAGCGGCAGTCCAGAATAAACCATCCGAGGCCGAAATAGCTTAAACTCTAATATTAAGAATTATAAATTTTGATGAATAAGTGTAACTAAATTTAAGTAAATGCTAAGTTATTTATTTATAATCCATGTATCGGCAATAGAAAAAATCAATGTAACACTATTATTAAGGAACCACAAGCCTCAGTTCAAAACAACGAGCTGAACACGCGCGGAAAGATGTTAATTTTTAGAAACACAATACAATTGATCTTAAAATAATTTATCGTAGAATCTTCAAAAATAAATAAAAAAATAAAATAAAAAAAAAACTATAGAAGCTTTTGACTTGGTAATATAATTCTCCGATTAATCCGTCAGCTCCCGCTATAGGGGAAATAATAAACATTTTATTGTAACACCGTCATTTGTTTACCTCGGGTGTGTAAATTTTAGTGAGAATAAAATTTGAAGACTAAAATTTCATGCACTGATATTAGCGTGTTTTCACTATTTTAATATCGTACGTATAACAGTCAGTAAGTAGCAGTTAAGATTAGTATGTTTTAATTTTCAGATTCTCGAAGCAGAGGTTCCGCTTGAAACCAGTGTAGTTATTGAAGGTCGGAGAATAATTGATCTTAAATTTTTTATAGATCAAATTAAAACATTCGATAACCATAATAAGGCAACTGGCTGTACGTTTGATAACTTGAATATCGTTAAAGAGCGCAATATCGGAAAAGGCAATGAAACATAGGTTATTAGAATATTATAATAAGTGTCTGTTGCCAGAAATTGTTGACCCAAGACAGTCTAGGTCGATGCCACTACGGAGCACGACTTTCTAGTCATATTATTAAATATTTTTGTTATTATAAATAGCATTTTTAGTTGTTGCTTTTGCATTTGACGACGTGTGTTTTTTTTTAAACTAGTATCCAAGCTATTATTATAAATGCGAAGATAAATATGTTTGTTTGTTATGCTTTCACGTTAAAACGACAGAGCGGATTTGGATGAAAGGCACATGGGTAGTAATTTTTGTAAAAGAGTAACAAATATTCATCCAAATACCCATCCATATAAATTCTCAAACTTTCGCCTTTATAATTATTATTTGAAAATATGGTCTGATTGAATGATCTATAATATAATCAAATTTAAGTACTATATTTTCATCAAAATCCGTTCCGTAGTTCTTACGGGAAAAAATAAAAAGCATGCAACCATACATCCTCATAGACTCGTATTTATAATATTAATCGTAGTAAGATTTTACATTACTACATTTCTAACTTTTCACGCCTGATTTTGAAAATTGCCACTTTATTTCACAAGGCTGTAATAGAAATAAAAATAAACTGACTTATAAATAAATATTATTTAACATAACTCAACGGATCAACATGGTTAGTTTGACTATAATAACAGTGAGTGCATCAACTCTACGCACACAGTTACGTGCGCATCTGTGTGAGTGGAAAGAACACTGCAATTACCTAAATATTGTGCCGAGGATTTGGCGTTAACGCTCTTAACTATACATGGAAATTTATCCTACTACAGTTATTATATTCGATTTCTATCTTGCAACCCAATAGATACAATAAAACCACAATAGAGGATCTGTGGATGGAACAGAATAATATAAAAATCGCGATTAAAAAACGGGGCTTGATCGTAGAAGAGTGAAAATTTGAAGTTGTATGTATTTTTCAATGTTAAATCATAATATAATAAATATATTAGTCCTGAAAATTGTAATTAAATGTTAGGAGTGGACAACTCTTATCACTTAGGGGTATGGAGAATAGATAGTAGCCGATTCTCAGACCTACTAAATATGCATATAAAATTTCATAAAAATCGGTCAAGCCGTTTCGGAGCAGTATTTTTTTTTTAAAACTGACATGAACATATATCTATATTGTACGTATATACTTGTGTATATATTTTTTTTTTTTTTTTTATTTATTTATTTAATATAAATTACAACACCATTACAGCCTATAGTAGGTACTAATTCGATGCTATAACTAAAGTACATTAACATTATACATTTTTGATAAACATTATAAACAACACAGAATTACATTTTAAACAAAATAGTACATTCACAACATAATATAAACGGGTGTCACAATGATACATAATTTTCAAAGTATTTGTATGCTGCTTCCGTGAATTTCGACTGGTCAGAATAAAAGATATCAACATCTCGAGAGATTATATTAATGCATCGTATAGCACGTGAGAGTGGAGCATACTGAAGCAAGTTGGTCCCAGCGGTTGGAGCAAGAAGTAGCGCAGGACGGCGACGCTTAAAGATATAGTCGTCTGGTACGCATAGCTTTAGTGCCGCGAGCACATCCGGGTGATACACCCTTCCACGCAATACCTTCCACACATACTTTACCTGCGCTACTTCTCTCCTCACCTGCAGCCTACTGTAGCCTACCATGCCCATTACAAATAAGCTAGGGTACATCAATGGATAGTAAGGATAGGTACCACACTGTTTAAAATATAAGAAACGTGTAAATTTTTTTTGGATTTTTTCCAGCATATTTATATATTTAGCTTCATATGGACTCCAAATTAAAGCATTTGTCTCCAGACGACTACGGACGAGGGCGTTAAATAAATAAAATTTCTTCCCATCTCAAAAAGTGCCCATTACGCCTAAAGAAGTTTTCACTTGAAAAAGGACAGATATTCAGTTTAGACCCCCAGAGGGAACTTATGAAGGTAAGAGTTAAGGTTAATGAAGCTACCTAGTTAAAATAAGTATCCTGAGATATTTCAACTACACGCGGTAATCTAATCTGTAACTAGCAGAACTAGAACTTACTTGTACAATGTTCTCAACTATTAAATTGCGAGACTAAATGAAGAATTTTAGTGAAGTTAACGTATTCAAAATCAAAATTTACATTACATAATAATACTTTCATATCAACTGAAATAAAACTTAATTCTTCATAAATTAACCGAGCTACATTGCTATGATAACAGTCATAAATCACGCCAATAAATTTCTCTAACGAAACGCGTCTGCCGAAACTAAGAAAATCTGGCGAAAACATATTGTTTCCCCTACTAGCGGAAACCTAAAAACTATAATAGTCGCATAACTTAAGTTAGATCGAGCTGGCACCGCTCCAATTGTTAAACTACCTATAATTATGTATGTTAATATGTGCGAGGTGGTTCAGATACCGTCTAACGACTTCCTCTGATAAAAATAAAGTTGCGTTGAAATTTTAGTTCCGTAGTTGCAAGTTTATTGCCGAATTGCGTGCTGAGCCATGCAATCAAGAGTTTGCCATCGCCCTTTATATAGACATTGATTTAATTTACATACGAATGTGATGGAGATGATAGTGACGATTGTGATGTTACAATTTGCAGCTACTCGTATACCTATGTTACAATTTCATTTCAAACTATCATCAGGGAGGAATATAATGCATATTTCCTTTTTTTAAATTATACTTCTTTGGGCGCGTTATGAAAAAAATATAAGAGTGTAATTTTAGGATGCCCGCGCATCACTGTAACACAAAAATTAACAGGTTGAAGTTAGCCGATAACGGTCTCTCAGGAACATCGCAACTGTCAGTGTCAATGAGTGAGTAATGACCTTATTGTCAATAATAATCTAACAACGTCAAAAAATTTTGTTTTTATAGTAAGATATATTAATTAGATAGGAAAAAGTGGAGTAATATGGGCTATACTTGCCGAGCGGTACTTAGTTGAAATTATGTAAAAAAATATTTAAAAATTCCCCTATTATTATTACTAAGGAATTATAGAAGCATAAATAAAAATAAATTGACTTAAATATCAATATTATTTTACTTTAATCATTAGTGACTAATTTTGCTTGTAGCTTACTTGGTCAATATTATTATAAACATTCGTAATAAAAATAAATTTACTTAAATATCAATATTATTTTACTTTAATCATTAGTGACTAATTTTGCTTGTAGCTTACTTGGTCAATATTATTATAAACATTCGTAATAAATATTTTATTCAGTATTTCCAGCCGATAAATCCGAGAATAACCAACCCGCTTGAACATAGCAATTATTACCACCACTAAATATGTCAAATGCACGGAGGAAAAACAAGGTGCACATTAACAATATTGCATTGGTTTAATCCTTAAGCATCTTAGTGCTGTTACGTATATATACGCATACTAGCTTCCCCTCGCGATTTTACCCGCGTTTATCGATATCATATATATTTTTTAACCATTTAGGAAAAGATCCGCGTCCAATAGTAGCAGTCCCATCCCGATATCAACAGTAGTTTCGAGATGATGGTGCGTCAAAAGAACCCTATTTTGCTTACATTTATAAATAGATTGTCGTATTCTGGACATCATTGCAATTGACTCGGTAATAGATAGCGAGTTACTGAAGTCGCAAGACGATACAATCTTACCATGTTTTCTCAGTAGAAATTGAAATATAGAAGAGTAAAATTTCGTCTACCCTCTGAGGCAATGGTACTGATTTTGTCTTTGCCTATTTGTATATATATAACGGGTTGACAGGTAGGGTTCAGCGAAGCGGTCTCGGCAATTGTCCTCCATCGTGGGCGTGTTGTACCAGGAACGTTGAAATAATACCACGTATGCAATTAATAGAAATCACTTATTTTATTCCAATACATTTACACACAAAATATAACGTAAAACACATGATGCAAATGGATTATGAGCCAATAGGTTAGCACGCGTGCACCTCTTGCGCTGTCCGTCTAATGACCGACCGACGTCACCGCGTAGGCGCAGACTTGCTACTCTATTCGGGGTTACCCGCTCATATTTCAATATTCGACGGATTCAAACACTAAACCGAGTTACTTAAATGACTATTAATTAGAATCAGTTTTACTTTATAAACGAAACTCAAAGATTAGATTCTCTTTCTAAGGTGTCGCGCCGTCATATAGATATATTAGACAATATGAGTTAATTAAAGTTTACAGTTATTATGTACGATTTTAATAAACGTAGCTACGCCGAATAAGTTACGTGATATTTTCCAAGTCACGCCACAGTCAAAAAGATAGGTAGGTAGGTATATATCAAAGTTTGAGACAATTGTTCCCAAAGTTGTGTTATTAGGTAAATTTTCAAGTAATATGCTATTTCATGTTATAACATTTTATTAGAACGTTGGGCTGTAGACACTTTGTAAAGTGAGTGATTTTAGTAAAAAGTTAAATTTTAGACAATATTGAATTCTACATGTATGTATTTCAAAGAGGCAGTTTGACGCCAGTGTCATAAAGGAGTACTTACTTGTTGTACGCAACTGTCAAAGTCAAATATTTTTATTCAAATAGGCCTTTACAAACACTTATGAAAAGTCAGACTCTAATACCGGTTCGGAAGGTTGTTTTTTACTGAGAAGAGCAGGCAATAAACTCAGCAATTACTCTTAATAAAAACGATCTTAGATTTATTACAAAATAGGACTCGTTATTTATGCCAGTAGCTCTAGTAGTCACTATTACATGTATAGTTACTGAATGTTTAACTTTTCGATTACTATATAGTTATGAGATTGTCATAGAAAAATCAACTTTATTGCTTTTAAAATTAGGTGCATCTAATGATCAAACTTTTAAGCGAAAGCAAATATGAATTGTAGCAAATACAATTAACTTTCTTTGCAATTACAAAGTAATTTACGGTTGGTAATCTGACCGCAACCTATGTCCATGTATGGGGACCAAAGTTTTCCAACGGCAAAGTTAAGTTTGTCAATCCGACTTATCTTTTGAAAGGACAATGTTAGGTGATTTCATAGAGACAATGTCTGAGATGGATGAACTATCTACAAGTTTGTTTGGAACCCTCGCCACTCGCGTTAGACTCTCCCTTGTACAGCTTTTTTTATAGCCGCCAAGTGTAATCCTAAGGATTATTCTAATTCTTTTTAAATAATCCTTTTTAAGTGCATAAACTGCCAGAACCTAAGTACTCATTTAATATAAACGTGAAGTAATTATTTTGCCTGTCTAAAAGAATAAGCCGGTTCAGGGAATTATAAAAAAAACGACTGTGTATAAAATAAATGTCCCATGATATTTTTTTGTTATAATACTGTCCTGAAAACTAGCTAAAACCTCGGAGCAAAGACTAGTTACTTTTTAAGAGAATCAAAGGGAAAAGGAAACAAGCATTTTCGCTTGTTCCAAAGATAAAATCTCTCCATTTTTTCTAAGAAAGGCTTCAATGTAATTCGATTGCTTGGTTTTATTCAAAGTACCCTTATATTCGTTTAACTTTGAAAATGGCACAACAAACAATGACAAGAACACGAATCTTACTCCACCTTTAGGGAATAAAATAGCGAGGGTTTAATATATTTTTTTAAAGACTAAAAGAATATCTAAAGTAAGAAAAGCTGTTCTCTAAACAGTATTTTAATCCTAATACCATACTGATGTTCATCTTTAACGAAGATATACTACTATACAGTTTGATAAATACTTTACAGGTGCCAGCTGCAAGCTAAATAGAGTGGAAAATATATCTGCATTTCTGTGTACATATTAAAATAACGTTGGCTTCACTCATCAATATAAATGATCGGCAATTTATTCATCGTCCGTTTGTATATTGTCGCCAGTTGAGCTTGACAGATGACAGCGTCGTATTTGTAACAGCACAGTAACAAACAAATATGGCCGCGTCACGCTCTCATAAACGAGCTCAAATATTATCCTTTAACAAATTACCACATAGCCTGTGTGAAAAAGAGTAAACAACCTTAAATATGAAACAATATTTTGGTGGTTGACACCGCAAAGTCTTTGTTAATGATCCACTCGAGACCCTGTGTAAGCACCTCTCGGTTTACATTTACGTATTAATCGAGATTATTACAAAAGGGAAATGAAGCTTTCGTAATCCCTATCGAAATATTCAAACATAATCATTTTAATCTTAGCTGTTTTGCATTTAGTTTACCCTGTATCTAATGTTAGAATTAAATATGTAATCCTTTTTGAGTAGTTTTAATACAAACAAAGGTATTTTTAATGTAATGAAACAAAATTCTGATTCACATAAAACTAATCACGTCTGTAGTTTATGGTAAATAATATAATTTAAATTGTTGACGATCGCGCGATGCCTAACAATAAACTTATTGCCAAAATTCTACTAAAACAAAAAGAAAAGATACGCATTTTGTCTGATTAATTTAGAACAACACAACAAAAAATACTAATGTTGTCTGAAGACTTTCTTGTTTCTTTGAAACGAAAAAAATAAAGCAGATTAATCGTGAGACCCTTATTAACAAAGCAATTGTTGCTGGGGCTTAATTTTGAAAACCAACAATGGAAATAAAAATGGAGTAGAGTGCGCTGCGTCCTCTCGTCCTAATGAATGAGGAGTAATTTCAGTTTAAATAAAAGAGAGAACAATAAGATACCCATTTTAAAAACAGAACGATGAGCAAATTGCTGCCGCATCCAATTTATAGACAATAATAGGGAAGAACTGTTAACATTGCTATTCCCATTAAGGATAGATACGACGCAGAGGCGACGGGCGCCACGTAATTTTGCTCTTCATACACGTTGTATTACAAGATTACCACTTATTAATTATTTACCATTATAATTTAGTCATTTCCTTCGTAGAAATTATTACCTATAACCCGGGACAGATAATATTCTCGAAATATGGCGATAATTCTCGCCTCATACCATTTTCGGACTTAAATATCTTGGGTGAAAGGTGAGTCTTGCAGTAGTCATGGAGAGTCTTTTGGGAGCAAAACCATCCGAGGCTTAAATGTCTTAAACAAATATAATATTTAAAATGTATAAATTTAGATGGATATAACTGTAACTAAATTTAAGTTAATTTAAAGTTATTTATTTATAATCCATGCATTCAACAATAGAAAAAAAATGTAATACTATATATTAAGGAATCACAAGCCCCACCCAGCTCAAAATAACGAGCTGAGCAAGCGCGGAAAGATGTTAATTTATAAAAACACAATACAATCAATCGATCGAACGATTGGGGTATTCCTTACACACATACTTACATCTGATCCCAAACTAAGCTGAAACTGTACTATGGAAACCAGATGTCTGATATATTATATTGACTACGTGTGTTTTTCTAATACGTACATCAATAGATGTTTACACCCAGACACAGAAGTAACAGCCATGTTCATGCACACAAATGTTTTTCCTGTGGGAATCGAACCCACGACCTGCGACTTGACAGTCCAACAGTCTCGAACAGTCCTGAGCCGTCTGCATCCAACGGCTCCCAGCGACTCTGACCACATCGTCGGTTCACCTGGTGAGAATTCGGCGCTTTGCTGTACGTGGTCTCGGAAACCTGCACCAGATGTACCTAATTATGCAGAAAAAGGGAATTTCAACGCGTGATAGACAAATCAACAATGCTCAATCAAAGGTATCAAAACAAATGTTGGTATGGCCCAAACAAAATGAGTTTTTAGAAAATATGACATCTCAAATATTCACCCAAGCAATAAAAGGTGCCTACTTAAAAAAATATTTACGTTACAAAGCCAATTAGCGATCAGTAACAAAAAAAAACACAATACGACGAAACAAATTTAATATCCAAGTTATGCGAGTGGGTATGTACATAAACATACTAAATGAGAAAAGGGGGAGCTTTTTTCATTAAGTCCCTAAATTGCTACGAAATATTTCATTTCGATCGAATGATTGGCTTCGGCCCAACTGTGTGACACGACGGGTGCCGACAGTCGTACGACGTTCACTATCAGATGTTCGAGGTATATGCTATTTTTCTCCACAAGAATACAAATGTCTTGCCAAATTGTCTACCGCAGAACTAGTCCAATTTAGAAAGCAATTTCGCAACCAATTCGTTTTGTAAGCGGATCAAGAGGCCAACCTTAAATATGGCCATTAAATCGTTTTCGCCGAACCCACATTCGTCTTTTTAATGCGAACTTCCAACGTTAACAAATAAGAAACTCTTATCGACGGTGTGCTAACTTGTCAGTTAAGCTTTTTACCTTTTTTAGGGTTCTGTAGTTAAACTAACCTAAAACCCTAAAACCCTACAAGTTAGGTGGGAGTGGTATTTTTTTCATCGCGAATGACAGACATACTAGAAGCAAGATAGCTCTGTGGTTGTGACATCGAATACCGTAACGAAAGTCTTGTTAACAAATCTTAACATTAGCTTGAGCTTTCGGTGAAGAAAACATGAGAAAATATGTTTTATTTTTATATTACATGCCGAAACTTAAAAAAATTGTAACTAAAAATATGACAAATTTAAAATGAAAACTTATCACCGCTATGTAACCTTTACGAGTTACTCACCTAACTTAGGTCTGTAATATTATTTGAGCAATTAAAATTCGTTAATTTCAGACAATTATAAAGCCATTAAAACTAGTAAAAGTACGTGCCACAGAAAGTAAAAATAACAATAACGTCAGAGATCGTTTATAATAAAATTGTATTATATTTAGGGTTAAATTTTAGACTGTACAGTGGGATGTGTCCCACCGACTACGGAATCCTGTATTGCGCGTGTTCATACACGTACTTGACCGGCTTTTTATTTTTACCAAGCTTAAATAAGAAAAGAACTCTCAGCTTTGCCCAATGAAAAGCATTGCCGTGTTCTAATAAGCGGTATTGATTTTCCTCGAGTAATATTTATATTTTTTTATTGTATCCTTTTCCTGTAGCTCAATTATGTGGGATTCGTAACTGGCCTCCATTTGGTATTATAATCATTTGACAAAACATTACTTATTTTTATTGCATTTATTGCCGGATCTGGCCACCCACAAAAAAAAAACAAAATAATAAAGTCACAATCTTAAAATACCGTCATTAGAACATATATTTAACAAGCACATACCACCAGCTGTTGAGGTAATCTCATGGTAGGCAATGACCGAAACGAACCCGTTACCACGGAAACATTTTACACGGTTTATCCATTCTCATTGGCATGCTGCTGATAAGGGACTTTCGACTCGCAAACGACATAAAAGAGCTATATATGAAACGTTCTGAAAGGACATACGGTGACATGTGTATGGTTTAACGAGCGAAGTTGTGACGTGATTGAAACTGTTGCCTTCCTGATAATCATCGCACCCTTTCATTCAGTGGCTGACCCTCGGCCCACGCATACATTCACTTTGTATCCTGACTTCATATTTGATAAAAGGGCCTTAATTAAAACTTTACATAGTTTGAGACCGGCCGAGCTGTTAAGTTGTTGTTTTTGTATGTGGAAACTGTTTGATAAGATCCTTAATTAAATTAGATCCTAGTTCAATGCAATTTACTGAAAACCCATTCGATGGAATTAACAATATTCCACAATTGTACGTGTACAGGATTGTAATTTACGAAGGTAGATATGCCACAAGTATATGCACGGGGTATCCACGCTTTTATCTATACTAATATTATAAAGAGGAAAGATTTGTTTGTTTGTAATGAATAGGCTCCGAAACTACTGGACCGATTTCAAAAATTCTTTCACCTTTGGAAAGCTACATTATCCCCGAGTAACATAGGCTACTTTTTATCCAAGGAAAATGTAAATCCCTCAGGAACGCGGGTGAAACCGCGGGGGACAGCTATACTAAATATTAACATAAAATTAAATTTAAATTCGGAAATATGCAATATTAAAGTGTAACAACAGAAATGCCTCAGGTTATATTTATTTTCAAAATTTAATAGATACTCATTGCATTGGAAAAAAGTTAAAGTGAATACGTAATATGAAGGATAGTGTTTGAACCATCAATGACAGTACATATGCTCAACGCGATCGAATTCTGATTCGATATCCGAGCTAGACGAGCCGTGCAGTGGGTAAGGTAGCCATCGCACGTTGGCAAAGCAAACTCGTGGTACGTGAGGTACATAAACTTCTAGATGATCGCCGCCGAACCCTCCTAGGACATATTGGTCACGTATTTTCACCAACTGCTTTTATTATCTCTCCGTCGTCGCTTTTAATTTTCTGCCAAAGTTAATCGCCGCTAAGCCGACTAACTGCCGTATTCTTCATTATTGGTTTTATGCCTCGGTTGAAGACTTAATGCCCTGAGCCCTGACGAACATCAATGATAATAACCGCTGCTTAAATTTACTGTAACAACGTCGAAATATATTAAACGTTATAATTAACGTAGGTATGACTATGTTTAATACCCTGTGGCAGACGCAGAGTTGATTAATGAAACCATCTTGTTTAAAATAACCTACATTTTCTATAATTTAAATATTCAGTACATTTTTAACTTCACCTATAGTTATTTATTGAAAATAAAATAATTGTATAAAACAAAAGGTAAAATCACTGTAAAATTCCGAAATTTTATGTTTGAAAACAAACGTGTTAACATTTAACGAATAACCATTAAATGAATATCCACGGATTGTAAAATACAAGTATAAACAAAGATAAATCAATGCTTTAGTAATATCCTTTGTAGCATAAAACTAAAGTAAGCTTTAAACGTGAAACTGTTAAAAATAAAAAATAAATACAACACAATTACTTAAAAACGTTCACATTTACGAAGCAGTAAGGTCGGATTTTAAAATTGCACAGAAAAACGCTGAAAATTCTACTTCAGTGTGAAAACGTATAGGTTTGTATGGCAATGGAAAGATAACAGGAAAACTGTTTTGGTGCGGTGACCGAACCTAGAGAAATATTGGGTTTTTGTACACGGCGTGCGAGCAAACTCGTTTTTCAGGTTTCCGAGCCTAAAAGCCAAATATATCTAATAGATAAATGCTTATTTGTGAAAGACAGTTGTTTCTTTATCTCTATGCCTCTCATCCCTATTTATAACTTCACTCTTAACCTTCAGTCGGAGATGAATAGATATAAATTGATTGATGTTACTGTATTAGACAATTTTGATCATCGTATGCTGAGGAAAATATTGTAATCTTGATAAATTATTACAGTATAGAAAATACAATATTAGCAAACAATAAGTTTTTACTACTTACTTGTATATCCGTGCAGATTTAAGTACAGGAATAGAGTACATCTAGCAAATTTGAGGCATTATCTTCTATAGAGTAATATTTCCTTGTGCCTCAAAATTTTGCCTGTAAGATTTAAGTACTTACAGGAATGAAGAACATCAAATAATCTAGCAAATTTGGGGCATAGGCGTAGTTTGGATGAAAATATTACATACATAATATTCAATATCGTATGTCTCTAAAATTCACCTAAAAGAAAAACGGTGAATTTATTTTCACCTTTGCAGAACCCTGAAACCATCTCCGTACAACACGGGGCTTTGTTCCTTGTGAATTACAGGGATTAATAATTATTATTATGACAGCGGAGCGCTCCGCCGTGTCATAATAATAATTGTTAGAGCAATAGTGTCAGAGCAATACAACTCCTTGCTTTTCCACTTGATTACTTCCACACAATGGACTGAACAAACAATAATAAAACGTCGGCCACCATTGTTAAAGCAAAATAATTTCAGTAACTGTCTCCTCGGAATCGACGACGTCAGCTGTAGGTACACCGTTTTTCCTTCTTTTATCAACATTGCTAAATCTTTTCCAAAAATAGGAAATGAATTTTCTCTTAGGTTACCTATGCTTTAGAACGTATTTGAATGCGAGAAAGAAATTTCCTCTGCTGGGCTTTTCAACCAGGCACATAATAGAACCCCAGTTCTACTTAAACTAACAAGAATATTAAAACCGATAAGTGGGATTTGACTTCGCGTACGGGGATTTCCGAGCTATAATAATAAAACCAATTTAATTTTTAATCTCATCTTATCTTACCTTATCGTACTACTAATATTATAAATGTGAAAGCTTTAATGTATTTGTAGACTCTGTAACGGCTTAACCAATTTAGATGTAATTTGGTATACATTGTATCTTTAGGTCAAATAACGTGAAAGCTAGTAAAATTTATTCTGACTTTCCAAAATATTATTATGATTTATCTTTCGAATTTTCGAATCGAATAGATACGAGTATATGTATTTATCAGATTGAATTGTTTTAAAATGTTGACTTGCAACTTTTGGAGATTCCTTTTCTGGGGCTTGAATGGTGGCTCGCAAATTTTTGGCCGTTGTAAAACGTTTATTCTTTCCTTTTACACAAGTTGACTAGTTATGGCATGAGGCTATTCCGACAAGTTACCTTTCCTTAAGGCTATTGCAGGTAATTCAAGAAAGAAAATCCTCTCTAAGTCTATTGATACGTTGATCAATGAAATACCATCCACTGGGAAGCGCTGAGCTTTATTGCTAGGAATCAAGGCAAAATTATTTCACTTAAATCTTGAGATCAGAAACGAGGACATTTACAAATCAATTTAATAATATTACCTACAAATGTCTTCAAATAACTGTAAATTGAATAATCCATTATCTTTTCTTGACCACAATTCAGGTGAAATTGGTTACATATTTATGCAAGCTTACAGTACCGCAATCCCAGCAGCTCATAAATTAGACTCAGTCCAAAATGACAAACAGAATTAATTATAAACAGGTAAACACATAACGCGGTACGTTAAACATATGTACAAACGAGACAAGGCGAATGGCTATCGTAACATGTTTCAGGGTTGTAAAATGTACCATAAAATAAATTTAATATAAATCCAGAGGAGAGACGACACATAAAATTGAAGTAAATCACCGAAAGTCAGGCGCTGGAGACGTTTACAGCCTCGGAGGCTGTTAGTTCCGGAAGCGTGTCGGGATCGCGGCCACCACTCAAACGCGGAATAACGAGATATTTATGTACCACGGCTGCAGTTAACGTATACTACATAAATACTCACACCTTCATAAATTAAGAAAAGGTTTGCGCTAATATTTCCCTTATAGACCGATAAAACGGCACATGATCGTTTTCTGGCAGAAAAATCGAGTGAAAATTACCTCAGGTAGGTGATAGAAAAATGTTTAGTAAATATTTTTAAGTAGGTAGCTAAATTTTATCTTCAATATCGAAATTTAACCGTATTTAAGGAATCAACTAAACCAATGTTACTGTATACAATATATGAGTTTTATTTCTTCAGTATATCGTTTATTGTACACCTATCGTAACCTATGTATATTTATTATCAGGTGGACAAGAGAAAATAAATTTCGATAAAAAAATAAGCTCTTCGCCAACCCTTTATCTAATTGTAACATTTGCTCTTACGTCATGATGATATTCCGCCCTAAAGCAATATTGTCATGTTATTATTTTGGGCGCTTGGTACACTAAGCCAGACATATGGGCCATTTGCCGACAGAATCGTGCGAACTGGTACATGTTATTCATGGGCTGAACATTAATATCACCCTAACGTGCAGTTATGTCCAAAAATTAACGTATCGGTAGCGCTTATTCGCACATCTTTTGTTATAATAAACACGTTGGATGCGGTACCCGCTGTGACATGACTCTCTACGTGTCATTAGTTAATGTGAGGACTAACCCGGCTTTGTTCCTTTATTTTATGAATAACTACCTCTCCCGGGGTTATACGCGATCCCTGGGTAAACATTTTTGTCCATAATACTCTCCATACCATAGGCTATGGGTGTGCGTAATTTTAGCAATGTCAATTCAGTCGTTTAGCCGTGAAAGCTTATTAAACAAACTCATCATCGCGTTTGAAATATTAGTTACGGCAATCACTTAGGATAATGATAATAAAATATTAGTCAAAACATGACGTTACTTTAATAACATAATTTCTGACGTTTCTATGTGAATATTATTCTGTAAGACTATTTATTACACTCTAGTGAGGGTATTTATGTTTTTATTATTTATTCAATGCAGCTTTAGAAAAAAACTTTTAAGAAATGCTATACTGAATATCTGCAAGATAAAATAAAATATTGCATGCCAATTGATACACGAGAACATGACTCGAGGCTGCGTGATAGCATTAACGTTACTTGAACCTAGTCTTAAATAGAAGAGATGATACGATTTGCAACCTAAAATCTTATTTTAGCAACTCTAAAGTCTATATTCCACTACTGTTCATCATTGCATCCTTATTACTATCATTGCCATCCATGTCTTAGTGCAAGCGTTAATTGGGAACCTTATGGGAGTTTACTTCCATGTCCTCAAAATGAGACTGAAGTTCTACCATAATTGACGGTCGAATGTTGCAAGATGTCTCACTAGTAGATTATTTCCAAAAGCTTAGCTGTACCTGAGTTCACAGACTACTATAGCCTTCATTCCCAGTGGGCCCTCTGGGCACTAGCCCTTAGGCCCTGGGATAGTTCCCTGGGCCCCACGATCCAAGGGCCCCCTAATTCGGAAGAAATGAAAGCAGAGAACGCATGCGACAGATCATATCATCAGATCGGATCGGTGAGTCGCGGTGTTAGTGCTCTCATAGCATATTTGTGGATCTATTATCCTAGTACCCAGGGCCTACAATATCTTAAAGACGGCCTTGTAGATAAAGGTAAGTTCACATGGATCTTTGCATTAGTATCTCTGCCAAACAACTCAAGCAGGAATTCCTAGTGAGTAACTGTTTTTAAGGTTTAAAGTGCTCTTCCATCATGACATTAATTTTGCCTCGACTACGAAATCCAAATCATGATAGTATCTACCGTACTAAAGAACCGTCTCCTTTCATTACTGCGCAAAATACACATTTTTTCCAAAGATGTATTGTTATTTGAAAATATTTTGTATTCATATCCACGTTGAATCAGCATTGTTGTTCATTTTCATTCAGGACAGCTCCCAAAGGACCCAGGCATGACGTGATTCATTTCCAGACTGCATTATAAATTTGTATCCCATTGTTTCTTTTTCAACGGCCAACTGGTTCAGTTACCTATTGTTGAGACGAACAAAGGGTTGAGATATGCGATTTTTAAGTGCAAACGACGGATTTTCCAACTATTTTTTAACCAAGATAATATTCTCTATGTTACATCGTAGTACATCATTTTCAGTCCGGAGTGTATAAAAGTTTAACAAAAGTAGTGGTTATTGGCAACCATAGAGTTCCATAGTGTTGTCTTGAGGGTGTATCCTGCCATGCAACTTACAGTGGCTCCATCTGGTGTGACACCGTTACACTCTTTGTTCCGCACTGGTTATCGGCACACCGACATACGTGTCTTCAGTTTAATCAATTTTTGAGCAACGTTTTTTAATTCGACGAATATCTTTTGACCCATAAGTGATTAGAATTTTAATAACTACATGGTATGTTTTTATAAGTAATAAAAGTATTGTACAAACTATACCACCTGATCCCACCCACAGGGTCAATTTTGTAAATTCCCTGAAATAAATTTCATAATCTGCTCTGAACAATATTTATTTACACCAAGTTTTAATATCCAATTCCTTTCCTCAAAAAAGTTTCGTACAATTGTATTTCCCGCTCTACCCCCTTAGGGGTTGAATTTCGGAAAATCCATTCTACCCTTTTAAGGAATAGGTACGTTATCAAAATTTCATATTTCTTTCCTAAGCGGCTTTGGCTGCGCGTTATGTGTCAGTCAGTTCGAGGAATAAAACATTCCAAGATACAATTTACAGATTGTAACAAAATATTTAGGTACATAACCTTTAAAAGAGATAGGGATCTATCTACCTTTCAAATTATTTATTTATTATGAAGGCGTATTATATCTTATTATCGTTCTTTACAATTAGCAGTAAGGGAAAATGTGTTTTCATTATTTTCAGAGATTAAGCGGAACCTTTTCTCATACAACATTGCACAATAACTAACAATACCGTTGCGATGGCCTTAGTCTTGAGATAATTGCGTTTTATGAAGCAATTTACCCCTGCAATGTCGTAAAAATGTTTATTTTATCGTGCCTATTTCTTTCTAACGTAATCTCTCGGAAAATTTGATGCGAAGGTGAGAAAAGAATATACTGAGCATTATGTTTCATTTATATACACATAACCTATACTTTATTATATTCAATACCATAGACAAAGTAAGTCTAAGGGCTTATAATATTAAAAATAAAACTGGTTCGATTCAAGAAAGATTAACTGATAAAATAAGTAGTAAAAATCCCATATCTGTATAGATAACATATAAACAATCCAAAAGATTAATAACATAAATACGTCTACAGCTCTATATAAGTCTCAACGAATCAGAAAGCGCTTCATCTTAATACTTTACAGGGCTTTCAGAAATTCTCACTGCCGCTGTAAAAGTTATGATGAGAGAGTGCGACTGTACGACGAGACTACATTTCAGTCCAAAGACAAGTAATTAAGTCGCGAGCTCTTACCAACTCCCATAGGACCCTAATTCTTGTCACCATAACGATAGGTTAGGGCACGAATTATTATTATTATGACAAATACTACGGCGTGTAGTGGGAATGTCGTAGCCCGTAAATACAGGTAACATTACACCTTTGTGGTTACCCTTCAAGGGCTCACATTCATATATTTTATTGCGTCAGGTAAACGTTATTAACTTTCATATATTTGTGTTTATTTTTATCGGAGCACTGCTACGTATCTGTACTTTCCATACTTACTCTATGTAATTCCTAATCTATGTAATGTATTTAAGACTCTATAATAATGACCATAAAGCTGATGAATACCTGGTTACTTCAACTTATTACACAATTTATCACCACTCTACCGAAGACAAGTAATGTGAGACAATAAAAAACCATTCACAAATGAAAACTTTTATTTCTTAAGTACCTAGAAAATATCCTCTTTCCTGAAAATATTTCTCTTCACTAACTGGCTCATACCTACGATATTACTAGAGACCATAAAATTTTGCATGACTTCTTTTACGACGCAAGTTCCGACTAGATGGAATTTTAGTAACCGACAAGATTGGGGAAAGCGGTACACATGACCGTCCCCTATTTGTGAGGTCACGTTACAAAGCTGAATTGTCATAGTTGGAAAGTATGCGATATAAAGCGAACTCCACGGCAACTTCACTCTTAAACCGCACACTATGTTAACATCAATATACGTCCTAGTGTAAAAGCGGTGTGAAACTTCGTTATGTCACCGCTACATTGCAATATAACGTAGGTTACGAATTTAATAGCAGTTTGAACAATTCACGCGTCACCTCACTATGAAGATATGTAGGTGGTATAATGAGAGTAAAAGTACTCGTTAAGAACATAATTACATTGTATCTTTTACCATTTTTACCTCATGAAACGTCTACTATGTTACCTATATACATTATTACTACGATTTTAATATTATCAGTATTCTAATCATAATACAAATGTTGATATAGATGAAACTAGGCACACAGATAGATTATATTCTGGATTAACACATTGGATACTTTTTATCCCGGGAAGTACTAAATCATTTGGAAATCCGGTTACAACCGAAAAGCACCAGTTACTATAAATTCAATTCCTACAAACAACAGTCAAAAGAAAACATAATTAGTACAACTTTTTCAAAACACACCGCTCCCGAATAATTTGCATTTACAGTGCAAGTTGTGTCGAGTAGTGAACAGTCCTACATGCGTACGTAGACAACATATATGTAACAAAGGCGAGGGCCGGCTATGCAATCGCCCTGTTTATTGCTCTCCCCCGCCATATAACACAAAACTACTATGAAACAGTCCCATACACAATCCACCATTGTCATGGCTATACGCGGCTGAAATATATCATTTTGCCACTTTACTGTCGCCTTTGAATTCACATATTGCTTCATTTTGGTACCGAATGGTTGGCTGAGGTTGCATCTCGTTAGATACACTAGTTGGCTCCGCTTGCGTGGGTTTTTGATTTGTGTCAAGTATCCCTCGAGCCACTTTCGTAACATTTTGAACATTTTAAACCTGAATAAAATTTGTTCTTGCTCAAATTAACTATAACACATTTCAATGAATTTATTAATATTGAATACTTAAACACATACTGCTCTAAATTAGGATTCATAAAATGCTAAGTTACTAGTCATTATTTATTCACTAGATATTTATTTCTATTTGTTTGTAAATTTTATAAAAAGGTAAACTTGCATACTAAGGTAAGAAACAAACTACATGAAACTGTAGATTGCCATACTTTACCTTCAACGAGGAATTTATAATTTAGGAACTAAAAGAATACGATCTAATAAGAAGTAATCAGCTAAGTAAAAAATTTAGCACAAATACTTATTCGTTAAGCTTTGCTTTTACCGAAACAATGGTTAGCAATAAACGGGTAAACGCTGAAAGCGGTAATGATGAAAGTAATTCCACTATAACGCTGTCGCCCATTCGAATGTTCACCACGACTGTCGCAAAAACCGCGCAATCTGGAAATAAATGCGATTAGCAATCCACTTACTATAATTAAGGCTACAATCCCAAATTGAACTGCGACAACCCTAACTGATCAAGAGGAGAAATCCAAAACAATTTCATTCGAGTTCTTCAATTTTATTAAATCCCAGGAAAGTCGCCACGACCTGCGAGGCTCAAGTAATTTCCTGAAGGGGCTGAGGGGGACGAGGGCGGGCGGCGAGAGACGGTTGAAAAACGAGAATTACACCATTCGCTAATTGCAGCAATCAGTTTAATGTAGTCGACGAGACCGAACTGAATGGGATCCAACCAATGGCCGCCTTATAAACAACTTCCATTTTACAAGTATTCCATGTTGCATTTTATTTTAAAAAAATAATCAAAATTATTAGTCTACTTAATATGGTCCTGATGATATGATGATGATATATGATATATTTTCGTAGAGGCTTCATTACAAAAAGCTAAATTAATACATGTCGATAAAAATAAAAAATAAAATAGAAATTGTTAAGCATCTTCTTTAATACTTTTCACATTCTGTAAACACTTTCAAAATATAAGACAATCTTAGTTATATATTATAAATGTGAATATTTGTTAGAACGTATGGATATTTGTTACTTTTTTTTTAAATAATATAAGCTAGTGCTTGACTGCGATCCCACATGATGGTAAGCAGTGATGCAATCATTGATATTGAGGCGCACTAGTTTATTAAGAGCCTATTCACTCTAGCCCTGAAGACACCCAAATTATAATTGCACAGGAAGACCGCAGCAGGCAAATTATTCCAGTCCTCCGATGTACGCGGTATAAACGACGAGGCGAAACTCTTTGACGAAAAACCATTAAATGGATTTGGATGAAACTTGGCACATAGATAGTTTATTAGCTGGATTAACACAAAGGCTACTTATATGTATCCTGGGAAAACGTTACATCCCTCGGGAATTCGGAGGAAACCGGAGACAGCTATTACTTATTTACCTTCCTAATCCTAAAATCTAAATTGAGTAATAACTTACCTATCAAATACTTCTCTCAATCGTCGCCACAATATTCAATAAATTGAATGACAAAAATGCGAACATAATATAAAAATTGTACATTTATTAAGAAAAGCCAATTCGTGTGTGCAAACATGTTTCTTTGTTCTGTGTCTTAGTGTAAATAAAATGAAAAAAATTAAATGATTTCAAAGTAGTAAATGTAGTGTATAATTTGGTTTGGTAACCATAGAAGTTCGGCTTAGTTCGAGACCACATTCACAGATATTTGTAAGAATTACGTTTATTTTTAATCTGTCCCCTTATTGAGCTAATACAAGCTTCGTCGGCGAACCACTTCACGGAAGCTTCGGAGAGCTTATCTCTCACGTGATTAGTAGTATTAGCGTGTTTAGCGAAAGAGACAGAGCACGGAGGCCGCGACGAAACATCCTCGAGTTGGTGTAATTTTCTTTACAGAATCGTGCCCCTGGTCCTCCTGTGCTTTGGTACTGTTACGTTATTCTGTGAACTGTTATTTTATTATATTTGTTGCGCACTACTAGGTACTAGGGGGCTAATATCCTTTAATATATGTTTGTTATTTTTTTCTAATTTATGTGTAGAATAAATTAATGTTTGTTGTTGAAAAATGGTTTATATGATTTATTGGGATTGAGATCCACCGTATCCGGCGTTTCTACTAACTTTTTAAACATAAAACAGTAGTAAATGTGACATAACTGTAATAGTTGGTATCGCAAATCTTTTTGTAGAATACATTATTTTGTTCCATCATCAATAGTTTTCGCAGTGCACGCGTTGTAATTAATTTAATTGGTCATATTTCTTTGTATATATCAAGAGTTCATTATTGAAGTATTCGTAGGGATACCATTGCTCAGTGATCATATAACATTCTATTGTTGAAAGGTTTTTGAAGTGAATACTTCTTTAGGCGCGTTGAATATTTTTTGAGATGGGGAAAAACAATTGAAATCGCGACACTGTTACCGTTACCGACACCTCTATCTACATATTTCGACCCCGTTTACACGAGAGTTGAGTTTGGGTTGAAATACATTGATAAATATATATAATATAAACCTATATTGTGAATATGTTATATGTACAAAATTGATACATATTCATGTCAGTTTTCACTTCTGTCGCCGCTCCTGGAGTGGCACCTTTTACTTTGAAACGGTTCGTTAGTTTTTGGGTTTATTCGAAAGAACTTATTATCAAATAATACAAATAGATATTAAAAGATAATATTTAAAAAAAAATGTTAAATATTCAGAAAATTCGATACTTTCATACATATGCTTTAGACTGCAATTTCAGCGAAATATCTGCCGACGTATCATGGTCGAAAACATCAGAATGTGTTGATTCATCTCAATCATTGCCCGTAAAAAATAGTCCATTATTGTGGCAAAGATTCCATGTCTCTTTCATGTATGTATTTTATAATTGATTTGAAAATATACGTTCATGTATATAGTAGTATTTATAGTTTATAATGTTTTTATAATTATATAAATGCATAGTAATATGCATATTTTTCATTAGTGCGCAATTTTAACTACTTCTTTGGAGGAATTACATTAATCGAAATTTATTGTAAGGCTTTAAATTAAATATTTCCATGTCTAACTTCCTTGGAAACTGCCAGAGGGGTCATCCTCTCCGAACACGAGACATGGATTTCCTCGAAGCCTTTTATGATGCTAATAGAGATGGACTTCAAAGAGTGTGCAATGTTGGCAGTTCGGGGTCAATTCAATGAAGCACTAACTGACGTGCTATCACGTTATTCCTAACGTAAAGGTGTCGTTACAGTATATTATATGGGGGTAAATACAGTTTTTTTGTACTTTCATGTATTTTCATATCATATTTTTTGGACAATAAATTAACGGCCCAACCTTATGGTAAGTGGTCACCGCCCCCTATGGACATTTGTAACACCAGGGGCATCGCCAATGCATTATCGTCCCTGAGTCGAAGTTGTAAAGTCTCATGTCCCTGTAATTTCATTGACACACTACACATGCGTTGTACTTTTTATACAACACATTTATATATTTATTAATACTATTATACGAGAGCAATGCAGTACCTAAAGCATCTTATAATTACCTATAATTCGAATTCCATTTAAAATATAATGAAACCCATTACATTAATTTTCAGCATCGAAAATAATTGCACCTGTCCGCGAGCGGAAGAGAGGCTCTCTTCGGTATTATAAAAATGACATTGATGACTTGAAATAATTAATTTGAATAAGTGAGTCGCGTCATTTGTCAGAAAGTGAAAATGGTAGCATTATTATTTATTTGGGTTTTCCTATTCTAAGAATTTTGTTTTGGATGTAAGGTTACTCTAAATTACTTGACAAAAGAAAATGAAGCTATATTAGTGTCCTTGGTTTTTCTTAATTAGGGAGGGCTCCATTTTAATTTAGAGATATTAAAGTTATGAATATCTGCTCGCAATGTAACAGAGCTGGGTGAGACAAGATTAAGCAGGTTGACATTTATATTATCTATTTTTTCAAATAAAGGTTTAACTTTCTGAGGTCATTTCATAATTACAAAGTACGTTAAATGAGACAAAAATCCACTAAAAAACAACTTACTTGACCAGAATGTAGAGAACAGCTTGTCGCCAAACTTGTACTAATAAGTAAAATAGGTCTAGCGAATACCTGATAAATATAGGAATTATTAATGATATTTGAAGGTAAGTAAATGTACCTATACATAGTAAATAATTCCAGCCTGGTTTCCAAAGAATCTATATATCTAACAACGCAGATGCAGTAGACATCAATTCCTTATTTTATACAGGAATTGATGCATCATATCTCAACTGATAAATAATATGCATGTAGCTGATCTGAGTGGTGATTGTCTGAGAGCAAACTGTGTTGAGGGTTTATACTCTTCATTTTACTATACACTTCTGAGTAATAGCCTGAGTCAATAGTTTATGGACTATTTTTAAGTCGCCTCCGCCACCCCTTATAGCGACCCCTTTCCTCTCATGTCCATCTCAGTTTACCTGAGTAATATGACTGGCTAAGTATCGAGCATGATCCAAAGATCACCTCCTTCTCCATACCAATGTATGTCTAAGCATCGGAGCATAATCCAACGATCATCTCCTTCTCCATACCAACGTATGTCTGAGCATCGAGCGTGATCCAACGATCACCTCCTTCTCCATACCAATGTATGTCTAAGCATCGGAGCATAATCCAACGATCATCTCCTTCTCCATACCAACGTATGTCTGAGCATCGAGCGTGATCCAACGATCACCTCCTTCTCCATACCAATGTATGTCTAAGCATCGGAGCATAATCCAACGATCATCTCCTTCTCCATACCAACGTATGTCTGAGTCCACCCAAATGATATGTCTGTCTGTGTAATATGAATAGCTGAGTCTCTGAGCATCATCCAACGATCACGTCCCTACTAATATCCATCCGAGGCAAGCAGGCACATCCTACTATAGCAAGTAACAACAACCGTAAGTACAAAGTTTCTGAACCGCACGCTCGAATGTCAACTAGGTACTTGGTATTACAATCAACTAAATCTAAAGCGCTCACCTAGGCCTCCCGCAACACGCGCACCCAGGTTGCCATACTCACATCTCTCAATCTCTGTCTGGATAGTTAGTTATTTGCTTTGTTCACACTTTATAATTGATTTTTTATTTATGTGGGTAGCAGTCGCGAGAAAATGTGTCAATGCCGGTGACAGGACTTTTTGGGTTGCCAGTCTTTAATATTAACAAGGTTTGATGTTTTAGTTATTTACAATTTATGGTACATTTCGCGACGTAGTTCGCGACACAGCTGTTTTAAGAGTAGAATTCATGCTTTACAGTGAGATCACCCACAGACATAAATACTTATATCTATTTAACTACCTAGATAAAAGTCGTTGTTACAAATTGGCCCCAACTCAGCATAATGCAGGTTGCAAAAATCTAGCGCTGGTCTTCTGTGTTGGGTGAAGTGGAGTAATTAATACGTAACGTAAATTACTCCACTATAGGTGGTTTATTGATCACGTGTTTATAATCATCATCATTATCATCATCATCATCATCATCATCATCATCTTAATACGTGAAGTAAAACCTCTATAAGACCCCTTTTTAAGAAAATGAATTTACATGAAATTTACACAGTTAAGGATTATATGGAGAAGAAGTGTATAAAGATATATTTTTTTAATAAAATCCGTTAGAAGTACTCGTACATAACATTATTAAAAAAAAGCATTACACACACAACCATGCGTTTGACACAGCATATACTCGTATGACATTCACACATCCAATGTCAAACACATAATGACGTATTTGTACACGCATTTTGAATTTAGATCGCTAGGTGACCACTTGTAATTAATAACTAATACAGAAACAAATGATGATAGCTGATAAAAAGTAAATAATAAAACCTTTTTCAAAACAACAAACAGAAATTGATTACACGGTCCTCAGTCTGATTGTTTCAGCAACACAAAACCCTTTCTGTAAAGAAATCAAGATGAATAATAGTCTGTAAGCAAACAGACGGCTGCACCTTACATTGTCTGCCGCACGCAACGGCTGGGTTCGACAATTTATTTCACTTTACATGTCAGAAGGATGGGCTTCACGCGGATTTATCCCTGACCTCTCCACTTTAACCATTTCATTTCTATGTTGCTTTGATTTGATGTCGTTGATCTCTAGATACTAGGTAGTTAGTTAGGTGTTGGCAAAATTCCATAACTCATCATTTAATATTAATAACAATAAACAATATTTAGAAAAAAAGTGATTGCAGAAATTTTTCCGGCTCTTCTCAGGAAAAACCTTTTTTTTTATTTTATTTGTTTTTTATACCACGTGGGCCGACAAACAAGCGGACGGTCTACCTGATGGTAAGTGGTCACCGCCGCCTATGGACATTTACAACACTAGGGGCATCGCCATTGCGTTGTCGACCCTGAGACGTGAAGTTGTTAAGTCTCATGTACCTGTAATTTCACCGGCGCCCTTACCTTTCTAACCGAAACACAGTAATACAAGTGCACTACTGCTTCACGGCGGAAATGGGTAAGGTGGTAGTACTTCCCCGGACGAACTCTGCACTAAGAGTTCTACTACTCTAACTACCTTATCTGTACTTGTGCTTCCTATCTGTGGTAGATATAGTATAAATAAAAAATACAGTTTTTACTTTAGATTTTAATATATTTATAAGTAGTATTTTTTTCTGATTACTTAGAAATATTGAAATTAAATATAATAAACATATATTTATTCAAATAGGCCTTTACGCACTTTTTTTTTTTTTTTTTTTTTTTTATTCCACTTGGGCCGACAAACAAGCAGACGGTCCACCTGATGGTAAGTGGGCACCGCCGCCTATGGACATTTGCAACACCAGGAGCATCGCCAATGCGTTGTCGACCCTGAGACGTGAAGTTGTTAAGTCTCATGTGCCTGTAATTTCACCGGCCCCCTTACCTTTCTAACCGAAACACAGTAATATAAGTGCACTACTGCTTCACGGCAGAAATGGGTAAGGTGGTAGTACTTCCCCGGACGAACTCTGCACTAAGAGCTCTACTACTCTGTACTTATGAATGATCCGACTCTAATACCGGTTCGGAAGGTAGATTTCTACTGAGAAGAGCCGGCAAAAGCTCAGCAAGCACCTACCGATGTATTCTGGCAGTTGCCTTCAAGAGCAAGTTTCCCCTTGAAGCTATATTATCACTGGTGAAATTGTAGTCAAACACACGAGAGGTAGTAAAAACAACTCTTTTAAATTAATTATAAGTTTTCAGTGGAAGTAGGTATTGAGTTGTATTTTTTTTTTTTTCGAATGTGTTGTGTACAAATATTAAACACCACATATTGTAGAATATCAATATGAGTAAATTGAATAAATTGTATTCTTTTATACCATCTAAACTCTATACAAATATTATAAAGAGGAAAGATTTATATGTAAGTATGTTTGTTACTCTTTCAGGCAAAAAATACTTAACGGATATGGATGAAACTTCGCACATAGATAGAACATATCCTGGAATAGCATATAGGCTACTTTTTATCCCGGGAAAATGTGATTACCCTCGGGAACGCGGGTAAAACCACGGGGGACAGCTAGTATAAAATAAATCGAATATTTCTACTGTAAAAAGAAGAAAAAGCTTTCAAAACCAATCCAAACCGATAGTAACTTCGGTAGATTTAACCTTAATAAGTGCCCTTCTAGACCTAAGCTGAATAAATGGCTTAGACTCTTACTCGAAATCCAAAGTAATATTGCAAACAAAAAGTTTCTTGGGTATATGTTCGCCCCAATAAAGCTCAGTGAAGCATTTTTTTTTTAATAATGTGGGTTTGGTAAACCATTAGCAAAAAGTAAAAACAACAAGTTCTGCATAACAGACATCATTGCGATTCTTACAGGGGCAGAGTTCAAGTAGAAATGAGAGGCGGAACAATAAAATGTGGATTTTTAAGGCTGCACGGGAACAAATTGTGACTCGAAGCGTTCGTAGCGAGCCAGAAGATGAGCTCTCGGCCATACTACTGGTCTGAAATTATAACACTAGAACACAACTACCAATATTTACCAAATCAATTGCTAACAAAGAGGCGAACTAACACAAAGTGCTTGTAAACATGATTAATGTTTATATTGACAATAAATTTATTTTATGATTGGTAAATAAACCGAAAATTAATATTCCATTCTGATTACCATCCCAATAAATAAAGTAAACCTGTATAAACCCTGCATCAAAGCGTGGGACAAATAATGGGTTCACAAGGCTACTGCTATATCTGGAATATCTATTATGTAATGAAATATTTTGTGCACAAAGAACAAAATGTACAATGGCATTTCTACGGATTTTGAATCATCCGTGTCTCAATCCCAATTAAAAAATCCCATCTAGGATTATAATAGATATAGATATAATAAAATTATAAAGAGGAAAGATTTGTATGTAAGTATGTCCCTCGGGAACGCGGGTAAAACCGCGGGGGACATAATAGATATAACGCATCAAAACAGTCAGCTAATCAGCCTTTGTGCAGGGAGATAGAGTAATTGAGAGATGAAAAAAATTGTATACAACGAGTAAGAAAAAAATTGGTAGCTCATTCACAATAGCATAAAAATATCACTTCCTCTGACAGAAACCTTGATACCAGGGTATAGAGAGTACTAAGAAAGGATTTTTCTAAAATCAAGTCATAGAAGCATAAAATACAGTTTGTATCAAACTTTTTGTGAAAAGAAATTGGAATACGAAACTTGGTTCAAATATTGTTTGGAACAGAATAATGGAAGAATCTCAAAATAATTTTATAATAAATATAAGTATATTGGGATATTAAAGACCGTAAAATAAAATAATGTTGTTCTTGCCGAATGTCTTGAATCTTAGCATGAATTTAGTATAAGTACAGGTACCCCTAAGAAGGTAAGAGAAGGGACAAAACTACTGTTCTACCTCTTAATAGGAACTAATATGAAATATTTAGACCAACAAGATATTTTGCACTGCAATAGCTGACAGGGCTATTTTATAACCTGAAGACACGGCCTAAACCGCAGGGTGACAATTAGTATACTTGTAATTATCAAAATAAAGTATTCAACGTTAAAAAAGTATCATTTAATACTGTATTTTATATCGCAACCAAAGCCAAAAATTTTAAAATAAATAAATATCCTGAGACATTCTTTACATACGGCCATCTGAGCCTAAACTAAGCGGGGGCTCGTTTCTGTAAGGAAAATGACACTAACTCTAGGATGTTTCGTCGCGACCTCCGTGCTCTGTCTCTTTCGCTAACTACGCTAATACTACTAATCACGTGAGAGATAAGCTCTTCGAGGCCTCCGTGAAGGGGCTCGCCGACGAAGTTTGTATTAGCTGAATAAGGGGGCTGAGCTTGTACTATGGAAACCAAATAACTGATTTATATATGCCATTGAGGTATTTTTCAACCTGTGCTTTGGACGCTAGTTTTTTATACATCATATAAATAACACACGATCGAAATTAAAAGTCAGTTTCTAGTTGAATTATAGTAACCTTTAAAAACTCACTGAGAGAACAATAGCTAAACGACATGAGGTACAATGGTAGTGGCCGCGGCGGTTCATCCCCCCGCGAAGATTTGTTGGCGAGATTTAATTTGAGATACGGTCACATCCACGCTCTGCCGTCGCCAACTTTTTACGTAACTATACAGAGAATTAACCGCTAGTTTATTACTTGGATACTAACGCCTTTTTGTCAAAAAAATTATTATCTAATCATATAGCAAACGATATTGTGAGTTATTTATTTAGTTTTTGGAGGCCCTCACATATATTAAGTAAAATTTTGATGATTTGATGTGGATTTATTTTTTGACCACATCATGGATACATGGCGCATTATAATTAAATTTGAGATACCGACAGTATATGTTCTGGACATAGGATATTATAATAATTAATAATAATACATTTATTTAATAATACATTTGCATAGACACTTAAACAGTTAATATTCAAAGCAAATAATTAGGATTGTAAAATTAGGGAGTTTAATTTTTATTGAGCTCTGGAACTCGCGGTAACGCTTGTGTTGCGAGATCCAGCTCTCGCTTCAGGTTTTATGCGGTTAACATAAACAGATATGCTGCAAGTGCTTCAAGTATGAGCTAAAATTTAATGTTATAATATATTTGTCTTTTTTTTTTTATGTCACTTGGGCCAACAAACAAGCAAGCGGTCCACCTGATGGTACCGCCGCCTATGGACATTTGCAACCCTAGGAGCATCGCCAATGCGTTGTCGACCCTGAGACGTGAAGTTGTTAGTCTCATGTGCCTGTAATGTTGTATTACTGTGTTTCTAACCGAAACACAGTAATACAATTGCACTACTGCTTCACGGCGGAAATGGGTAAGGTGGTAGTACTTCCCCGGACGAACTCTGCACTAAAAGCTCTACTACTCTAAAAAAACCGGAAAAATCATAAAACCCTTTAGAAACGCAGATGAACCCGCGCTTCGAAAGCTATTATTTATTACCAGAGACAATACTAGTACTTAAACCAATAGAGAAGTAATAAAAAATATGTTGTCATAGTAACAAGAATTCTAATAATTTAAATACCTCTACTCAAGTAATATTGACGAAGCATAACTTTATTTGAAATTAGTTTGTCCCAGTTAGATATCCAGTCAACCATGCTGGCAATATTGTAATTGTTATTAACATTGAGGATAATATTAGAAGCATATTGGCTCTCCGAAATACGACAGCCTATCTACCACCTTAGTATATAAGTGCTTCGTGAACCATTATATTGCGCTTCGATAGAGTACCTATTCAGTTTTCACCTTATAAATAAATATCCCAAGACATTCTTCACACATGGTTACCTGATCCCAAGTTAAGTAGAGTGTACTGCTTGTAGTATGGCTACCAGCTAACTGGTATACTACATATACTACTTATATACCTTATATTTACACCCAGACACAGAACAAACAGACATTTCATGCACACAAATGTTTGTCCTGGGTGGGAATCGAACCCGCGACATTCGGTTTGGCAGTCAGGGTCTCTAACCACGAAACCAACTGGGACGTCAAAAAAAAATGATCTCACAAAATAAACAGAAAAAGTATATCCGACAAATTTATTTAAATTTAATTCGTGAAAGTAGGTAACCTAACTTGATCAAAGCTATACTAAAAGTATAGTATAGTAGCTAGTAGTAAGTACTTCAAAGGTAATTTCATACAAAACTGTTATAAGAGTATTTGAAATGAACTGAAATTTTACCGTAGAGTTGAGGAATTATGCAATGAGTGCGAACCGTAGGTAGTTCGATAACGTTCCACTGTAGAAAACGGCGGCGCGACCGGTGTGGCATGTATCATTCATAAGGAAATGTGGCTTGGAGCGTACACCGCGAATATTTCACAGTCGGTTTATCGAAAGAGCAGAGGCGCGTTTAAAGCCTCATAGAGTACGAGCACAGGTGGCTCGAATATCCTCGCCAATAGTATGGAGACGTGATCGGAAAACCAAATCGCAATTGGCAACTCGCGACTTCCTCTTCAAATAATGAAATTTGAAATTTATTGTGCCCATCGAACTCTTCCCTGTTCTACTGTTCCAATAAATTAGGACACAGGTAACTTCGCACGCGAAGAGAATTAAGGCGAAGTTGCCGCGAATCTGTTTTACTACTTGGATTATCCGTAGAATTTTAATTTAAAGAAAGTGCTGGCTTGCGATAAACTCAATATATAGTTTAATAGCTTCAAGTGCGATGAAAAAATTATTGTTCTTCTTCTCGAGGGCTTTAATTACAATAATATAATTTAGTGTAGTTGATGAGCATTTATATATTGTTTTTTTACAATGACCCGTATAACCAGTACTTCTCATGCTCCACAAACTTTAAACTTTTTAAAGTGATGTGATTTTTCATCACTTGAGAATAATGCATGTTATGTCAAAAAGATAGCACAGTTTCTAAACTTTAGACTATCAACTTTAAACTATTCAATGGCTGAAACTTTTGTAACTTGTTGAAAAGATAAAAGACATTTCAAAACTGAAACTGTTCGACTACCCTGAATAAATGCAGTCAAAAACAATAGATCAGATATCTGCGAGGGGAAAATACTCGTACCTTTTTTATGTACATTAAACTCGAAGAATATCTTATGGACAAACATTGCTTTGGCGTACAAACTGCACTTCTCTACAAGAAAATTTTCTGCAACTTCTGTCGCGTTCCTCCAATGATTTTCTTCTAAAGGAAACTTGTAGCAATCAACAGCGAGCTTTGAATGAAACAGCGACATTTTTTATATCTCTTTACGGGAACTGTACTTAGTAGAGAGCTATGTTCAGTACTCAGTGCCCAGTGAAGCGGTATAATAACGAAGCATCTCGCCATAACCTAGTGCCAGAAGAATTTATTTGTAATAAAAATTATTGATAATCTTGTTACTCTTAACTGTTCTCTTCACTTGAGACATTAAAGTTGAGATGATATCTACAATATATCCGGTATGTTAAAAAGTGTAAGTTCTGTTAGTTTAGACTCAAACTACATGCCCGTGCGTGAGAAGTGTGGAGATGTATCAATACAATTTTTTTTTATCTAACAGTATCTCTAAATTATATTTTTTTGTACACGCTCATTCATATTCTTATGAAAATTATTATTAGCATAATATTAAAATTGTGTATAAACATAAACAAAGCATAGAAAAGTCATATTGTAGTATAAGATATTATGGCTTGTGCAGGACAAATACAAGGTAGAGTTCCGAGTACGTCAGCCGTATTCAGGTTACCTAGACGCAGTTATAATAACTCAACTGAATAACTATATCCAGCCTCAGGTTGGTACCGCAGAAACTCTCCCGCTAGCAATAAACGCCCCGAGAAATATTTTCACATCGTTGTGGAAGTTAAAATGAAAGTAACTACACCCTGTAGAGCAATAGCGGACCCCTACACCCGCGACGGGTAATGCTGAATATTTCAACGAGTTATATAATTTTATTCATGAGACCAATACGCCCGATTTCATATCAAACGATTTCATAACAATAGTTATATACGTACAGATGCCTCATCAAATATAATACAACTCGCTCGATTGTTCAGTCGTGATTTTAAACTAATTGTATTACGACTCAAACAAACGCTGTCGGGGATGCAATTCACAGGATTTGTGATGTTACATAAATCAACATGGACATGTTCAACAGAAACTAGTCAACATTTACACACCGCTCCGATTTAAAACAAAATAATAAAAAGAACAAACTATCACGTCGATTTAACAAAATAATTGCTTACAAAAATTCTAGTTGTTATGACACGAATCTAGAACCTCATTAAGCATATTTTTTTATCAAAATAACTTTTCATGTAATGTCGCTGGAATCGAAGAAAGGAATATAATAAATTTTGATTACTTTCTCACGTCCGCAATCGTGATTCGATTTCACAATTTTTCATCGCTCCCCCTTGGGAAAATCATGATTAAAATGGAAAACGTTATGATTTTCAATCATGTATTTTTCTTCAACCGCGATTTTCAACGGTGATTGGAGACCTATTCATTTACTTATTGAATTAGAATATATATGAAAAACTTATGACTTTAGATACTAAATAATTATTTACCACCTTTATATATTTTAATTTATGGCATCTTTACAACCAAATCAAACCTATAAGTGTTAAACGCATTGTTATTATTTCAATTTTAAAACATGCGTTAATCTAATATATATACTCGTATATAAAAATGAATCCCTATTTCCCTTGGTCACGGCATCACGCATGGACGGCTGGACCGATTTCGCTAATTCTTTTTTTGTTGTGTTTGTCATTGTCAGGAGAAGGTTATGAATGAAAAATTCAACAAAGTTGCGCGGAAAATTAGGAAATTTCAGAAAACATAACGACCATATTTACTTTTGTAATGTAACCTTACCGCTTTTGACACTATAAACTGTTATAATGTAACCTTGTGGTGTTTGACACAATTGTCAGTCGTTTGACAATATCGTTTAAAACAGAGGCATGTGTCGGAATTATATTGGTAAATAATTCATTTATAATTTCTTAGTGCACATTTCACGGTTGATTCAATCGGAAGAATCGAATTCAATTCACAGTTAAGACAGGACAACGTCTGCCGGGTCAGCTAGTTCTGAAATAAAAATGTGATCGCCAAATATATTAGTTGTGCATGATTTTCTATCACTCAATAAAGGATGAGTGAAGTTACATAATCTGATTAGAGTTACGTATTCTGTGCTAGAGTGTTGTGTAATTTATGTAACGCTTTAGATTGTTTTGATTTCAATCTGCGTATGTAACATTACTACGTACATTCATAAGTAAACTAGATTACTATGGAGTTCAAAGGTGCAGCACTTGGTCTAATGAAACCGTACGTTGGGGAGAGAATTCAAAGTGTTAATGTCAATAGAGCTAAATCGACTGATTCTCCTGTACATATGGGAGTGCTTCAGGGCTCTATTCTAGTGTCCTTTCTATTTTTAAATTATATGAATGACTTTTCCTTCTACATTAAAAATACCTTTGGAAACCTAACATACTTTTTTCTTTTGATAGACTGAAATCTTATCTCACTACTTTTACAAATGCGAATGTTTGGATGGGTGGATGTTGCTTACTCAATCACACCAGGACGGCTCAACGGAACTGGATTAAATTTGGCACAGAGATAGATTATAGCCTGGAATATCACAAAAGTTTTTTATTTTGGGAAAATATTACATCCCTCGGGAACGCGGGTGAAAATGTTAACTGTAAACTGCTAATTATAAATATATAAACAAAGCATTGATTAATTGAATTAGGCTCGCATTCTTAATTCACCATATTCGACTAATATTATAAATGCCAAAGTTTGTGAGGGTTGATGGTTAAATAGATGTGTGTTTGTTACTCCTTCACGCAAGAACTACGAAAGGGATTTAGATGAAACTTGGCACATACATAGTCTATAACCTGGATAAGCACATAGGATTTTTTGGGAAAATTTTACATCCCTGAAGCCGCACGGGGCAGCTAGTCAAATTATAATTACCCAATCCAAAAGATGTTTTTTACCCCAAACTTCAAAAGATCATCCAAATATCAAGTCTGGCCGGAAGGCTCAGTTCGGCTGCTTATGCACCAAATGTGACCACTAATAGATATAGATTCGGCTCTATTAGTTTATTTAAGCCACATACTTAGTCTTATATTGTAATGCCATTTTGTTGTGACAAAGCAGAGGTATAGAATCTATAAAGCAGTGCCATATATTTTTTCCTATTTAAGAGATTTAAAGGGAAATAAATATAATGACGTTACAGTATTCCATATTGAAAGTAAAATGTATATGCGTAGAAACATAGGAATTATTGAGGCATATAATAATACAAGACAAAGGGAGAAGTTAGTTGTTCCATATTTTAGACTAGGTAAAGATAACAAGTTCTTTCTTTGTAATTGTATTCGCTTGTATGATAAAGCAAGTTTTCAAAGGAAGAGCCTATTACAATGTAGCTCATTACATTGAAGATAGAGATGTTTTGAAATATCTGTTCTCTGTATAAGTGCACCATGTATTTAAGGTTATTATAATAATTATTGTTAAAATATTTGACTTGACACTTTTAATTGTTTTAAATTTTTAAAACTTTCAAGCTGGTAGTACTTTCAATAACTTTGACCTTCAGTAGTGCCTTCCTCGGACCCAAACTGAATAAATTTGTTGTGATTTTTTATTCTCTGAGATATATTTTAACAAATATGTACCTGTGGCTGCATCGTAGTATATTTATCAACCTTATTGTACATAGAAAAATGTGGTATGCAATCGACCAACACTAGAAATAAGTATCCCGAAGTATGGAAGGTTCATTTTTAGGGTTATTATAAGCTTTTGTCACAAAATCCTTATTTAATAATTGAAATCTAAATTAACTATTATATCTACGTAATTAAAATAGTACAAAATATTTACAACAGAGTTAATGAAAACTTTGATTGACGTTGTAGACAGTTCGAAAAGGAAATTTGCTGTGAAGATTTAACTTCAGAATCAACAAAGAATAATATTATAAATTAATAAGTAAAACAACTTGGGACATTCTTTACACACGGTCATCTGATCCCAAACTAAGCAGTGCTTGTACTATGGAAACCAGATAACTGATATACTACTTAAACAACAATCTTTTTCTAAATACATGCTTAAAACAAATATTAAAACCTAGGCAAAGAACAAGCAGGACCTAAGACCTGCGGTTTGGCAGTCACAGCAACTAACCACCAACCCTGAGATTTTGTTTAAATATAACATGATCTGATTTTCTAATAAACCCTATTAATCCACAACTAAAACGTAATCTTGTCATTGCAGAGTCATTGCACCCAATCATAGATTCTAACCATGTGCGAGAAACAAATTTCCTCGCTGCGTTGTTTACTAGTTACCAAGTAATGAAAAAGTTAGTTAGATAGCAGATTAGAAACTACGGGAAAGAAGCGAGTTCGGTCTGTGGCTTACGTGACTAAATAAATCTGACTCTTGACTCGAGCTCGCCTCAAGTACCTATACACTAGTACTAGTAGCTACAATCGAATTCGAAAACATTCAGACTATAACCCACTATAACTACAAAATAAGATATTTAAATTTATTGAATACTATCTCGAAACTTTTCCATACTTGTGCAAAGAAAGCAAGAAAAGTTTCAATAGATTCTTCAATACAAGTTGTGCCTATTACTATCAAAAAGTGAACGAGGTCATATGACTATATAATCTATGCATATTTGAAACAGTTCCCTATTAGACTGGCAGACTAGATCGCAACTGTTATTTGACTATTTCTTGGTAAGAGATCGGCCTTCTGATTGACTAACTGACAAACAACGCCCTGCCTGCCTAGCCAAAATAAATATTCGTTTCAATCCAAAATCGGTGGATTTGATATACATTTTTTACATCATCATATCTTACTAGCTCTTCTGTACGTGTGTTACCAACTCATCCTAAACTGGACAGATTGTAATGAATGAAAATTTGTCTTTAAGTATTTCTGGGATGGTTTATATTTACAATTGGTACCTTCTAGGATCCGATAGTTGGCGGTATAGTTATGTTACTTTTAGCATATACCGCCTCCTTCTGGGTAGTTTTACTCGTAAACCGATAATGAGAGCAACAAGAAAAATAGACAGCTTGGTGCTGATTTTCTGTAATTCATGGAATTTTTGAGTGAATATTGTTCAAATCACATAATTAAATGTGTATTTCTAGGTTTTTCCTCAGTACATCAGCACCTTATTTTGAAATTTTACTAATACTCTATTATATACCTATTTTTGGTTTGTTTCTTTTTTTATATTTAATTATTTCTTTTTAAGTTCGTGTACAGTAAGCCGAACCACTTTCTGCTTTAATTTGCTCCAGGTTTGATGATGAGCCTAAACTCACCTACGATTACTTATTTTAGGTGTAAGTAAATGTAATATCAACTCTAGTTAACAATAATTCAATCTTCAAGTGAAGCTGCGGGTTTATTCTAGTATAACTTAAGTTGCGCAATATTCATCCTCCTTAGGGTTTACCTCTAGGTTTTTAGTTCAAGAGAGCTATCCAATTAAATTGTCGTTTCAGGTGATAAATTTATTGCTTTGCAAACACAAGATGCTAGTTAAATCTACTCAAAAATATATTATACTAGCTGTCCCCCGCGGTTTTACCCGCGTTCCCGTGGGATGTCACATGTATTATACATAAAAACCTTCCTCTTCAATCACTCTATCTATTAAAAAAAACCGCATCAAAATCCGTTTCGTAGTTTTAAAGATTTAAGCATACATAGGGATATAGGGACAGAGAAAGCGACTTTGTTTTATACTATGTAGTGATGACAGCGCGACACTTTGGAAAGAGAATCTAATCTTTGTGTTTCAGTAATTACTAAAGTAAAACTGACTTTAATTTCGTTGATTTGTTGTTGTTGAATTTAAAATTAGAAAATAGTGATTTATGTAAATCGGTTTAATGTTTAAATCTGTCGAATAGTAAAATATGAGCGGGTAACCCCGAATAGAGTAGCAAGTCTGCGCCTACGCGGTGTCGTCGGTCGATCATTAGACAGACAGCGCAAGAGGTGCACACGTGCTAACCTTTTGGTTCATAATCCAGTTGCATCTTGTGTTTTACGTTATATTTTGTGTGTAAGTGTATTGGAATAAAATAAAAAAGATTGTTATTAATTGCATACGTGGTATTATTTCATGGAGGACAATTACCTAGACCGCTTCGCTAAACCCTTCCTGCCAGCCATATATATATTATTTAGTTACAGTAAGTAAAATAAACTGAACTAATATACAAGACAGCAAATCACAAAAACTAATGCATAATGTTATTATTACGGTACACCATTTACAATAACATAAACTAACAATTAAATACAACTAAAATTTATAATAATTACACATAATACATTATATGTAGACTAATTTCCAAAACACATGTTTACTTAATCTTTCCATACTATGACTAGAGTCAGACTATTCATAAGTGCCTGTAAAAGCCTATTTGAATAAAAGTATTTTCATTCTATAAATAATTTATTAGTATTTTATAAACTTTTATCTGCTCAGTTACTTATGTTGCCAAACGAAATTTCCATTCGATTTCAGACTCACGTCGCGATATCTCTACATAATTTCATTCGGTTATAAATACCTTAGGATAGGCACGATCGGGAACTTCCGTTAAAATGTCAATTAAACTAGTTAAAAGTTCAGTCCATATAAAATAATTGCGAGAGTGTGGCAAGTTCACTTAATCACAAAGTTGGATCGCCTAAAGTGGGTTAATTTAGACTGCACCTCTATTTCCTTTTAATCTTAAATTAACTCTCAAACCGTTCCAACGCTGTATATGTACCTGAAGGAAAGTCGAAGCCGCAAGGTATTCGAATAATGAAATGAATATTACGAAAGTATTTTCCCAATGGCGCATTTTATTTGAAAAGTTTCTTTATTATTTCAATTAAATCACAAAGAAACCCCATGATATGCTGGTGTCACGAAAAGGCAAATGGATAACTACATAAACCACAAAAAAATACGTGTTCGTAATATTTAGGTAACGTCTGGCATAGAAATACTTTAAATATTTTATTTCATTCGAAGATACTGCTACTTGGAAAGAGTTTTGTTATCATTCCTTTATTACAGCTTTTGCGACCTTTTAAGCACCCAGCAGATCCTTTCATCTCCGTCAAATGAGTTCTCAGTACACAGTGGAATTGTCTCAATGTGTACAGTCGCGAGTCGAGACGCGAGAATTGAGACAATTTTTTTTTTGTAGAAACTGCTCTTTTCGCCATCCGCAAGATTAGATTCAAGAGGATAAATCTCCTTCCCCCCACTTGTGTCGCCCATTTTGTGTGAAGGCTTTATTCTGGATTATTTATACAGAACATTTTGCCTGCCAGCTTGACATACTGAATAACGCCGTCCTTTAATCTTTCAACGTTAGAATAGTGAGTCACCTTCTAACTAAAATCGCAGCTTCAATTTGGGTTAGTAAATGGACAAAAAATAGGCTAAAACATCCCTTTCAACGTATTCAAAAGAGTTTTTGCATTTGACACAGTATTCATTACCAAAATTATTCGACACTAGTATGCGAGAGGCACGATTTCTGATAACAGAAGTGCCGTAGGTATAAACACAAAATTACATTTAGACTGCACGTAAGAAGCGAGCAATTCCTGATGTACCATGAAGTTAGATTGGAAAACTTCTCATGCTGCAACGTGCTGTTCCTCTGTAGCTGTTCTACTCCAATACTCATATCACCGTAACAAATTAAAGCTCTTCGTTCAACATTTCACTGGATATTAATATGAATGTGCAGTACGCGTTACGCTACAATAAACTGACATTTTATTTTCAATATTTTTAAAAATTTCAATAAAGATTTTATTGAATGTAATGAAATAGTCCTTTTATTAAAATTAGTGGAAATAGTGAAACTGAAACCTGATAAGTTCTTGGGCCATTTTGGAAACTAAAAATGTTGGTTGATCTTCAACAACGTGTAGTGTTACGTAAAGCAAAACATGCCGACCAAAAGTATGATCTAATTATATATTAGTTTAAACTCAAATTGCTAATTAATTATGTATTCAGGGGAAAACCTAAGGGTAGTATAAAAATAACTTTTTGGTCCCTATACAGTGAATACATTGTTAATTCAAAACTCATTGGTACGAAGCAGAGGTACAAAATATTATTAACCAGTTGTTCTAAATTTTTCCCGTAGGTAATATTGCCTCTAGACGTTTGTCGTAAACAGAGGCTTTGTTGCAGCAATTTCACGATACCACATTTCTGCGAGATTAAATTCGTAATACGGCTTCCGTTTGGCTCAGTTCCGTATTCAGTGCGCCTACTATAGGAATTTGCGTAAACGTTGTCGGCCATCGACTCGCTCCGAGTAACACATGTATGTACGTACATTCTACTACCATTTCAATTTCCTGCACTTGTAGGCATTACTCTTGTTATTTTGTGAATACAGTACGTTAATGGAAAGATTAAATAAACTTTTAGTTTTTTCAATTTGTGAACATTATTTCAGTTATTTTAGTTTACTATCGTTTTTAATAAATTAGGTTGATCCAATACAATACAATACAATACAAATATGCTTTATTGTTCACACCATATACAAAAAATTAAATAAAAAGTATTTTACAAACATTATAAGTGCAAACAATTTAGGCGGCCTTATTGCTGAAGCAATTTCTTCCAGGCAACCTAGGGTAATAGGAAACAAATAATAATATGGCTGGCGTTGCTTATTAAATACTTACATAGTGATCTTGCATATTATTATAATCCTAATACATATAGTACAATATTTTAATAAACTAATAAATATTAATATAATAATAATACATACAACAAATATATACCTATAAAAATTAATATATGAAATAAAATAATAAAATAACTATAATGACAGCGGATGGAAACAAGGAAAAAGAGGAAGGCATAGCTTAAAGAGAGTGAAAATGTGAAAATAGCATTGATTTAAAAGAATCTAAGGATTGTGCATGTTTTATCTTCTGAGGAAGGGAGTTCCATAACCGGACAGCTTCCACAGTAAAAGATTGGGCTATAAAGTTAGAGCTGTGGGAAGGAATATTTAGACGCAATAATTATTTAAAATTAAACTGTTATGAAATTATTAATCAACAATTTTCTCAAAGAAAGTATTCAAGTCAATTTTATGATAAAGATAACAACAAAAAATAATTCATTGAAATAAGTCCACACTTGTTCCAATTAATTATTTTGTTCTCTAATAAATTACATAAATCAAATCTTAATCATATTGTTTTGTTCATAAACGAATTGCATTACAAATTCCATTGCATCTAATGGAGTTTTTTTATCCACACATTAATTTAATTATTATCAATAGTCATACGTAGTAGGGGCCTTAGGGAAAATGGGATCTTTTTCAGAATGGCTTATTTGTCAATGTCAGAGCAGCAGTGACGCCTGCGTCTGTTTCTGATAGCCTCGTTGTTTCGTTTTTATTGGTTAGGCACGTTTTCTTTCTGACTGACGTACAAAGTACATACGACAATTATATACGTAATTGAATCCAAGAAAATTCAATCCAAATCAATGTATACATAGCCTTCAAGTCTTATTTATTTCTTCAACCTTATGATCATTACCGTAAGTTTGATTTTTAGTTGCATAAGTTCCATTGATAAAACCAAATAAAGCGCAAAAGTAACCTCGACCCGTGTCGTTCAGAAGTAGATACCCTTAAAACAACGGCAATTGTCTAATCTAACCGCATCCAAAAACTTTACCAGTTAAATAAAATAAAACTGACTTCAAGAACTTCTTTATCTCGGTAACAACTTTGTGTTTTATAACTTCAACCGCTATGATTCTTTCTGTTTCTTTCCATGATACACAATAAAATCTTCAGTATAATAAAACTCCTGTATCAACCTTCTAATATTAACTGTACTTACTTATTTTATAGCAATATGTCCAGAATTGGAGTTCTACAGGTATCAAGAACGTAAACATATCTATAAATCGACTATCGGTACAAGTCTTCTATGAAATTGAGACGTTTGTAGAGCTGGGCCGATGTTGTAGTACAAGAGCACTTTGACTGAAGAATTCGAGCACAGCTTACTCGATCCGACATGGATATCAGTTTCCGACAAGATGCACTATACCCACTGAGGCAGCGTTTGTTCAACACATGATCTCACACCTTAATGAGCCGTTAAATATTGCTTAGAAAACTATAGCGCAACATCCACGGTATTAGGAACATATTACAATAAATCGAGGTAGTAACGCAGTCGATCGTTTTAAATCAGTTCGAATTTAACAAAATTACCCACAATAATCCTACAGAAAAGTAAAATAATTTTGTGCTGCATTGTAACTACATAAATTATAATCTTCATTTAATTTGTTGGTCTTTTTTTAAAAATTATGATCCTTGTTAAAAAAAATTCGTAACTGTTGATTATAAATCAAAAACAAACCTGGCTCTCTGTGTATGACATCTGATATTGCCATGGCTTCATAGCCGTCTGTCCCGCCTTCAGGACCGTCAGCTATTTGTCATTTTATTAGTCGTACGCCCTGCAATATTCTGCGAAATAACTCGGTAGCCGGTGCGGCGAGATTGCTTCCCAGTTTACTGCTTTCGCTCGAGACGGGAGCCGAGAAAAAGTTGTAAATTTGCCACCAAATCGCGCGTTTATACAACCCAACTGACCTCAAGCGTCTTAACCGCTGTCAGTAATCCGACCCTGGAAGAAATTGAACTCACCTGGTTACGGACATGCTGATAGTTTTAATAAAGTCTTACAGTATACCAGACGGGCCTGTTGAGACTCTATACCGTGTGGAGCAACGCGATGTTTGTGGTAATTGAATGAACTCCATCTACGTGCAATACCTATTTGAAATAACATGTTACAACGTAAATAAGCTTCCAAGTCACGAAAGTAATTCACGTGATTTGATAGCTTTTTATTCAACGCGATTTAATATATATATGATATTGATATATAACATTCACTTACCAATAAAAATATGTCGAATGATATAAAACAAAATGTTTCAGTCTTTAGTCCATTATTAATAATGTAATTTGCAATCTCATTGATCGAATTAAAGGTCGTAAATATAAATTTCAATACTCGTTAATATCTTTCTTTTGTAATAAAAAACGCGCAACAAATTATTATCCGTACTGTAGCCATTAGCAAATTGTGTAATTTTCCTTTTTCAAGTTTCTGTTGGCCCGAACAAAATTGCTTCGCCCTCGCAACCCGCCATTTAAAGGGAGGAATGATGAAAATTGACTTTAATAATTACATGAATCAAATTATTCCCGAGAATAGTAGAACGAAGTAATAATCTTCAATGTACACGTAATTTAAAAGTATAAAGGTTCATAATCCTGTTTAAGTGCAGCTTGATTATATTTCGAATAGGTATTTCGGTGTATGAATGAATGAAATATTTATTCAAATAGGCCTTCACAGGCACTTATGAATTGTCAGACTCTAACACCGGTTCGGAAGGTTGCTTTTACTGAGAAGAGCCGGCAATAAACTCTAACAACTCTAACTAACAATTACTCTTTTCAAAATAAGATTTTGTACATAAAGATGTGTCCTGCTGGAGCGAGCACTACGCCCAAGCATTGTAGAGATGGTCATTTTATTTTATTATGAAATACATTTTTTTTTTGTGACTGATCAATTTAATTAACAAATATGAAGGTCCGGTATTACCATGTTGTATTGGTATCTAGTCCAGCTACCCTGGAGAGGCAATTCCTGTCTAAGCTTTAGTGCTTACTGCATTTAGCTACAACATTACTATAAGCCAACACATTTATGTGAGTAATGCGTAGATTATACTAATACTTTGTTGTATTTGTTGTGTATCAACAAATAGCGCATAGTAATTCCGCGAATTTCTAAATTGAATTTATCGTCTGAGTATATATTATAATAAAGGTTATATTTCCCGAAACCCCTTCACAACCTGTTGAACTTGCTATCTATTAGACTAAAACAAAATAATTGTTTACTAACTAGTTTAAATTTTCATGTCCATTGAAACATATAAAATCTCGTGAAAACAGGTTATGGCGAACCTCATACCTTAAGTAATTGATGGAGATTACATTTTAAATGTGTTACAATAACTGATTGACTCAGGCGTGGCTTTACGTAAAATCCATTGTAAGATTTAAAAAAAAAACTAATATCTATTAACTAATTCCGCAGGATCTCCTTCTCTGTCGAGTCCCAAACAAGAAAACTTCAACAGAAAATCGACACGAAGCATCTTCAGGACGCATTAGATCCGCTGTCACTGACTCGACACACTAGCACCACAGACGTGTTACCTCGCTAACCGCCGGACAGAGAGTGTATATTAGTATATATCTTAGCGTTACAACAGTTAAATCAATTAAATTGAACAAATAACAAGTAACAAAGATACTTACTTAGGTACGGCTCAAGACCGTCCGATGTTCAGCAGTGGACATCCCTGGGCTGATATGATGAACAACAGACCGGACCTTCCGAACCGGTATTAGAGTCTGACTATTCATAAGTGCTTGTAACGGCCTAGTTGAATAAAAATATTTGAATTTGAGATACATATAAGGTATGTATATAGGTAAAGGAACGTTAATTTTAGTAATGGCTTAACATAACTATGGTACACTCGAACTAGGACTCTCGACATTTCCAAAAAGAGGCCCATAACTTGTTGCGACGCCGACGCCTGTAAAACGTGATGAAAACCGACGTATCTGGAAACTCGCCAACTAATAGTGGTCATTCCTTTTTCTTTGGCAACCATTGAAACTTTCTCGTACTTTGATTATGATGATAAAATATTGTGAATAGCGCAGTGCGATACTCGGTTAGGATTTTATTCTAATTTTAAACAAATTCACATTGATTTTATTAACTTATTCCTGTTGTCATTGAGTGTCAAAATTTTGATACGTACCTATATCTAGTAATCACTACATAGTATAAAACAAAGTAGCTTTCTCTGTCCCCATATCCCTATGTATGTTTAAATCTTTAAAACTACGCAACGGATTGTGATGCGGTTTTTTTACAAGATAGAGTGATTGAAGAGGAAGGTTTTTATGTATATTCAAAATTCAAAACCATTTATTCAGTTTATGCCTTCGGAGGGCACTTATGAAGGTCAAATTTAAAGTTACTGAAGCTACAACCGGTTCGGAAGTCAGCCTTCAACTGAGAAGAACCGGCAAGAAACTCAGCAAGGTTACATTGTTTTTTATTTGTTATATAATTTTTTATCTATTCTGACTTTTTGGCTATTTTATAATTTCAATTCTACATATTTTTATATTTAACAATTACAAAATACTTATTATAGGTAACATTAAAAAAAACAAAACAAAAAAAAATATGACAAGACTACAAAATAGAAAATAACAATAATTAGGTACTTACAACTTAAACAAGAGATTTAGAGGTGCACTGTGCAGAGAGCAGCTATTTCCATACATTTTTATCTTCAATATAATGAACTACCTTGTAATACGCTTTTTCTTTCAAAACTTTGAATAAATAATACATGTGACATCCCACGGGAACGCGGGTAAAACCGCGGGGGTCAACTAGTTATACAAATAAAGGTCAGTTGAAGATAAATACATAAATATTTTCCACAAATGTTTACTTAGAGAAAGTTAAATACAGCAAGCATGCACATAAAACACAATGTGGCATTCACGAGCATTATACCAAAGCGAGCAAAAACAGTTTGACAATAGAAGTAAAGGAATTCATATTTGCTACTGTTCCCTCTCACGGGCTCGGAATTTAAATGAACTTTGGCCAACAACAATGACACTAGAGACTTTTGTTCCATGAACAATACATTTTACCGGTAGAATTAAAAACTGCGGACAAAAGAGTACAAATTCATAATGCAGCCGCAGCCGGTCGGCGACGATTACGCGCGGTGCCCGCCGACACTACTCGCTCCCAAGAAAAAACACGATAAACATGTTTTTCTATTCATTCCATTTAAAACAAACTTGCATTACTTAACTGTAATTAAAACCTATGTAAGATACAAATACATTTCTTAAAGTATTATTTATTTAACATATTTGTTTGTATATTTGCTATATCTTGAATCTTTTGTATTTTTCATTCTTGAATCATGGCTTTGACCACCATCATCAGCTTTTATAACTTCAAGATACTGTAACAAGCGCCATCTAGTTAAGATAGGTGGAAACTGGGACTCTTTTAGCATGGTGACTGCTTGTCATCCTTTTCATTTAATATCTCAACCCCAAGTCAATATCCTTTTAATCCAATGGCAAACATTACTTACAAAAAAAAAGAAATGTAATTTGTTTAGGCATACATCACTTAAGAGTCCCTAAGAGATATTAGGATCAGATGCCATAGATTTCTACTTGGTAAATATAGTTCAAGTTTCTCTTCCTGGCCAGGTCTACTATAGTTAATCAAATATAAGAAACTCCTTCTAACATTTAAGAATGTTATTAAAAAAATAACCATTTTGCCATGTTCATTTACATTGTCATAAAATTTGCCATCGGATCAAAGGTGAACCTTGTTATATAAGTTATAAAGTACATTTTTCTAGGTACCTTTTGTCCTGCCCACAGCGTAAAATCAAACTATGCTACGAGCATGCTTCGATTGCCCTACAGTTCAACAGTGCTACGAACGCGTATCATCTAAGCCACGAGCATCGAAATGGGTTTTTGTTTTGGACTTCTACGATCATTCAAGACCGTGGTATTAATATTAATTATTTTCAGTAGATAATTCTGCTTATGAAACTGTGCTTTTGTAAACCTTTGGCTTCAATAACATTTAGAACTGTAATCTTCATGTCGATAAAAACAAACCACTTCGATGAAAATCTTAGTATCTTTAATGCTTAAATTTTTATTAGCTTTCTAGCTGGTAACTTCAGTTTGTTTGCACCCTGTCAGATATCTCTATGCAAAGAGCCCACTTTCAATTAGGGGATGAATAAAAAAATTCATCCACAATATCTACAAAAGAGTATTAATATTAATTTCAAAGCAAATGACCAGATTTCGTTGTCTTACATAGAACCTTTCCTCTATTTTTAATTTCAAGAAATCCTTTCTAAGTGTGTCTTTTCCGTATCTACCGTATAAAATGAACATTTTCTTTTCACTTCATATTTTTATCTTTAGTATTGGAGTGAACGGTGATGAATCAGTCAGTGAGTCAGTTGCCTTTGCATTTTATATACATATATACTAGCTGTCCCCCGCGGTTTCACCCGCGTTTATCTTTATCATAGCCTACAACCATCTACGAAAAATTCAGAGTCGAATGGCAGTCCTATCCCGATATATTCAGTAGTTTTGAGGTGATGGTGCGTCAAAGGTACCCCCTTGGTTATATATAATAGGTTGGGGAAAAAGTTCCTTCGCATTTTTTAAGAAAATTCAAAACATTTTTAATATGGTTTATATACATTTAACTAAAGTATGTAGGTACCATTTTGTTCGATAACTTTTTGCCATCTTATAGGTAGGGACATGATCCCATTGCTATAGAAATTTTGGGACTTCTGATCAAAATACTGCGACAAGTGGTTTTGACAGTCCTCTCGTGATGTTAACCTGACACTGCCTAAAGAATTCTGAAGAGACCGAAACAGGTGGAAATCTGAAGGTGCAAGGTCAGGACTATACGGCGGATGCATTAATACCTCCCAGTCAAACTCTCTTATTTTTTGCTGAGTGGCTAAATATGTGTGAGGTCTAGCGTTATCATGATGAAAAACCACACCCCTTCTGTTGATTAATTCCGGCTTTCTCTCAATCACAAATGAGTACACCGTTCATTAGGTTTCTTTCAGTGAGCTCGTGAGGTACCCAAATATCTAGCTTTTTTGTGTACCCAGTTTATTTCAAATGCGCCAAAACTGTTTTGTGGTCAATTCCCAGTTCTTCAGCTACGTCGTAACTACTGATATGCCGATTTTGCTCCACTTTTTCAAAAATGGCATCCATTTTATCCGTAATGGGGCGACCAGAGCGACGTGCATCTTTGAAATCAAAATTTCCGGATTGAAAATGCTTAAACCAAATTTGTTCTACTCTCACAGACACTGCACTAGGTCCATAAACATCGCAAATTTTTTTCGCGTCTTGCGTTGCATTTTTACCTTTGTTGTAGTAAAATTTTAAAATGAATCGAATTTCTTCATTAGATTCACTCATCTTGGCGGTACGAAAAACAAATGCAAATCACACATTTTCCTAATTTGGATTTGGAATTATGTTCTTTAAAATTTAAACTTTCAATGATACCAAAACCAGCCAGATACAAATAGTATAGCCAAAGAGATTTTATTACAAGTTCATACATACTATAATGCGAAAAGACTTTTTCCCCAACCAATAGATTGAAGATAGATGATGTATAGGATATAGTTGCGCTTTCAAGTAGTTTATTTCAGCTCATTGGTCAGGCTTGTCTTACTTGATATTTATGATTTTACGGATTTTAATAAAAAGTTCTAAAAATTTTCTAAAATTTGAAGTATCTACGAGTACAATGTTGCAAATATATTTCTTGTAGCAATAATTGGCTTTCAAAAAGCAAATCTTGTACACATCGTAATAAAAACAAGATGGAACAACGCTGAATGTCCGCAAAACGATTGGTTGTGAGACAGACGAGCCGTCGACAACCTCTTATCAGATGAAACATGTTATTTGTCTCAAGGAAAATACAAAAGTCAGCCAAATGGCTCGGCTCGGACAGCTCAAAGCGGCGAACTGTTTAGGAATACGAGATGTCTCTTTGAATTCAAGAAATTGCATCTAAAGGCTGAACGTAAACATTGTCAAAGGAAGCAACTGGGTACGGAACTCCTTAATATTTCCATACATTAAATATCAATAAACGTACGAATGTACCTACGAAATTCGACACTTTTGTTTTATCTAAAGAAAGGTGGTAAAAATATTTATAGATTCCTATACAGGATGTTACAAAACTACCCGTAAAACCGAAAGGAGGTTAAATGGGGCCTTATAACGAGTCCATTCCAATATTTAAGAACCATAGTAACGCTGTATAACATACCAAAAAAATAAAAAACCTGTTTTTTATGAATGAAAAATAGAAAAACTATTAAAGTAGACAATTATTAGGTAAACCCTGACATGGCAGGTTACTAGGCTTTGATAATTAATTATATTTTTACGGGGTATTTTGTAACACGTTGTATAATCTTGATAATAACTAGGTATATGTTTGAGCGTTTGTGCGTATAAGTTTGATGATGTTTGAAGAAGTAAGCATATAAATATAAAATAATGGTTAATAGAAAAAATATCATGATTCCAGGAAAACATTTATAGAACCCTCTGTGCTGGTGAAGCGGTTTGGAAATTAGTAGAAATAATATAATAATTCACAATATTCAAAGGTTTAATTTATATATACAAACAAACTAAAAGGAAGATGTGCCACGAACATTTTGTTTTTGTTAGTTTCCAGGAGTATTCATTGCGTCCGAGAACGAAACGCGACTCCCTTTGAAGTCGCTCTCTTGACATCTCTAGATCCGTGTTCACTTGAAACTTGTTCTGTTCATGCACTACTGTTTATCTTTCAACTCTTTTAATAATAAAACTCAAATTATGTTTATTTTTATCAGCATCGTACAATTAATATAAATTGTATTCAACGGTACACAATTTGTGTGATAAAAATTAATAAAATATATCTAGCTGTCCCGACAGACGTTGTCCTGTCAAAATAAACCCATACAAAAGTTCGATAAAAAATGCAGGAATACAATCGCAGCGCCACAAACCTAGCCCAATTGTCACCATTCATTCTCGAGCTCACATAAAAAAATTCATCAAAATCGGTCCAACAGTTTAGCAAAAGTTGAATTACAAACACGCGCGCAGAAGATTTATATAATAATAATAATAGTTTTATTTCTTCCCACAAAGATACATACTTTCTTATTGTCTAGGATATACATATTAATGTAACAAAAAAAAGGAGAAATCAAAAAAAATCAGTACAGTACGAGAAACATATTAATTGTGGGAGGACAGGAGCCCAAACTAGGTAAGCCCTGTGCTATGGGTCTCCTGGTCTCCACTCCTCAGAACAGGGAATATTATTGAAAATAGTATTACATATTAGGTTGGGGAAAAAGTCTTTTTGCATTATAGTATGTATGAACTTGTAATAAAATAGTATTACATATTAGGTTGGGGAAAAAGTCTTTTTGCATTATAGTATGTATGAACTTGTAATAAAATAGTATTACATATTAGGTTGGGGAAAAAGTCTTTTTGCATTATAGTATGTATGAACTTGTAATAAAATCTCTATATGTATGTATATAATATATAAATGGCTATACTATTTGTATCTGGCTGGTTTTGGTATCATTGAAAGTTTAAATTTTAAAGAACATAATTCCAAATTCAAATTAGGAAAATGTTTGATTTGCATTTGTTTTTCGTACCGCCAAGATGAGTGAATCTAATGAAGAAATTCGATTCATTTTAAAATTTTACTACAAAAAAGGTAAAAATGCAACACAAGCGCCGAAAAAAATTTGCGATGTTTATGGACCTAGTGCAGTGTCTGAGAGTAGCACAAATTTGGTTTAAGCGTTTTCAATCCGGAAATTTTGATGTCAAAGATGCACGTCGCTCTGGTCGCCCCATTACGGATAAAATGGATGCCATTTTTTTTAAAGTGGAGCAAGTTTGGCATATCAGTAGTTACGACGTAGCTGAAGAACTGGGAATTGACCACAAAACAGTTTTGGCGCATTTGAAAAAAACTGGGTACACAAAAAAGCTAGATATTTGGGTACTTCAAGAGCTCACTTTAAGAAACCTAATGAACTCATTTGTGATTCTTTATTACGACGTCATGAAACCGAACCATTTTTGAAGAAGCTGATAACTGGTGATGAAAAGTGGATCACGTACGACAAGAACGTGCGAAAAAGGTCGTGGTCAAAGGCCGGTCAGGCTTCACAGACTGTGGCGAAACCCGGGCTAACTCGCAACAAGGTGATGCTGTGTGTGTGTGGTGGGATTGGAAGGGCATTATTCATTATGAGCTGTTACCACCAGGCAGGACCATCGATTCTGAACTCTACTGCGAACAACTGATGAGATAAAAGCAAGAAGTTGAGAGAAAGCGGCCGGAATTAATCAACAGAAGGGGTGTGGTTTTTCATCATGATAACGCTAGACCTCACACATCTTTAGCCACTCAGCAAAAATTAAGAGAGTTTGGCTGGGAGGTATTAATGCATCCGCCGTATAGTCCTGACCTTGCACCTTCAGATTTCCACTTGTTTCGGTCTCTTCAGAATTCTTTAGGCAGTGTTAGGTTAACATCACAAGAGGATTGTCAAAACCACTTGTCGCAGTATTTTGATTAGAAGTCCCAAAATTTCTATAGCAATAGCATCATGTCCCTACCTACAAGATGGCTTATAGAACAAAATGGTACCTACATACTTTAGTTAAATGTAAATAAACTATATTAAAAATGTTTTGAATTTTCTTAAAAAATGCGAAGGAACTTTTTCCCCAACCTCTTATTTATAAATAATAATAATATCCAGGGACGTTCTTTACACACGGCCATCTGGTCCCAAACTAAGCAGAGCTTTTACTATGGAAACCAGATAACTGATATACTACATATAATACTTTTTTTCTAAATACATACTTATATATATAGATATTGGTGCGAGTGTATGTGCATGTGTGGCTGTGTATGTGTTATGTTTATGTGTGTGGTGTGTGGTGAGTGTGTGTGTGAGGTGTGTGTGTATGTGTGTGGTGTGTGTGGGAAAGTGGGTGTGTGTAAGAGTATTAAAGTGCTCAAAAATAACTTAAATTTAAATCAGAAGGCTTTCAATGTCATCATAGTTTAGAGTCATTAACCATTTTGTAATCACTCTTTTGCATTTTAGTTTGCTCATTGGGTAGATTGCATATCTTTTGTTAGCATTGTTGTACAGTCTTCCCCCATGGTACATGAAAAATCGTTGGGCAAAAACAGTCCTAACCCTAGCAGTGTTGCATACATAGGCGTGGCGTCTTTTGCTAACATTGGAATCTTTTGAGTACTTCATATTTTTGTGCTGCCTGAGAATAGCCGAGAGGACAAATATCTGTCTAACGGTAAGGACTTCACAGTCTTTGTAAAGGCTTTCGGTAGAAAAACGCCTATGCTTGAAATTACTAACTTTAAGGATTAGTCTTTGTGCTCTTTAAATAATTAACATGGCTGTTTTAGTTGAACTTTGTATAGAGATTATTTTTATAGTTGCTGAAACAACTAATTCATCATAGCCATATCTCTTTCCTTCTCTTCTCTAAATAGAATAGAACAGTATAAGTATTTCTTACTCTGTGTGAGTAGTCTGTATAGATTTTAATGCGAGTTTTACCATCATTAACAGAATTTCTTCCGAAATGTAATTAAAAATTGTATTAAAAATAATGTGTAGAGCAACTTTGGTCGATATAGTATCGGTCCTCATCCAATTTGTAATAGGAATATTCTATTAATATGCAGACTTTTTTTAACCCACTTCAATAAAAGAAGTAGGTTCTCAAATCGACTGTATCTTTTTTAAATGTGTGTTATCGCCGAACGTTTTACTAGGTGAACGGATTTTGATTATTCTTTTTGTATAGTCAGTTAGCTTAGAGTTGTAGAACCTTAGTTCTAGACAAAGAGAGAAGATATTATGATGAAGACTTTTTGTATAGTATGCTTAGTCTATATGGTTATAAAGCTTTTGTCTATTACGTCATGTTTAAATGAAATTTCATTAAATGGAAAACTTTAATATATGCACCAGACAAAGTCAATTCGTTTATTAAAGTTAAGGTTATATGAAATTCTTTGAGGTTAGGTGTACGTGTTAGTATGTTTACACTTTGACGAGGCCAGACATCTACGAGAAGTATTAGTAGCTTCAGTAACTTTAAATTTAACCTTCATAAGTGCCTTCCGAGGGCCTAAACTGAATAAATGGTTTTGAATTTTAGAATATCTATGTATTGTCTTCATTCAACATGTTTTGATTTCAATCTACCATTTTAGAAGAAAATAAAGCATAGGTATATAGAATATCAATTACCTGCTTACTTCGTCGGCGAGCCGCTTCACGGAGGCCTCGGAGAGCTTACCTCTCACGTGATTAGTAGTATTACCGTAGTAAGTGAAAGAGAAAGAAAACGGAGGCCGCGACGAAACATCCTTGAGTTAGTGCCATTTTCCTTACAGAATCGAGCCCCTGGTATCCATAGTACAAGCTCTGCTTAGTCGGAGATCAGAAGGTTTAAAGAATTTTCCAAGATACAATTTTTTTTTATTACTACATACTTTTAGATATTAGGTAGGTAATAGATTATGTTATGACATATATTTGTAAGACGGGAAACCAGATTCCTCGGGAACGCGAGTGAAACCGCGGCGAGGAAGTTAATACTGTAAATGCAAAAGTTCGTGTACGTATATATTTTGCCCGGACTGTACAGCTGCGTACATCGTTCAGCAACTATGTAGTTACTTTAGATTATGAAATAGGACAAAGGGACCTCATTCCCTTAACGCTGGAGAAATCGTAGGGCGGAAACTTCCAATGAACTTCAGCTCAATCGATAGAGTTTTATTTGAGACTTTAAGTGAGACACAGAAAGTAGTCTGGCTGTACTTTACCTTACACTAACTATTAGACTATCATTGTGTATATCAGTCATATGATTTCCAAAATACAAGCTCTTGTTAGTTAATAAAAAATATACCTACACTACATCCATAACCCGATCAGCAACGTAAAAAGAATAGTCTGGACCTCGTACTGAATTAAAAAAATATACTTTTCTGGGTATTGCTAACAAAGGCGGTGTTTTGTGTAGTTACTAAACAGTAAACTACCAAAATTGTATGAATTTTCAACAGAATTTCTATGAAAACCGTTTCACAAAAGCTGCTCAACAGCAAAGTGAGTGAATAAATTAGTTATATTTATTAGCAATTCAATTGTTTCCGAAATATTTTGCATAGCTTTAATTAAACTGGCAATAAGAGAAAAAGAAATAATATAATTCACAATACATACATAATTCATAATCGGAAAGTTTAAAAGTGACTTTATTATTGTTTAGATTTTAAAATACTATTCAATAAAAAAAAACGTATAAAACCTATTCAAAATAAATACGAAAATAGTTCTAATACAGAAAATAATTGAACCGCAAACCACATCCAAGCAGCAATATTATAGTTATTCTCGTCGAGACCAAACCAAAGTAAATTGCATTGCACGGTGTGTCGAAAGCTCAAAGGACCTTTAGATACTTGTATGTCTGTCGTATGTAAAGCAGGTACTATAGTTATTATCCGCGTTTTCGCAGTCACATTACTTCGCAGAGAAGAAACTCTTATCTCAGAGGCTACGGCTTGTTTATCGTCCAACTCCCATTTATGACTTCGTTATTTCCCTATTCTGACGACATAAAAATGTCGTCTATAAGAATAACTAGGAGCTTTTATCTTTGTGCGTACATTGATAAGGAAAAATAATGAGAGGACTTATATGGATCGATTGCGATTAAGTTGTCGTGGTCGAGTTAATAAAGTCCAATCTGGTGATGCGCGATAACATCGTTGTTTCTTGTTGTAATGAGAGTCATTTCTCGGAATCATATTGTCAACGTAGTATTATTGTGCCTCCTCTAATAAACTCGAGCTTCGTCTGTTACCAATGTTTCCATTTACATATTTCGTAACGTTTCGGTCGGTTATTGTCGACAGAGGAGTTTTTGGATAATTCTCACATGAAATAAATCTGTTACTGATGGATTGTGGGGAAAGATAATGCGTCAGGATACGCATTCATCACACAACTACACTTCATAACTACATAAAAGTATCTGCGAGTGCTACTTTACCCTGTCTGTTATTCTAATATTGTCAGTTAAATTTATCTTAGTTTACTGTCCTTTAAATAAAAATATATTTAAACATTATCAACCTGACATATCACTGCTTAAATGTATAGTAATTAAGTTCCAGTGGGACATAAAATAAACCAAGACAAAGTGGTCTTTGTTTATATGTACGTGAGACATTATTTCAGTGACAAAAGCTCGACTAGTTTATCTAGTGTAACATTTACTACATAGCCGCTGACCTGTTTTCATCACGGTCCCGGCTAGTCTTATTATATTTTATGAAGCTCTCTTGCATGCCTGAGGGGAGCTGTAATGTTCACCACTCGGTGTAAATGCCTCCGGATCTTATTACCACCTTCCAACAATGTCGGCCGTTGTTGATATTTACGCACCATATCATATTTGGGACATTTTTAGTACATGTGTTACATTTAATGAAAATTTGACAATTATGTTCGTGATGGAAATTAAATGTAAATAGTCAACACGAGACACGCGTGTGACAATATTAGCTTTAGTTAGCTTGCAATGCAATTTCAATTTTAAATTCAACTAATTTCCACATTATACTGAGAAGTGACAATAATTAATTTTGTGCAATTAAATATCATGAATATGTCTGTTTGTTCTGTGTCTGGATGTAAATATCTATATGAGTATGTATTTAATAGTATATGTAGTATATCAGTTATCTGGTTTCCATAGTACAAGCTCTCTTTAGTTTAGGATCAGCTGGCCGTGTGTAAAGAATGTCCCAGGGTATATTTTTTTTATTTATTCTGATGTTTTGCATGTATTTTACCGGCCCGTTACCTTTATAGCTGAAACACAGTAATACAAGTGCACTACTGCTTCACGGCGGAAATGGGTAAGGTGATAGAACTTCCCTGGAAGAACTTTGCACTAAGAACTCATACTACTTCCAATATGTAGATATATTTCCGTGCCATGTCTTATTAGAACCCTGGTTTGGATTATTTATTAAACACCATAAAGTATTAGTTTTCATAAAATTTTAACAGTAATGTATTTAAATCTTTCATCGCGTTCTTTTCTCCATGACACGGTTACTTGCAGCATGGAATTTATAAATTAGGTACTAGTTGTCCCCCGTAGTTCCACTCGCTTTCCCGAGAGTTGTAACATTTTCCCGAGATAAAAAGTCTCCTATATGTTATTTGAAGGCATGCTCTGTCTGTGTGCCAAGTTTCATCCAAATCCGTTCAGTATTTATTTTTAATCTTATACCACCCAAATCTGCCAAGTATTCGGAAAATTTACACTGAAAGTCAAAATACCAAATAACGACATTTAGAGAACCCGTTCTAATCCATTATTTTATGATTATTGATTCATGAAGGAAGAGATTCAAAATTGGGTGGAAGCAATTCTGAATATGTGTATAACAAAAACTCTCAGTAATAGCAGCTAATGCATGTGAATATGGAGAAAGTTTCCGAGCAGCCATTCTCGGCGCAATCTCAAATTAAATCTCCGCCGGCGGGTCTCAGACGCGAACTGCGAGCCGTGGTTATAAAATATGTATACAATAGTCTTTTTTGGTACTTTTATTAGGTAACACATAGACCACAAGGCGCTTTACAAACCAAATCTACTTACCTACTCTTAGAAGTAAGTAGGACTTGTCTGGAACTAGAAATTATGGAATGGTGTACTTAGTACTTACACGTTAAATTTAATAAAAAAAATTGCAAATATATAGTTTAGTAATAACAAAGTCGTGTTATAAACACTACCATTTATTACTCAAGGATGGCTGCGCAGTTTTCAATAATTTTCAGTTCTTTGGATTTATTTTCGTACCGAATAGCAGAATAAGTTATTAAAAATTAAAAAACTAAACAATTTTTTATGATAATTGATTTTCTCTAAAACTTTCGATACCGACGCTATCTCTAAAGACAGAAACTATAATCCGGGTGAAACTGCGGGGCACAGCTAGTAACTTGATAAAGGAAAGCGAAGAAGTGAAAACACATACTTTTCAAAATAAAATTTATTAATAACAAAAACAGTTATTTCACTGCATTTTTGACAAAGAGCACCAAACTGGATATTAGCACTTTATCAATATAAGTTGACTTAAAGGGATGATGAGGTATTTGTTGAACATTAGGCATCAAATTGCCTACCTAAAACATTGATTACATCTTGTACTACTTACATACAGAGTCCGGGGCGTTAAAAAGTCATCAATCTTACATAACAAAAACTTTTACTATTATTGCGTTCTAAATTTACAAATGTTTGAAATCAGTAGTACAATTTTCACTCGTATACATAGCTTCTATTAGAATAAATATCATGAAAACATCATGTAATAATAATCATTTTAATCTCAGTATAAAGATCTTCAGATCTCATTAATATTGGAGAAGATAATCTAATCTTGATACAAAAAAAAAATTTTAAGATGTATAAAAGTTTTTTTTAGTATCTTACAAATATGATTTATATTTTAGTTATATTCTTCATATCAGGAATCAAAGAATATTTAATTCGCGACGACTAGTCACATAATCTTAATAACTAAATCAAAACGATTTATATACATAAAGTAATTATAGTATAATCTATCCAGAATATTAAAACACGTCTATTGTAACTATTACCAGACTCCTCATTATTTATTCTAATGTCCGATTGAAACAAATTTACTATAAAAATAATCTGAATAGATTATAGTGAGTATATTTAATAAAATACAGGTACTTCTAGAAATTTTAAAAAGGCTACTTTCTTTTAAGGTTATCAGGTATGTAATTGTCATTTCCGGGTATGCCTGTACCTCCAGAGTCGCCTAACCATGGGTATCTGAAAATTAATCAAAAAAAAGTATAAATATAGTGCCTACAGAACAAAGAAGTTTAGCCTAACTCGAGACAAACCTCCTTAAAGATTGTAACGACTAATGTATTATTGTTATATAAAAAAAAACAATAAAACTAAAAATGATTGTCGAAGTCATAACACAAATGATTGTATTGAATACAGAACACAAGTCTGTCTGGTTTATTCGATCACAAACATTATTATCAGACATTTCTATTTAGCTCACAAAGAACACATATTTCTTTTCCAAATTAAGGCAATCAGGCAATACCAACGAACTCGTCTGGATTCAACGAGAGCTTTTCTTGTGTACAAATTGAAATTCTATTTTGTAGACTATTTGGGATTTATTACAAGCTCTCATTTCTAGCCAGTTGAATGGCGTCATAACAACTGCAATAAGGATTGTTAAGCGAAATGATACCGCTTGCTTGAGCGGTACGTACTGGTGAGACATATTCGCTACCGTTCTGGGTAGCCAATACCGAAAGGGACACAGTAATGCAACTGTTCAAACACAAGCGTATATCGCTACCAGTATTGAATTTAATTTTGCAATTTAAACAACAGGAATCTGGTATGGGGCGCCGTGTTCAAGTTTCGCCCAATCAGCGTAACTTCGTACTAATAGATTTAAAAGCAAATTTCAGTAAAATATGGTATGTATATATAAGTACACATAAGTGCACCAGTGTGATTTATGTTTGGTATTACAGCATAAGCTGGCTGTTAGCGAGATATCACAAGATGGTCCCAAGCATCTTGCCTCGACATGTAAAGCGCCATATAATATTGCAGAAGTACTTACTGCTTAGGGCATTCGCTACAGGTTTCCATGTATCTAGTGTCGGTGAAGTTCACGTCTGGGGGTTTGAAGGAGAGAGCGCATTTATTGGGCAAGTTGCACGGTGCTTGAGGGAGGTCCTTGTTGTCGCAGCGCCATGGTTCGTAGTTGTTACTGACTATTTTCGTTGGTTTGGGATCCGTCACCCAAGTGAGTGCTTGGGTTACTGTGACGAACCATACGTCTTTCCTGTGTGGTTAAAAATTGAATAACTAAGATAACCTTCAAATGTTTTATATGTTTACTAAATGAATATACGGCAAAGTTAGATTCATTACTTCCTTCGCTTCAATGCCTAAGTAATATACATAGATAGATGTAGGTAAGCTTATATCTTTCGAGGAAAAGTAAATCAATGACAAAACCTAATTTAACAGTCGCACAATATTCTGAATTTAGACACATGTGATCTTGATTAGTTTATTCAAAGAAAAAGGGCAAGAATTTCAACTGAAAAAGATAAATTGAATTGGGGCTTCGAGAACATATTCTTGTTCCTCAGGTTTCATTTATACAAACGAGACTTATTTGCGTAGGCACATCATAATATGCTTATACTTTGCTCTGCTCTACCTATTTCGAAATAAATCGGAAAGGAATATGTATTATGAAAAAGATTTGAGGATGGCTATTTTAGTATCAAGAATTGAATGAATATATTTTGATGTGACATCATTCCATTTAAATATTAGGGCTTCAATTTTATCTCTTAGGTTGATTATTTTTATGTCTTCTTTCCTCGGATGTCAACAGTTAACGACAGTTTCCAAAGCTTCGTTTCCTGAAACATTATATCATAAAAGTTATACCACAACATGCACTCGGTACTTACTGGCTGGCGGCCCAGTTCAAGAACTTATGCAATCCCCTCTCAAGTGCTTTAATCTGGAACCAGTTGGTGTGGAAGGGCATCATGTATGGTGCCCGATTTTGCTCGTAGTGTCGGACAAAGTCTTCTTGTAGCCACTCCAAAACCTGAGGGAAAATTACTGCTTCTTTAATCATTTAAACTTTACTGATTGTCAACCTAATATCTAATATTGTTATGGTAACATAGATATCAATTTATATATCTATTATAAACGAAACATTTTAACGTTCATTTAATTCTATACACAAATAAAGAGATATAGAAGTTTATAATAAGGAAACATCGATAATATCACAGTACCGCTAAACAATATACTCGCGCTGATATAAAATTATTCTCTAAGCCAGACTTCCGGAGTGGCTGTGAACTCAACAGTGCCCACGTTATAAACCACGTAGCGTAAAGTAGCATTTTTATTTGTAACAATGGGGCATGTATTCCTGTTTATTGTAAACTAGCTGTCCCCCGCGGTTTCACCCGCGTTGCCGAGGGATGTTACATTATTTTGTTCATTCTATCATCAATAGTTTTCGCAGCGCAAGAATGTTTTGTAATTTTTTCACGCCTTGGGTTACATGATTGTTTAAGAGTTTTAGTAAGGATCCCTAATTTTTTTTTAAATATAATATAGCCTATGTTACTCGGGGATAATGTAGCTTTCCAAAGGTGAAAGAATTTTTGAAATCGGTCCAGTAGTTTCGGAGCCTATTCATTACAAACAAACAAATCTTTCCTCTTTATAATATTAGTATAGACTAGCACTCTACCGTTCACCAGTGTTATTGAAGATGTAAAAAATATCAATTTCTAAATGTAGTGGATACATGCTACGGCTTTATTCTGTTTCATAGTCTGACAATCCGTTTTACCAATAACCGGATTATTATAGAGTTCTTTGTTACCCTGCATACGTTCCAATTTTCGATGTATTTTTGGAAAATGAAACATTCGAGGAACCTATTTTGTATGGCTCCGACTCACAGTGGTTTACTCGCTACTGTTAAAGGCTTTCATGCATATAATTGCGTTTTTTGCTACACAGTGCGGACAATTCGTTTACACTGCTCGAAACGCAGATTGCCTTCAGTGTGCAGCTTTTGATTGAAGTTCACCACACGACCTATTCGTCACGTCCTTTAACTGTCAATTTCATTTAGTGGAATGTGATGATGTATCCGAACCTGTAAAGCCAAACCTCTCTAGAAGGGAATTGGCTCTCACAAGTAGCTTACATATCTTTTATTTTGGAAAAATACTGGTAGGTGATTGTGACAGACAATTTTACAAGCTATATTATAATAAAAATAAAATAATATCTTACGTCGTCCGCATCGTGGTTGTGTAGTACACACTGATCCAAGTAAGGGCAGTGACCGCCCTCATACGTCTCCACGTAGTGGGCGTTAAACGGTACCTCCCATAAACCTGACAAGTGTTGTATTAATATCAAGGTTTACTTAGGTTCTAAATAAACAAATAAACAGCCAAATAGATAATCTTGGAACATGCTAAGTTTACGAATTTTATCTACCACTAAATTGACAGTTACAAATTATTTATTGTACATAACTATGTACTGAAACTTTTTAAATAAGTTGTACTTTCATAAATCAATAATAGTCGATAGATATAATTTTAAACATTCTCGTTTATGCGCCATCTTATTGGAATGTAGCAAATTATATTTCGTCGCTTCATTCTTCAGATATGATTTGATTACCAGGTAGTCCCTCTACTTACTAGGCAACATCGCACGATTTTTAAAGATTTAAAACTATAGACTAAAACTATTACCGGTTTACCCTTCCCTAGTCCGCCGTCTTGACATTTACTCATTCCTCTTTCGTGCGCGGTAACTATCGCACGCGCATTTCATTCAACATGCCGAAAAGAAGTGCACAATCAGAAATTGAACGTTTAAATCGAAAAATAAGGAAAATAGAACAATGTGAACGACGACGGAGAATCATATCTCCTTTGCAATCATCATCGGACGATGAAGGTATGTACCTAATTAAAAATATATTTAATTACTGGTCGCATAGCAGTGATATTCCATAAATCTATTTGGTATGCGTTGGGATTGACCGCGAGTCAATAACATTGACATCTTCCAATTTGATGGATAATAAGCTCTGCTTGACGACCAATTTTGCATCGGGGTTGACTGCGAGTCTTCAACGATGACAAACAGCAGATAAAACGTACAATCTGAAGTAGATGTACAGTCCTCTGCGCAATTCCAATCGCAAAACTAAGTTTGCCGATTTTTATTTACTACCTACCCTAAAAAAAAAAAAAAAAAAAAAAAAAAAAATATATATATTTTTCTTCACAACCTTAATTGCAAAATTGTAATTATAGGTAACGAAGATTCCGAGCCAGCCAAAAATACTGGCAACGATGTGATTCCGGAGCTGGCGCCGAACGTCATACAAGACGTGGAGCACGAGGCTTTGGATATCCCCAGCTAGATCGAAGACCAGGCTGGAACCAGCCTTGACGACACGGCCACGGCCAGTTCTGATCCAGCTTTGGACCCTGAACTACTGTCTGCTCTTGGCGATTCCACGTGCGAAACCCCTGAATATGGTGACAAGATCCACGATAATTTATCAAAATTATGGCTCCCTTCTTTAAAAAAAGGAATGCCTAAAGACAGCAAAGACAAGATGATCAAGGATTATCTTATACCGGACAATTGCAGACTTCTTCAAGCACCAAAACTAAATGCAGAAATATCTGCTGCGATACCGGACATGGTTCGCAATCGAGACATAACTCTCTCCGCCGCTCAACAACAGCTCGGTTCGGGAATTACTGCCGTCAATAGAGGTATTGACATACTATTAAAGAGCGATGATAAGATTCAGGCCATGAAACATTTGAGCAACGGCTGCAGATTACTATGCGATTCACATTATTCCGCTACGCAAAATCGTATAAAGCTTATCACGCCCAGTCTAGACAGGGCTTTTCACCAAATGGTGCACGACTCCGAAAGAGACGAAACATTGTTCGGTTCATCGTTATCGGAGAAGATAAAGGCCGCAAAGGTCATAGAAAAGCAGGGCCTTCTGATTAAGAAACCAGTAAAACCCCAAACACCTGCAGCACCTCAGTCCGCAGCTCGGCCTACATCCTTCCAGGGAAACTGGACAGCGCCTCCTCGGTACCCAGCGTACAGGGGGGGGGCAGGGAAGCTACAATACAGGCTACAGAAAGCCGCCACCATCAGCAGCGCGCCGCTCGCACGCAGCACCGGTGCCGCGGCCCCGAGCGGCGACCCAAGACAAGCTCCGTGCCTCGGCACCGAGTCACCACTAGCGCAGGTTCACACGGGTAGACTTACCCACTTTTATAATTGTTGGTTAAACATTACAAACAATATAGTTGTACTCGACTGGATTAGGGACGGTTATTCTATACCCTTGCGAACGTTTGCTGCCCAGTCTCATATACCTAATAATAGCTTTTCGGCTTCTGAAAAGGTACATATGTTAGAAGCTATTAATAAATTAAAGGAAATAGGAGCTATTTCTGAGTGCAAAGCTAGAGAAGACCAGTTTATATCTACAATATTTCTAACTCCGAAGCCTAACGGCGGCAAGCGTTTCATATTAAACTTGAAACCCTTAAATAAATTCATTCCTACCGATCATTTTAAGATGGAGGATTACCGAACCGCATGCAAATTAATTCCAAGTAATGGATACCTAGCTACAATCGACTTAAAAGAAGCTTACTTTCTTTTATCTATTCGGAACACTGACCGTCGGTATTTGCGATTTCAGTTTCAGCCTCCTAACTCGACCAAAACATTTACATATGAGTTTAATGGCATGCCATTCGGTTTATCCATCGCTCCACGAGTTTTCACGAAGTTAATGAGAGAGGTCATAACTCACTTAAGGTGTCGCGGCTATAAGTCTGTTTATTACCTAGACGACATTTTATGTATAGGTGATACCTACCAACAATGCGCCGAAAACCTTAGCGAAACGTTAAAGCTACTTCATTGCCTAGGATTCGTGGTAAATTACGATAAAAGCAATCTATCGCCGCGACAAACTTGCAAGTTTTTAGGGTTTATTTTCAATACAATAAATCTAAGCCTATGTCTTCCCTTGGACAAGCGAAATAAAATTGCAAAGTTGGTTACCAAGTACACTAAACTACCGACTTGTAGTATCCGCGAATTTGCCCAACTTATTGGAGTATTGGTTGCTAGTTGCCCTGCAGCCAAGTACGGGTGGTTGTACACCAAAACTTTAGAGCGACAAAAGTATCTTACCTTGGTCAAAAATAACAATAATTATGAAGTAAGAATTAAGCTACCTAAAATTATATTACAGGATTTGGACTGGTGGTCGTCAAATATTGACACTACATCCAATTTCATGAGACAATCAAATTTCGAGCTTGAAATTTATACTGACGCTTCCATAACCGGCTGGGGTGCCGTTCATGGAAATAACAAGATGTATGGCAAGTGGAAAGATACTGAAAAGACAAAACATATTAATTACTTAGAATTATTGGCAGCTTTTTTAGGTTTAAAGTCATTCGCTAGTGAGATAACCAACTGTGCAATATTACTCCGCATCGATAACACAACTGCCATCAGTTATGTGAATCGTATGGGGGGTATACAATACCCCTATTTGAACGACTTAGCCAGGGCATTGTGGCAATGGTGCGAGCAGCGCGACCTTTGGATATTTGCATTGTACGTTAATACCAAACAAAACCACGCTGACGCCGCCTCCAGATTTGTAAATGCGGATACCGAGTGGTCACTTTCTGATGGTGCATTCCAAAAGGTCATGCAATACTTTGGCCAACCAGAAATTGACTTATTCGCATCACGAGATAACGCTAAATGTACGCAATTCGTTTCTTGGAAACAAGACCCAGACGCAGTTGCCGTAGACGCATTTACTTTGAACTGGCAGTCGAATTATTTCTATGCTTTTCCGCCGTTCTCTATAATATTGAAATGTCTTCGAAAAATAATCGACGATAAAGCCTACGGTATATTGGTTTATCCCCATTGGCCTTCGCAACCATGGTTCCCATTATTACAGACTTTAATAGTTTCCAAGGTTTTATATTTAAATCCAAGTAAATATCTTTTACAATCCCATTTCAGAGACCATCACCCTTTGCACAAGAACCTTACCCTGGGTGTCGCGCGGCTCTGCGGCAGTCGTTCACACGTCGCGGCGCATGCGCAGACACCACTAATCTAATGCTAGCATCTTTCTCTGACAGCACAATAAAGCAGTACGATACCTCACTGAAGCTTTGGTGGCAATTCTGTATTATTAAGAACGTCAATGTATTCGAACCACCGAAGACATCTATACTTACTTTTCTTACAACACAATTTAACAATGGTTGTGCGTATGGCAGCTTAAATTCTCACCGTTCCGCTTTGTCGGCCCTTGTAGGTAATAACGTTGGTTCAGACGAGTGGCTTTACGCACTCGGCTTCTTAAGGGCGCGTACAAACTGAAACCCACTAAACCAAGGTACTCCAGCACTTCTCCTCAGTTGATCTTAAACCAAATTTCAACGTGGATTCCTAATAACGAACTATCGCTCGAAAAAATCACTAAAAAACTAGTCATTTTATTACCAATTTGTACCGCCCACAGAGTACAGACACTTTCGCTCATCAACCTAGAAAATATTGCCTCTTTAGCCAGCGGCATTAAGATTAATATCACTAATATCATAAAGACGTCTGCTCCCGGTAGAGATCAACCCGTGTTATTTCTGCCATACTTCAGGGAAAATTTAAGTATCTGCCCAGCAACGGTTTTCTCAGACTATATTTCTAGAACTAAAAATATAAGGCCTGAGAATACGAGTAACCTCTTGTTAACATACAAACGGCCTCACAAAGCCGCTACAACACAGTCTATCAGTAGATGGATTAGGCAAGTCCTGTCAGAGAGCGGTGTTGATATTAGTATTTTCGGTGCACATAGCACACGGCACGCGTCAACGTCGGCCGCCAGTGCCGCCGGCGTCAACATTGACACCATCCGCAAAGCGGCTGGCTGGACCAGCTCATCTAAATCCTTTTCCAATTTCTATAATAGACCTATTCTAAACGAAGGCGAATTTGCCAATTCTGTATGTGGTATCAGAGAATCACAATAGATTGATTTAATAATACATATACATGTATAGAAGTTAATTAACTTAATTAAAGAAGTAATACATATGTTTTACTAATTATGTTTCTTTCTTATATGTGAGTTAATAAAACCACAATGTTAGAAAATCATGTATGCTTTTATTGAATTCCAAAACTTTCTTCTCTTAACATCTACCTGGTAATCAAATCATATCTGAAGAATGAAGCGACGAAATATAATAAATGATCAAACGAACTTCCCCGATGTGAAGTTCGATCATTATTATATGAGTCGCTTCATTCGAAGATATGATCACCCTCCCTCCCTGACGTTCCCCATTGATGAAAGTTTTGCACAAGGAACTCTAAAAAATGAGTAAATGTCAAGACGGCGGACTAGGGAAGGGTAAACCGGTAATAGTTTTAGTCTATAGTTTTAAATCTTTAAAAATCGTGCGATGTTGCCTAGTAAGTAGAGGGACTACCTGGTAATCAAATCATATCTTCGAATGAAGCGACTCATATAATAATGATCGAACTTCACATCGGGGAAGTTCGTTTGATCATTTATTCTTTGCGCTTATAATTGGTGGTAAAAACATTGGGTTTTATAATTAATCTCGGAGGTTCTCTAATGAGATACAAAGTTACCTCTTAATTAACTCTGGAAATTGAAATTTATTTTCCGTATAAACACAACATACTCATGTTATTATTTAGTATTTGTAATAGCCCTTTGAAAGAGGGTTTATATATATATATAAGTTCGCAATTTATGATTTTACAAAGTAGTTCATTACCGCTATTGCCTGGTTAATTTCATGTTTTACTGGAAATTATTAGGATTTACAGAAGTTCCAGATAGATCTAGATAGGACCTTATTATAGGCTCCAGATTTTACATTAACACATAAGTATACTAGCTGTCCCCCTGTATTACCCGCGATCCTGTCTGATAATACATTCCCTGGATAAAAATCGGTTTTATACCAGTTGGGCCGACAAACAAGCATACGGTCCACCTGATGGTAAGTGGTCACCGCTGCCTATGGATATTTGCAACACTAGGGGCATCGCCATTGCGTTGTCGACCCTGAGACGTGAAGTTGTTCAGTCTCATGTACCTGTAATTTCACCGGCGCCCTTACCTTTCTAACCGAAACACAGTAATACAAGTGCACTACGGCTTCTCGGCAGAAATGGGTAATGTGGTAGTACTACCCCGGACGAACTCTGCACTAAGAGCTCTACTACTCTACCTACTCTGTTTTATAGTTTTTGCAGTGAAAGAGTAACAAACATTCACACATCTATGCATCCTCTCAAACTTTCGCATTTACAATATTAGTGGTATGCTCTAAAACTAAGCAATTATTCTTTATGTTATCTTACCAGGGAATGACTTAGTAGGACATGTGCCGGACTTGCACTCGTGCGCGATCTTGTAATCGAGCGTGTAAGGCCACACGGGAATCGGTAGTGGAGGCACGCCCACCGAACTGTCGTAGATGTAGCCGAAGTCTTCGAGTACCTGGTAACAATGACGTATGATCAAGTTAAAGTGTAAAAAAGGATATTAAACTACCTTGCATTACGCAGGTGTTTGTTAGGACCGCTTTGATTACAAACCCTTAAAGTGTGGTTGATCGCACTAAAATGCAAAAACGAAATCCAAGGCTAGAAATACTTTAGTCTCTGTCTATTTAATATTAAATGTCCTATGAAAAGGATTTTTCAAAATTATTTTGAAATATTATTTTCAACATGTTATTATATCCGTTAGTTAGTTCTAAGTCTAAAAGGACAGATTCTAAACATGAAGAGAATAGTCAGCCAGGCTAGTACTTCAAAGTAACGTATGAAAAGAATCCTTCCAATACCAAAAGATAAAGCCTTCTGCAGGATTTGAACCCATGACCTTTATCAGGGCATTTGAAGATACCACCACTGAGCCATTAAGGCTTTATTGAGCCTTAGAGCCTTAAAATAATGATAATGTAGAATTATAAACTGTACGAAAAAGAAATACGACACTAATGAAGGAAAAACTTGTTCAACAGAAACATGACAAACCCTTCTGATGTTTATAAAAGAGGAATACTAGATATATCCAGTAATACAAGCCGTGTTTTTATCACAACGTTACAAAAACCTTCATCTACTAAGGGTACATTTACTAATAAATTAATACTTTATTATAATCATAAATTTGATTTGATTTAAAATCTTTGATATATTATATACGAGTACATTAATAAAATAGAGTAACAATAATATATGCTAGATTAGAACTTGAAACTTTGACGTAGGTTTGAATAAGTTAGCGAATAGTTAGTTATTTGAAACAATATTTTGAATTTAATCAGCTTTTGATTAGCTTAGCTACTTGAACTTCCCTTTCTAGTTAAGTAACACGTACGTAAACAAGCTTGGATTTAATATTTTCTGTTAACAAGAAAAAAAAGAACCACCCACAATAAGCGGCTTAGCAATAATAAAATTGCATCCTTGACAATTAGGGGCTCGGTAAACCGACGTAATACTTGAAAATTCCAGCAAAACAAGACCCACAGGGCAACATTGTCCCTGAGCAATGAATAAGTGAGTAAGTAGGAAAATGTACCTACTCCCGAAAACCCCTAACTAATTTAGCACATGTAAAGTAATACCAGCATTTACAAATAACCCACAAGGTTCATGTAACTGTAATTCCAAAGACGATGCCCTCGCTACAAGAAATCGTTTTTATAATCGAAATACTATATTAGTTGTGTTAAATCGGAAATCAGAATGAAACCGGATAAGTATTTTTTTACATTGCAATTCAATATCAATGACTATCTGACTATATATAAATGTAACCATATTTTATTTTAGGGTTGAGAATAAAATGGCAAATGGAATAAAAGAATTATCTATAAATCATTATTTCCCAACAACCATGTCTCCCGACTTCAATTTTCCGTGTCAAAACGTCGACATCGGTCGGCGAGTTTTCGATACGATCGTAGCTGTAGGCTCGTTTGACGAGTGACATAGCGACAGTTTAAAAAATGTAGCTTCTCAATAACATTTGTATTTACTGTTTTTGAGTGAAACTTCTTATGGGCTTGGAAATTCTCATCTGCACCTTTTTGTGTGACGAAAAAGAAATTAATGATAAACAGAATCTATGCTATTCACAAGTGATTGGTGAATAATTAAAATGTTTCCCTGTTATACTAAAGTGTCACTTCTATCATGTGGCTTTACGATACCCCATGTTTTTTACTAATGTCACACTACTAATGGAAACAACATCCTATGACATCAGAAGTGTATATAAATCTTGATGAAAAGCAAATTACGAAAACACATAGAGTTAATAAACTCATGTACAAATTAAATTGAACTTCTGAGTCATTTTTTACATTCGGCAATACAAGGCTGGCCTAAGCTGTATAACACGTTCCCTTCAAAAATATCGAGTACATTTCACTTTGTATACGTACGTGTGACGTACGTAATTGTCAGGTGACGAATTATTGCTAAAGTATTTTGTGAAGCCTGAAAGTTGTGGAAGAGATGTAACTGGCAGAAGAGTGTCACTACGGCCTTGTTTATTTAATTTATCATTATTCATCAAATAAAAAAAATATTTAAAATAAGTGACAACGCAAAAAGAACCTACCGAATCTTCGCAGAGGCGTAACATTTTAATATCGTGAATAGTTTGGGATTTTTTTATTTCAGTAATTCATCTATTGTTATTTTAAAGGTTGTTTATGAATATTATTAAATTAAACTTTTATCTACCTTCTCTGCTAGATAAAGGGGCTAAGAATTTCTCTACATACTTAGTTAGTTTTAAAAATAAATCTAGTAAAGGTACTCTTAATTTTTTATGCGCTTGTTGTGTTTGAATGCTAATATTGTCTTCTTTTATAATAATATTGTTGGCCTTACTCCAATTACAATGATTTAAAACCTTCTCACGGTTGTGCTTCTTTCTAGGATTTTTTATCGGTTTTACCTTGAACTGTGTATTTCTGCCAGGTTTTAGGAAAGGTGCTCGGGTCCCAACGATTTCCGCTCGGGATACATTCGCAAATTTCCGTAGTATTTCGCGCATGCCGATCATCTCGCCGGCCCATTCTTCGTAACCCTTGTCCTGGAGACCTTGTTGCTGGGAGACTGTTCCTGTTGCGAGCTAGAGAAAAAAATAAGCAACAATTGAATGGAAATATATTTTTTTAAATGAAGTTGATATATTAACGTTCTATTTAAATAGAAAGAAAAACTTCCTTACCTCGTGTCCATCATGAGCGAGGGATTGAACCATAGCGTAATTACTGAAAGAGAAATTAGTACAAAAATAATATCATATTCACATTGGTTACAAATATTACGTAAGCGTGTTTAATAACTCAGTATCACTTCAAATCGTACCTGTATTCGTGTGATAAAAAGAAAGTTCCCCGAATTGGGCAACCATTGGGGTTCTTCAATTTTCCATTGAAGACCTTCTTGTACAAATCGTAGTTGTTCAAATTGACAGCACCGTCGAATGTCAGCATTATCATTTGCGGTGTCTGGGAAATAATTAGATTATACGAGTATGTTACTAGCTGTCCCCCGCGGTTTTACTCGCGTTCCCGTGGGATGTCACATGTATTATACATAAAAACTTTCCTCTTCAATCACGCTATATATAAAAAAAAAAACATAGTTTTAAAGATTTAAGCATACATATAGGGACAGAGAAAGCGACTTTGTTTTATACTATGTAGTGATACTGTACGTAGGTATGAGAACAAATACCTTTTAATTAGACGTCAAGTATTTACTTATGGGATTTAAAAATTACAAAACTTCTTACATTAAAACTAAGAGGGCCAACAACTATGATGTTATAACTTTTATTTATTTGCCAATAATAACAAAAACATTGATTACCTCTAATATTATCAAGGCAGTTAGTATATGTCGGTATGTAGGTATATATACCAATAGTGTATATATACCTACGAAAAATAGAACACTTGAGTACATAACTCGAATGTTCATAATTTATTGCGTATCTTGTAACTCAAAACTGTGGAGAACCCAAATAATTACATTAGGCCCTTTGTCATGTCTTGATGGATTAAATAAGCCTGAGATGTGTACCTCAAGATCCAACATTTATTAAATTGAGCAAAAGCTACATCGAGTTTGCCCCGGCTAATAACGTTTTGTTATGAAACGAACTTACCCATCTCAAGTAGGAATATACAATAGAATTAATGGGATTATATTGAGCATAATAACATTATTCATCGTGTAGAAATTTATTATAATTAATATTAAAATGTGAATTAACTACTTGGAAATATCTTCAGTTTCCTTTAGGTATGATTGTTTGTACATTATGTAAAATATTGTACAATCATTATACTTATGTACAAATATAATGTATATAATATTATAAACAGTGAGTTCAACCATATTTTATAATTACATAATTAGACTAACATAATTTAGAAATGTAATTGTAAAATACAATTATACTATATATAATATTACCCGCGTTCCCGAGGGATATCACATTTTCCCGAGATAAAAAGTAGCCTATATGTTATTCCAGCATATGCTCTACCTATGTGCCAAGTTTCATCCATGTCCGTTTTGTAGTTTTTGCGTGAAAGAGTAACAAACATACTTACATACAAATCTTTCCTCTTTATAATATTAGTATAGATAAAGAGATGCCTTTAGTTGGATAGAACCTTAAGTAAGTTAAGATAACTTACGTCTTCAGGTTCAAGTCCACCAGGGATGATGGTACCATCTTTGGAGCAGAAGCAGTAAGGCAGCTGGCATTCAGCCAAGTCGCACTTTGTTGCTAGGTCTAGAGGAACCTCGGTTATTGGGGCTGGAGCTGTAATCATAATACCATAAAATTACCTATTTTTGGGTAAAAAGACTTTTAATGACAAAGATATTTAGACACTGGGCTCACAGCGTAAGTAGAACTTCTCATTAATGCCGGTGCTCGAACACGATGTTTTCATTCCCCTAAAACGACGATAGGTATATCTCTACATGCACGCATCTCGATGGTACGGAAATCAAATCGGCACTCTCATCCACCGAATATGAATTCAAATTATAATATCGCAATATTTTATTAGATTGAATACATCCTGCTGGCGAAGGCTTGCCGGTTTTCCATCGAAATGATGCAGAGTACGTAATATGAACTAATACAAAATTTTGGCGGGTTAGCGCTTAATAAATTATTCATATTTTTCAAAGCACCTCCGACGCTGTGATATTGTACACGAGCAAATATTCTCTTCACGTACTTGCGGGTAGCAATAATATATGGAATATTCGAATGCTGTAAATAAGACGCTGGATACCGACATACCTAATTTGAACATATGAAAATATAATTCACCTCTGTAAATAATTTATCGTGGGTTCCAAGATATCTATTTTGGAATCCTCCATCGTCCATTTTCCGTTTGTTACTGAACCAACTATTAAACGATAACTTATGTACCTAAAGTTGCGGTACGCTATGATGGCCGTTTTGACGTTTAACAATGACAAAGAAAAATATCCTTTATTCCTTCATACAAAAGGTGCATCTATTGATACAACAGCTAATTGTATGATGATGGAAATCAACCTTATTCGAAAGCAATACAGTTTCTTTTCGTATGATAATCTGAAACGTCAAAACGGCCCTCATAGCGTAACACACTTATGATAATACCTATTGTTACGAACCGAACTTATTTACATCAGCTTTTTGGATTTTATTTTGTCTTCGAAATTCAAAAAGTACTGACAGTCAGTTACACTAGAAAAATTCGCTGGTTTTCTCATTTGTCTTGTAAATGGATTTAAAATAAACTGTGGCTTCATTCCAGCGCCCTCTTTCATTTCGTATAGTTACGATCAGTAACACCTATTTTATTGCAGAGATAAATTTGTTTAAGTTTTTTTGCTCACGTCTTTTGAATAGTTGAATAAAATATAAATATATCCCCGGGACATTCTTTACACACGGCCATCTGGTCCCAAACTAAGCAGAGCTTGTACTATGGAAACCAAATTACTGATATAGTACTTTTTTTTTCTAAATACATAATAAAATATGGATTTACACCATTTTTATATTTTTCTTTGTTACAACATTACGAAGAGAGATTTTAATTACATTGCGATACACCTACGAAAGTCAGGTTATGATCCTAGTCTATCCTTGAATTTCACACTGCCCTGTTCACAAAAGCAGCTCTTTGTATATTGTGACACACCTAGTGCATGCATGAATAGATGTACCAGGAACATATACTTACTTGTCGCAATGGGACCACATCTGGCTTCAGCTTTGAATGTGCAGAACTTGCTAATATCGTCGAAGTATAATCCAGACGGACATCTATTCAAGTAAGGATATCCATCGACGCACTAGAAATAAAAAAATATTTTACATAAGTACCAACTTTATTACACTTTAAGCAATGGACAAATAAAGGATTTTAATACTTATGGAATTACAACCTCATCTAATAAATAAATAAATATCCCAAGACATTCTTCACACATGGTTACCTGATCCCAAGTTAAGGAGAGTGTACTGCTTGTAGTATGGCTACCGGGTAACTGATATATATACATACTTATATAGATATTTACACCCAGACACAGAACAAACAGACATGTTCATGCACACAAATGTTTGTCCTGAGTGGGAATAGAACCCGCGACCTTCGGTTTGGCAGTCAGCGTCTCTAACCACCAAGCCAACTGGCCGTCATAATCTAATCATCTAATCATTTAATATAAAAAAAAATACAATATCTACAACGTTTTAGAAGCTTTTAAGGAAAATATGAATTCGATGTGATCGCTATTTTTAGCGAATTATGTAGGTCAGAAACTCAGAAAACATTTAACAATTCTCTTTTCCCATGTTTAAATACGGACGTAAGACAATTTTCTCTCTAGCTCGATATATCATGTCACATAAAGGAGATATATTATTAACAGTAATGGGAAGGCATTTTTATTTTTGAATCCGCTCAATTTCGCAGACATAACATAAAGTTCAGTGTAATCCCGCGAGGGGCAGTCACGCGGGGGTTATGTTATTACATACGAAAAAAGGAAACCTACGTTTTTATGCGAAAAATGTTCGGTGTTTGTTCATAAAAAATATGTTTCGCTGACGGTTTTGCGGTGAATGTGTAATGCGATAGATACCTACAAGCTAGAGTAGGTAAGTTACATTATGTATTTCCAATAAACATATTAAAACTGATCAGAAATTAAAAATGAGCCGTAAAACCGTAGTCATTAACATAAATAGGCGCTTATAAAACGAGTTTCGACAGACATTAATTATTATAATTATAAATGTTCATACGGAAGTATAATTATGTAAAGATAAAGCTGCTCTTACCTATGTACCTATATAATAAAATAAAACATGATCATCCTTAATACGAATTCTTGGCTAAAGGTAACATTACATGCTGACATCACACCAGGATTTTTTTCGTGTAGACAACTATTAGCATTCAACAAGCATTTGTAATAAACACACGTTTATGTGAACAAACGCGCTGTAGAATCCGATAACCATAGTCAATATTTTGAATTGTAGATATTTACTACGTGAAAGAAATTATGAAATCAAATTGTTATTGTGCGAGACCTAAATACGTAACAAATGCCAGCATTTTAAAAAACTACAAGGCGAGGTATTAATTCGGCAGGTCAAACCGAAACCGGTCTGTCCAGTTTAAAAATGTCAATATAAGACCCCAAATATACTTCCTCAATACTACCTACCTACTGGACGACAAACGATACCATCTGCTTATACATCTTAAAAACCTCGTAAACTATAATTATATATATAAAATGTGCACCTGAGAAACAAATCTTACGAGAAAATGTTACACTCTTCGGGAATGCGGGTAAAGCCGCGGGGGACATCTATAAAATAACATACATGACAATATTTAATTATAGCAAATTATAAAAGCCTTCTAGCATATTATTATTAGCTACTACCTAATAATTTACTTAGTTAGGACAAGGTTTGACTTCGTAGTACAAGGATGTGTGTAAATAGCTAATCTATTGTTATAAAGGTAGACAGAAGATAATGAAGTATTTTCGCGCCTGTAATTTTTCACAGTTTTTATTTGTGCCAGTTTAGGTGTTAAAAGACATACGGCGAAAATTTATATGCAATCCCGATATGATCCATGGATTGAAGAACCTTTTGACAGTGATTTTAATACACGTAATGTCAAAATTCTACTTCAATCAAGCGATCTTCGGGATCGTATATTAATTTTGGCCGCTAAGCCCCAAGCTTTAGCTATATCTACTTTTAATATTGCAATCCGAGTATATAAAAAAATATACAAATGTCAGATTTCATATTATACCCAAACCCGACTAAGCACTCTGCATGCTCGGAATACTTGCTCTACAATTTAGTGAGCAGTCCACATAGAAAGAAAACGTTTTTTATCCCACATAATGTTCTTACATGAATACGAAATGTGTAAAGGTACAATGTTTCTTAAAAATGTTGATTGTGCTCCGACCTACATCCAATTTACCAAAGAGTTGGTAACCAAATAACGAAAACTAAAAGCTTATTGTACTAATCCTATAAAACCCACTATCGTTTTAAGATTAGACTTGGTTACGATAAATTCTGTTACATCGGTGTTTGTCTTCCACTAGAACGTATAGGCTTATAAAATAATGCTTCGGTCAAAAAGCAAATGCTAACCAATGTTGAGTGACCAGTTGTTAGGTAACAAAATAGACATTACCAAACATATAGTTTTAACTTACTTGATAGAACCGTCGACAAGTAGCGGGATCCGCAAAGTTTCCATTACCCGTGGTTCCTTCGGGACACACATATTTCTCTGCCTCCTTGTCTTTTTGTTGATAGGTACCTGTAAATCAAAGTCGAACTTAATAGTGCAAACATGATTCTAGGTGTTAGTTAGAAATACATTCTTGATTACGTGAATTTTTACTGAGCATTAAAAAATTCACTTCAGCGTTAAATAAGGCATAATTTATAGCATCTAATTGGCTATATTGTTTCACTAATTGCATTCTAATATTAATAGATACGTTCAACAGTCACTTATTATTATATTGTTAAGAGAAAGTCTGTTACGTAAACAGCATTACATATTATATGTAGTTCCATAGATGATGTCCTTTTTGTCGTTTATGAATGTCGACGAAAAATATCCCGTACTTATAAATTTGAAAGAAACCTTCATCATCTACAATTAATTAATAAATGAACCTTCTTTTAAAAATAATAAAGTTAATTTTCCCAAAATTCAAAAGCCAATGGATTTCTTCAATGGAATTGACCAGCAGTTCCGAAAATAAAGAGTTTTTAAGTGATTATGTATATTTCTATTTGCATAGAGGGAAGTCACGATTAAGCTATTGATTTAACCGAACTTCCTTGTTAAATAGTCATGGCATAAAATCCGTTTAGTGATCGTAAATACATTAACCTCAAATAGCATGACTACACGTAAATGCATATCGTTATGTTAAAATTGTAAAACAGGTTTCATTATGCAATATTTAACAGATGATAGTAGTGTAGTGACTAATGCTTTAAGATTGTCTATCGTAGTCTTAAAAGGTGTAGGTATATCGATAAGAAACATATTGCCAAATATATAAATAAACAGCACACAACATATTTCGAAACGTTTACGTGCAATAAGCAGTGGCTGAAACAGTCACCTACTGCATTTTTTGTGACTGCATAATGAAATTGATTGGGTTATAAGTTTCCAATATTTATCATAACGTGTTTATTCTAAGGTTGAATTTTTAATAATGCCAGTTCGAAGAGTACCAAAATTTGATTAGGGAAATGCGAGCTAAATGCAAGCTTATTACTTCCAAACTATAAAAAGCTTTTGACATATCCTTCTCTTGTCTATTAAGACACATCTATTCACACTTATTGTTTTGCAATGCATTGTCTGTGACTGTTAAAATCGGTCGACTTCAAATGTCTCTAGTTCCAATACATTGTCTAAAATGTTACATAACTCATATAATTTACACTTGTATGTCTAAAATTTTTGATGAGAATGGTCACCAAACGTTGCATGAATACCTAACTAAACGAACTATTGAAACAGAGAAACACAATTCAGAATAGTTATTCGCTAAGTCTAGACGTTTAGCTAAATTACGGTCATGCAGCAAGTAAAATATCGTCATACCTATGCCAGCCACTGGCCTCGAGCTTAAAAAATATAAAAGACTAGGGCCTGTTCTACTGCATACCTACTCCCACCTCTTTATAAATAGCCTGACCGATTACTTTAAAGAAATTATGATAACTGCTAAGTATATTGCAACAATTGAAACCGTTTTAAGAAAAAATACCAAGAATCTCTTCATTAGGTTTGAAGTCCAATAGTGCAATTACTTAATATCAATATTAGTTCCAGTACCTAAGTCATATGTGGTTCTAGTCATAAGTTCTAAATAAAAATGCAGCAGGCAGAAGCATAAAGAAAAGTACTTTTTTAGGTAGATCCAATATACGCCTCCTCAGACTTGTTTGACAGTTGTTAATTACTTTTGTTGTCGACCGTACTAGCTCTACGACCCGAAGCTTTGGCCGCAAATTTACCCCTTCAACGTTTGAAATTACAAAAATTCGTTTTTAGTAAACCTTAGTCCGAAAAGAAAGTAGGTAGAATTTAAAACGCTGAAGCCCTAAGCATTCTCTCTTATTAATGCTTCAATTTACAAAATGAATTTTCTCATACTCAGCTGAGTGAATGAAAAGATAAGTGCTGTAACTAGTCATAAGACAGGTTCTAACAAAAAAAAAACTTTTCTTACAACACTTCCATAGATGGTCATGACTTAAGTGATATGAAAAAGAAAAAGTGCAAGCTGCAGAGTGCGTATCGAGCAATATCCTGTTTAACCGGCCAAGTTTATTTTAAATGATCTTAGAGGCACTTTTGTACTTCAATGTAAGTGTCAATATCCTCGATCATAAATAACCAGTCACGTATCAATGTCAAGTGAAAGAAAAGACGTGCTTCAAGAATTACAATTAAGAAGTCATATACTACCTACATTTTATGGTTTCAAGAAAAAGAAACTCCGGGAATCCATAAAACAATATTATAAGTGAACACGTAATGGGGCACGAGACAAACGCTTCAATTTCATAATTTCAAAACACGCTTTCACATTTCTAATTACGCTAATAATTGTAAAGACTACATTAAGGATGCAAATAGCTTTCCTCTATAATTTCACTGTAACTGTTACGTTATCAAATTGATAGGATAATTCGCTTGCATAAGATTACTTATTACGAATGAGTAAAAAAAATTATTCTGGTACGAAAATCGCGCATAATTTTAACACATAATAAATTAATATCACAAAAAAATATAATGAACATAAAAACAAACCGTTGATTAATATGACACATATGAGGAATATTCGCATATATGTGGAGCCGACCATATCGCTGGCGGTCCGCGCAACGTTCGCACTGTGTATCGACATGACGCCTTTCACCGTCGCACGCGCACTGCGCCGAGGCAAGCGCAAGCACACGCAGCCACTCGCGCCGTCCGCGTCACCAGCCGACCTCCGCAGGCGGCTTTCTCCTCGCCTCGGACCTCCTGACACTCGTCAAATAAAGGTAGGTAACGACGTCTGCGTACTTGACAAAGTAGCCACCATCGATCACAGCTCCGCCTAATCAATTTCGTGCTTAATTAACTATTAGGTGGTATTAGTTAACTCGATGGCTAATACATTACGATGCATCAAATTAACCTTTTGAACTTCTTAGAATACTTTAATGGAACCAGCCATAGAACTTTAGGCCATAGCTTTTGAAACAAAAAATCTTGTTACTTGTTATTGATATAGATAAAACTCTCCGGTGGGAAAATTACCACCTATGTGTACCCCTATTGTTTAGCGGCTCAGACGGAGGACGTCGCAATGGGCACTGTAACTATACTATTGTACTACTGAACTATGTACGTGAGTTTGAGATCTTTCGGTTATGTATTACCGAAGTGGAAATCTTGTAGACAGTAAAATGGCATTAGAGTTTTCTAATAAGCTTATGTGAATTAAAGGGCTCTTGCTAAACGTTCTCTGTTTGATTTCTGTTTCTTTGGATAATAGACTAATTAAATAAGAGCCAAATTTACTACACTTTGCAAACAGGTTAGGTTGTATGTATTACAACACTAAATGTATTTATTGCCATAGATGTTGCTGCTTAATGCGCCTGACACTAATACCAATCCTAAGTACTGTGGTAAAATGTTTGAATTCGTACATAATCAGACCCTCTTAAGTAAATCGATCGTGATATCGGGGTTAAGAACTTAGTATATTGTGGAGATCAATTTGTTTAAAGAAAAGCAAACTCTTAATGAAGATGCATTGGGGTCATATTTGCCGAATGATGGACTGGCTGATATAGAAGACTTCACCAGCTCCTGTAAACAGGCTCAGAATACCGCCCACTTGTGTAGCCTGTTGCCCGATGGAAATAAGGTAGAGTTCCGTAATCAGTGTGATGTGGGACAGTTTAGGTTTATAATGATAAATGTTAATGGTTTTTAAGAAAAAATTGCATACTCGACAATTTGTTTGTACCTAAGCTGGTAGACTACTGCTTGTAGCTACGATAGATACTTACATCGTTACAAATTACGATGTCATTAGTTGTCTTATCCATATCATAATGAAAAATTAAACTCACCAATAGAGTTGAAAAAAAATGGTCATGGTGAAACTGAAACGGTTCCTTGCTTGACTATGGAAGTCGAACAATATGCATTTATATATAAAATTTTGTGTTTGCATGGATTTACCACACTTGGGTAGACCTATGTATATAGTAAACTTCCAATGAAATTTTGAATTAAGAACTACAAGTTTTGACGAACAATATAGTTATTATACCTACTTTATCATTAGTTTCTTCCACGAAGGAATTTCGGCGTTGTACCTGACACAGTTTACTGACTAAAGTTCCCACAATTTATTATATTAAGTATTTATTATGTACTAGCTGTCCCCTGTAGTTTCACCCGCGTTTCCGGGGGATGTTACATATTCCCCGGATAAAAAGCCTAGATATGTGCTATTCCAAACTATAATCTATGCCTGTGCTAAATGTCATCCAGATCTGGCGTGATTGCGTAACAAACAGTCATCTATCCAAACTTTCGTATTTATAATAGAAGTGTCAAAACAGATAGTGACGAGTTTAGTGAGACCATATTCTGTTCTGTAGATAGGTACATTTTTCTTGAGCAAGTTCTCCGTGAAAGTAAGTTGTAGTACAAACATCTCGTATTGATGGCAGGTTACACATGATAGCTTAAGTAAATACATAAGACTTGTAGCAAAGGAAAAGAAATTCCACAATCAAATCCATTCTTTTCTGAAGATGACTCAGTCGGCATCTGAATAACCATCGTGAGATTGTCGTCAAAAAATAGACAATATTATATTCAACTTCCATTGCATGATTATACGATATGGACAGATCCTGCTGACTGGCAATTTAGTCGAAACTTGTTTGGCCTAGGTTTTGCTGTTATTCATTTACGAGACGTCTCCCGCGGTCTCATCTAAGTACGTTCCCGAAGAATGTTAATTTTCCCGGGATAAAAAGTAACCTATATGTTTTTCTAACTAGAGTATGCTCTATCTATGTGCGAAGTCTTGGAGTGAAAGAGTAATAAAATATGACAAAATCGTATTTTTTATGTAAAGACAGATTCTTTTAAAAATTATTAAATATGTTCGATTGATCGCTAAGCCAAGCCAGATAAAAGCTAAATTGTTTCCGTTAAAATTATTAGCGCGCTATAGAATAGTTACCAGTAATCTTTGCTCAATTAAACACCAAAACGTACGAAAACCGGCGGGCCCCCGAGTAAACACTTTCTGTTTAATGTAGTACATTTATACTCACGAGAATAATGACAAGCGCATACATAAAATATGGGACAGAAATTTAGCCATCTAGTGGCAGCCCACAAAAACTTGACTGACATGTATACTAGGCGGGAAATTGAAATCATAGAAATTAGGTATATAATATACCTACATATATACATATATTTACGGCTATAGTATACAATAAGTATAATAATATATATTATTGAAATATAGTAATGAACTGGTGGAATTAAAAAAATTGTATCAGTTTCACAAATTTATTTCTGCAATTAATCTCTGATTAATCTGTATATAAATAAACTGAAGAACCACACTTGATGCAATTTCTTAAGTTTTCCTTTATCCGATTCATCATCTTATACGATCAAAAGTCACTGTCTCTCTCACTAAAGATTCACTATCTCAAAACTTGATTCCACATACACAATGCAACAGGATGCTCGACTCATCGTTATATATAATGGCAAAACAAGCAAATCTTAATATATATAAATCTCGTGTCACAATGTTTGTCCTCAATGGACTCCTAAACCACTTAACCGATTATAATAAAATTCGCACACCATGTGCAGTTCGATCCAACTTGAGAGATAGGATAGTTTAAATCTCAAATTATAGTCGCAATTTTAATTTATTGCTAATTATTTGTCTGTTATTATTTGACAGTCACAATTATCTGTTAACTCCAAATGATTCTAAGAGATGTCGATACCTTTCGACTGGGTTGAGTAAGTCATCAATAGATGGCGCTGCTATGGTAAATCTACGAACGTGTCATATAAGCTACAATTCAATATCATGATTACCACGTGTTATTGAGGCTAATGTATAAATTAAATTTATTTTGTAGTAAACGAAATACCGTGAAATTCAATTATTTCTTCTTTTTTAATACGGCTGGACCGATTGGAATGTTTTTTTTTGTTTGCGTTTGGGTGGTGCCCTGGATGGTTTAGATTCACAATTGGACCCGGTAGGTGGCGCTGCGAGCGAATTCCTGCATTTTTGTATGGACTTATTTCGACAGAACGACGTCTGTCCGGGCAGCTATAAGTTTATATAGATTTAAAGAAACACAAGAAAAAACGACCGTCCTCAACGGCAGACATTTATCTTGCAGTGTTACCAGAACAAACTACCAAAATCTATTAATATTATATTATAGAAACAGAATTCATTTATTTATTGTTATAAAGGTAGATAATTACTTACAAATTTAATAAAAATCATTGATTGTTCCAATAATTATTAAATCACTAATCCATAAGCTATATATTTTAAGAAAAAGCTAATGTATAACGTTAATATTTCATTTTATTTAACATGGTTACATTAAAGTGTCTGTCATCATGTTAGACAGAGGCGGCAACAATCGCTATTCTTGTCACTCTTTCAAGCCCACGTCGTGTCCAAGGTCACCTATAGACAGTTGACCGGGCCCTGATGTAGTAAGATTTTAGTAGTAGTAGAGCTCGTAGTGCAGAGTTCGTCCGGGGAAGTACTACCACCTTACCCATTTCCGCCGTGAAGCAGTAGTGCACTTGTACTACTGTGTTTCGGTTAGAAAGGTAAGGGGGCCGGTGAAATTACAGGCACATGAGACTTAACAACTTCACGTCTCAGGGTCGACAACGCATTGGCCATGCTCCTAGTGTTGCAAATGTTCATAGGCGGCGGTGACCACTTACCATCAGGTGGACCGTCTGCTTGTTTGTCGGCCCAAGTGGCATAAAAAAAGAGAAATCGGACCCCAGCATGAGTAGCAAAACGTGATAGATTTGCCTCTAGATTAGTTTTAAAAAAAACACACGTTGAATTGAAAGCCACCTAGCTCCTTTTTACGGAAACGAAATTATTTACTTATTTATAAATGTATTTTATTGTTCATTGTGATTTTATGGATTATTGTTTCAGACAGTGATTTTTGTTTTGTGAATGTATCCGAATAAACGTCGAATTTATTTGACAATGCGACGTGTCGCTGTCAGTTCAATTATAAAATGTCAATATGACGTAAAACGTATTCAAAGAATACTGTGTAAGAATTTGCAATAGTGAATTTTAATTTATTTTACCTATTAGTGTGAAGATTATATTGTTAATGAAAGAGTATTCATTGTCAGAATACAATGACGACTTTACGTGAACGTCAACTCAGTAAGTAAAAAGTTTCATTAAGCTAAACAGCAAGTGCAGTTCTTCTTTGATTAACCACTATTTATTTTGTTTTTCAATATTACAGATGCATTGAAACAAATGCTTAACTTGAACCAGCCCCTCACTAAAAGTGTGGCAACAGAACCGACTTGGAAAGTATTGATTTACGACAGAGTCGGTCAGGATATAATTTCTCCACTTGTCTCTATCAAAGAACTCAGGGAACTTGGTGTGACTCTACATGTGTAAGTACAATCATTATACTATAGAAATCTATTTTATTAATAATTCTGTTGTACAGCAGATAGTTACATTCTCTGTGTGTATGAGTGGAACAAGGTAGCAAACAGCTTTGAGTGATGTTCCTTCTATTCTATTATCAGTTAGACTAAATAATGTTCATGTAATAAGAAGTCTATGCTGTATTGCAAAGAGTCATTCCTGACCTAATTACTGGCTCCTCTAAGGCAACTCTCTGGCACTCTTATAAACAAAAACAACTTTCCAATCCAGTATATGATTAAGAGTATTCCTAACAAGTGAAGGCCTATTTGATTTCAAATATTTTTATTTGCAAAATATTGAGTTCAACATGCGTAAGACATGCATCTGCTATAGCCATTTTCTACCTTATTAATTAAATATTGAACAATTTAACCAACAAGCTAATTAATTTATTAAAAATTTCAGTCAACTACATTCCGATCGAGATCCCATACCAGAAGTACCAGCAGTATACTTCTGTTCACCATCTGAGGAGAATCTTGGCCGTATCTGTCAAGACCTTGATAATGGCATCTATGACCAGTATCACTTGAACTTCATATCACCTATATCAAGGCAGAAACTTGAGGACCTTGCTGCATCGGCCATTCAGTCAAACTCTGCTGTGAATATCCACAAAGTTTATGACCAGTATTTGAACTTCATTTGTTTAGAAGATGACCTTTTCATTATGAAACATCAACAGTCAGATCCCTTATCATACTATGGTAAATAATTATACTAAAAATAATTAGATTTAGTACAATAGCTTGCCTGATTGACATGCATATAATCTAAGAGCCTTTCTTGACTCTTCACTATCACATAGGCAAAATGCTTGGTTTTGAAATAATGCTTCACCCTGCATCAATGTCCCTTATTTATCTGCCATTCAGGCTGTGACATATCTTAACATGATTTCTCAAAGCATGTGAAACTTTTACCAAGGATGGACTAGAAATACCTGTCAACTATTAGGAAGTACTCATACACATACCAGTAAGCTACTAAGTATAATATAACTGATCAACATCAGTAGCAACTGAGAGGTCAGAATAGGTCCTAACAATAATAACATTTAATGGCTTATATATTAAGCATATGGTTGAATGTATTTATACTACCTGAAAATATGTGACCTTTTTACTATTACTGTTGTGTGTGACTAAAAAAAAGTAAAACTTATGATGTGCCAACTTGCCAAGTGATTACAATACCTATTAACCCAATCATACATCCTACAGTTCTATTTCATGGATTTTCTCCTAGCAGTCATACATGCTTACTTTTAGACTAAGCAGGTTGCAAGCAGAGCTTGTTACTATGGAAACCAGATAACAAATTGGTTTAGCCTTAGTTACTTACTGGTTATCTTTGTACAGACGATCACTGGCACCCATAGTATAGATTTTTAAATTTAAGATCTTATGTTTTCATTTATGTGTGGCAAAATAAATAAATATTATTATTAGTATTGATATAATTTATACTATGGAGGAGTGAGGTATGAGACTCCTCCATTTTAGGAGGAAGGTCTATCACCAGACTAGGTCGGGTAGGTAGGGGACTGCGGTCCAACTGTTGATATCGATAGCTTGTATACATGCCAAATCCTGAGAAATCTTGGATATCGCGATGTAGGATTCTCGAGTGTCTATTCATATAGATGTCGCCACAATATTAATAATGATTTTGACATCCAGACAATCAGTAATATTCATACAAACTGATGTTTCTCCTAGGTTATCTTATTACTATACCAACCAGTGTAATTTGTCAATAATCTATAATATGTTATTGTTTCAGCAATGAACAAAGGTGATACTAAAGACACAGAAATGGAAGCCATCATGGATAGTATTGTTGAGAGCCTGTTTTCTGTATTTGTTACTCTAGGTATATACAAACAAGCTACTAAATTGTATTCACTATATTTAGTATATGTTTGCATGTCATCAAATATTTGTTATACTTCACTTTATTAAATAAGAACAGTCCAGTTATTATGCATTGTAAAATATACATATATGATGCTGATGAATGCTAAGTGTGTTTGGAGTTAAAGCTACAATTGCTTGAAACATAATTTAAAATAATCATTTACATCTTAAAATAATGATCATGGTTGTGTTACTGAACCAATTATGATTGATTTCGGCACAGGAGTAGCTTGTACTAGTACCAAGGTACATAAGCTCAAAACTACTGCCAATTAAACTAATATAATAATATTTTATTTTATTCTCAGGTAATGTGCCTATAATAAGGAGTAGCAAAGGCAATGCTGCTGAAATGGTAGCCATGAAGCTTGATAAAAAGTTACGTGAAAATTTATGGGATGCAAGAAATAATCTATTTCATGGCAACACTGGCCAAGTTGGGTCATTTAGCTTTACTAGACCAATGCTTATATTGTTGGACAGGAATTTAGACATGGCAACACCATTGCACCACACATGGACATACCAAGCTTTAGCTCATGATGTGCTGGATTTATCATTAAATAGGTTTGTGACAAATTTTATTTTTGGAAGACATCTTATATATAAAAGGCTAATATCTTTTTTGTTTTTATTTATGCTAACATAAATTTATTTACCGCTTAACTAAATGAAAGAGATATGTTAACATTTAAAAGGCTTTCTTCAACATAATCGTCAATGCTTGGGTGTAGCACTCGCTCTAGCAGGACACATCTTTTAACAAAATCTTTTTTTTTTAAAGAGTAATTGCTGAGTTTATTGCCGGCTCTTCTCAGTAAACGCAACCTTCAGAACCGGTGTTAAAGTCTATGCTAGACCATTCATGTGACTGTAAAGGCCTATTTGAATAAATATTTCATTTCATTTCAACCATATGCCTAAAAATAACACTATTCAGTAAAAAAATCGTAACAGGGGCTATGAATTAAATTAATTGCCCTTGTTCAATTAATCAATAGCCCTGACTTCGATTCTAAACACATTCCATGCATAAAATGTCTGTATATGAATGCAATTAAATTAAAAAGGAGAAAAAGTGGTCATATCATTAGCTTTAAGGCCTATTCAGATATAAATAATATTTGCTACCGATGTGGGTAGCGTATACCAAATATTTCGTACCTAAACTGTTTCTTTTTTTGTTTTCTAAATCACCCTAAAATATACCGCTTACCTGGGCGACACGACGGTTTCAGGCATGCCACGGATCTTCAAATAAATAACCGACGGTATACCGCGCGGTATTTTCGTTTCCCACAGTGATGGCATATCTCCCTTATATCTGAAAAGGCCTCTAATTAGTTATGATAATTATTAATTATTGTAAACAACTATTGCGCCATTTATGTTTGTTTCGCGATCCATGAATCATTGTTATTCTCGTGCCTACAAATCTGTTTACGTAACCGATTCCTTGACCTATCAGAGTGGAACATAACATAACAAAGATTGTTTATAATTCTATTTTTTGTGCCTTCCCATCTATTTACAATTTCCCACTATTTGTCATCTTTAAACTTCGCAGTAATAATCTGCCGAGCATTTTGTCTCTATGATGCTTACTATCCGTTTATATAACGAAGAACCGCTAGCTGTCAAACATTGCAAATTTCCAAGCTCTGACGAGTCACATGATCATGACATGATATTTTTCATTTATTGTTTTAGGGCAGTAGTACCAGAGAACACAAGTGCGGCGGCGGCGGCGCAAGGGCAGAAGACAAAAACGCGGATATGCGATTTGGATTCAAGGGATCCTTTATGGACAGAACACAAAGGCAGTCCGTTCCCTACTGTTGCTGAGGCTATACAAGAAGACTTAGATAAATATAGGTACATGTGCCTTTATGTTTTATTTTACTCTCATCTGCAGACTCATCCTGGACCAGCGTAGATTATGATCCTCATCTCTTGTTGGTCAAATACCTTGTAATACAACCGAGCTGGACTGGCATATACAGACCTAGTAACTGTTCTGAAGGTGTGGCCATCAGTAGTAAGCATACAAAACGTAGATGGAAAATGGCTTTGAAGTCCAGCTGTCGATATACACGAACATGTACTTAGCAACAGAGTTCACGTTGAGTGTGGTGGTAATCAAGGCGGGTACTGCGAAGTACCCTTCCTATGGATCACGGCTTTCTCACAATGTTTTTTTTTCACCATAAGCTCAAGCTCATGGTATAATTTGAACCCACAGCTCTTGACACGCCAGTCGACGTCAACTAACTAAGCTATCATCGCGTAATTCTATTTCTTTTAGTCACATCATTCAAATTCTATGTAGCTTTGTTATTACGAATTTTAACAACATAGATTTATTTACTTTTTATAGGAGTTCAGAGGCAGAAGTAAAGAAATTAAAAAGTTCCATGGGTTTGGATGCGGAGAGCGACCTAGCTCTTAGTATGGTGAGCGACAACACTCAACGCCTCACAAGTGCCGTCAACTCCTTGCCACAACTCATGGAGAAGAAACGACTTATAGATATGCACACTACTATTGCTACAGGTAATACGCGTCCCCACAGATTCCCCTAAATCCATCTGCGAGACTCGAGATAATTCCAAACTCAAAATTTAAATATCGTTGTCGGAAGAATGTAGGACGTAGACATATCGACTGACAGCCTCTTTTATAATATTAGTAATAATATCTCTTATATTACCGTCTCAGGTGAAGTTTTGTTGTAACACCATTGCAGTTTCTTTATACTCGATAAAAAACAAGTAATTTTGTATTAGGTCTCTGATGGTTATTTAGAAGTTCTGATCGGAACAGGCCTGTGCATCTTCAAGATGTTTCTAAATGTCGAGGAGCTTGCGCGGGTCAACATCAGTTGGTCCGTCTTTCTTTTGATTCTGTGCTGTGTTCTTGTGATTCCGGTCTCTCTGTCTTTGTTGATTTATAACTCATTAGCCTAACTTTTACATTAATAAGAACGTATTATTTTCCAGCCATCCTAAACTCCATCAAATCAAGAAGACTGGACTCCTTTTTTGAATTAGAAGAGAAAATAATGAGTAAAAGCAGCGGTGTAGAAAGCAAAGCGGTTATTGATCTCATTGAGGACCCTAGCGCTGGCACTCCTGAGGACAAGATGAGGCTGTTTGTTATTTATTATCTGTGCTCATCACAAGTACAGGAGGAAGAGTATAAGAAGTTTGAGGCTGCGTTATCTGCTGCAAACTGCGACACTAAGCCTATGTCGTATATGAGACGTTGGAAGTGAGTTATATTTCCTTAATAATTTCAATTTGTCAATTTGATGTAATTATGTAATGAACACTGATAATAACATGAAAACAAGGAGACCCCAAGAGTTTTGTATTATGATGAACTTTAAAATATAATAAAACGAAAATGCCACACTTCCAGTTTTTGGTGTACATGAAGGAATCAAAATATAATAAATTCATTGACCTTATGATAAATCATGGTATTATTATAAATTACGGAATGTCTGGCCAAATTCAAAAGCCCACATATCCGTTGTAGAAGAATGACTCTTGGTAGGTAGATACTTCCTCGAAGGCCCTTGTAGAAGGTTGACTCTTGTTTAGGTAGAGACATCTTCTTTATTGTTGTATTATTCAGTTATTTATTTATTAAAATGGTTGTGAGTACGCCATACACAATGGTAATATATTGATACGATGGCGGTGAACCGCGTACTGACGTAAATTAGGCACACATAATGTAAGTGCGTTTCAATTGCATAAAGTGCATAAAATCACTACGCTGAGCTGTTCGGATGCGTAACTCCGAACATGCGTTGTATTAAAAAAATATCCAAACCTGGAGTAAATTTGAGTGGAAGTAATTATCTACTTAGCTTTACGCCAGTTGCCACTACCTGCACACACAAATATAGTAATAATTTTCTTATTTCAGGGGTTTCTCGAAAATGTCCAATCAATACGAAGGCGGTGGAACGAAAACAGTTTCTATGTTCTCTAAGTTAGTTTCACAAGGATCCTCATTTGTTATGGAAGGTGTAAAGAATTTAGTCGTCAAGAAACATGTAGGTGTATTATTTTATTTATATGTTAAATAAAATTAAAATGATTAAGCTAGGCTTCTTCGACAGCAAACATAGAGAGAGATGGTATACTACTGTCTCATCCTATCATCCCTAACTCTGCAGTAGCGCATTGAATTTTCATTTTCGGTGATAAAATTTCGTCTCTGTTGTATTCCAGGGCATGCTTTATCTATGCGCCAAGTTTTATCTAAATTCGTTCGGTACTTTTTGTGTGATAGAGTAACAAACATCCACGTTTCTATACATCAATCCTCATGAACTTTCGCTATTTATATTATAATAGTAGTAGGAAGTATACCTCTCATAACCCACGGTATTCGTTTAGAAACTGCCAGTGAGCCGCACAGTGGAGGAGGCGCTGAGCGGCGAGAGCGGCGCCGAGCTGACGTGGCTGGACCCGCGCGCCGCCCGCACCGACGCCGCCGCCCGCGCCCGCGCCGCGCGCCACCCGCCGCCCACCGACGCCGTGGTGTTCGTCGTCGGCGGCGGCAACTACATCGAGTACCACAACCTCATCGACTTCACTAAGGTGAGAACACCTTTTTTAATCAAAATTCAAAAACATTCAGTTTAGGCCCTTGGAAGGCACTTATGAAGGTCAAATTTAAAGTTCCTCAAGCTACAATCAAAATCAAATATAAGCAACTGATTATGACCCCTCATAGGTATGAGTAGTAGGAGAGGTTGGCGTCCTCTCCTATCAGCGCACCAATGACGGCTGCAACTCTGTCCTCACACGGGCGCGACGTAACTTATTCGATTTCAATGATACTTTGCGGGCACTGGGTACACAATTTTAGCCAATATGAGCCTTGCCATACAATATTCTGGGACATTATTTTACTGCTTGTACTATGGAAACCACAAGATACCACAGACATGTTCATGCACACAAATGTTTGAGTCCTGTGTGGGAATCGAACCCACGACCTGTAGTGTGGCAGCCAGGGTATCTAACCACCAAACAGTTGGCTCGTCATGCAATGGAATTGAAGCCATGGTCGTTATATTTAAGTATTGAAGCGCGGGGTGCTTTTTCTTTGAAATCGAACCATCATAAATGGTTCGATTGATCCCAAACATCGCTAGCTTCAGACTAAATCATTCTATATACATTCTATATACATATTGATCCTCGGTCCATTATAGATAATGGCGGACGGCCTCCCCATTCCAACTCTTGTTTATAGGTGCAACTCTGCTTATTGCTATAGGTGGATCTTTTTTAGCGATGGGTAGTTAAATAAAAGTTGTTCAGTCAAATAAGATTTTGAAAATGGGACTTCTAGAAACATTCATCTAGTATTTTAGCTGTTAAACTAAAGCTATTACGCGAAAAATCGACTCAACCATACCGTAACTCAAAGGGTTTTGATGAAGTTGATGGACAAGCCATATGTTCTCCTATAAATATTTCTTGGCCCTGACTACAAAGATATAACTTTTATTGTATACAAGATGTTCCTGGCTTGAGTTGCAATGTATTTTCGTCCTGTGGGTTCATAGAAAGAAAGCACTTTTCCTTTCACGAATTTACCAATTTTCCGAACAACGAGCTATGATTGTTATGTATATAAAATGTGTAATGTTAAACAAATGGTTATTTATATATATTTATGCCTATATCACAGGCTTACCTAGTTAAGGCATTAAGTGCTCAACCGTGCAACTTTATTGAAACCAGCTGGCACAATGAAGATTATGGTCATAGTTGTAATTTTTGTATGTACCCAATAATGTGTCAATAATAAAATATATATCAATTTTTTTTTTCAGCAACAAGTTACAAGCGGAACGTCAAGAAAAATCATCTACGGCTCTACCACATTGCCCAACGCGTCTCAATTTCTGAAGCAATTATCTCTTCTTGGGGAGGAGATACAGTGAACATTCCTGTGCCCTGAGCACGAACATCTATCGTAAGCGTATCGTCATCGTATCGAGTGCCTCAAAAAACAATGCAATGTTCTATACAAACCACCTTTTTGGCGAACTCCATACGCTGACGTTTGTGATAGATATTCGTGCTTCGGCCTCTGTTCTATTGTGACAATTATATATAATGTATTATAAATTAATAATAATATAAATTATATTAAAACTATTCCTGTCTACTATCGGGTTAAAAAGAAAATGAAACAAATTTCTCAACAAGTTGGCATTTTATTTACAATGACATTGAAAATATAGCTAACATCTAATAATCTACTGTAATAAATTTTGATTGTTTTAAACAAGAAGTATAAAATCTAAATCACAAGATTAGTAATTAAACATTAAACAGATCTCAATCTAGAATCATTTACATTGTTCTTAGGAGATTTTTTTAAGTTATTGAAACATAATAAATTATGACAATGTTTACAAACTAAAACATATATGTAACAGATTATATATTTAGATATAATAAAATCAAACTTGTTGAATTTATATCCCAGCCCTTAAACTATTGTGCTTAAATAGTTAAATAAAAACTAAAATGTGTATTTTCGTTTAAAACATATAATAACCCTCGAAAAATAGTAAATATGTGTTAATATTATTACACTTAACACTAAACATACATTAATGAATAAAGAAATTTGTAGTTTGAAATGACAAGGAACTTGAACATTTTACTTAGCACGGCAGAACTGTCGCAAGAGAAAAAACTCCACCTATTAAACCGTCTAACAAACATGAACTCTTACAAATACAACATTTATCACTGATAATGATATGGTTTTGGCACAGTGAAAACAACTTATAACACATGGAAAACATCTAGAGAGCAAACATGATGATAAATATGTGTAGGAGTTTACTATGCTTAAACAGTGTATGGCAAGATCACAATAATCTGAGTATAAACGATTGATTCAATGGATATGTATGTAAGTTTGTGCAGTTGAATTATCATTACACAATGCCATTACTGTAGGTGCTATGATTTGGAAAAACATTTGATAATGTTATTTACTATTACAATTATTGTGCGTAATAAAAAAAAACACTTCCAACATCAAAATTAGTAACGGAAATATATGCTTAAAATAATTATTAAATAAATTAAATAGGTATTAAGAACACATGGCACTTTAAACCTGGCATCGTCGTAAATCGATTAGTAGTTATCTGTATTTTTCGTTGGTCATTTGCTGTGCCGTGGCCGCCAGTGACAAAAGATCATAATAAATCTGTTTTACATTAATCAACTCAACAATACTTCATTTAGGCTCTAAAGGCATAAACAGCAAAGTATTACAATAGTGTGTTAGATTAGATCACAATAATTATCTCAATGATTCAAAATTTTGTTTGACATTGACATACAGTTAATCGTTGTTGTTTCTAATAACAATGTTATCGATATTTTGCACAAGATACGATTAAAATATTAGCCTTGTAACACCGCCTCTGTTCTAATTGGGGTGATACACAGATATTCAATTAGAGATAACTATTATGTTCATTTTCCAAATAAAGGCTTATGATCTGCTTAAATTGATATAAGATTCAGATGATTGTCATGTGTAAGATGAATTACTATTAGTAACGAACGACTGACCCTATATTAATTATCTTACTTAAAAAACTATTGTATAATATAAGGACCACAGACAGAACTACTAAAATTACACAGATTATTAAGGCGCATTTAGACAATAATTATTCATTGAACAACACTACTCTTATGATATCATTAGCATTTTAAAGCAGTGCAATGCTTCATAACAACCAAGCAATTTTAATTATGATATTATTTAAAAAGCGTTAACAAGTAACATACACATGAACGCCTCAACAATTGCAGAGTAATTATTATGTCTATGCTTAAACATAATAATATTATAGGAGGGTCAAAGAGCCAGAAATAAACTAGATCTTATAGAAAGAGAGAGATTTATAAATGTCAAGATATATATTGGGTATTATACCCATATTTGAGAATTCTTCAAACATGATGAGTTTACCCACGTTACCTGTTTTCCCATCAGATATAAGTGTGAATTTATAGCAGAGTTGAAGTAAATAATTTCTTAAAAATGCAAATATTTTATGTTAATAGAGTTAGGCCTTATGTTTAGTAAGTAATTATTGTGACGGACCGGACGGCAAATAAGCTCAAATAAAGTCACCGTATAAAGCAATTAAGGAAAGGTTTTGTATAAAAATTAAGTAAATTGATGCATGGACGGAAGATACATAATAAGAAATATCTGCCGATAACATTTTATTTTATAAAAGCATACAATACATTGCCAATGCAAAAATTTTAAACTCTAAATGGAATGTAGACCGAGCTAATTAATACCGTTAATGAATTTGATTTGCCAACATGTTGTATTTGTAAATTATAATAAAATTCTAATAATTCAAAACACTACTATTTAATATTTTTTAACATCCATGGTAAGATCAATTCAAATCCATTTGTACACACTTTAAAAAACATTTTTTATAAGTATACAATACTGAGAAAATGGAATGTAAAAAGTTTAAATAGAAAACGTTAAAAAAACCTACCATAATGTCAAAGATCATCAATAATCTTAAAGCAATAAAATTTTTAATTACTGAATTAAAATTTTCATCCATACCGGAATGTTATACTTTTGATATGATATTAGCTTTTTGTACATTTTATTACATTGAAGTGAACACTTCTACATTAATGTAATTTTTAGGAAAGAGCTATAAAGAATATACAAAGTACATTGTGTTTTGGAATTGGGAAAGCTGTCAGTGTGAGGATCATAATGATGTTCCAAAAGGCCTTGTTAAGTTATGGCAAAGAGATTTGAGGTAGTGGTGGAGCCAATAATTCACAAATCGTCTAGGTTGAATTCGACTCAACGTGGTTACAAAATATTGTCGTACAACTCATAAGGCAGGACATTTATCAAGACAATAACGGTGGTCTGGCGTGGGCGACGACCCGATTATACGACACGGTTTAAACCACGGAAAAACAGTTAATGATGCTCACGTGACTAGAAATAATGGCAGACAAAAGCTTTGTAGGAGTATACTTAACAAAATCAAGTACCTAGCTGAAATTGTTTGAATGCGTTCAATACGACTTGCTTTTCGATTAAGCTGTTTCTGTCGAAATTCGTAAAATATTATGATAATATAAATCGATCCTGAATAATCGCTCAATGATGAAAATGTGGTACTAAATGATACTATGGACATTCTGTACTTACAGAAAACGTTATCGGTATTTATATAATAACTTACATAAATAACACATCAACAATATGAAATGGTTGCTCAGCAGTAGAAACGTGGACCTTATCAAGCTGAATTTACTGAGACTAATGTGTAGTACATTAAATATAGAAGGTTCGTTCCATTTAAAGACATTGGAGACATTCTGTCCAGAATTAAATGCCTAATGAATGTAGGAAACTGTAACCAATTGCATAAATAAGCAAGATGAATAACTAAGACTTATGAACATTTCTAATAAAATGCATGTCATTTTGTTATGATCATTTCAGTCTTCCATACAGATCTTCTTTAATTAACCAATAAACAGTCGTAACAGTGGTCACTTCATTCTAAACTGGCACGCAAGTGTTTGAAATATTGTGACGTTTCATAGATGTATAGTATATAACTAGTTATAAATCGCAGATACGAAGTATTACTATGATAACATTGATTTCAACATTTCAATTATATAGGTAATAATATGGTTCCTCTACTTATTAAGTATTCAAATATGACAATGGATAGATAGGACTTAGCTTTAGAATCACAAAACTTACACTAGGCATAGCGTAAAGGATTTTATAACAAATGTTTAAACAACTACTTTGAAGGGTTAAATAGACTTTTATAATCACAATACAAGCGCAATCTCTCGACCGCAGACCCGCAAGTAACGCTCGGCAAGTAGGTGTCCCTAATCTCATCTTACGTATGTTGCTCTGATACTGCGGTCACCACACTGAATGCCCAATTTGACCTCATTATAACGTTCATTATCATTAAGTTGTAAATATTCGTCAATTTATTTCTAATGAATTTTGCAACAGACCTTAATTATTATTTATTAAGTGATTATCACCATACCTAAGTAATAGCTATTAGTCAGTATCTTTAAAGAGAACATTTTTTAGCCTACCTAATTATTTTGTTTTCATTTAAAAAGTAATGAATGAAGATAATATATATTTAAAGTTTCATAAAAATATTTATAATAAAAATGAAATAATTAAATATATTGTACATATATCATACAATGTCATGATAAGAGTCATAGATTCGACACACTGTCGCTCAGATAATAAAGCTTGAGATTCCAAGTAGATCAAGGAAAATTTTGAAAGCTATGGTGCAAAATGGTTTACTATAATTCCATATTTGACATAATATTTTTTACTACAAATATAATGATTAATTATATTGATTAATATTTTTTCATTCCATATAAGCAAAAATTAGAATGACTAGACATAACGTCTTATAAACAGTTCGTTGATTTAAAATCTTTACCTACCTTGCTTATAACGTTATGTATATATTTTTTAAGCATCTGCTCCAAGTATGTAATATAATTTTCAAGCACAGATATTAAATCGTAATATTGATACATTTATAGTGATGACATGCATCTGTATGCTCTCAATGTTCTGTTTGAACCAATGAACTTCAATTAATGTGGCTTCGAGTCATGTACCAATTTAATGAGTATGTACCACATTGGATGATGATATGAATTACATTGGATCAAACAAACTCTTATATGGGATGTTAATTTATTATGTAGGTACCTTAATAAGCAGGAGTAGCGATGGTAATCTGATGATAGTGGTGTGGATTGTAACTCAACTATTGTTTGGGCTGAGTGTTGGCATTGCGACTTGAGCTGCTGCTGTTTAATGCCATTTTCTGCATTTGCCGAATGACTGTTGTAGCATGATACGCCTGTTTCCAACGAGACTTGGCAAAGTTCTTCTTGAGTTGTTCAGATACAGTACCATGGATATTCTTATTGCTTGCAGCATTGCCAGAAATCCATGGATGGGCCAGTGCTTGCCTGAAAGCGAAAAATTGTTACTTAAGCTTATTAGCATTATAAAATAAAGAAAATTGGCTGTTCGTTTTTATTTATTTCGTTACCTAAGAATACACTAGCTAAAATTAATTAATTAAGACAATCAAAACCATAGTCTACTCTATTCTTCCAGACTGCTTCTCAATTTGGTACATAGGTTTCCTCAAACACTACCTCATGTTTCTTTTAATATTGTTTTATTTATTTATTTATTTATTTATTTATTTAGATCACCAACAAGACACACACTAATACATCAAAATGTTAATCATAAATGGTGTCCCAATTAGAGGTGACGACCCCATGCATTAAAGAAAGACAAACAACAGAACCAAAATATATCTTAAAAAATAAAAAAGTAATATTTCACAACCCAATAAAATCATGGAAAGAAAAAAAACTATTTATAATAAAAAAGAAAAAAAAAACAACAGACAATGCTTTACAAATCGCTTACATTAAGCAGCTTATTTTTAAATGTAAGGAGACTGTCACCAAATATATCGGCATTGCTTTGTTTAGAAGCTATATTGTACACCATAAGCATCCTATTTATTGGACAGAAATGTCCAAGATTTGACTTTGCCGCTTTTTCACTGCAAAGCTTATAATTCCAATGTGTAGGGAATTTCAAGGGTGCACTAATGTCTACGTATGATAGCAACAAAGGAGCATCTAAGACACCCCTCAACAGCTAAAACCATAAAGGTTGTTAAAGCATAGAATATGGAGATTTAGAAAAGATATTAGTTATTATGTACCCCCATTTCACTTTACCCAATTATAAGACTTTCACACCCTCAGTACAATAAGGGCTTAACTCAAATCTTTGTAAAATGGAGTTACGATCATAGAGAGACTAAACAAAGTATGCTCTTTCTGATGAATAGTAAAACATAGTCAAATTAATGATAGTATAAGCATACCGATACTTCAGCCTCTTTAACACTGGGACTTCCCACCCTCCCCACTCAGTGTGAAAATGACCCAATCAGTTTTTTTGAGTTAAGCCCCTACCATTCTGAGGCTGCATAAATCCTTGCCCCAGTTTGTCAAAAATGGCTGGACCGATTTCGATGGGACTTTTACTGACAGATAGTATCTATCTAATACCTTTAAATGAGCAATTCTTGTAATCTTGCAATCTGAATCTCAGACACGGATCCCACAATTTTCGATAAATTGATCTAGTTAGTTTTCATTTTTAGAAAACATTGTTTTATCTGTGTTTTCAAGCAATCAAAAACTGCTACAATATCATTTGAATATGAGGGTAAATTTCACCACCCTCTACAAGGTTATAATGAGTACAAGTGGGAAATCAGGCAGTCCCAAAACCAAAAGACCCTGGTTTGAGGCCAGGTGATAAATTTTTCCTTTTTTTATTTTCAAGTTCATTCTTTTGTGAGAATTTGTATCTAAATATAATATCCAAATGTTTTGATTGATATTGAGTTGTTGATTTAATTGATACCTGTTTAAATAAAATGCAGCAACAAAAATGAAATCAGCAATGCTTTAAAAAAAATTACACTTACTTGCATGTGTATCTTTTTTCCACATCAACACACATCAAATGTCGTATGAAATCTTTAGCTGAATCACTAATATCATCCCAATATGGAGAATCAAATTCAAAATCTCCCTTCAATATCTGAGCAAATAGGTTTGCATCATTCTCATCATAAAATGGTGGGTAACCACAAAGCAGAATGTAGGAAATAACTCCTATACTCCAGACATCAACAGCCTTCCCATATGGCTTCTGTGCCAGTACCTCAGGGGCAACATATCCTGGTGTTCCACATGCAGTAGCCATAATCCCTGAATCCTCTATCTTGGAAAGACCAAAGTCACTAATCATAATTTTACTATCCTCATCTGCACTATAATAGAGCAAGTTTTCTGGTTTCAAATCCCTATGCACCACTCCCTGACAGTGCATGTAGTCTACTGCCTCTAGAACCTGTCTTATTAGATTGGACGCATCTTTTTCAGTGTATGACCCCTTCTCAACTATTCTATCGAAAAGTTCTCCTCCTGTCACGAGTTCCATAACGAGATAGACCTTATTTTTGTCTTCGTACGTTTCTAGCAGCTGGACAATATTTGGATGCGAAAACATTTTTTTCTCGCCAGCTTCGCCTTTTGCTTGTTCACTAAATCTTTTAAGAACCCTGATTTCGTTCTCTAAAGAGTCCTCTTTACCTTTGAGAGCTTTCTTGTCGATTATTTTGCAAGCGTAAAGCTGTCCATTTTCTTTGCTCTCTATCAGACGTACTTCGGAAAAGGCTCCTGTACCAAGCAGATCTTTAACGGTATATTTGTCCTCGATGGATGGTGGCTTTTCCGATTCCCTGCCATCTTTTTTGGACTTTCTTCCGAAATCTTTTTTGCCAAATAGAGGCATCTTCGTGCCCCAAGCTGACAGATTTTAACTACACTACTACCTTATCTAAAAATTACCAACAGTACGTACACACAGTAGTTACGAGTCAGACTGAAAGAAAGAACAATATTCTTGCTCGGCTAGTTTCGCTCACGAAAATGTTGCGTTGCGCAGCGCAGGCAGGGCGCTCAAGGTCAGTACAATAGGCGATTTGTCAAAAAAAATTAACGTTCCATTCTACACTCGTTTCTTTACATTAATTATAGAATATCCTTTAATTTCTTAAGCGGATATTAGGAAAATATATCACAATAATAATTATTATCTTTTTAATTCTTGTATTTGTAATTTTCGAAATATTCCATTTTTGAAAATAATAAAAAGCCAACTGTCACACTAAGCACAATGGGTAGAGTTCCGTAAGATGTCTTTTATCAAGGTATGATTTCAAAGAATATTTACCGATAAAAAAAAAGCTGTAATGTTATCTTGTAGAAGAATAAAATAAAACAATCACGCTATGGAATACAAACATTTGGAATCAATCATATCAGTAATTGTGAAAAGAAACAATTTCCATTTTTCATAAAAGAGCTTCCCTCAAAGAAGAGCCTAATTTTTATCCTCATAGTTCGTAGTATATTAATGCAAACATAGTATTTGCCTCGCTTGGGATAACTCACCAAATTACAGACAGCTTAAATATTTTAAATAAATTAAATTTTAAACACAATCATTGACAATTACTATATTATATACTTTATTATTTATTTATATATTATTGTCAGGGGATGGACATAATAATATTATATACCTCTCTTACGATATATCGACACAGTCTACGCACTCAACTGATCATAAGACCATGGCATAAGATTATACAAAAGGTTGGCAGCCTCTAATCTGTAATGTTGAGAGCTCAAACCATGTGTAGTGCTGTCTCTTAGGACGTGGTTGATAAACATAAAATAAATAATTGTGTTGATTTTTTCTACTGAGAGCCCTCTGCATTCGCCGAACTTGTCCGCGTAAGGGAGTATGAGTCAGCTGAGACTAACACCTACGTCCGTTAAAAAGAATGTTAGGGACTAGGTATTTACAGTACCTACCTACAGAATCTTCAGTGCACATGTCCAACTCGCACTTATCCAGTTTGTATTAATACTTCTGCCAAGCCTTTTTTCTTTCCAAGAGGGTATATAATAGTACAGCGCAACGTAAAATTTATTTAATGGTGTGCGCAATAAAACTTACCCAACTGCCAACGGAGTCGAAGTACTTGGTACATGGTACCTATAGGATTTAAACAAACCCCACTGCTTGTCAACAAACACTGCCGGTATGCAGTCGACTTGTAGACGTTGAGAAAGCGCCACTCCTGGACAACACGTTGAGAGAAACGAATTTCTGTCATAAAGCAGTCAACTCTCCCGCCCGGCATACAATGTTGAGTACGAGGCTTGTAGAGAACGAGAGACTTATAGGTCAGCCTGCTCCTTAGCACTATGGGCCGAGTTTCCGTCCGATTGTTTTTTGACAGTGTAGTAGTTTCATTTGTAGAACTTGGTATTGATTACATTCCATCGTACGTAGGATCTATGGTACATATTAGAGTTTTGAATTCTTATTCTCTGCTAGTCAAATATGCCGCCACGAAAATAAAGTACATACTCCGATTTCTTTGCGGCATACAGCCATAAACTAAAGACTTTTGTAATGATGCATTATCACTTTTTAGTAAAGCTCCTACTCTGTTTTGGGTGTAGGTATCTTTTATAATATTTATTACGTTGATAGCGATCTTGGAAACCTACGACATTTTGTCACAATTTCTTGGGGGCATTGATGTCTCCTATCGATTTTCGAATTTATTATCTGTGTCCGCTACCAAACGTTAAATCAACAATGGCGGCCGATCCAGTAGCTAAACCAGGCTCCATTGTAAAATTTTGAACATCTTTCTTAACGAAGCAGGATTTACTTCATCTTTGAATACATTGAGGGACTTGAATGTGTGTGTGGTAATGCTGTTATAAATGATCAATGGTTGAACGGTCACCATGGTCCGTCAGTGCTGCCAGAAGTTCGGATGACTATCCTAATTTTAAAGTTGGTAGACTATTATTCGCTAACTTGTTAAGCCTACTTAGCTGTGATAGGAAGGTAATATTTCATTACAATGACAGCGGTTTCGCTTGACAAACAAAAATTACCTCTTTATGGCATAACATTTCTCATGCAGATCCTTGGAAACCGACACCGCATCCTAAGGAATAGACGAGTAAAATGAAAATTATTAAAAAAAAAGTCCACTGTTTTATTTTGATAAACATTATGAGCAGTGAAGCCTACACCGGATATCAATCAAATAAGTCAACATGTTAGGTAAGGACAGTTACTTTGGAGGAGTGTAAAGAACTTGTTGAATTTTAAAAGTGACCACAATTAACCGCCCCCGCAGCATTAGACTCCCAGCTGAGGTACGCCGCGCCATATGGGCTTCATGCTTTATTCAAAAATTTTATTATTTCATTTTTTTCTAAGCGTACCTACACCTATTTACCTAAACTATTTTTGCTGTGTGGATACCCACCCGTCCTTTAGTGTGGACCATATTATGCCAAACTCGTACCGATGTGGTAGCCCAACCCTCGGCAATCATAATATCTCCACGTAATACCTTCGCTTCGCTATCGTACGATGAACCGAGACCTCATCTACCCATCGTTTTCCACGGGGCTGCTTCCTGGTGGTCACGGCATATTTTCCATAATTCCACAGTCAATTCTTACTTCAGGCAGGGAAATGCCATAGCTGCTCTTCTAAGCCTTAGGGCAAAATACCGCGCCTCGGTGGCGGCGTCTCGTCTCCGGGCGGGATCGGCCCGCGGGATATGTACACCTATAACTAGCTGTGCACTTGTCAGGAGCTGTCAATGACTTACTGACACTTATCAGAAGAACTACAAGATTGAGTTTTGCATATTTATGATAATAAAAAATACCTAACGATACCTTTTCATAATAACATTCCAAACATGAATCTAGTAAATAAAACAGTTACGAGTCTGCGCGTCTGGCAGACAATCAATCCATCATCTAGTTCCGATGATCGTAGTTATTCCTAGCTACCCGACCATGATTACTGATCCTATACATCATAACTGCGAATACAAAAGCATCGAATTCATATCGTAAAAAAATCAATAATCGAAATTGTTTTTAGTCTAAAAGTTTAGCCCGATTTAAGTCTAAATTAAAAGTCTAAATCTAAGGTAGGTATTGTGGACATCAGACAGACATGGCTCGCACTATGATCGCGTACACAACCATAGAATTCACCCCGTCAATGCTCAAAACTTCCTCCGCATTTTCTCTAGTCTATGCTTCCACCCCTTGACGTCACTGTGGAAATCGACCAATCCCATCGGGCGCAGTATTAGATGACCCTCATGAGCGACATCACGACCGCGCATCAGAATATATCGCGCTTCAATTCATACCTCAAAACCTTAATGTTTTCGTAGTGCGTTAATATGGGCCGTTTCAAAAATGTACTAGTTTGTGATTAAATTTAATTACAATGAACACTATCACCTGCATTTTGTTGTGAAATATTAATTTCGTTTTGTTTAGTGTAAAGTGTGTTAGGTTTCTAAAATTACGTTAGGGGGTGGTGCCGTGATGCCAGTTCGTAAGCAAGGTAAATTTCAATGTACTTATAAAATCGTTATTATTTTAGTGTTAATGTAGAGCACGTATGTGTTGTGACTGAGCTATAACCAATTTCATTTGGCAAGGGTTAGTTGAGTCACAATAGCACCCCTCTGTTGATTCGTATCGATATAAGAGGGTTGCCAGGCACTAGCGCTAGACATACATGTTCTATACGTCTCGTAACCTACTATACGCACTGCATAATATCTAATTGGCACTGTTTTAAGCATTAATAACTACATATCCTTATTTAATGGTTAATATCTAAAAATAAACATACGCATACGCCCACCTATATTATGACAATGTATTTACACCAATATTAATAATAAGTGTAATAGCGACTAATAACTATTACATAAATTAAATTTATATTAATTTATGAGGCCCAAAGCTACAGTTTTAAGCCCTTATATTTCGATTTATAGTTCTATAAAATATAAACGTTTAATTTCCATAATATCGAATCATTGGAAATATTCACTGACTCTATTCTGATTGAGCTAGAAACAACTTTACGTCATGAATGACGGCAAAATAAAATGTTAGAAGTTTTAAAAAGGTAGTTATTTTTCGTAACAGAGGCCCATCGAGCATTGGAACTGCTGGAAGATTACCACAGCAAACTGGTGAAGCCACAGGATCGACAATTACGTCTTGCTATCGAAAGAGTTATCAGAATTTTTAAATCACGCCTATTTCAAGCTCTTCTTGGTAAGTTATCTTTACATACAGTTTACATGTCTTTTTTTATATTTATCATTTAGCTGAATGAACTAAAAACCGATAAAATAATATAGCTTTAGGCTTTTGATCTTGTATTTAGGTTCTAGGGAAGGATATATGCCGGGTTACTATATACGATCCCGATCTAAAATCGCAAGATTGAAGTAGAATTTTGACATTACGTGTATTAAAATTACTGTCAAAAGCTTCATCAATCCATAGATCGGGATCGTATTTAGTAACCCGGCTATAGATTATGTTATGCCTAGAGTTACATTTATCTGTGATCCCTTGATCACAAGCAGGCGCAAGGGAGCTATTCATTTCTTCTTGATAGATTAAATTGTAGAAAGTTAACGAAACAAACACGACCTTTATACTTGACTAGCTACCCGAGGGATCTAAGGGGGGTATTATAACATGGCCTATGTCACTCGATAGTAGTGTACCTATCAAACAGTAAAGAATTTTTGAAGTTGGATGAATTAAATTATCTCTTTCTGATATTAATTTTACGAGTAGTAGAGCTCTTAGTGCAGAGTTCGTCCGGGGAAGTACTACCACCTTACCCATTTCTGCCGTGAAGCAGTAGTGCACTTGTATTACTTTGTTTCGGTTAGAAAGGTAAGGGGGCCGGTGAAATTACAGGCACATGAGACTTAACAACTTCACATCTTACGTGTTGCAAATGTCCTTAGACGGCGGTGACCACTTACCATCAGGTAGACCGTCTGCTTGTTTGTCGGCCAAAGTGGTATAAAAAAAAAGAAAAAAAACAATTAGAATAAAAAAAAAATTAAAAGCCGATTGCGAAACATTTGTATGTGCCATATTTGTCAAAAGTCACCATCGTTAGAGTGTGCGACCCTTCCTGTCCAGTACCCAATCATTTGAGGTCGGCGTTATATGAACACTTGGTCGATTCGGTGCATTACATAAAATACACACGAACGAACGAACAAGTCGCACGATATTTGGCATATTGTTACGGATAGTCTGACAGGCTTCAACCTTTCTTCGGGAGTAGCTATTTATTTTGTCATCTCTAATTAGGCTTCTACTGTTTTTATGAGTGTAAGTCCGATTACAACAGGAAATCAAGAATCATTCAATCAACATACGAGTATACCTACATATAACACTTATGAAGATTTTACGAGAGAATACGTTAGTCAAACTATGACCGTAGAGTTCGTGGTGGTTTACAATAGGAATCTGTTAACAATTATCCAATAAAACATTGTATTTTGTTCTATAATTAAAATAATTAAAAGTTCATCTGTCGAAGGGATTCAGTTCAATCAGGCTCCGTCACTGCGCTAAAAATATACCGCGCGTGACCGCACCGCACGTCACTAGCGCTCTTGGGCCTTCCTTGACCACGACACTGGCTATTGTGATCCGCTGTATATTTAGCCGTTTGCAATGAACATTACACAAGCGTTTGATATCACGGTAATGTCTAGCCGATAAACGACAACATTATGATATATACCAACGTGCGCCAGCGTTTTATTTCCCGATACACCACTAAGAAATATCTAATACATATTTAATCTCACATTATGTACCTGTTATTATAATTGAATGTACCTGTTAGTACCAACAACACATTACATGTATTATTATAAATACAGAACGGAGAGAACTTGGTCTCTGGCGATACATCGACAAGAAAATAATTCAGGTGCAACTAATGATGTTGTTGGTATCGGCATCGAATTAACCTTGCCCCGGCGTGGTTGTTGCGTGATTACCGTTGCAAAGTGATCTTATGCGTCACCATAGGCACATATGGGCTTCACTATGCGTTAAGTTTCTCATTGAGACTGAATACCAGCCGAGTGAAATGCATATAGTATAAAGTCCATGAACTAACTCCGTGGACTTAGAAACACCTGCACACTATAATGCGCAAGTGACGTCTAAAGCGATGGTCTTTAGTTCAAATCCTACAATAAACTTAGGGTCTTAGTAAAGGAGTATCTTGAGGAAACCACAGTCTGGGTATATTGACTATATAAGACTCGCTGCTTCGGCGGGTTCCGGTAGCTCCACATGAGAGGCAGTCCGTTTTTAGATCAAATCGTCACTATAAGTGTTACCATTGTGAGAATAGGGTAATATCAAACATAATGCATACAATACATGTTTAGTTTGTTTTTAGGTTGACTTGGTGTGGTGTAAAATTATATCTCGCTACCAAATTCCTATATTCACATAAAACATTGTCATAAACACGACAGCAATAATGAAGTACCAACGAGATGCGTTCGGAAACTACGATACCTATGCCTGACGGTCCGTTTGACCCAGATCCGAAGATACGGGTCACCGGCTACGGCTACACTAAAGCCTGTCGTTGGTGACACAATTCGCTCTTAGCCCTGGGTTAATTGAATTTTTTAAATAAGTAATGTAACTATTTTCGAACCTCTAGTACTACCTTTCGAACTATCCTACTAAGCTTTTGTTTTAGCCAATAGCACCTAGCAGGTGCTTGATATAATATATTAATTAGCCCCATACCCATTGATTGAGGTCACCCAGAATATTTTATGCATGTAACTAATTAAGTATTTTTTACATGGATTTTAGTAAAATTCATTCTAAAGATGTATATTAGTACCTATCCCCAACATGCTAGTGCATAGAAGGTTGCAACTAATTTGTGATTAGTACGTACACCGTGTATCGTATAAGTAGTACCTAATACTTTTTTTAAAAAAATAAGTGCTTTAACCTTAAATATTTAACACACACCAAAGCAAATTAAAACCCTTTAATTTTGACATTAATCGCTTCCGCTGATTAGGTATAGTCAGGGCTAACTTCTTTAATAATAATTCTTTGTTTTTCTGTAACTGATGAGTATTTGGAGGTATCATGAGGTCTAGGAGTAGCTGTGGTAGGTCGGAAAGTAGGGCTTAAATGTTTAATCTATAATTTAATTCTATTTCTAAGCCTAGACTAGGCTAACTCGGCTACCTAGATTTTTATCGTGTCAATAACAATAACATTATTGAATAGAATCTAGTGCGAGGGCTCGCGCACGGAAGGTTGCGTAATAATAATAATAAAACCAACTTAATTGTATATGTTTTATGATCTATTTTCATTTCCCAGAATTGTTAAGGAATCTCTTTATATATATTCCTGTAATATAATGATAATTTTCTAATAGTGTAGAGATAGTCCAGCATTGAAAGTTCAGTTTAATATTTTAATATAATTATTTCGGGCCAAATTTCTAGTAACTAGTGCTGAGTATAAAGAACACGATAACAATGTGTCTTCGCCTTAATAATAGAGACAATAAGAAAAGTGCCGATCGGCACATTCTTTGTTTAATTGAATTTATAAGTTTATGATAGATTTAAATTATTAGCGTACCTAGGCTAGATTGTAGTATAATTAGGCGATATAATAGGTACTTATTGTGTATCCTGAAATATAAAAAAAAAATAGTTCTAATTTTGAAGTTAATAACACTAGTTGTTTGTACACTAAGTAGCTTGGACAAACAGACGAAGTCAATAAAAAAAACTGTTTTCTTTTTCTGTATGGACACGTGGCTGTTACACTGCCCTCTAAGTTTGTGATAAATCTCGCACTGTGCGTCACAGTTTAAGTAACCGTGAAGATATCGCTTATCGATAGTTTCATTTTACGTCGAAATCACCCCGTTCCAAACATTATAATGCGAAGTAGGTAAGTAACATAATAGAGTAATTAACATAAATTATTTAGTCCAGTCCATTCAAGTTATTCTTCACTTGTACTTTACAAGTAGTAGAATTTTGACAAACACGTTATTATTTTTGTTGCGGCTATCCAACCTCCATACTGACATGAGTGGCCGACAAGACATAAACGGACAGACGACTAAATGACTAGAAAGAACTAAACAAAACGGGACAAAAGAATTAGTAAGGAAGAAACGGACCTAGACTTGGGGTTGATTAAAAGGTTTTTGACTCGAGTTGGAAACTAAAACAAGACCGTACAATTTTTAATACCACTTAGGTACGGCAGCAAACTTACGGCCATCCTGATAAACGGTAAACGGTCATCGTAGCCGTTAGAGTTAGACGCTTGCAACATGATATGTATCACTAGCGCGTTGCCGACCCCGTATAAATACATTATGATTATTTATTAGTAAAAAATATTACTATCATCAATTATTTTCCTATATCGATGCATATAGTTCAACTGAATTCCTTCATTCTTTACATGGAGAACTGGGGTCGCCGCCCCGCTCGCTCGATATCGATCTCCATCACGACTCGACTCACGCGATAGTTTCTACAAAGTAGGTACCAACCCCATGGCCACAAATTATTTCATATTTTCATTCCATTAATTAACCTTAAGTTTTTAGCAGATAATCCGACTAATATAAATAAATATATATAATAAATTTTGTGAGTTTGTTGTGAGAATGGATGTAGGTATGTATGGATGTTTATTACTCTGTCAGGCAACAAAAAATATTAAACAGATTTGGATGAAACTTGGTACATAGGTAGTTTATAACCTGAATTAACACAGGATACTTTAGTCCTGGGAAATTAAAAAAAAATTAAATTCAAAACCATTTGTTCAGTTTAGGCCAGCGGAGGGCACTTAGGTACTGCAGCTACTACATCACTATACATTACATCTCTCGGTAATGCGGGTGGAACCGCGGGGGACAGATAGTTACTACTTAAATCTGGTAAAAGCTTAATACGTTATTGATAACAAACAAGTAATCTTTTGTCAGTTACATTAGCAGCTTAAAAATGGGTCAACAGTTCGTTAGAATATGGTTCAATGGAATATAGTTTACAAACAACAAAGTTTTGTGCCAGTTTAAATGTTTTACATACTATAAAAAAATACATGTACCTACTTGTTCTGCCTTTTTGAGATAAATACGATGCTTTAATAATTTAAAAAAATGTGCGTAAAAGATTTGCAATTACGTCCTAGAATACCTACTAAGACTTCTATTTTATTAATTGCCCACGTGTCAAACTATTTACTTATTTATTTTTAAAGATTGTCTATTGTAGGTAAGTCTAGTAATAGGTATATTTGATTCTTCGAATTAAAAAATGTAACATACGTAGGTACCCTTTCTATATTTGGACTAAATTGTTAAAAAACTGATAGACCCAAATAACGAACATTATGATACAATAGCCAGTAGGTAACCTACTTAGTAGAGAATTTATTAAGAAGCCCATATTTTTGTAGATATTCAAGAATTCTACGAGCTTACACTCCTCGATGACACTAAATCGGTGCAACAGAAGACCGCGGAGACGATTAGAATCGCGAACAAATGGGAAGCAGATGGCACACGACGCGAAGTAAGTTGATATGACTATGACGGACGATAGACCTACCTAAATAAAAACGGTACGTAAATAACTGTAACAGATTCTGAATCAGTAACAACACCAATTAAGCCTTCAGTAAACTCGTGTTTATATCGACATCGACAATTCGGAACGAAGTAGATTGAACGTTCATTTTTGTTTTCTGCAAACAATAGCCTCCGGGGGAACTGCAACAACGATCCGCTGAACTTTATTTAGGTACATTTCAATGTGCTCGCTTACTATATAGTCATTATGTATCCTCAAATAAAATATCGAACAAACAATGGCAGATAGGTACGTATACCTACTATTTTGTATTCGTTCATATTTTCGTGCAAACCGCCTTATCTGAAGCCATTAGTTTCATCCTGGCGATGTTGAATAAAAGTCACGCACAGGGCCTAGAGTTTTCATTTGATACAGGCAAGCAATGTTTTGGTAGTTACTACTAGAGGTAAGCAGCTGAAGATCGGTTAGTGAATGAATTACGAAAAGTAGAATGTTTGACTTTGAACAATAGTTACTAATAGTTCGTAAAATCAGACAAATTTTATAATGTTTAAACATGTAGTTTCAAAATCAATAAGAAAAAAATGGCCGCCTGTTTCTTATATGGAATAGAATAACATAATGCTGTTCTATTGTATAAGATGGATATATTGTAATCTGGCACGTGGTGGAGCGAGATTTAGAACGAAAGATGTGCTCGCCTATTGTTAACGTTCTAGCTAGCTTGTAATACCGACTGTTCGGAATAAGCTTTAAAATCTTAATAATCAAGACTTAAAAAATGGATTGATCAAAAATTGCATTAACTTTGCAAATGCAAATGGTAATAGTAGGCATAACCTTAGGAAAGCATTTTTTCTATGACGGCAAAATGAGTAGGGTAAGCCCATTGGCTGGTATGTAGAGAAAGTGTTGAGAGTAAGTACTACCTACTAAAAACTGTACTTTCAGATACCAACAGAAGAGAGCGACTACAGATTGGTATCAAATGCCTTCCTCCTGGATAACAATAAGAAGACAGAGCCACGCAATAGTACTCCAGATTCAAATAAGGTTTAAATAAAATGTACTGCATGATGGAAATGTTACCGAGTAACCTACCAATATTTATGTTTTGTTTTATTTGGCAGCATCCTGCCTTATCGCCACCACCACCTAGTGGAGAAGTCGAAGATGAGAAGGTAAGGCAATTTAATATACCTGTAATAAGCGATATTTGGGCATACAATACTAGATATTAAAATTATAATAATAATTCGCGATTAAATACATAGTAGGTAAGTATTGTCACCGACTCACGGGAACATTACCAGTCATTACAATAAGTAATACTAGATATTATGTGTAATGGTAGAGGATGCATAAGAGTAAAATAAGTTATCTCGTTTTGGTTAGTATTGTAGGCAATCACATTAATCATACTTAAGCAGGTATTTTATAGACAATCATAATGGAGGTAGGACCTGTGGGTAAATTATGTACGCCTAGAGTTTTTCATGCGGCAAAGATTTCACAAAATCATCGCTAGATGCCAGGGCCACAATGTTAGGTATGTGATAGACCTATCACACTTTGACGAGCCTTAGATTACTGCGGTGTACTTCAGAAATTATAATCTTTACATGCATTGGCTGAAAGAAAACACCGCCTACCGTACTTATATTATTTTATTTGAGAAGATTTACTTAGTCATTGATCTAAACCCATGACCAAGTAGGACATTTTGTGAATTTCTGAAAATCATTTTATAAGTACTCCTCATTTATCTGCGTTGGAATTAAAACAATTTATGTTTCTCAACAAAGCGGTTTGGTCTGGACTGAATTTCTTAGAATGTTGATGACCAATGAATGACCAGACTGTAATCGAGTATAGTTTGTCCAATCAGCAACATAATAATATTTTGTATGGCATTCATAAACGTCAACAAACCATATTAATTGTAGATGACAGTTTTTTGTAGAATTAAAGTCTGGACTCAGTAACATCGTAGGTGGAAAGCGGCACAAATTCTTACCATTCATTGACCTGTCTAGATCCGGTTCCATACTATAGTAAAATCTTGTTTTGGTAGATGCAAATATTGACATTAAACAATGTACCTACTTAAAAATTTAAGATATGACCTACATGCTTATATGTTATCTTTTAGCAACGACCCTGGATAGCAACAAGTTCGGCTAACGAATTAATTGACACATTCTTTAAATTTCATATGCAATTGAGCAAACATCATTTCATCAAAGATATTTTTTTAATTGATTCGACAAAAGTGAGGTTGCTTGACCTCACTCAACGAATCAGTTAATGTTATGGAATCGGAAAAAATACAAATTACCGTTCCGAAGCCAAGATATGGCTTTACTGCAAGTAAAGTTTTTACAGATGAACTTTTGCATCTTACGTTATTTACATTCGAGTATGTTCGGTTTACTGTAATGTATGTACATATTAATATTATTACTAGGTACTCCCCCTGCCCCGAAGTTATGACATTAACCACCACAAATTATGTCTTCCTCTTTAATCCAACCAAGGTAGGTAGACCAGCCTGACTGACTGCATTGCCAAAGAAGCATTGCACTATGTACGATCGATTGTAAATAACGCCATCTATTAATAGAATATTATAACTTTGCGAACATTGTTGTTGTGAATCAATTTTTTTTCCAAACTTCACTCTTGATGACGTACGCCAAGGCAACGGAGTCGCCCGCCAGGCCAGTACGTACAGTCCATACAACAAGTGGTCGGTAATGGCGGATGGTTGGTGTTTCGCGTCTCGTAGTGTAGTACTATTTATAACCTAAAATATAGTACAGTACAAGTTTTCGGCGATATGTGCGCTAACGTTACTTCGTTGTGTGGATTGGTGCCGTTAAATTTCACAATTCTGTCAATGACGTACAAACTCTACATCAATTGAAAGTATATTGCTCGTAAATGATAATCAGTGAAATGATATTGCACACAAAATTTTGACATTCACACTGCTGATATTTCGTATTCGTCGCAAGTAAGGCCATTTAATAAACACTAATCTATTTTTAAACGTTTAGTAATTTCTTTACACTTGGGGAACGTTTCCGAATCTTGGTGAGACTAATGCGAGTTCAGAGTTAGTTTTGCTTGTAACAATTCGCTGTTACCTGTCGATGGTTGTTTCTATCAATGATATTATTATCATGTGCCCCACAAATTGCACACTAATAACGTAACACGGACATTCTAATTAAGGTTCATCGCTTTGACATTCATACCATCCTATCATCGAACACAAATTGGTAACACGCCTAATATTACCTAGCCATACATATCGCTACTAAAACGCTATCAGAAAAGGGCTCGGTTCGAATTATTACATTCATTAGATAAGGACTGCTGCAATTTAAACCAACCTAACATGATAATAAGCTTAACTGTTATGGGATTATCTGCAAACATTAAGGAGGTCACATATTTCAGAAAAAAGGTCACATATACTTGAAATGTTTTGGTGCAAGTTAGTTGTGGGTTCTAGGTAGAGAATGGTGCATGCTGAACGTCATCAAGACGTATGGTGCTGAAAATGGACACAAGTGTGTAACTAACAATGCATGCAGTGTACATAGTGTAGAACAGACATCCATATAAATTATACCCGAGGGCTATGCACACTTGGTCCTGAAAATGACTGAAAGACAGAAGAAAAAGTCTCATAATGGATTCCTACGAAAAGTGTCCTCCTTGTTTAATCTTGACACGGTGAGTAGGTGAAAAGATGGCCCTACATTCAATATCAATTTAAGTATTATATCTAAGTCCAAATATATTTTTAACAATATCTATTCTAGTTCAGAATTTGACTTGCTTTTCTCTTCTTTTCAAACAGAGATTTGTTTGACAAATTGTTGATATCATAATTCAACCTTGGTGCGACTATATATTTACTTTTATATATTAAAAAATGCTTATTTTCAACAAAAAATTACAGTAAGATTTTATATTAACCCTTACTATGTTTGTATTCTACCATGGTTGTCTCTTACTTACATTAACAAACAAAATAGAGATTTTGTTTGTTAACAGTTGTATCTAAAGACATTTAGTGCATTATTAGTGTTGACTTTAATTAACATTGATTTGAAAATAAAACAAAAATTATATGACAATTAGCCTTCCTACAAAATATGTTTGCAAAATATCTAGTATTGTATGCCTAAATTTAAAAATATTTTTAATACCTATACATCTGCCCACATCATCATTGAACTTTAACAAGTTATCACTGGCCATTTATAAAATATTCTGCCTTTTAGAAACCCTTAGCCCCATTAGAATATTCAACTTTAAGTTATGCATTTTTATCAACAATTGCAATTATCCCTTATCAAAAGAATATTTGGCCCCTATTATGATAAGATATTGATTACACAAGTCAGTAAATTCTTTGTAATGATTCATGGTACTTTGACTAGTTCCATTTTACGGGGGTCAAAAATGCAGAACAAATCATGTTCCAAATTTTTTTCATTTGATGTATACTACCCTACTGTTTGTTATTTCAGGCTCACGTTTCATCACCAGAAATGAAGCAGGTAAATTTATTTATTCCCAAAGTATTGTAGACTTAAGGAAAATAAATATGAGGATTAACATGGAAATGATTCCTATGATTTATTTACAAATTGTTATAAAACAGCTCTGCATCATAGTACCTACTCCAGAGTTGTATCAAGTGTATTGTAGTATAATGTGTCACATTTTGTTGATAAAATATGTTTTATTGTGTATGTGATCTATGTAACTACATTGGTATTATATATTTAAGAAAGGAATACTTACTAAAAATTATAATAAACATAACAACTTTGTATTGGTGCAGTTTTGTTTGTTACATTAATTAAAGGTGGTTGTACTGCACTTATTTGTTTCCCCTATGAGGGAGTAAAGGCATAAATAACATCAATGTACTTGTGTTAAAAACAACAACCACAATTCAAACTAGGCCAGTAGAATAATGTATGAATAAATGAAGGAAAGTTGCAGGTAAATGGCATAGAGGGTGGTGGTAGTGAACGCACGCAAGGGGAGGATGGCTATGTGTACCTGAGTGTAGTGTTGTCGCGCGCGGGCGGCGCAGGACTCGGGTTCAGCATCGCGGGCGGCTCGGACAACCCCCACGTGGCCGACGACCCACATATCTACGTCACTAAGCTAATACCTGGCGGTGCCGCGGCCGCAAGTCTGTTGCAGATCAATGATGCTATATTACAGGTGAATATTCATCTTTTTTATGACTTCTTCAGTAAAAATGTCTACATTATTGTTTATCATTTTGGTATTGAAACAATAACAATGAGGCAGTTTGTTTATTATTTACGTCAAACCCGGCTCTGGGGATTTTTTAATTATAGAAATTGTTCACTTTTATTAATAGATAATTATCATTGATATTACCATGGATATCATTCAAATACGTATGTAAATATAAATTAATAAAAAGAACAATCCATACATGCATTATGTCCGACAGGTTATGAAATAATTGAATTACATTTTAATACACCCCAGGTGAATGATGCGGTTGTTGAAAACGTGACTCACGCTGAAGCGGTTGACGCACTAAAGAAGGCTGGCAATACAGTGAAAATGGTGAGTATTTTGTTTATTTTTGCTCAAAATAAGCATACAATTCGTGTTTATCAACTTTAATTACATGATGTATTCCTATTTACAGAAAGTGCGACGTCGGGCAACGGAAGATACTCTTAACGTGCCACAAGTATTGAATAAGGAGGAATCTGTAGAAATAGAGCTGGTCAAAGGCGGTTCAGGCCTAGGGTTCAGTATAGCGGGCGGACTCGGCAACCAACACATCCCGGGGGACAACGGTATCTATGTGACTAAAATAATGGCGGGTGGCGCGGCGCATCGAGACGGCCGCTTGAGGGTCGGCGATAAACTGCTCATGGTCAAAAATACATCGGTGAGTGTAATCGGCATGTATTGTTCTTAAAATTATTTATATTTTTGACATCCAATGGAATTTATTTAACTATTCTATAGGGAAATAATCTATGCTAGTATTATACAGAGAAATGTATTTTTGTTTGTATCGAATAGGTTCAAAAACTACTGAACCGATTAAAAAAATACAGGCGAATTGAGAACCTCCTCCTTTTTTTTGAAGTCGATTAAAAATATATTCATCAATATAATGCTATATTGTCACTGATTATTTAAGAAAAATCCAATGAAATCTATGGTTTAAAAATATGACCTATAAAACTCCTTTCATCGCGTACTGTGCGAAAACAACTGGTGATGGAACAATATAATATAGGTACTACTGTGTTAGACTAGATTCGCGATCCATATGTACAACTATTATGGGTTTGTCACTACTACTTTTTAATGTTTTAAAAGGTATATACGCTGGTAGAAACTAGACCACGTTTTCTTGCATCGGTACCTATTAATCTATATCCAAATAAAAAATCTTCAAATTTCGTATTCAAGGCTATTTCTGTACCTATTGATTAACTTTTGAATTATTCAAATCGAACAAAACGTTCAAAAGATATCGTGAAATTAATAATATATATACCTACTGTATAATTATACTACATTTATATGTAATAATTATTATATCTATATTTCAGTAGCTTAAACCTTCATAAATGCACTTCTAGAGATCTTAATTTAAACTATACCAATCTATAATAATAGCGGCATCTATTTGAAACAATCTTTCGCCATTTCTAAGATACATTACTCCGGAAGGACATAAGCTATGTTGTAATTCCGAGATACATTAGTTCTCTCGGGAATGCTTGCGAAACCCGGCACGGAAAGCTAGTAATATGTATATAAAACTGTAAATGCATTGTGTCTGCTTCAGTCAGTGCTAGTTATAGGTAGAAGCGACAACGCCGCCGAATAAGGAATAGCGTTTCGATGTAATTTTGTTCCGTGCTACAGTGTTGAATTGGATAAACAGTTTGACCAGTCATCATTGATTGTTTCCAATGTGTAGGTATCAATGCAGCAAATAGTTATATATAAAAGTCATTACCTATTAATAACAATATGGATTTATATGCCTGTATAGTCTTTAGTAGTGGATTTCAAAAGACTCAGTGATGGTAAGCTAACACGAAACCGCTATGGTCAGCAACATAAGCAGTTGATCAGTTCCAAATTTGTAAACATCTGAAAATCAAAACAAAATGATAATATAAACGTATTTTAGGCTTAGCTCTGAGGTCTAAGCTCGAACGTCTATGTGCGCCAAAAAGCTGATTTGTATAGAAAATTTAAAATCGCACATACCGTGAATAATGTTCAATTTCCCATTGGTTTTTGGCGCACTAGATACGATGACCCTACGCTTACGATATATATTCGTGCTCAGGGTGTTGTATACTTTAACCCGTTACGTATTAGATAGTTGTAGGAAGTACTTATGTAGCGGAATGAAGCTTTGATGTCTGAAAACATTGACTTTTAAAATTTATAGTATATGTACTGTTGCAGCAAGGAGACGTGGACCTGGACAACGTGACGCATGAGGACGCGGTGGCGGCGCTGAAGGCGACGGGCGAGCGCGTACAGCTCGTGCTGGTGCCCGGCCCGCGCCACGGCCAGCCCTCGCCAAGGACCTCGAGAGCTAACACACGTACGTATATAATTTACTAGTTGTCCCCATGAACCAAGAATTTGAGCCTTGACCATTTTTAATATTATTAATAATAAAGTAAGGACTAACAGGCGCTCAGCAATTTTGCTGACGCTTTATGAATCCAATGTTGGGTAATTTTTTTATGATTATTAATATGAATGTCTCGGAATAAAAGTGAAACCAACAATATGTCAAACCCTTCAATGATGAATAATTAATTATAGTATTGCAGAGCGAACTTAGTGATTTTCCTCTCACCTCTTGACTATTTCCGATTGGGTCATTAAGAGACTAGCTATAATATAATTATAACTGAATCGTTCCACCGACAGCATCAAGCACAGCCAACTCCTTGCGACGTGAGGACGTGACGGATGGAGCGGTGGCTGTGGTCGGCAACGCTAACGAGGAGACGAGAGTGGTTGAACTAGAGAAAGGACCACAGGTAAGAGAAGAATCTTTATATTTCTGTGGATTTAATCTAGGCTTCAGCTGCCCCTGGCCATGGGGGACTTTCCCACGGCGTGTGATATTACTTACCTTACTGATTCATACGAATTTACCTATTAAACTAGTAGGACTAGGCATATAGGTATAATAAGCAGGGACCATTTAGTGCAATTAATTTCAGGTTATTTATATGTTTTACACAAATTTTAGGACAATTAGTGTAATAAATACATCGTAGCCTCTCCGAACGGATTCCGGAGCCGCTGTATCAATTCAATAATGATTACTACTACCACGAAGTTGGAGTAACTTTTTGTGTGAAGAATTTCCTAGTGTATTTATTATTAATTAATCTGTTAACCCATTCGAAGCATAACAAGACGTTAATTAGTTCATGAATAGACTACCCCATCGAATGACCTTACTCTTAACTGGGGTAGCACAATCTGATATTGAGTTATGATGTAATGTGGCAGGGGCTCGGGTTCAACATAGTTGGTGGAGAGGACGGGCACGGCATCTACGTGTCGTTCCTGCTGGCGGGCGGGCCGGCCGAGCGCGGCGGGGCGCTGCGGCGCGGGGACCGGCTGCTCGCCGTCAACGACACCGACATCACCCACGCCACGCACGACCTCGCCGCCAAGGCGCTCAAGGTACACCATCCTAACCTTTATCGTGCACTACTTGTTCTTTTTCTAAATACTTGCGAAACTTACTGAATGAAAAATAAAAGTTACGCTTAAAAGAGACAACATATTGAAATAGATTTTTAATTATGCTTCCTAAGACAGTCGAGTAAAGAGCAACATTGTAATTTCCAATCTCATCATAGTGCAAACACTGCCACCCAATTTATACTAATCTCTTTAATCTTATGGTATAATAGACTTTCCTATTTTAGACCACTCTTTCCGATCCTGCTCCAGTCTCGTTATCAGACTAATAGAAAACTGTCTTCTGACCAATGTTCAGGCAGTCCCTAGTATCACCTTCCATCTTGTATAACCAAATGTGCTGCTACCCTTTTCCACGGCGCGTCAGACATCATTTGTCCAGCTATACGACGTTATAACTTTTTGACGGAACCTACATGCGAAGTTTGGTCTGTTATTCTCTAAACCAATGGTGTAAATGCTTACGTCAATATAGTTTAAGGGACACATTAATTAAGGTTGAACATTTTTCAAAGCATCCGTAACATTATTATATATATTAGAGTGGGAGTGTAAATTGATGTTCAATGTACATACATCAACTAAATTGAGGTCAAGATTACTGAACTTCGTCTACATTATGATTTGTTTGCTGTTGACTCTACCTAGATTTGAAGAAGAATAACATAAATTCAAGGCTTTGATTGAGCTTAGGCTCATTCTCGCGTTTTCAAGATCAATCTCGTAATAGTTTATTGAAAAATACGTATAGGTAATAAATAGTCATTTTTGACAAAAATCAAACACTAGCTGTGCCCCACGGTTTCACCCGAGTTCCCGTGAGATATTCCCGGGATTTGCCGGGATTAAAAGCTCCCGTAAAAATCAGTCCAACCTTTTATTGATGACAATTGGTTTTCTTTGGATGTTTCATGAATCATATTTTTATTGTCTTGCAATTATTTTTCAGAGTACGGGACAGAATGTGAAGTTAACAGTCGTGTATAGGCCACAGGAATACAATAAGTTCGAAGCTCGCATTAACGAGCTGAAACAACACCATACACTACTGAGGACATCACAAAAACGATCCTTGTATGTAAGGTGAGTTGATCGTAATGATTATTCTACAATGTGTATATGAGAAACACATTCATATTTAAATATCAGTCTACAGTATGTGTTCTATTAATAGATAAATCTGTGATGAAATGAAAATAATTTATTCAAATAGGCCTTTACAAGCACTTATGAATAGTCTGACTCTAATACCGGTTCGGAAGTTGTTTTTACCGGGTTGATTTTTACTGAGAAGAAAAACTAAGCAATTACTCTTTTTAAAAACGATGTTAGTTTTATTTCAAAATATTTATTTAGTCTCACTGATAAAACCTGTGTGTTATCACAGAAGTGAAGAATTACTAAACAATAATAAAATTATGTATGTATATATAATATATTTTTTTTTAAATATGGTGAATATACTTATTTATAAAGTATTATATGTTACATTTCACCTACTATAACTTACGAACAACCAAAATTTTGTGCGCCCTCCGCGGACTTTTTCCTGGATTATGGAATCTTTCTTTACTTAGATTTATTATCGACAACAAATGTTAATAATAATCATTCTAATTATATTATCATATTAATTCCAGAGCATTGTTCGACTACGACCCAGTGAGAGATGATGGGCTGCCTTCTAGAGGATTACCGTTCCGATACGGTGACATTCTGCACGTAACCAATGCGTCTGACGATGAGTGGTGGCAAGCTAGGTATACCTTTGTCATAAATACAATAAGAGTATCAGTTAATTGGGCTATTAGCTGAGTTTTTAAAACTAATGTCTTGTCAGCCTTCTTAACAAACCTTCAAACTTAATTATGGTGGTTTCCAAAATACTAATCATATCAAGGTTGATATTCGATAGGATATGGGACGGGAGGTTACGGCATTGTAGATGGCTTTAAGTCACAACCGAGGGTGGAGATGAATTGCCTTTTAATCTCTTGACGTTCGTAGGGCTATCCCAATGACTATACTCTTTTTTTAAATGAGGACCTAGGACGTAGTAACATTTATGAATAGTAAAAATTAAGTCCATGGTTTTGCATTATACCAGAATAAATTGGTAATTTTTGAGGATAATGCCAATATAGTAAAAAATACAGGTGACATAACGGAGCAGTTAATAATGGAATCTGAAATAGTACATATATTAATGCTGAATATGTTTCAGAAGACTGGACAAGTCTGAGTCCGAAGCGATTGGAATCATCCCGTCGAAGCGTCGCTGGGAACGCAAACAGCGCGCGCGCGACCGACAAGTCAAGTTCCAGGGACAAGGCACGCCCGTCAGCACTGTATGTACCTTATTTTATCATTGACTGCTGAGTTCGCCCGGGGAAGTACTACCGCCATACCCACTACCGCCGGGGAGCAATAGTGCACTTGTATTACTGTGTTTCGGTTAGAAAGGTAAGGGGACCAGCCAACTTACACGACAAGAATTAACAACTTCAAGTCTCAGGATCGACAAGGCCTTGGCAATTCTTCTGGTATTGCAAATGATCATAGGGGACGGTGACCTTACCATCAGGTGGACCTATTTGCCAACCTACTTGACAAGACACCGCGCAAACTTTGGGTTCGAACTCTGGGTTCCCACTCAGTATCTCCCATCATTTATGTGGACGACCATGTTGTTTCGTTCTATCTGTGTCTATATCATGTAGTTAAAAAAAGAGAGACTGGTTTCCTATTTAAAACATAATCATTTAGGATCAGATGGCCATGTGTGAAGTGTATCCAATCACTTAGACCTACATAGTTTAACAATGGCTTACACTTATAATAGAAACAGATCTCTAATCTGTTTTATTGTACGGATTAAGTGTCTGACCTCGTAGGGAGAGATGATGAAGATGGATCTCACTTTTAATTTGGTTCTTGTGCTAGAAGAAGTGCTACCTGACTTCGTTTGATTCGTAAACCTAACACTTTTCATTTACATTTAAGAGCCAATCGACTCTGGAGAGGAAAAAGAAAACGCTCTCGTTCAGCAGGAAATTCCCCTTCATGAAGAGTCGAGAGGACGGCAAATCTGAGGATGGTTCGGACCAAGAACGTAAGTACTATAACCTCAATCCATTGTATCACTATCATTCTTTATTGATGCCGATTCTGTTAGCACAAAAGTAACTACTATAAACAAAATATTAATTATATTCGTTTATCCTTTCTAAATTAAACGAATGTACACACCTAGATCAATATTTCTGACATGTTCTTTATTTGATACGTAATAGAATCAGCACCAATATGTATTGAGAATAACTCAGGGTAATCATGCAGAATAATACAACCATTATAATGTATAAATTCATTCATTGAATATTCGTAAACATATCGACGTGTTTAACACCACGTGCTTGCAGCGACACGATGCGAATAAACTAATATATTGATACATTTTGTTACAGCTTTCATGCTTTGTTACACGCAGGAGGACACTAATGCGGATGGTAAGTGCACATGTTATCAATAAAATACTCGTTAACTTTGCTATTTTGCTGACAATCGTATGTAGGTCATTACGCAGTTTTATTTTCATGCGGCTGCTAATAACCACTATTATATGATAGGTCGTGTTTTTAATTGGAGCTATACGCTTATTCTAACCACGGAACTATTTCTTACATCACCTGTAATAAATAAACGAAATGTATACCTTAAATAGATTCGTTACCTTTTTTTAAGTTGAAATGCTAATTCAATATTTGTATAGAAAACACTTACCTACATAAAAGTATTTTTAATAGAAATATATGTCGAATTTGACATATTTCATGATTCCCTAAAATCATGATTTAATGACCTTAATTTTAATTGTTAAATCAAACAAATTGTTTTTCTTTTACAATTTAATCAAATATAATTTTTTTGTAACTTTGAATTTAAAAAGAAGAATACAGACAATCAATTACTCAAGGGAATAGCTACTATGTTGTGTAGCAATACGGTGTAAAACGATTATTATAAAATTACCATATGAAAGATACCTTCATAAGGCAACATCAAGGACAGAAGTCAGACACAAAGATATATACTTGTAGTGAACTGTTTATTTTCTTATTATATTGTTACTCAAAATTGTACCGGATATGTGTGAGTAAATTATCGCTTGTAGTGTCTATGGAAAAGCATGGTGATGGCTATAATATATATATATATATATATATATTGAAGTAAAGGTTTTAGCAATATTTTTCAAGTATCGGCATAAGTTATTATTGTCGCTTGTCGAAAAATATGATGTTGTGAGCGACCCGGTGCCGAGCTATGTACTCATTACCTCTGTGTGTTAGATAGATTTTGTTTTATTATTTCAACTCCTTACCACACAACTACGTTTCTAATCGAATCTGGAAACTATTTAATAATTCTACAACGGTTTTTATAGACTCCTGTATCGGAACGTACGTGCAATTATGAGATCCATTTAGTGTTTTTAATGTATAAATCGTGCTCCGAAGAAGGCTTGTTGGCTTATCAGATTAATACGCAGTGTATAAATTAGCATCAAAACATGGGTGTGTGGTGAGCAGTTTGAGAATACGAATTGATGTTCCACATGTAGTGAATGTTGATACTTACTATGAATGGGTCGCAGCGAGCACCCGGGTTGGCTCGAGCCGAGGGCCGAGACACGTCGGCCGCCGTCCCGTGCTTCTAGTTGCCTAATATGTATAACCGAAGCAGACATACACGATAACATTCATCTCTTCAACGATATTTATTTTTATTTGCTCTTTATTTTTCTAAGCGCTACTCATAAATGCATAGGAAGATGCTTATTTCGAGACAGGCTACGAAAGCAATCATACCTACGTGACTTAGCCCCCGTTCTGGTCCCGTGTCCGAGGTGCGGACTATCTGAATAATGCAGAGTATGTTTGAATATATGTAACGTTAATTTTTCTACGTGTAGGGGAAATCTTGTATCGAGTGGAACTTCCCATGATGGAGGAGATAACGCTCATTTATCTCGAGGACGAGAGTAAGTTTTGGGAGTGAGGCGTAGCTTGCGAGTGCCGTAGCAGATACCTTACCTCCCGCATTCTGGTTATGATCATCAATTAGAAACGTAGTTTTCATTTCAATAACACTCCAGTTTTTTATTATTTGTCATTCTTTCTTTATGTTCAGTTGTTTTTTAATTCATACAACGCGATTATTCTAATAGCCTCTCCGCACTCGAAATTGTTACAATCGAGCTCACGATGGTGTTTGATCATATTTCCAAATTGTAATGAACGAGAGCGTTATCCGCGGACTCGCTCGACTCTCGGGCACTGCGAGCCGGCAGAGCGCGTGCTCTAGTCTAGACTGTTACTAGTTAGTTGTGGAGTGGGGCCACTGGAAGCACACGAGGACACAAGAGCCGCCTCTGTCACACAGCTGACGCTTCGGCGCGCATGTCGCACAAGCACGCGCACGCGCACGCGTACAAAGCGCTTTGCCTTAGTTACACACGCGCCACGTACACACCTTGACACTACCGTCTCACGAGCATGTTTCGAACTTACGATATGACTTCACAACATTCTCATTCGAGCTTGTTTTAATTTTTTCAAAATTAAGCTGTGCTGGTTTTTATTTAAAGTTAGCGTTTTTAGCTTCAGATGTTTAGGGATGCTGTAATTTTTAACTAGCCTAGTGATCGCCGACATACTGTTTGTATCACGGTCTGTACATTTGCTTATTTTTACATGGACTGTATGTGGAAAGTGAAGTATTTTTTCGTGTTATAGTCAGAATTATATAAATACAATAAATAGATTATTATTTACTTAATCCTGGCTCTGATCTCTTGTACGCAGTATTGTAAGTAAATTGGCATGTGCAATTTGAAACAAGATACATACAAGTGAAATAGAAGACTGCTTTGTTTTTGGCGGGGTCGGTCTCTCGGTCTACAAATACTTAATTTTATCTTGTATCGAAATGCTAACTATTATGAAAAGTAATACTTCGGCATTACTTTATCGTAGGTAGTGTAATATCAATGTTATAGAGACGCTTGTCAAATTCTTGTACAATTATGTTCAAAATATGTTATGTACAATGTAGTTTATATGTATATTCATATAGTATATTAAAGGTAGATTAGGTAATGCATCATTTGTTTTGTTACAGTAGGTACCAAAAAGAGAAATACATAATTGTATAATATTTTACGCTGCTTAAAATAAGACATATATTGTGTTAGGTACAAATATCTACACTCTTTAGCATTAATTGGTGAATAGTATCGATAGAATTATATATTCTAGTAGGGATCAATCAGGCACTTAAATCAGCATGCTGATCAAACATTTATAACACAATTCGTTGTTGGATATACCTATGGATTTCGTATATCTGTGGCACAACAACATATTGCACGTAAAAATATTAAGCACGAATTGCACGATAGTGTCAATTGGTGCGGAAGAATCTTTCGTGCAATATTATACGATGACAACTAGCATACAAATATCATTATGGCGCTCACAATATGCCTGGTTTATCACGTTAGTATAGCCATAAAATAACAAATCAAACCATGAACCTAGTTTTCTATACGCTTTAAAATATATAGTTCATAGCAACTGTTTTCTTCACTAGATATTCAACCTTTTCACTTGCACTATCATAAATTGACGCAAATTTTTATAATAATATTGTCTATGTTATATTTTACAGGTCAAGATGAAACGGTGCTATCGTATGAAACAGTCCAGCAGTTGACCATTACTTACACGCGGCCTGTAATTATCCTCGGCCCCCTGAAAGACAGAATAAACGACGACCTAATATCGGAGTTCCCTGAGAAATTCGGCAGCTGCGTGCCTCGTAAGAACCCGTTTTCTGTTTTATCATTTATTTGCTGAAGCCTATAATTATAAAGCTAAATTTATGTCCAGGGTGGAAATGTGCCTTTAACGATACTATTTTTAAAACTAGTATAGCTCGTTACAAATGCCATTTTCTGTACAGACACAACGAGACCTCGTCGCGACTACGAAGTGGACGCGCGCGACTATCATTTTGTGGCGAGTCGCGAGCAGATGGAGCGCGACATACAGAACCATCTCTTCATTGAGGCGGGGCAGTATAACGACAACCTTTACGGCACCTCGGTCGCGTCCGTACGAGAAGTCGCAGAAAAGGTAGTATTTTAGTCTCCTTTTGCTGATAAAAACCTTGTGTTCCAAACGCCCCTATATCACTTCATCACTACAGGTTTACACATGGTGTAAATAATAGACACCAGCTCCGCAATACACTAAGCTTAAATTTTAAAACCAAAATAGATATTATTTAATTTTTGTACCTACCTATTAGTCTCATCATTGTGAGGAGAAATAAATAGATTATTATGATATCCGGTCCTGTGGCAGTTTTCACCAGAACTTACTATAACATGCCATGGCATTTTAATAATGATTGGCTTTTAATCTAGTTTGAGCATGAAAAAACAATGGAATAAGTTTTATATAGTGTTCATAGAGACGTAGTTTACCCACGTGACAAATTTCATTCAAATCTTATCAGCCATTACAACGAGATTGTCTAACAAGTATTTTCACGATTTTTTGCTAATGATGTTGCCTATATTATGTTTCAGGGCAAACATTGCATTTTGGACGTTAGCGGTAACGCAATAAAGAGATTACAAGTGGCGCAACTGTATCCTATTGCCATATTTATAAAACCAAAGAGTGTAGAATCCATTATGTAAGTATTAGCTGTTGGACTATGATAACAATTAATTATCGAAAGGTTTAACAACAATAACATTATTTCTTTTATTAAGGGAAATGAATAAGCGAATGACTGAAGAACAAGCAAAGAAGACATACGAACGCGCCCTTAAAATGGAACAAGAGTTCGCTGAGTACTTTACTGGTATGCATACTTTAATTTCGATTACACTTTGAATCTATCTGTCATCAACAATTATGTACTGTTATAACATATGTTTATTTTGATGCAGCCGTAGTGACAGGCGACACGCCGGAGGAGATCTACGGGAAAGTGAAGGCGGTGATCACTGCGGAGAGCGGACCCGCCGTGTGGGTGCCGCGTCGCGAGCCGCTGTGAACCCGCCCCAGTGCCATACCCCGACCCGCGACACCTATTATAGTGCCTCGAGTTCACTCGCCAACTTTCCGATACTACGATATTTCATCCGACGCGTGAGCTCGGTCGGAATCTCCCGCCCCTTCGCCTTCGGTCTCGAACGACGCGACGCTGACGGGGAGCGACGAGCCGCGCGGGCCGTCCCTCCGATATTATAAAGCAATAAACCCTGCGGACCGACCGGCGGCCGACTCCCCGGTGTCTCCGGCGCTCTGTAGATTAAAGCTCAGACTTTCCTATATCACTGCTTCGTAGATAAATCCTATTCGAGTTCGTTTAGAGTAAAACTTTATTTATAATCTTATGTAAATTTCCACCCGAGTAAATCGTTAAACCGAATTGATTGATTGTCAATGCGATTCACCATAGATCACTATATTACGCTTCTGTTTATTGTGAAAGATCTATATCTAGCGTTAACTTTTCGTCGAATGCGATGTTTGTATGAAATTATTATTTTAATTATTAGACAAAGCCCACTGATTGTGCTTCGATAACAATGTAAATTTATTGTATATTTAATAAATTTTAAAATGGTATTATACATGTTAATTTACTCAGGTTGCTAGAGATACGTTTTGAATGTTTGTCAGTGTTGAGATTTACTATGATAACAATATTCGAATAGAGAGGTTATTGTACGAGACAAGTCACGCACGATGCACAGACGCAGGCGATGTCGAAGCACTACATCGTCATGTACCTATACTCGCTAGTTGTTTACTACGACGCTGTGTAGTCGAACCCACCCCACACATGGCTAGGCTAAGACATATTATCAGGATTATTTGCTCAAGCGGCAACCTTCGTAACCATTGAATCTCATGACATTTTTCTGCACACCAATGTCCTCATTGACACATTTAGGCGAGGTGCAAAGTTGTTTGTTGATCATTTTTATAGTAAGCAATTGTGTTATATGGTGTGAAATGTCTCACCAATTAAATAGTGTTTGACATTTATTTATTGAGAATTTTATTTTCTTACGGAATAATTGAATGCCCATCTGCAAATATGGCACTAGACGCGAGCATGTAAAGCTTAAATTGCAATACGACGTTGCTGTTACTTGGTAACATGGCTAATTTCGTTCATTCATTATAATATTATGTAGTAAGTTGACTATTATATTGCAATAGTGTAATTGTATTCATTGATATTATCCACATGGTACTTAAATAGCATTATTAATAATATTATTGATAGTTTGACGGAAATACAATGAGTATTACGATATATTTGATTATTCTATACATGACAAATGCCGAATATTATTATGATTATGGAATTTATTTGTAATTTTGGAAGATTAAGGAATTGCGACAAACCCAATCGTATCGTTTTCTTATTGAAGTTACCAAAGATACAGCACTTTTGACCGAAACAACAATAATATTTCCATGGTCAGATCTAAATACACATTTCAATGCATCCACATAGTTTGTCGCGATACCTTAGATATAATTTTGTTTTGTAAATAATATTAATAAAATATTTTAATTTATTCATAAGTTTCGATACTGGTGTATTATTAACAATATTACTATGAGAATGTTTTATTTTAATAGTTATTTATTCTATTTCCTTAAGTAGGTATTCTATTTTAATAATCGAGCGTGTTAATCTGTGTAAATTAATTAAGTGTAATTAATGTCTTTTTAACATCTAGTTAACATTTTATCGGGCACCCATATTTGCAGATGTACAATGTTTATGAGTTAGTGATGTTCAATAGAATAGTTTGAATAAAATTATTTACGTTGAAAATGCAATTATTGTTTTCCTGGCGATCCAAAAACAAATTCGTTTTTTTTATCCCTTCTCTGTATAAACGATAGATGGTTATTTAATTATGAGGTGCTGAAAGGTTCTAAATTTAAATAATATCCCACCCAGGACAAACATTTCTGGTGATGAACATGTCTGTTCAGTGTCTGGGTGTAAAAATCGATACATATAAATATGTTTTTTTTTATTCCACACGTCCAGGTCTATCTAAATAACCCATGTATGTTCCTCGATTTCTTTTTGAGCTATATTTATTTTAAATATTTCAGCTGAGTCATCCTTAAAACATTTTCGACAATTTACCGAGCTTTCGGGGATTTCATGCAGCAAAATCCTTTTTTTGACGTGAAACGTCAATAAATCGACGAATACTGGCTGCATGCACGAAAAATTGTCCCGTTACGCTCATTGTACAAGGTTAATTATTCTTGCATTTAAAAAATCTGATTAAAAGTATTATTTCAGGTATTTAATCTTTTATTATTAAAAAAAGTAGCATCGGTCGGCGAGTGCAGTAATAATTGATGATAGATATTTGATTACAGTTTATTTCTATGAAAGCTTGTTCATATTTAATGTGTAGTCATAGTTTATGCATATTTAAACTTTATATCTAAATGTCAGTTATTAAAATTAATTACAAGTTATTGAATTTAGATTAACAGTGTCTTAAGAAGAACATAATCTTTATTAAAATAATTTATAATATTTTTTAAAAATTTTAACAATAAATTATCAACATTTCATCAATGTTTTGTTATGACGTCACGTTAAACTATCATCCGCAAACCGACTTTACAGAAAACCATTTTTTTTAGGATACAAATTACAACCAAAAGGTAACCACATAATAAGTAATAATACATATAGAGCTGGGTTGTAACTCAAAACATATTTATACAGAAATACAAAACTAGAAATGAATACTAAGACAAATGCGATGAAAGTGCAATTGAGTACTCCCAAATGACAATATAGATATTAAATATTTCTGCTGGGTGATGATAATGTTTCTGATGGATGAACCGGTTTGATTTGGAGGATATCTTTTAGACAATTCGTTAAATTGACGAGCCATTCTTACTATTGGATTAAAGTATGATGTATTATTTTTGTAGATCTGAAGTGCAAAGAGATTAGAAATGTTAGCCCTACGTGCGCTGTATTTAACATTGAAGGATATATGAGACAACAGAACTCTTTACTTATATGGAATGAATAATTTTATATAAGTATACAAAATCGAAATATTTCCTACGTGTATACGGTAAGGTTGAGCATTAAATTTATTCAGTGTTTGTTCATAATTCAAATTAGTGCGTCGTACATGCTGACGGTAACAAAGTATTCTCTGTATATGGAGTGAAAAAGAGTGTAGTTTTATGGGGGATTAGTCGAAAAAGTGTCCCTTTGAAAACAGCAAATTAGGTTTCGAATTCTCACCGAAATAGCGCTAGTGTAGCAAGTGGAAATGATATGAACAGAGTGAAGTGTGTTGGGTTGGTTTCCGGTAATTCTTTAAAACTATTTTCTATTTCCACTTAATTGGGGTACTTAAATCACTGAATAATTTTATTCCATACTCATGTTTGTCTATATATATCATATATATTATAATAATTATAAAAATGCGCTGTAACAAAATGGAAATGTATGTTAATAATTCGTGGCGCTCTATTTAAAATTTTTCCACTTGCTACAGCAGCGCCACCTTAATTTGTTCCCTTTCAAGGGACACTTTTTAGTACACTGAGATGGTCCTCCTTTACTTCTACACTCCTATCTCAGACATTTTCTCTGCACAGACTCAATGTCATCTGAATTGAAATTATAGTGCGGAGACCAAATCGGGCTACCATATTCTAAAGTACTTCTCACAAGTGAGAAGTAAAGATATAATAGGCTTTTTTTAAACCTTTGGTGGACCTTAAGACGAAACCGAGAAGCTGATTAGCTTTGATTATAATTTGTTGATAGTGTGGCCTGAAAGATAGCTCATCGTCAAACAGTATGCCGAGATCTTTAACGATGTAGGACCGTGTTAAGACCTGCCCATAGACCGTATATTCATTGATAATTTTGTGCCTCTTTCTAGAAAACGATATGATGAAGCATTTACTGATATTTAAATGCATATAATTAGCCACGCACCAATCCGATACAACATTTAGGTCTTGTAATGTCTGGCAATCATTTTGATTTGAGATGGCATTATATATTTTAAGGTCATCAGCATATAGTAGGCACTGACAAGAAATACGTTCAATAAGATCGTTAATAAAAATAACAAAGAGAAGCAGTCCTAAACGCGAACCCTGCGGGACCCCTGAAGTGACCCGAACTGGAGGCGAGACATATCCCTTCAAAGCAACAAGTTGACTTCTTTTGTTAAGAATAAATAAGAACACAACCATCGAAATAAACTTCCGTGGACCCCGTAAGTTGATAGTTTACTACAAAGTAGCTTGTGGTTAACTTTGTCGAAGGCCTTAGAGAAATCTGTGTAAATAGAGTCAACTTGACCCGAGACAGCAAAACTTTTACAAAGATAGTTTTTGTATACAAGGAGGTTAGTGACAGTGGACTTATTTCTTACAAAACCATGTTGACTGACAGAGAGCATGGGGTTTATGTGGTTGTATAATTAATTGTAAATTAAAGATTCGATGCTTTGTGGCCTCTCCAGAGATGATGCCAAGAGACCGGATGGTATGACATTAGTGCCGTGGCGACTAGGTCGTGCCCTGGTGTGGGACGTTACTTGTGTAGATACTCTGGCACCCTCCCACATCTCAAGCACGCGTCATGGGGCAGAAGCACCTGCGGAAAATGCACAGACCCTCAAGCGTCGCAAATACTCATGTCTATCGGATGACTATGAATTTGCGGCGTTTGCGGTAGAAACCATGGGCCCGTGGTCATCTGACACAAAATGTGCCTTTGAGGATATAGGCAAGCGTTTGGTCTTAGCCTCTGGGGGATTTGAGAGCCAGGGACTTTTTTGCCCAGAGACTAAGCTTAACCATCCAACGGGGCAACGCCGCTAGTATCTCAGGTACCATGAAGCATTTAGAGGACCTTTTATATTAGCTAAATTTTCGGTTTTGTTTTATTAGTGTATTTAAGTAACTAATCGTCGGGGATAGTGCAAATCCGCGAAACTAGCATTGGATAATTCCGCGTATCTGACAAATGTAGCCAATTTAAGTTTTCGCGGGAAAATCCCGCATAATCTTGATAGTCTGCCACCGCCTTGACACGAGTTCGTTTCGACCAATCGGAAGCCAATTTCTCGCCAAGTAACAACACTGCGTATCTTTCGCGGGCAAGTATCAACACCGCGTAAGTGACTTGGTGACACCGACAACGAGTTTGTTGTTTAATTTTGCAATAAAGCTGCTGAAATTTGGGGATCCAGATAATGTTTCTGAGCCTGCTATAACTGCTACTAACAACATTCTATCCAGTTCTCCTGAGATGAATGCCTGTATTGACGCACTAAATGGATCTTCAATCCTTGATTTTTCATCAGATGACTCTGTGGCTGATCCAAATTATGCTCCATTGTCTGAAATAACAAATGTTGCACCGATAGTTTCATCATCGGCGGACAGTAATAATGATCTGATTCCTGAAAGTCACATAGAACGCGAAGTTGTAGCTGAGTCTAGGATAAGGAAACGAAAAGCAGATAAAATGTCTTCAAAAAGGTTTAGGAATAAGAGGTTAAGAATGTTAGGTCGGGAATACATAGGTTTCAGGAAGACAGATCATGAGAAATTCATACAAGACTCTATTAGACTGGCGCGAAAACTTGGAGAGGCTTGTAGGTCAAGCAATTGTATTAGGAGCAAGGTGATTAACTGTGAATAGTTTACTGAAACTGTACGATTTAATATTTTTAAAGAATTCTGGGAGATGAGCTGGATTGAGAAAAAAATATTTGTTTCATCCTTAGTAGATAAAAAACCGACTAACAGAAAAACCACTGGAAGGGCTGATTCAAGACGAAGTAGTACAAAAATGTATTATCTGAAATTAAATGACCAAAAATATAGAGTATGTTTAAAGACATTCTTAGGGACATTAGGCATAAAGGAGTGGACTGTAAGGTACTGGTTAGGAGAGACACAGAGTAATGATACAACAATGAACAGAAGGGAGGATAATGCGTTGCCTACGAGTACGTTAAAAGAATTTGTCCAATTATTTTTAAGGGATTTCCCCAAAATGCCTTCTCACTACTGCAGAAAAGAAAGTACGAAATTATATGTAGAGCCAATAATACAGTCTAAACGTGAATTATATCGTGTCTATGTTGAAGAGGCAACATAAAAAAACACAGAGAGTGGCTTCAAGAAAACTATTTGAAGATGTTCTAAAATATGAAAACATTGCATTGTTTCAACCAAAAAAAGATGCATGTGATCTATGTTGTTAGTATAGAGTAGGTAATATTAGTGAAGAAGAATATCAGTAACACTTGTCACGAAAAGATTTAGCTAGACATGAAAAGACTTTAGACAAAGAAAGAGCGAAAAATGGAACACATCATCTTATCACTGCTGACTTACAAGCTGTGAAATTATGTCCATTTTTGAAAGCTAGTGCACTGTATTTTGAAACAAAGCTTATGGTTCATAATTTCACAATTTACAATCTGGGCACTAATAATGTAATGTGTTATTGGTTTGATGAGACCACTACTGATTTAAAAACATCAACTTATGCTTCTTATTATGTTGATTATTTAAAGAAAATTATAGAAGACTGCCCAAAAGATGTCGTTATTTTTAGTGATGGATGCACTTCACAAAATAGAAATGTTGTGGTTTCTAACACTCTCCCGCTACTGGCGATCGAAAAAAACAAACATTTTTAGAAAAGGGTCACATTCAGAAGCGAGGTGGATTCAGTTCACTCTATAATTGACAGAAAATTAAAAAATCGTGAAATATTTTTGCCTAGTCAGTACTCGTCCATTACCAAAGAAGCTAGACTAAATCCATCTCCATATGAGGTAGCAACAGTGGACCACACATTTTTTAAAGATTATAGTATTCAAAATAACTTTATTTACGATACAATTCACCCTGGGAGAGGGGTTGGTGCAAAATGTGTGGTTGATATCAGAGTACTAAAATACAATCCCAATGGTTCAATTGAATACAAACTTAACTACAATGACGAGTTTCAACTATTACCACAAAGGCCAAAAAGAATTGAGCCATTTATTCCACCACAGCCCTTTACTGATAGGTTGCCAATATCGAAATCAAAGTATGAACATTTCATTTACAACAATTAAAAAGTGTTATACCTTCAGATTGCCATGAATTCTATGACAACCTGCCATACAAAAATGCCTAATTCGTACTGTTATAAATTGCCAATGCACCCTTTGTCGCACACCACAGTCCCTTTCTTGTCTACTCGGCATTTCCTCAATCAAGCAACCCGATCATCCATTCCATTCCAGTCAGTCTCGTTCCATCATCCATCCAAGCTAGACGGCTGCAATTATTCTAGCTAAATCTTTGTATTCATTTTTTAAAAACCCTTTCTCTACGAGACCCATAACATTTGGTGGCAGCGTAAAGGGATTTAAAAATCAGTCCCCGGTACCGTCTCCTAGTTTACCGCAAATTCAACGCGAGTGCTGTAATCATAAGTGCCAACTCCCCTGGGCATAAGACAATAAGTGCAAAGTGCCCCGAGTTACGGCCCATCCAAACATCCAGTGCACGTGAAAGACCCACTGCTGCGTACTGCTCGTACTGCAGCCGGTCTCCTTCAAGATCTACAAAGCCGTTATATAAGCCATCCGTTAATACAACCGAGGCTTATCAACGCAGCCTCCGTTCCGCTGAGTGCAACATTCCGACGCGCGAGACGCGCGCGACGCTTATCAACGTCCTACCAGTCCCGCTGAATCTTCAAAATAAAAGTTCTTAGAAATGATAACAGTTATTATCGTTCTGTCTGTATCCAAGTAAGTGATCCTTTTATACATAATTTGGTCATTGCGAATACTAAACTTTAATTGTCGTCATATACTATTACTATAATCATTTAAGTCTTTTTCTATTGTGTGTAATATTTTTATTATTATATTTTTTTTTTTTAACATCCTGTGTACACTAAATATCCAAAATGTCCGAGAGTAGAGCCCCAAGTCCTAAGTTCGAGAAACCCGAGTTTGCCGTCACAGATACAGATGACGACGGCGCATCCACCTTTTGTCCTCCACCTTCTGGACCTACTACCAGGTCGCTTTCAAAAAAGAAAGTCACAGTAATCCCCAAAACAGAGCTCGATCTGAGTACTCTTTTAAAATTTATTAAACCATACGATGGTTCTAGAGAATCACTAAATTCATTTTTAGTCAACAGTAATAACGCATATGATTTAGCCACTGAACCCCAAAAAGACATTTTATTCAAATATATTCTTTGCCAATTACAAGGCAAGGCGCAAAGCGCCTGCTCCGTCAAAGAATTCACCAATTGGATTCAACTTAAAGAATTTTTGAAAACCCAATTTAGCGAGAGAAAGCATTATGCTCATTTACTCATGGACTTACAGGAGTGTAAACAACAGACAAATGAACCTGTAAGCCAGTACGCCCTTAAAATCGAATCATGCCTTTCGCAACTACTTACTGAAATATCCATTTCGCATGGCCATAAGAATAAAGAAATGTTAGGACGCACAGCAGCCATGGAGGAACTAGCCCTTCATCATTTCCAATTAGGATTGAATCCTCGGCTATCAAACATCGTTAGATGTAAGTCTCCTAAGACACTTAACGAAGCCATTAATATAGCAATATCCGAAGAAAAAATCCAACAATGTCTTTTTAAACAAAGTCCGTCTAGCACACGTCACGAAAAGCCTAATACCTCAAGGCCAAATTTCCAATTCACACGGCGTTACCCTAACCAACAATCTTCGAATCAATATAGACCGAAACCAAATTTCAATTCTAATCTAACTAATAGTAATGAGTCCCCATCTCCAATTTGTAGATATTGCAAAGCACCAGGGCATACCCTGGAACAGTGTCGCAAAAGGGAATTTAACAATAACCGCTTTAAATCCAATCAAAACCAATTTAGGACGCCCCATGTCCATTTCACTTCCAATACTGAATATCCAATTGAATCAGTTCAAGAAGAAGGTTATGATACCGTTGATTCTGAATCAAAAAACGAATAACCGTCTCGTCCCGGCGTCGTACGGGACCCTCCGTTTTAAAAATCGACACCCCTAACCAAAAGTCAAAACCCAAACTGACTCCGTCACATGGAAGTCGTCCTCATATTAGCAAACCTTCGCAGACATCGCTACGAGATGGTCCGCCAAAATCATCTGCATCCGCGCAGCAACACAATGGTGTTTGTCTGCCTAAATCCACTGTATCCGCGCAGCAACACAACGATGTTTGTCTGCCAAAATCCTCTGTATCCGCGCAGCAACACAATGGTGTTTGTCTGCCAAAATCCACTGTATCCGCGCAGCAACACAACGATGTTTGTCTGCCAAAATCCTCTGTATCCGCGCAGCAACACAATGGTGTTTGTCTGCCAAAATCCACTGTATCCGCGCAGCAACACAACGATGTTTGTCTGCCAAAATCCTCTGTATCCGCGCAGCAACACAATGGTGTTTGTCTGCCAAAATCCACTGTATCCGCGCAGCAACACAACGATGTTTGTCTGCCAAAATCCTCTGTATCCGCGCAGCAACACAATGGTGTTTGTCTGGCAAAATCCACTGCATCCGCGCAGCAACACAATGGTGTTTGTCTAGCAAAATCCACTGCATCCGCGCAGCAACACAATGGTGTTCGTCTGCCAAAATCCACTGTATCCCCCACATGCGAACAGAAATTAGAACCCCTAAAGTCATCTAAATCTAATGTGTTTGAAATCACAAATAACCCCGCAATAATGCTACTACCTCATGTCCTTGTCGAATGCCCTGTATCAGATATTCCTTTATCCCTGCTTGTAGACTCAGGATCATCTGTAAGTCTATTGAAACATTCATGTATAGAAAGACATCCTAAACTAGTAAAAGAAACCATTCAGTTAAAAGGTATTGATTCATCAGAAGAAACCATTAGAACCCGAGGTCATTTCCAACTTAAGTTACGTCTACCTACATCTAGCATATCGCATCAATTTCATGTTATTGACAAAATACACCTACCTTATGATGGCATAATAGGTTCCGATATGCTTAATGCCCATAACTGCAATATAGATTATAATAGTAATCTACTCAAACTCGGTAGATCATCCTTAAAATTATACTTTCATGACCCTGCATACTTGATTCCCGCAAGAACTGAAACTATTATTGAGTGTTCTGTTCAAAATCCCGAAATCAAAGTCGGATTAGTCCTTGACTATAAATTATCTGATACCTTATTAATTGCAAATTGCTTAGTACAAGTTAAGGATAACAACAGAATTAACATATCCGTAGTAAATACCTCTGAAGATCCAGTTACATTAAAATCAAATCTTAATTTGAAACTTACCCCAATTAATCCCTTAGAGTTTAAAACCCAATATTTTAATGTTGTAAACCACGTTCATGCCGCAACTAACAGTGTTACACGAACTGAAGAGGTCCTTAAACAGTTACGTGTCTCACACCTTAATAGCGAAGAAAGGGAAGCCCTTTTGCAATTATGCTCAGAATTTTCCGATATTTTCCATCTTCCCGGAGAAAATCTTACATATACGAATGCCCTAAAACATGAAATAAAGACAACAACGGATATACCAATTCACACTAAAACTTACCGATTCCCTGAGGTTCATAAAACCGAAGTCCGTAACCAAATAGATAAAATGCTGAAACAAAATATTATTGAACCTTCTGATTCCCCCTGGTCCTCACCTATATGGGTCGTCCCGAAAAAGCTTGACGCTTCCAATACGCAAAAATGGCGAGTCGTGATAGACTACAGGAAGCTTAACGATATCACTATCGGTGATACTTATCCTATACCACAGATTACAGAGATTCTAGATCAACTCGGCAAAAGTAAATACTTCTCAACCTTGGATTTAGCATCCGGATTTCATCAAATTCTTTTGAACGAATCCGACAAAGCCAAAACAGCCTTTAATGTCCCGGAAAGACATTTCCAATTCCTAAGAATGCCGTTCGGGCTCAAAAATGCCCCTTCTACCTTTCAAAGGCTGATGAATTCCGCCTTATCCGGGCTCCAAGGAATCCGTTGTTTCGTGTATTTAGACGACGTAGTCTGTTACGCATTCGATATCCCAACGCATATTGCAAATCTAAAATCAATTTTCCAAAGAATCCGCAAATTTAATCTTAAACTACAACCAGACAAATGCGAATTCTTACGTCGCGAAGTATGTTATCTTGGTCATGTAATTACTGAACAAGGCGTCAAGCCAAATCCCTGTAAAATAAAAGCAGTTACTGAATTTCCAATCCCAAAGTGTCCTAAAGATATAAAATCGTTTCTCGGTTTAGTCTCCTACTATCGCCGTTTCATTCCCGATTTTTCCAAAACTGCTAAAGCCCTTACCAATCTTTTGAAAAAAGACATTCCCTTTAAATGGGAAAATCAACAGCAATTAGCCTTTGACACATTGAAACATAAGTTAACGACTGCTCCACTACTTATCTATCCTGACTTCTCTAAATCATTCATCCTCACCTGCGATGCTTCAAATTACGCAGTTGGTGCCGTGCTCTCGCAAGGACCTGTCGGTAAAGATCAACCCGTAGCCTTCGCATCACGAACCCTCAATAAATGCGAATCCAATTATAGCACAACTGAAAAAGAGTTGTTAGCCATTCTATACGGTTGTAAAACTTTCCGTCCATACCTTTATGGTCACAAATTCCAAATCATAACTGATCACAGACCATTGAGATGGCTGTTTAATCACAAAGATCCCGGTAGCAAACTCCAACGATGGCGGTTAAAATTAGAAGAGTATGAATATGAAATCACATACCGCAAAGGTAAATTAAACTCCGCTGCTGACGCTCTTTCCAGATATCCTGTAAATCCTATATATCCTGAAAATAATAATACTGACCTTAACATTGAAATCTCGCAGGAATCACCTTTACCTGAAATTGCTCAGGAAACCCTCGATCAACTAATAACAATAGATCTTAGTCCATTAGACGATAAAGATTTTGATTTTAGCCCACTGAGTCCTCCAGATCCCGTTGATCCTCTTGCTATACCAATTCAACAATATCCCCAAGTAGAATCGGAACCCCAACCTTCAACAAGTTGGCAAAAACCTGAAACCTTACCTGTCTCTTCTTATCCCAATCCTAGAAGTCCCACTTCAGTACCTGAAACCTTACCTGTCTCTACTTATCCCAATCCTAGAAGTCCTACTTCAGTACCCGAAACCTTACCTGGTTTTACTTACCCTAATCCTGAAACTCCTCCTTCCGCGCCAGAAGATTTACCTTTATCCGATGAAACCTATAACAAATTTCTAAAATCATCTACAAAGCCACACAATACTTATATTACAGAACATAATGAAAACTTACTTAAAGGAACACAAAAGCTAATAATAATACCAACCTCACTGGATATGGACGAGTCCATGCCCTATGTCCAGGAAATCCTCAGCAATTGTCCAAACCCCGAACGGGACGAATTCTTAAAACTAGAAAGGCCTTTACATACCTTTTTACCTCTTGCCATTGGGAATAAGACTTACCTCTTCTTATTTACAAAGGTACATCATTTCGACGATCACTCGTATCCCGACATATTTAAATCCTTAAAATATGCACGTGATGAAATAATCATGTCTTATCCCACAGTAAATGAAGTTAGTACTTCCGATTTTAGAAATCCTTTTGATAAACATTCCTTTGCGAAAATCCATAATATGATAGCTTACTTATTCGATGGAACAAACATAAGTATTCATATTTATCATAACAACATCATATATCCCTCACTAAGTGAAATCCCAAAAATCCTTAAGGAAAATCATGACATCCCCATTGCAGGACATCTAGGTTCCTCGCGAATGCTAAGCCGTGTCAAGGAACGGTTTTTCTGGAAAAATATGTACAGCGACATAGAAAACTACGTTAAAAAATGTCCATCATGTCAAACCAATAAAGCCTTGCGTAAAATAAATAGAGCACCAATGGTTATAACATCCACTTCTACGTCCCCATTCGAAAGGCTAGCCCTTGATATTGTAGGTCCTCTACCCGAGTCTGGTACAGCTAAACTTAAGTATATCCTAACTATGCAAGATGACTTAACTAAATTCTCAATAGCATACCCTATACGTAGTAATACCGCGCAAGAAGCAAGCGACTGTCTTCTTCATTTTATTTCTCTGTTTGGTATCCCCAGGCGCATACTTACCGATCAAGGTACCAATTTTACAGCAGATCTATTTAAGAAAACATGCGAGTTTCTTAAGATCAAGCAACTATGGTCGTCACCCTACTAGAAAGATCCCATTCCACGCTAAAGGAATACCTTAAGTCATACGTAAACGAGGACCAAGATAACTGGCCTCGATATGTATACACCTCTATGTTAGCGTATAATACAGCAGTACATTCCACTACACACTACTCGCCCTACGAATTATTATTCGGTCATAAACCACACATTCCAGATTCAGTTTATGAAACATCCGATACTACATATCCCGAATATGTAAAGTTGCTACAACATAGGATGAAACACGCGCGTGACAAAGCCTTAGAATATATCCACAGATCCAAAACAAATTCCAAAACATATTATGACACGCGCACACGTCCCGCCGAATATAAGGTAGGCGATTACGTTCTACTAAAAAACCATTTAAGATTGCGTAAAGCATTATCACCCCTATGGAAAGGTCCATACAAAGTTGTCAAAATACATGGCAACCATTCCTTATCACTACTTATAAACAGGCGTCACGTGAAACACCACTATGACGAAGTCAAACACGTAGAAGTACGCGAGGTACCTTCTACATAAGATAGTAATTTACGCTTACATTTTACTTTTCCTTTTATTTTTACACACTAATATCCTTTTTAATGATTATTAGACATAAGATTCTCTATATAATATACAATAATAATAGATATAATTAAGTGTTAAGATTAGAACATACTTAAAGTAGTCCTATCATAAAATAGGTTAAACATAGTAGTAATTCCCATATCTTTTATTTACAGCGTACTGGCCCAAGGTCACCAAGATTATGTCCAACCGATCAACTCTAGTTCCGGCATATACTTTGATCCAATTGGTGAACTCAAAATAAATATCGGCTACCTAGACATAGTCACCCCATTTGATATTTCTTACATCGGACCTCATATTGAAAACATTAATTCAATATTAGGCACTGTCCGCTTTTTATGCAATCAAATCCAAATTGAAACCCCAAGCGACTTAGAATGTCATAACGTACTAGAGCCACTCACTGTTAGGTATAATGATATTATTTCCGAGTATTCTTCTATTACTCACCTTTTAAATAATAATAGATACAAACGTGGAGCATGGATAGGTGGTATAGGCACTTTATCCAAAACCATATTTGGGACTCTAGACGAGGACGACGCTGTCAAATATGACAACGCCATAAGGAGTATTCAGAATAATGAAAAAAGGCTGAGTTCATTAATGAAAGAAAATATCTTAGTTACAAGTTCTACTTTGTCCAAATTTAATGATACTATTCATAAGATAAAAATTAATGAAGCCAGGCTTAATGATGCTATCGACAACCTCTCGTTAACTCTAAAAAATGTATCAATAATTTCAAACGATTTAAATACGAAAACCAATATTAATTCGATCTTAAATAGCTTAGAAGCTTCCATACTAACTTTATCATTTCAGTTGGAAGACATAACAAACGCTATTATGTTCAGTAGTCAAAACATCCTTCATCCGGCTGTTTTACCGCCCACACAGTTATACCAAGAGCTTGTCGATAACTATAGACACTTACCTGTAGATTTAAAATTACCAGTAAGCTTAGAATTAAGTCATATTCATATATTAATGAATATATCTAATGTAGTTTGTTATAGTCTGAATAATGTTATCGTTTTTATACTGCGAATACCCTTAGTATCGACTAAGGTATACAATCTGTTTCATAATGTAGCCTTACCTACCCCACATAATAGTGTAAAACCAAATTCATTTAGTTTTATAATTCCTACCAGCAAATATTTCGCAATGACCAAAGACAAATCAGAATATCTTAAGCTTGATTCACTGAAAGAATGCAGAGCGATAAGCCCTCGCGAATACATCTGTAACGTGATGACAGTTTTCCCAACAAGTGCAAATCCCAGTTGTGAAAGTGAACTTCTATCTAATGTTATCAGTGTTTTACCAGTGCAGTGCCGAACGGATTTCATTCACGGAAACTTAGATCTATGGAAACCACTATCTAATAATAATTGGATATTTGTACAATCCCAGCGAAATAAATTATATATTGAATGTCCTAATCAGAAAAGCTTAGAGATTAACATTATCGGAACAGGAATCCTTAAAATCGCCCGTAATTGTATTGCATATTGTAAGACTACTAAACTTATACCTAAATTCGACAACATCAAGATCAATGTCACTGTGCTCCATTCCGACTTTAATATAATTAATGATTCATGTTGTACTTTAGATAAATTTAAGTTAGAAATAGGTAATGAACCTCGTATCAAATTAAATAATATAGATTTGGATATTTTCACGTCAGAAACCAGATCTAAGCTAAAATCCATGTCAGTCGAAGCCGACAAAATCTTAAACCAACACCAGATTATAAAATACGAGACTCATTACTCGACTATATTAATTTTAATTACTTGTATAATTTCTCTTTTTTGTATGTTTAAATTACTAATGTATATTAAATCACACAGCCGTCTATCCTGTCGCTTTCCTATGTTTTCCCAGTCTGTCCCAGTAAACTCACCTGAGAATGCAACACCAAGTCCCGATCCTGTCATACCTATTAAAATCCGTAAGCATCAACCAAATCCGGAAGATATTCCGTCCCCCAGTATTAGAATAAACATATAATTTTCTTTCCTAAACTTCGACAACCCCGAAGTTTAGTCTACCCCTGGGAGGTGTTATAAATTGCCAATGCACCCTTTGTCGCACACCACAGTCCCTTTCTTGTCTACTCGGCATTTCCTCAATCAAGCAACCCGATCATCCATTCCATTCCAGTCAGTCTCGTTCCATCATCCATCCAAGCTAGACGGCTGCAATTATTCTAGCTAAATCTTTGTATTCATTTTTTAAAAACCCTTTCTCTACGAGACCCATAACAGTACCAACCAATTATTAATTAATAGTAATCTATACCTGTTCACACCTTATAAATGAACAATTTGGTTATTTTATTTTAGTTAGAAATGTTTAGTTCCTTTGTTGATTTTTTATAATTTGATTTTAATTATTACCTACAAGTGCCTACTTTTATTTTTAAGTACGTAATTTAAAGCACTAAGACTGTTTGATTTTGGTATAATTTTATTTTATTAATATTTAAGATTTGTGATATTCTGGAGTATTCCAATTTTAATTACTTAAAAGGCTGATTATCCTCTGAATAAATATTAGCTTCAATTAAACTAGTGTTAACACTTTAGAACTATTCATTTATTTATAAGAGTAATTGAAAGAGATGTTTATGAGAGTAATTTAGTTTATAACAGATACATATATATAAGAGAAAAAGTTTATGTTAGTTTTGTTACATTCATTTTATTATTTTATTTTCAACATTAAATAATATTGTTGTTAAAATTATGATATTTCTTTAATTTCAAAACCGCGTACCTTCCTCTTAAGTTCCAATGTTATAAGTTTATGGTCAAAGCAAATACGCGTAATTGTCGTAGAGCCTTAATTATTTACTTAAATTGATATATTTTCTAACAAGAGATAAAACACATTACTAATTACTTTTTATGTAAAAATGAGCTTAAAGTTAATTGAATTAATAAAGTTATTAAGTTTTAACCTTCCTCTGTAAAACTGGGTCTATTGCAGATACGCGGCCTTTACGTATGGTAGATTCGCGGATTTACACTATCCCCGAGTGTTCCAATTTAATTAGTAATAATAATAATCATAATAAATTACATTCCCTTTAAGATTCGAATAATTTCGCAAAACAAGATAAAATACTTATTGGTCTATAATTCTCGCATTTGGATTTATCGTCCCTTGTGAAAATTGGAATAATGTGCGCCGTTTTACAACACTTAGGGAAAATGCCACTGGCGAGAGATTTATTAAAAATGATACATAAAGGTAGTTAATTGCTTGCCACATGCCTTAACAAAAACAGGAGGAAGTAAATCAGGGCCAGCGCCCTTGTTGATATGAACTGCTTGATTCTGAGCAATACATCATCTTCTGTGATTACTATGGATGAGAGCGAACTATTGAGGTAATTTTTTGAGTTATGTGTTCATTAAAATCAGCTGTGGATGAATCATGATTATTACTATCAAAAACAGATCCAAGGTAACGGGAAAAGAATTCACAAACACCTTGCCCACATGACGATGATTCACTACCATGTTTCATAATATCAGGCATGTATCCACCCTTCCTATTATTAACAAACGTCCAGAATAACTTATGTTTTTTTTAATGGAATCTTCAGTCGAGCTAAGATATTTTTTATAACATTCAGCAAGAAACCTTTTAAATCTATCCCGCAGTAAAGAAAAAGAATCATAATCACAAATTTGTGATATTTATTCTTTTCCTCATTACCTACATTTAATTAAAAACCTACAAAATCTGCTGTACCAAATAGGATAAGTTGAAGGCTTCATAGTCATAACCGGTGTCATCTTTATATGCATTATCATAAAAAATATAATTTTAGGTTAATATGTGTACTTATTAAATTTAATTAAAGTTGAGTTGAAATCACCCACATAAAATTGTTCAATAAGTTTTGTCGTTCGATAAGAGAGGGCGTTGCCACTAGCCCAATTTTTTTTTTGTTTTGTTAGTACACTCAAGGCCGGATTTAAATTTGTGCCGCCCTGGGGCACTAAAGAAAATGCCGCCCTATGACTTAAATTTTATTTTAATAGTTTTGATATCTTACATTTTAAGAATTAGAATAACTAATTGATTGCAGGAAATTTATTATAGTCTAAGAGCCCGTGAACCCCAGACCTTCGTTATTTTATAAAAGCTGAAAAGTTGTCAGCGCATGCTCCTAACACAGGTAAGAACGATGGACCATTATGAAGTTTGGGTTACCCTGGCTTTGGCAGGTAAACGGTACTAAAGGTGTGTAAAATACCGATCTAAATTCATCAAATAATAAAGTGTGATTTTTTGGTATTACCTTCAGAATATTATTAAAAATCACGTCATTAATTGCCAGACACTTATCATCGTGGCAACCCCTTGCCAGACACCCTTAATGTTCATGAAATTATAATTCTACTTACGTTATAGTATAAAAGCTGATTTTTATATATAATACATGGGTAATAATTAGATAATGTTTCCTCATTAGCCAGACATTTTTGATAGTTCCAACCCCTTGCCAGACAAGCATGTAGGGTAGCTGTAGGAGCGAGCGCGAGACAGTATATATGGGTGGGTGCGAGTGAGATAGCGAGTTAGGTCTGCCGCGATCCCTCCTTGCGCAGTTGTTATTTCTACTGCGCATGTATTGTTTAGTACTTAGTACTTGTTTACATCAGCTAAAATAATCTTATATGCTATCTTCAAGTATTATTAATTTAATATTCATTAATAATTAACACCATAAAATATTTAGAATATGTACAGACTATTAAGTATATTCAATATTATTAGTGTAACCTTAGTGATACGTATATCATATATTTACAATTTGTTTGTGATTTTTTCAATGAACGTGATTTTGTATTAAAAAACCAGTCATGGGTGATACATTAATTTGTGTTATTTGTAACAAAAGTAGTGGCAAAATAATATTATTTTCTGACGAGACATTGAAAAAATGTGAATTAATTTTAAAATTGCGAAAAAAACATAACCTTAAATATAATAACATCATTCTTCCACGTGAATATACAGAGAGTGGTTATCACAGGGAATGTTACAAATCATTCACAGGACTGATGAAAAAATATTTTACCCCAGAACCTAAATTCTCAAAAGAGTAACAGTGACGAAGAAAATGATAATATTGATGATAATGATGATAATGAATAGAATAATATTTTCTGTTATACACTATAATAATAATAATCAGTCATGTCATCAATCTATTTTTTTATACTTTATAATAACTTGTAATGTCATTCATCTATTTTTAATTAAATTTTTGAGTATTATTTTGTTTGGTTTTTTTTATAACCTACTATTAATAGAATAAATTTAAATTTTTAACAATTTAATGTAGTTGTAGCATCGAATGTCTTTTCTTGAGATGTTTTTGAGATTTACACAGATTATTAGTTATATAAATCTGTGCCAAAAAGTTTATTTGCATGTCATTATCTCATTATAATCATGCCATCTCACTCGCACCCACCCATATATACTGTCTCGCGCTCGCTCCTACAGCTACCCTACATGCTTGTCTGGCAAGGGGTTGGAACTATCAAAAATGTCTGGCTAATGAGGAAACATTATCTAATTATTACCCAAGTATTATATATAAAAATCAGCTTTTATACTATAACGTAAGTAGAATTATAATTTCATGAACATTAAGGGTGTCTGGCAAGGGGTTGCCACGATGATAAGTGTCTGGCAATTAATGACGTGATTTTTAATAATATTCTGAAGGTAATACCAAAAAATCACACTTTATTATTTGATGAATTTAGATCGGTATTTTACACACCTTTAGTACCGTTTACCTGCCAAAGCCAGGGTAACCCAAACTTCATAATGGTCCATCGTTCTTACTTGTGTTAGGAGCATGCGCTGACAACTTTTCAGCTTTTATAAAATAACGAAGGTCTGGGGTTCACGGGCTCTTGCTCTATTATGTATTATATAGCATTTATTACACATTCTTTCTTTTTAAAAAAACATCCAACTTAGGAGTTTTACTCAAAACCTCTTGCTCCTTTTTACTTTTGTCCAAAGCGCATTTTCGGTACTCATATCCACTTAATTTTTTGCGTCCATCAGCCATATTCAAAAATTAATTTTAGATTTATGCTCAACAAAATTGAAAGTCTTTGCAGGTTAGATTAATCTGAACGTCAAATATAAATGAAACTATATTGCAGAAACCTAGTTACATTTGAATACTGACTGAAGGTGGCAGCATGTGTAGTCGACAGTTGATTTGATTCAAAAATATAAAATTGTTCTTTTTAATTAAAATTAATTAGTGTTATTGGATAATTCTCCAATTTTAGAAAAATTCATTAATCAATAAAAGTTTCTGTTATCAAAAAGACATACATAATTTGAAAATATTTTAATTCTTCAAAAAAACTACATAAATTTATCAATTCCAGAAAATAAAAATATCAACTTTAATTTTTTCAAACCTTTATGGAAATAAATAAATTAAACTATTTGAATAGTTTTTACTTAAATTTCCTATATTATAATATACAAAATTTTAATATGATACGTAATACTTGAATTATATTTCTTGAAAGATAAAATGTTTATTTAAAAGAATTAGTTAGTTATATATTGTATAGAAAATTTTATCTCACTTTCCAAATTTTGCCGCCCTAGAAAATTTGCCGCCCTGGGCACTAGTCCCGACTGCCCCTAGTATAAATCCACCACTGAGTAGGTACACTCTTCATATGAACGTATGTGAAGTTTCATTTCAATCTGTCGATTCATTCTTTGTTTACAAGCCATTTAGTGTCGCCGTGTCACAGTATTTTTTTACGATGGAAAAAAATTTAATATCGTGCAGTGATAAAATTCTTATTTTTGGAAAAAGCACTAAAAGAAATTCACGAACGAATGTTAAAAGTGTATAATGGTTGTTCACCTACAATTAGAACAGTAGAAAGATGGGTTGCTGAATTTAAACGTGGTCGTACAAGCCTTGAAGACGATCCACGTGAAGGACGTCCAAAAAGCGCATCAACACCAGAAATCATAGCCAAAATACAGGATATGGATTTGGAAAATCGTCGATTGACTGAGCGAGATTTAGTAGAGGCTCTACACATCTCATTAGGCAGTGTGAGCCATATTTTAAGTGAAATTTTGGGTTTTAGAAAGCTGTGTGCACAATGGGTGCCGCATTCGCTAACTATGGAACAAAAACACATTCGAATGCGACTTTCTCAGCAACCTTTGGAGCGTTTTAAAAAGGATAAAGTGGATTTTGTGCGTCGATTCATCACTATGGATGAGACTTGGGGGATATCATCATGATCCTGAATCAAAACTAGAGGCTAAAGAGTGGTGTGAACCTGGTTGTTCGGCATCGAAACGAGTTCGTGTCCGGAAATCGGCTAAGAAGGTTATGGCATCAGATTTTTGGGATGCGAAATGAATTTTGTTTGTGGATTACTTGCAAACTGGTAAAACAATTAATTCTGAATATGATTGCAACCTTTTGGACCAGCTGAAGGAAAAGATTCGTGAAAAAAAAAATTTGTTGGAGCATCCACCGTATTCACCAGATTTGGCCCCCAGCGACTTCCATTTATTTCCAGAACTCAAAAAATTTATGCGTGGCAAGCGTTTTTCATCGAATGAAGAAGTCATAACGGCTGTTGAACCGTATTTTCCAGTTCTTCCGGGTTCTCACTTCATGGATGGAATCAGATTGGAGGATCGTTGGAGCAAGTGTATTAATGTTCAGGGAGATTATACTGAATAATAAAGTGTATTTTGAACCATAAAATTGTGTTTTTCTTATCGAACAACCTATTATGTTGCAAATAAATCGATCTACGAAGTAGAATTTTGACATTACGTGTATTAAAATTACTGTCAAAAGGTCCATCAATCCATGGATTTTCCATCAAGATTGCATATTAATTAAATAGACTAATCTATCACCAGGGAGCTACTCGCGCGGAATGCTCCGGGCTCGGATAAGATAACTAATAAAGTAGTTAAATTCTTCTCCCCGACGGTCATCACTCTTCTGGAGTCCGCTGCCTTGGTGTGTATATTCTTTCCGCAACAGTGGAAGGAGGCGCAAGTCATAGATATCTCTGAACCCGGCAAACCTAGATCCGAGCCCATCAGTTATCGTCCCGTAAGTCTGCTCAACGTCATGGATATGATTGATGAGAGACTGATTTATATCCGATTTATCGATATAATATCGCACCCTCAGAACGATAGGGGCTTAACTCAAAAAAACACTTTTGGCACATCTCTGATTGGGTCACTTTTGCACAGAGGGGGGAGGTGTTAAAGATTGTTGCATTACTGCCCCGCGAGCAGACTATGTATAGTTAGCCGTGAGTACTTTAAAAGATATGTAATCCACTTCATCCCCAACAATTTATGGCAATATTTTTACATTTAGATAACCTATAAATCATGGAAAGCCATGATGATATTAACACTTACATGATTAGTAAGAAATGAATATGACTACTAAAGAAATACAAAAATAATGATTTTAAATTGATTTGTTATAAGTAGTTTCTATAGACGGTATTAAGCTTCAATATAATATAAGTAATTCGCAATTTTCAAGATCGGACAGATCGTTTTCCGAGTTACAAAATAATGTACAAAAACAGATTCTAGAGATTTATATAGAAGTATGGGTTATTTAATCATAAGTTATAGTAATCATGACGTAAATATTCTATCGTTACGCGCGTTTTTTTGTATTGTTTCGTGCATAACGACATGCACCTTTGGTGTATTTAATCTCAAAGTCGGGGTCTTCATAAAATGTAATCCACTAATCTTCTATGGATATTAATGAGTGTATAGCAAAATCGTCTTTAATTTACTGTTAAGAATTATCTTAACAATTTACGCACGGGAGAAGACGCGCGGGCGCGGAACACCACTCCCTCTACCATTGCGTGTACCCCACCAGCGCCGGGGGCCCGGCGACGCCGCGTCAGCCGCCAGCGCACCACTTGCGTTATCGGAACCCGTCAGCGACGCACAGTTTTTGATATATTTGTTGGCTGGCAATACAACCACCCTTTATTAATACAGTCCGCTTTTCTTTTAACGTCCACAAGACCCTTACACTTACAAAAGTGTCAATTTTAACTGGAGGGGATTATTCATGGTTGTACGCTTATAACTAAAAATAATTATCTTCACGCCCATTATTTCCGTAGAGATAGGCAATGTCTCAGTACCCCACATGTCACCGATGATTTTAAGTCCACACATAACATGTGGGGTAAATAATGTTGGGCGAAGGTGCTAAGCACACAAACCCACTTGGGGAACTGGCTGTCAAGTACAGCTATCTGAACAAACCGTACAAAGTACGCTACCACCGTGTTATGGTTTCCTCACGATGTTTTCCTTCACCGAGAGCTCATAGTAGGATTCGAACCCACCGCTATCGGCTTACCGCCGGGTGACTACCTCAGTTGTTGGCGTCAGATAGCCGCACTTGAAAGCCAGGTCCCAGGTCTTTGTGTACTTAGCACCTTCAGACTTATCTTCACTTAAAATGTTGAGATTTTGGTCAAAACAACAAGTACAGAGCAAAAATACACCTTACTCTGAAGTAAAAGTTAAAAGATTTAACCTGTCAAATTCACAGTCAAAACCTGGGGAGTCAAATAGGATGAAACCTGGAGATTGGCATACAAATCATTTTATCCTCAAAAAGTGGGCAAACCAGCAGGATTGACAATTTTTTATAATTCTCTGTTTAATTGGTAGGTTTTTCTGTTTGCTATATCTTTATAGCTAAATTACAAACCAATATGGATGAAAAATAACTGGTACCATAGATCCTGGAGAAATACTTATCTTTCAACCAGAATATATTTCTTCTCTCATCAAATTCAGACATGCTGACAGAATGAAATGATGCCCTTGATAGTCTCCACCATAGCTTATAGGGCTAGTATGGGGGGGCTACTATTGCTCTGCATTCTAAATAATAAATGATACCAGTTACTCCTAAAATCATGGTTATAGGTAAACAATTGAAAGACTGGCTCAAATTAATTATTTAATGTCCTTATATCTCATCCAATATAACAGTTGTCTTCTCAGAAACATATAGACCATCCAAGAATTTCCGGATGTCCTTGTTTTTGACTGTGGTTGATTGTTGGATAAGTGCTGCTGAACTTGAGACATCCTCCAATGAGTTTCCTTCAATGATCAGCTCATCTTTTTGTTTCGGGGAGTTGACAACAGTGACACCAGGTGCCATCTTTACCCTCCTGATGTACTTCTCGCCCAAGAAGTTACGGATTTCAATAATGCTGTTGCCCTCGGTGGTTACACAGTTGATGGGGAAATGAGCATATACTGCACGCATCTTATATTGGAATCCCTTGGTCACACCTGAAAATTTAAAATTAAGATTGAATATCTCTAAAATTACTTTATTTCAACTATTAAATAATTATTGAAAACAATTTAATTAGTTATCATGTTGATAGACATCTGACTCTTTCAATAGCATGATTTGCTAACTAACATAATTGTGTACCACACACCCCCATGTAGCAAGCTTAAGCTGTATGTGCTAGAGCAGGGATCCCTAACATTTGATTTGCACACTTGTCATATTTATCAATTTTAGGTAGACTACCAGCTAAGCTAATATAGAATTTGAGCAAATTCATCAGTGTGACAGTTGGCATATATGTATTTATTAAATAATCTAAACTTTAATATGTACAGTAGAATCTCACTAGTCCAGCACTTCAATAGACGGACACGTCCAATAATCCTGCACACCACATACAGCTTTTAATTGTTTCAATACCTACATATGATGTTTGTTGATGATATATGTGATGATCAGGGAATGCAATAGGAAGCTCTTTAATTAATATTTTTTATTTGTTATGTAATGTGAAAAACTATATTTTCTTCAATAATAGATAAGTAGGTTCAATATAAATTTAATGTTTATGTATAAATTGACAACGCTAATTAACGTCCATGCCAACAATGCAACGGTCGTTTAAAAATGTATGTTTAGGTGTTAGGGTTTAGGTTAGATTTGCGTTAACAATGTTATAATTCTTCTAAAAATGCGATATAAGATTTTTAAACAAAGATTACGACTTGCACAAAAACAGACCTCAATTAAGGATTTTAGTAAACACAATTAGTCATTTAATATTTTAAAAACAAAAAAGTTTATACATTGAACATGAACACCCAACATACTGAATGATCTTAATGAAATGCTTTATTTTATACGACTTTTTCAATACGATCCAGTAATCCAAACATTCCAATAATCCGGCACCCTCTGGTTTTGAATAGTGCCGGATTACTGAGATTCTACTGGATATATTTTAATCATGTTTCATGAAAATGAATATTTCTTTACAAGGAAAGTCAAAATTTTTGGCAAATCCTTACTTAAACAAGATTCATTAAACCCCAATGTTTTTTCACTGGTCAATATACCACTTTGGGCACCATCATGTCAAATTATTGGTGCATACATCATCTGCCTAACCTGTTCGCATACATTTGGGGTCCCCCCTAAAAGACATTTGCTTTGACCCCAGTTAGTGCCACATATTACAAGAGATTTGGCAGATGTTTTACAGCTAGCTGCCTACCTACATTATTTTAAATTAATCCATATTGTACTGAAAGATTCCAACGAAATACAAGTTGGAACAAAAAGTGGATCGGCCATATATTAGTCATGTTGTGGCACCTATAACATAATCTAAAACATAAGCTGGGAGTTTAAATGGCATAGGTATAGCATACATCATAAAAAAAATGTGTTGTCTTAGGTGGACCCACACAGCACCATACAAGACATCAGAAAATATACTATTAAGTCTTCATATAAGCAAATAATGGTATTGATCAAATACATGAATAAAGAGTATATTGCCAACAACTCTCAGGACTCACAAAGTGTATGTTACTTAGTAATAGTATAACTGTGCAGATATAATTCGCTTGTTTTATTATTCCCAGTAGTGGCTTATCTACACTATCTGAAAAGAGGAGGCTCTTTATAAACTTCCCTGAATTATCGATGTTAACCAATCTAAATAAACAACAACAAAACTATAAATTACCTTTAATCATATTTTCAACGTGAGAACACACAGTCCTTACTGCAGCTAGCTCTTTCTTGGATCCAAACCATTTCTCAACCTTCAGCAAGCGAGGGCCAACCATACGAATGTCTACAGCCAAGTGTTTGAAATTCCTCTTCAGAGTTCCTCGCGGGCCTTTTACTGTCACCAACCGCGACTTTACATGAACAGTCAGACCCTCAGGGATCTTAACCTTTTGGTTAGCAACGATCTGCTTCATGTTTGGGCCTAAAAAGAGATGTTAATGTAGAAAACGAATCAAACATAACCTATCAGGAATTTGACATCAGAATCTCAATGATTATGAATTTTGTAAATGAAATAGTGGCCAGAACTTGTGGGCGGTAAGGTAAGTCACTGCATTTAACTTTAAAATTATAAATATTTGGCACTATTCAATAGATTTATTTAGATTATTTCAAGTTAAACCAAAATCACCTACTTGCTTTGACACAAGAGCCGGAAAAGGCAAAATACGTAAAGAAGTATTGCCAGTAAATTTAATCAACAAATTAAATAAATAAATAAAAGTGACATTCGCGACTGCTTCTTCGATTTGATTCTCAAGCAAATAAAAAATATATTGTGTTATTTACTTATATTATAAACATTAAAAAAGTCGACCGACCGCCGTCGCAATTTCAGTATTATTACACATAGTTATACAGCAAAAGATCTAATTTGCGGGGTCAAATTTCTTAATGAATCTTAGTAATCATCTTTATTATTTATCATTACTTTCCTATAAATTATTATATTAGTCACATAACTAATTTATTCACACACAGTTTATTTATTTCTCTAACATGCCCATCCATACCAAATGAATCGATACAAACAGTACCTACTTTTCTATTGCTGGTGCTACTTTCAATATATTAACCTCCAATTCCCTCGTCTATAATATTGTTTTTGTCTTATCCACGCTGGCAACTCTACACTCAGCGGAGTCACGTCAATTAAAAAATTAAAGTAATGAGACCTTAGTGACCGTATGTTCCTAGCCACCCCTCTTCATGCCTCATTTTGATTATAAATATCAAATTGTGAGTGGTAAGAGCCAACTGCGCTCGCCGAAATTATCCGCGGAAGGGTATAAAGCCACCAGAGACTAACACCTACGTATATAAAAAAAAGGATTTCTTCTTCATCTTTGTTTCTTAATCTTTAGCATGCTGCCATGTGTGAAATGAGAATGGAAGTATTAAACCGTCACCACCTTTGAAATTGTCATTTACTTAGTACAAAAAAGTTAAAGAGCTTTTTATTCCTCTCCAGTGCAATGGTAATTTATCAATGCCCTTTGAAAAAGTCAGGTGGACTTTTATCGCCCATAATTCGGTATCGACCATAGTGGGCCATAGTAGATTGGAGAATACAGGCAGGATGCCATTGCAATTTTTTGGCGTTTATCACCGTACACCGTCAGTGGGAGTACAAGCCTTAAGCTCGTAGCTTTGAACTTCAAAAGTGCCCTCCACGGGCCTAAACTGAACAATCGTAAATAATGTTATGAATTAATCAAAAAAAATATATACGAATGGAACTTTAAGTCACGCTTATCCATTTAATTTTTTCAACATATTTTTTGATGGATTCATATTGCGGCAGACCCCTCTCCTAAATGATAACTACCTATAACTTAAATAAAATTTTATTCGTTTTGTCGGTCGTTGAGATTTCTCTTTTATTGTTGACTCTATCAGCCTGGCTTAACAGTCTGTAGCCTGATGAGAATATCAGCTGTTTTCTTTTTCATTGTCCTGTCAATGTCATCTACTTGACATTTGCCATGATAGATATTATTTTATTTACATTTAACACCCGAATAAAAAAATAATTTCTACATTATTTTTGTGAATAAAGTCTAGTTGTTAAGCCTATTAATATGTTGTCTAAGTCTTCATTAATCATGGAAATTAATTTATGCCGAAAGTTTTTTGTTAGAGGTTCGTTTATAACCTATATGTCTAAATAGTTATAATTTAATAGATTTAATATAATTATGTTGGATATATTATATTGTAGGACTTAGTACTAAGCCGTTATGGGATATTGTAACGGGTGTCTGTGTTGAGCGCTTACCGGTGGTTACTCCACCTCTCAATGAAATTCAGAAAAAATACAAAGAAATGCTTACAACCATTGAAATAGAGAAAAGTTTGAAATCAGATCATGAAAAAAGGCATGAAAATGATAAGTGAGTATTTAATCAATTAAGAGTAAGTTTAGTAATTAAGAGAGTTTATTTTAAGTGTCAATGGCTTATATTCTTTTCTTACAAAAATAGAATACACATCTGCTTAGCCATTATCCCAAAAAGACTAGACACAAGTTTATAATATGAATTGCGTTGCATTTCCTTAATTACCTTCTGACAATTAAATGTTTTATTCATAGGATACAAGCAGAACTACTCAAAAATGAATCAGCCGATGTAGATTTGGATGCAGTTAGTAAAATAACAGCTCAGGACTTTGAAGATGCTGCCAATGAAGAGCTTTCTAAGTTCAATCTTGCCAGTATTGAAACAGGTATATTTAGATTTATAGAGTAAGGGTAGCTGATCCACTATGTGAAATATCAACTGATAATATTGACGGTTAAAAGGCGACTTGATACAAGTGCCATTTTGAAAGTTTACAGGAGAGCTATTTGAAAATGTTAAAACCCAAAAACAGATACTGCATCTAAACTTCCTAACATTCCACATCGAAGCTGTTGAATATTAAAACTAAATGCTTCAACGAATTTGTGCATGGGCCATCATCATAGTAGTATAATTCATTGAGAAAAATGTTACTTTGTCAAAAATGGTGGTTGGGTCAAATCGCCTTTTACCTGTTGATATGGTTAATACACTTACTGTCCAGACTATTTTGCTTATGGTACCTGGTAGGTCTGTGGGTTTTATATGATAACCTGTTCTATCTTGGGTCCTTATGAGTTAAAATTGGTAAATACATTACATATAGTCCATGGATGTCACAGCTAGATCAAAAATGCAGTATATATAGTGCAAGGACAGTCATCAAACACTCTTGTCTTATTTAGATCTAGCGGTGTCTACAACATTGTACACATTATAAGTTCAAAGTAAGGTATATTTTATTGGTGAGACAATTTTTATGGAATAAGCCTAATATGTTATCTTTTGCAAAATTCCAGTTTCCTGTGAAAACCCATTAAAATTCCAATTGTAATTTCAGAGATTAGAGTGTTCAAACAGATGGACAGTCAAAGTTTTCAAAAAAAGTCTTATTGTATTCTGTTTCACTTCCTAAACTGCAACCAGTTTTTGGTATTATTAATATACTAAATATTATTAATGTACAGCCTAAGGGTCATTAAAATATAGAAAAAATATATGAACTGCATTATCAATAAGTAATATAATGACTTGGATATTAGTGATACAAATATGAGTAAGCTCTGCACATTATTCTAAATGTTAAAAACCAAAACTAAAATCAAAAACCGCAGTCCATCACTATCTTCAAACAAGAATTTTTTGTCACATCTTTACTATTAAAACTTTAACAATTTTCGAAATCATTCGAAACAAAAATATTTTACCGTTATTATTTTGCAAAAAAAAAAATATTTTTACAATAATGATTATTATTTTACAAAAAAAAAATTTTAATCAAAAAATATTATTTTACAAAAATATATTATTATTTTACAAAAATATATTATTATTTTTGTCTATAGAGGCTGACAGAAAGGGTGACAAAACATCACCCGAAAGATTCTTGACAAGGCATCTAGTACTTGTAACACAACTCAAACTGGGCAAGGATATGAAAACTTTACTGCCACAGGGACAATGGAAGGAGGGAGAAACTCTCAGACAGGTATATTAATGTAACAATAAACATATTTCATTATAAACCATTGCAAATGTAAATTGCGTATATCTGAATATTTATTCTAATATAAAATTAAAATATCTGTTAAAGTGCTAAGAATTCTCCATAGGAGTCTATAAAGTGTGAGGACATTGTGTAAAAGTGGGAGATTCAGTTATAATATATCTTACAAAGCATAGTTATATGAAATATTTATTAGTGGTTTGTTATTTGGTCCTTGCAGGTATAAAAAGTAAATATATTTTTGTAATAATTTCTGGAGAGAAACAGGATCCCATTTATTTTTATGATGTGATTCTTATCTACAAGTTTTTTAGTCACTTACCATTTCACAATCTTAATGTACGATATATCTGGGTTTTCAAATAATGTATTTTATTTTATATTTTAGACTGCAGAACGGATATTGTTGGAGCAATGTGGCCCTGATCTAAATGTACAGTTTTTATCAAACGCCCCAAATGGCTTTTACAAGTATAAATACCCCACAGAAATTGATGGAAAAGTTGGTGCTAAAGTAAGTACTTAAAGAAACGGTCAAGTGGGAGTCGGACTCGCGCACGAAGGGTTTCGTATGATGATCTATAAAAACGGCAAAATAATCATGTCCTTTGTATGGAAGCCCCTTTAAATATTTATGTTATTCTGGTAGCAGAAATACATCGTCTGTGAAAATTTCAACTTTCTAACTATAACGGTTCATGAGATACAGCCTGATGACAAAGGGACAGACAGATAGACAGACGGACAGCGAAGTCTTAGTAATAGGGTCCCGTTTTATCCTTTGGTTACGGAACACTAAAATCATTAAATGTAATATATTTTCTGTTTGAATCGAAATAAATCAGATTTTTGTTTCAGGTATTCTTTTACTATGCTAATTACAAGAGTGGAAACGTTACCAAGTCAAAAGTAAATTGGTTAACAAGAAACGAACTGACTGATATATTACCGGATAGGTATAACAAATCTGTCAGTGAATTTTTAATTGAAGAAAATTATTAATAGATATCTCAATTTATAATGTAGGTTTAGCAATAAATGTGTAAATTGCATGTTTTGTTTTATTTATACATATTGTTATTTTTTATTAAACTATGCTAGGACATTTCTGCATGCGTGGCCATGTGATCCCAAACTGCAGAATTGTGCAATAGATACTTGATAGACTCATAAAAACAAATGTTTGTACTGGGCGGGAATCGAACCAACGTCCTGTAGCGTGGCGTGGCAGTCAGGCAGTCATTACACTATGTCAGTTCTGATCCTGTATAATATATATCATTTAGTTACGATAAACCTAATATGTTTACGAGTCATGTCTCGTTTTATTAAAAACGCATTAAAGGCATTTTCCCACACGTAACAAACTTATTATCTTATTTCCATCATAAACGAGTCTATTACGAATTAGTGGTAATTTTGTTGTTCATAAGGACCATAATTGAATGAGTTTTAAGTCGATACCACGCCTACACTCGATAATTGCCATTTGTTACTATCACTCCATTCCTTTGGGTCAGATATAATAGTTAATTTCCGATTGGGCTATTTTCGCACATGTTGTTAGGTTTGCGACGTGTTAGATCTACTTATATAAAAATACGGGTTTTGTTTTGTCAATATTTGGATTTACTATATAACACTGTCTGTTACGCTCGACCGTCACGCGCCATGATATTTTTTTGTATAATGGAACATTTAATATTATGATGGATTTTTTTTTTTGCTAAAACCTTACCTAACATATAAAAATGATATCTCAGAAAGAAGTTTCACTTCTTACAAATGTAAACTGCTACACACACCCCCTTTTTATATATTTTTTTATACAAAACGTGCGTACCTATTACAATTTTAAATAATAGGTTGGGGAAAAAGTTCCTTCGCATTTTTTAAGAAAATTCAAAACATTTTTAATATAGTTTATTTACATTCAACTAAAGTATGTAGGTACCATTTTGTTCGATAACTTTTTGCCATCTTGTAGGTAGGGACATGATCCCATTGCTATAGAAATTTTGGGACTTCTGATCAAAATACTGCGACAAGTGGTTTTGACAGTCCTCTCGTGATGTTAACCTGACACTGCCTAAAGAATTCTGAAGAGACCGAAACAGGTGGAAATCTGAAGGTGCAAGGTCAGGACTATACGGCGGATGCATTAATGCCTCCCAGCCAAACTCTGCTAATTTTTGCTGAGTGGCTAAAGATGTGTGAGGTCTAGCGTTATCATGACGAAAAACAACACCCCTTCTGTTGATTAATTCCGGCCGCTTTCTCTCAACTTCTTGCTTTAATTTCATCACTTGTTCGCAGTAGAGATCAGAATCGATGGTCCTGCCTGGTGGTAACAGCTCATAATGAATAATGCCCTTCCAATCCCACCACACACACAGCATCACCTTGTTGCGAGTTAACCCGGATTTCGCCACAGTCTGTGAAGCCTGACCGGCCTTTGACCACGACCTTATTCGCACGTTCTTATCGTACGTGATCCACTTTTCATCACCAGTTATCAGCTTCTTCAAAAATGGTTCGGTTTCATGACGTCGTAATAAAGAATCACAAATGAGTACACGATTCATTAGGTTTCTTTCAGTGAGCTCGTGAGGTACCCAAATATCTAACTTTTTTTGTGTACCCAGTTTTTTTCAAATGCGCCAAAACTGTTTTGTGGTCAATTCCCAGTTCTTCAGCTACCTACGTCATAACTACTGATATGCCGATCTTACTCCACTTTTTAAAAAATGGCATCCATTTTATCCGTAATGGGGCGACCAGAGCGACGTGCATCTTTGACATCAAAATTTCCGGATTGAAAACGCTTAAACCAAATTTGTGCTACTCTCACAGACACTGCACTAGGTCCATAAACATCGCACATTTTTTTCGCGGCTTGCGTTGCATTTTTACCTTTTTTGTAGTAATACATATTTTAAAATGAATCGAATTTCTTCATTAGATTCACTCATCTTGGCGGTACGAAAAACAAATGCAAATCACACATTTTCCTAATTTGAATTTGGAATTATGTTCTTTAAAATTTAAACTTTCAATGATACCAAAACCAGCCAGATACAAATAGTATAGCCAAAGAGATTTTATTACAAGTTCATACATACTATAATGCGAAAAGACTTTTTCCCCAACCTAATATAACTAGCGTCTAACTAGAATCACGTCGATCCGTTATTCTGCGTCAATGTGAATGTGTGTGAATGCCTTCATTCATACACATTCATGGTGTCCTTACACACCATCAAATTTACTTATGAAATTATTATATTAGTTAAAGATATTTTAATAATTTCTATATTTAAAAAAGTTGCGGGTTTTGTTTTTTAAATAAATGCCCCGTCCCCTCTGCTCCTCATCACTAATTTTGTGCAGCGCCTGCCGCGGCCGGGCTCTGTTCAAACTCACTCAATCGCGTATTTTATTTTATATTTGGGTAATCACATGCGTGCGAAAATTGAATCTACTCGTCCAAACAATATTGGTTAAAAACTATTTTTACATTACATAAATTTTCCATGACTAAGAAAAATTATTTTTATCACTTTATTATTTTTATAATTTTTCATAGAAATTAGTCTTAGGTTCTATTAGTATTCTAAATCGTCATAGACAGGCCAGTTGGCTGGTGGTTAGAAACCCTGATAGCCCCCCCACAAGTCGTGGGCTCGATTCCCATTCAGGAAAAGCAATTGTGTGCCGATCACCAACCATCTTAAGCTCTTAGGGATGCACCTAGGCTCAAATTTAAAATTTGGTGACTCTATTGCGTTTAAGGCAAAAACCACTGCCAAAAAGCTTGGGGTCTCAAACAAGGTCAGGCGGTACTGTACCAGATAGCAGCCCTAGACTCGGTAGAGCGCCGTGCTAAAAAATAATTGGTCTAAGCTCCAGAGTCTCGAGCCTCGTCGCAGAATAGCTTGTCTCTCGGTTGTTTTATCGGATCTATTTTGGAGAGTGTGCTATGGAACTTCACGACTTAGTCATCAAAGCTCTTAATTAACCTTACATTACTCTTAGAATTTTGTAATAACTGTGTGTTTTGCTGAAATAAGTATTATTATTATATTATATAGTATTATCTATTGGGTGATGGAAGATGTGGTGTATGATAAAACTCCTTACATAGTCTCTATGCTAAATCGCCAGATGCCTTAATTATAACGACATTATAATGTCGTACACCACATCTCTCCCCTCCTAGCTGCTGCGGATCAAGGGTGCACCCAAGAGCTGGTCGAGGTGTGGAGGTAACCTAGTAGAGAAGCTAGTGACAGTGAGAACTCGTCTCCGACGGACACTATATGCTAATGGTCAAACTCCGTACCAGCTTATGTTCGGCAGGGAAATACGCACGGCACTACATGCTATGTTTTTAAGAAAAGGAGAGAAGACCGCACCAACCCTTCAAGAGGTTAATGTTAGACAGTTCAACCCAGGCGATCGGGTACAGGCTCGTGACTACACGAGTGCCACGCAGCGGTGGCAGTTTGGAAACATAGTAAAACGTTTGGGCCGTCTTCACTATATTGTTCGCACCGACAACGGTGATGTCTGGCGCCGACACCTCGACCAGCTCTTGGGTGCACCCTTGATCCGCAGCAGCTAGGAGGGGAGAGATGTGGTGTATGATAAAACTCCTTACATAGTCTCTATGCTAAATCGCCAGATGCCTTAATTATAACGACATTATAATGTCAACTGTCTATATATATTAATAAACGATTTTACATAATATCATGATTCATTAGAAGCCCTATGACATATTCTACATATTGGTATTACCCAGCGGTTTCCTCCCTTTTCTCTAGATTAAACTCTTCTACGACTTCTCCAGGTTCCAAGCTTCCCTCACCCCGCTGGTAATTAACATCAACAAATGATGCAATAAATATTCTATTCTATTTATAACATCGACCAGTAGTGTAGCAATGAAAATAGTAAACTGACAAGCCTTACTTCTGTTCTATAATTTACTATTATGAAAGTAGATCTCATTCGTTCGAGTAAGGGCTAAATAAAATTAAACTCAACATTGTAACACTCTCTATTTCCATTTTACTGCGAACGCTAAAATAACAGCCGTAAACGTCCTCTATACTATTGCCTGTCCGAAGGCCATATTTATAGCTGTAAAAGATCGAGATTACTTAGTCGTAACAAGTAGGTAAGTTAGTACCTACATAGTTAAATATAAAAAAAATATTCCTACGTTTTTAAGACGTTTTTGCCTTTTTGCGTTTAAGTACCTACTTATCTAGGTAGTTCTAATCCGTGAATGTGTAGCTGGTCGAAACTGAATGTGTTGTGTACAATAATAAAATAAGCTTTTTTATGCGCAGTTAGCTTTCGTTTCACGTTTCTCTCTCAATTAAGTAGGTAGGTGGGTACCGAGAAAATATTGTTTAGCGCGAATCTCGCTCTGCCAACGCTTCACTGTAAACCATCAAAATAGAAGTTTACTTAAACAATGAGCGTGATTTACGGGTAAACACTTTTCGGTGCTCAGCTTCCGAAGCTTTTTCTTACAACGCTACAAAACTAAATCGTATTACTTAGTGAGTAAAGTCGTTAATTCTGCAGATGCCACAGAGATGTCGAACATAATTTGCTTTTCTAAATTGAATTCTAACCATTGTGTAATAAGGGTACGATTTCCATTGTGCGATCAGATTTGCTTGCAAAGATGGAACATGTTAGCTGCACTCCTCAAGGCTCCTGGCCGTCTTTTCGTGATCGTTTACAAACAAGCGGGCGTGCTGTTTTTCGTTTGTACAGTAAGTATAAGATTAAACAATTTTCCATGAAAAGTATGTAAATTAAAATACGGCTTTGTTGTTGCGTTTTTATTTGATCTTAAATACAGCTCTTTGGTCTTGTGTACCTAAACGTATACTTAGACTACATACAAATAAGTCGTAATACAAGTAGAAATAATATAAGCTCTGGAAAATTATCTATGACTGTTGATACTTATAAGACTCTTAAATGCATTTTCCATTACCTATCATCATGGTCAGCCAGTAGACATCACTATATGGCGTAGAATGATAATTAATAAAAAGGTAGGTAGTAAATTCTGCCTTTATATTCACAGATTGACATTGAATGATGAACGACGTAGACCTACCTATAATATTTCCGCAGAAAGAAAATTATCTTAGTATTTATTTTTATCAATCAGTGCATATCCACTATTCTACCTCCCTCACTAGACACATTGGCGTATCAAGGGGCGCCTGGCTCCATTTAAAAAACTAAAATTTCGTTAATCTTGTGTGAAATTATTTAGGTATCCTAGAATTTCGAATCGGTCCAACAATCGGGGATGGGTACTAGACCATACTGGGGTGGGATTGGCCCAACTATATACGCCTATGACTAGACATTGTCCAAACGAAGAGTTATCACGGTGGTAGCCAGGGTACTTCGAATTTAGTTACCCGCTACTACTGACTACTACTTTCCAGATGAAAATCTGTCGCCAAGTCCGGTAGTTGCTCTTGAGAGCCAGTTGCCTTTTTGGGCTTGTATAGATCGTTAACACATTGGCAATTATTCTGTTATATGTCCCATAGGCGCTGGTGACCATTCTCCACTATACCAACCGTCTTACTGCCGTTCAAGGCAGTTTATACTCGGAAATACTACTAAAAGTACTGTAGTAGTCCAGAAAATTAAATTAGTACAGTCAGCATCGTAAGTAGCTGAATAGATCCCACGTTATAACTCCCAAACACTAACTAGCACAATCAATAAAATGGATAAATAAAGTAAACAGGTATTTTTGTAATCTATCTACTTACATAGACTTTTTATATAATTCCGATCTGATCATGTACTTGTGTTGCTGACGGTACCTAATACAAACACGATTGAGGAAGTCATGAAAAGTTATTTTATGTTCTTACTAACTGAATAACAGTTTCTCCATTTGCAATCTAGATGAATATTTAAAAAAAGTGAACTAAATTCCGAATAGGAAATAGCTTTTTACAGATATCTATGACTTATGTGATACCAACCTTAAAGGTCTTCGGATGACATAACACGGTAACAAAAAAAAAATGCCAGTAAATTAAGTATCTTCTTGTAGATAATAGATTGATTTTATTTTATCCTATCCATTACCTTGTAAGCGGAACGTGGAAGAAACTGTATAAGTCCGGAACCCACGCATAGTATTGCTTGTTGGAATTCATTCCTATTACAGGGTTCTAAATAAGGCGTGTACTTTTTATTTTATTTGGCTTTCTGAACTTACCAAGCTATTTGTTTAAGCTATTAATTATACTTGTGTTTTGATGTAAAGTTTGAATTATTTTTTAACATCAACATGATTTAATTTTGCATAAATTCCGTGATAATAACGAGTTTCTCTGATGCACAAACTTTAGACTGTACTTGGGTTTTTTTAAGTAATGTTATCACCCAATATCTGCTAAGATGACACTTATTATTTTTTTAATGAAAATGTTCTAATTTAAAAAAAAAACAAGTAAATACCTAAGCTAAAAGATAGATACGCGTACCTGAGTAAGGATAACCTTTTAAAACGGAAACGTCGATATCTTACACGAACCAGCCCTAAATAACTAGGAATGCAATATGGCTATAATTAACGCAAACTCGAGCTGTGATTCATATGTAAGGAGTTACCTACCTGTTAATTGGTATACCTACATATAGATCTCAATTAGTAGTACCTACCAATGCATAAAGGTCTTAATTAATAACTGTCATGAAACGGAATGGAGGTATTTGGAGGTATGTGGTGAGCTATAAGGTATTGCAGGTTTATTTTTGGTAGAAAATATTTTTCATCTGTCAAACAGAAAAAAAAAAGATTTTAATTTTTTTATAAAATTCATATAACAAAACACGTCCGTCGAATTGAAAACGGCTGTTTTGAGTCAGTTAAATATAATAAAATAAATATTTATGAATTCAGTTTGTATTCAAGTCTGTAGTTTTGGATTATTTTTTATCAATAAGTATCTATTTACACAATTAAATTACAATACTAATCTATCATCTATAAGGTATGAAATGGTAACCTCTAATAAGATATGAAGAAGTGTTACCGCACAAAGGTTAATAATAAAAATAACAATGCTTATACTTAATTAGTCATCAAAACGTCATTAGGCAAACTTGAAAAACGAACCTCGACAAAGCTCACATAATCTGCGTCAAAGTTAGATAAAATTGCTATTAGAACCTGAGTGGTCCATTGTTCCAATTTTAATGGACCACCGACCGATACGCGGCGGCATCCATGCAAAAACTCTTCTCAAACATCGGCATTGGAAAAAGGTAACTAAAAACAACGCATTTCGCCATTGAGGTAGGCAGCCCAGGAATTCGTCAAAGTATTTTATCTCGGGCTTTCACAGTTCGACGGCGGCGGTCACAGTGTCAAATTATTGACGAGACAAAGTTATCGACGGTAAGTGAGAGCCTTTGGAACGTTGAAGATAACTTATGAAGATGTCATTGTATAACAACGTAACGCTAGCTCGAAGAGATATTTAAAGATTTCCAATTTCCTACGAAACGCATTACTTTAATTGTTAAGGGAAAGTACCGCAACCCCTTTAAAGATTACAGCACATACCTTAGATAAAAATGGTCGCCCACTAACCATCATACACAATGTTAAGTAAAGATAATGAGATGATGAAAATGTTAACATTCACAGTTAGTAGTTTTGATCCTGGGAAAATGTATTAGTACAAAACAACAACAGGAATTGTTATCGTAATCAGTCAGACGGGTCAAACTATAACTGTAAATTCACACAAAATAGGTGACCAACATAGCGGTAGATAAAGCGCTGTGAATAGGGTAGATAATAGATACCTACGGTTGTAGTAGCCTTGATAAGAAATGAAGTAATGAGCACGAACATAATTGATGGCGTTGACAAGAAATTAATACTTAATTAACTTATTTTTATAAATATTTGCCTTTTTACTTGTGATAAATTTTTTTTGAAAGCTTCTGCCGGATACCTCTTTTCTTTGATGTTTCTGGGTCGGTATCTGTTTAATGCTTGTAGTGACATACCTATTTACTATTTATCGCACAAGATTAGGATTAACAAAAATCTGTGCAGAAATAGACCCAATAAATTAAGAAAACATAAATTTGATTGACGAAATATAAAACGTTACCTACTGTTTCAATTATAGTAAATTAAGATTTGTATGATTTGCCAATTGGCTTAATTATTAAGAAAGAACTAAAAGAGTGTAACGTGATTCTTATACCGAACTCTAGGTCATCCGGGATATTCGTAAACCTTGAGACAGTATGTTTTTAGCACACTTTTGTTATAGTATTTAGTGTGATAGAGTTGCATCGGCAGTCAGAATTAGCTTGCAATTCAAAATTTGATGTCAATAAGAAAAAGTATCTAAAAAAGTTTCTCGTTCCACTAATGTTAATTTGATCCGATTAAAGTCACTAGGTCGCCATTCAAAGTTACTAATAGGTACCTAATAATTACAAAGTGTATGGCAATTTGATGGAATACCTATATAATGTAAAATTAAAACGAAACGTGTGTATTCAATTGAAATTCCTCAAAAATGTTAACCTATTAACAATCTCAATCAAAAAGCAATCATGTGTTTATTAGTTAGCCAGTGCAGATGACGGAGGTGGCTGGAGTGTCTATATCGGCAGGAATGCGCAGGCTCGGCTTGGGCCGCGATGCGCAGGCGCGGGCGCGGGCGCACATGTGTGAGGGCGGGAGGGCACACTCGCACGCTGCCAGGTGGGCCCCCATTAGCAGCAGCGAGCCTCGAGCGGCCGCTCTTCATCTTTATGATAATTATTTTCTGTTTGTTTTCGTCGAAGAATCGGCCCGCCTCGCTTCGGAACGCTTCTCAGAACCGACTTCCATTGTGGTAAATTAAAGCCGCCCGGACCCCTGCCACGACGAGAGATAATTCGACAGGATGCCGCATATTATTAATTGCACTATGACTTGTGGAAATGGAGCTTTGAGTTTAGTGAGTCATTCATTCCGGTGGAACCGGCGTTACCCTGACGCGTGGGAACGCATATCGTCGAAGATTTACACCGGCAGGCACAACTATTCGATGAGCTTTTAAACAACGTCCAAATGTACATTTCGATTACGCTTCTTTTTATTGAATTTAATTTGATGTCTGAAATGGTACCAAACCCGTTTTACAATCGCGAACAACGCGAATCAATTAAGCTCTGTTGGGGTAAAGCGATAAACTTCCAATTAACTGCATCTCAAGCGACGAACTGGTACTGAGCGATCAGTTCGTTAACTAGAGTTTAACAAGGTAATAAATAGGGGGTTCGAGCCGGACACCGGTGACCAATAAAAAGAGAACCGTAAATAAGCCGAAAGCCTGTAATAAAAAAAGGGGAACCTCATAATGTTTACAATCTTGTGGCTTTATTCACTTTGTGTTCCAATTTCATGCTAAATCGAGCGGATAAAATCCTCCTTTATCAGGCAGACTCACCGTCTCGGCGGAGTCAGTTACTCTGCCCCCTCCGCGCCGCACGCCGCTCACCGCGCAGGCCGCAGGTCCGCGGGCCTTCGCCTCCATTCCTCCATCCATTCCCGTCTGCAGTCGGAGCGTCTGTCCGACTGCGCGGCCCGACCTAACCGCCTTAAGCCACCATTAAATACGAATCTAACGTCAACTCTGAATGAAACCACATACGATGAAAGGATGAATTTATGATAATTCAATTTGTGGGATACCAATAGAACATTTTATGTGTACTATTAATTCTATCCGACCCCTTAATGTCCTTCGCTATTCAAAACTTTTACGACTTTATTCAATTTCATACAGATAGAGGTAGCGGCTCGCCTCGCGGCTGGGCACTTTGATATGGTTTTTTTTTATAAATTACAGATAACCTCTGTATTGTTTAGTATTATTGTTATGTGCCTAGGCATACCAAGACCGTATATCAATATGTCGTATATTGTATGACAAATAACAGAATGGAGTTGAGATGCTACTCCGTCAAGAGCCCTGCTCTTAAATATAGTACAAGGCATATGAATGATAAACAATTTAGCTGAAACTATAAGAAAAACATAGTAAAAAAACCCTGATGGCATACGGACTGAGAAATAACTCCAAGAAATACCTTTCAATGCAATGCAATGAGTGTTTAAGAGACCTTTTATACAGGAAAACTACGTAATATTATCTATTAGCTGATTTGGTGTGGATAACTTATTATGAAGGCGAAAATGTAATGGAAATACTTCGAAATCTGAAAATAATTAAAGAAAACCCATAAAATCTCTGATGAGCAAATATAATGATAATTGTGAAGTGTACATAAGTAAATATATGCATTAGGTATAATTGCTGAAAGGTTGCACTTCTAAGAACTAGTTGTCTTCAATGTTTATAAGCTTCTGTACTGCAGATAATGCAGCCAATACACTAATTAATCATAGTAGTTTAGGGTTTATAATTGTACAATATTTTCATTGTATTTTTTCGTATGCACCATACTCGTATGTGAAGTGCGCATGATTCTCAAGAGTGCATTGGTTAGGAGGCTCGACGGGTTATTAATTTTATGGTGTCGATGGCCGCACGCACCTGGCTGCAGCGGTCACTGCCGCTGCGCCAGCGCATTCCCCGCTCCCCCCACGCCACGACGGGATCAATCACGTAAGTACCTACTTGCGCGCTTATGTGCTTTGTTGTCTGTGACACCGCTGGAAAACCTATTCCATTTATAAAACAAAAGGAAAAATAAATGTCAGTTTTTTTTATTATGTTATAATTTTTTTATTTCTAATTTATTATAATAATCTATGGCATGTATTTAAACCTTATTATGATTACAAATAATAACCGAAGTAGTAGTATTTGTGATAGTATGATATAATGAATATCCTAATACAAAAATCTTAATAAAAAGTATTAAGACGTTAACATTTTCCAAAAAGCAATATCAATAGTTTATCTATAAGCCGAGTTAATAGATATGTGGACAGCATTCCCCTCCTAATCGAACTGGTTGGAAGCAGTGCGCGTGCATTACAATGTAAATGGCACATTCGTCTACAGGTGCCGTAGAGAACCAGAATAGTACGTGTTACTACAACGGCTTTAATTTGAATAACACATTTCGTATGTCACGCTTCCATCGCCGTGCTAGCATCGCGGAATAACGGCCTCGCTCGTTCATTAACAGCATTATACTTACTCCATTGAGGGGTTGTAGTGTTATATTGAGATATTTCGACATGCTTTGGTGTAGGTCACAGGTGTAAGCAGTACGAGACACGCGGGCGACAGCGTTTGCTCGGATGATGTAGAAATGCAACAAGCTCTACACAGACTAGATACATAAATGGAAAGGACAGGTGCTTCGCTATAAAAAGAACCATTACCATGGAATCTAACTAGTGATGCCTAAAAATATATCGTGATATCCAGCTAGTTTCTTACTTTCTGCTAATCTGTCGGTTTAGAAGCGAACTTAACCTATAAACTATTAAGATTTTAAATATGTCATTTCTAGTACTGTACTTAATGAAAAGTTTAAAAATGATTTAGGAAATTCACAGAGTAACTTTTGAAACTCCAGCCAAATTTTAGCGTATTGTTTAATACAAATATCTTTTTCTCTGCAAGCAATTCTAAAATCTTACAATAGATAAAATGTGCTCGATCAAAATATATGAAAAGCTTTTGTTATCTTTTTCAGGGTTTGTATTTATAAGTCAAGTACTTTCAGTCTGACTTTATAGTGTCTGAAAAGAAACGCAGCGTAAATTCATAATCATTATTAGAGATGCTCCGATTACAATTTTTACCGAGTAACTAAGTGTTAAGTACTTAGTAGTACTGAGTAATTTTCAAACCAATGTTCAATATGTTTCAATAAAAATAATTTGGGGAACGATTTTTGAACAATTACTACATACTTAGGGTACAAGGCACCCGTTAAATCGCATGAATTGTGTTGATTGTTTATCAACATGAAAAACGATGCTTTTAACAATTTGTTATAATTTTTATTAAAGTTTAGTAAGTCGAAAAGAAAATTACTAAAGGAGTACTCGGAACTCTCTTTTAATTATTAAACTAAGACAAGTTAAAACATTTCGCTCGTTGGTGGAGCGCAGTGGGTTAAAGGCAATAATAATTTAGTGAAGACATGACATTGAATAGAAGGTAGGCGGCTTTATAGCATTATTTTTTTATTGGTTTGACGAGAGGTTTTCTCTAAAGTTATGAAACTTGTTATTGTTATTTTGGTCTAAAGGTTACCCCTTGCTTGATGGTACTTACAGGTAAATTATGCCAATTTTGGGAGTTATACACTCAACGATTAGAAAAAAAAAATATTTTAGACTAAAATAGGAAATTTGGGAAAAATAAAATTGTCATCAGTTTAACGTGTAAAGTAATATTTGAAGGTGCTAAATAACAGGCTAATTAGTAGGCCAGTAGTTCTGTTAATGTTCAGTGTAATTTTCTACGACTTACGTTATGGTTATCGTTCCCCTGTTTTCAAGGTTCCTAATGATACAATTAAGATTTAATTTATCAAAATACTGATTCTATTTAAAAACTTTAGCTTGAGCTTAAGCCAAATTTATCCTTTATTTTATCTTATTAACAGATATTTGATTAGGACTAATATTTATTAGTATACATCTACGAGTAGTATGTCGACTTGAGAGCTAGCACAAAATAAAAAGTTGCTCTATTGACTCTCACTAGTTTACTATTACTAATCGTGGTTACTATTAAAAATAATAATGTATACAGCCAATAAGTACAAAGTAGGTGTGATACCTATATTTTACCGTAGGTTGACTTAATAATTCTATTGTTATTACTTATGCTTGAGATTCGCTTGTGACTCTTAAACTAGGTGTCAATTAGTGGATTCTCTGACACAACAATGAAGTGTGCATCCAACCATTATCCAGCCATTACTCAATTATACATTCTTAGTCTAAGTTGTTATGATCTTATGTGCTTAGTATGATGTATTATAATAAAATATTTAAAATTAAGCTTTATAACAAAAAAAGGGTGTGTGTAGTAGTGTACACACGTAACAAGTGAAACTTATGACAGATCATTTTTATGTTTAAAGTAAGGTTTTACCGAAAACATAATATTCAGTTTTAAATTAATTTAATTGTGATAGATATGCATACAAAAAATATCATGGCGCGTGACGGTCTAGCAGACTCTAGCAGAACGGAAAAATGTGACGATTTTTTAATTTCTCCCCTACTTCAATAAAGAAGTTTCAACTTCAAAAAGAAAATGGTTGTTACAAAGTAAATTTCCCTAAGGTTTTTCTCAAGGGTATGAACTAGAAATATTATAAAAAAATCTTGTTAGTAACTCTTCACACTTTTCATTAAGAGTTATTTCTGACAGGTGCTGACAGTGCTGAACCCATCGGTTTTTATCAAGCAATTTTCATTACGATTTTATTATAATTTAAATATCAAGATCTCTTTCAGAGCGATCTCTTTAGATTAATGCTAATGAACTGCAGATACATGTATAATATGTGACCAATATGCAGACTGCAACGGTAATTTTTAATCTAGATCAATGTGCGGCCATTAATATCGTTGTTTACATTAATTTGGTTTTTCATCACCTCACGTTGATTACTGTTTTAATGTCGCCATGACGTATTTACAGGTTGTTAAATGTTTTACTTAATTATATTCAACTAGCTGTCCCTGAGGTTTTACCCGCGTTCCCGAGGGATGTCACATTTTCCCGGGATAAAAAGTAGCCTATATGTTATTCCAGGATATGCTCTATCTCGGTGCCAAGTATTATCCAAATCTGTAATCTGGTAATTTTGCGTCAAAGAGTAACAAATATGCATACATACAAACATTCACATTTTTTATATTAGTAGATAGTACCTACGTAGGTATGTTTTAATTTAAAGTAATTTTGGTTGATATATGATATTGCAGCAATAATTTGAAATTGGAACAGAAACTCAAACAAAAGTTCCGTTACGTAATTGTTAAATAGTTAACTCTATAATTTTTAGTTTGAACACAATTGATCTAAGTTGCACAAAAGTACAACAAAAACAAAGCAAACGATGACGAACGTTTTAGCACCTTCATAAAAACCGAGCCAGAACTATGGTCAATAAATTAATAAGTCATCGTCAAATGCCTCCAATTACCGAACAATATAAAGCGGAGTCAAGCAGGTAAACAAAATAGAGCTGTTATAAATTTTACAACAGCGGTGAAGAGGCTGCGCTGGCTCTCGACCGCATTATGCAGTTTTTTTTGTCGGCTTTTTGCTCGTTGGTATTCGCTTTGTGTATGCTTACTTCCGACGGTACTTTTTTCATGGTGGCGCTAACTTTTGAACACAAAAGCGAAATACGAGGCCAAATAGTGCGTTAGCGCCGCCCGCCACTTGTCACGAGACCATCCCAAACTACCCGCTGTTCACTGTAGGTAAACAGCGGACAGAATGTCTGTTATTTATTATGCGTCAGCGGATCGGTATGCTGACTATACCTATAATAATAGATTTATAAACGCTATTTCTGTCAAATATTAAAACCAATATTTATTTTAATTCCATTAGTTTTAAACACTTCGTTAGCATATTATTTTAATATAGGTACATAAATACTTTACTGGTTAACAATAGAAAATATTATTGCTATTGGTATATTATTCTGTCACAATATTGACTTTATAAATGTTAACCTGTTTGACTCTTATCTTGACATGCAACATGGCATGCCATGACAATTGACATTTGATTGAAAACGATTGTTTTTTAAATTTCAAACCTACCTACCTAAAGAAAAATTACATTGAGGCTAAACAAGCTGGAACTTAGTATATCTGCTGCTTGCAACGGTGCTTTTTCGTAAGTTCTACAATTCGGTTTATAATTGTTTAAAAGGTAAATTTTTAATCTAGTTTTAAACATGTTTATGGTATTCACTCTATGTTCTGATTTTTTAATGGACAGATAAGCGGTATCTGACAGTTTTTCTATGGACTAACGGCCAATATTAATATACGATCCCGATCTAAAATCGCAAGATTGATGTAGAATTTTGACATTACGTGTATTAAAATTACTGTCAAAAGGTTCATCAATCCATGGATTTTCGATCGGGATTGCATATTCATTTTCGGCGTTATAGGAAAAATGTAGGTAGGTTTTACCGAAGTTTATCTATCGATTATGAACTCCAAATAATCAGGTTAATAAGTTAAATATTCTAACTACAAATACTCATAAAACTAAAAGAACGGAAACGAAATATTGGTTCCTAAGTTGTCGGTAATTCCGTGATAACTACATCTTTTAAAGTTTCCGAAGTCAAATCAGGAAGCTCTATTAGTTTTGTAATGTCTAAATTATAAGGATAAGTACCTGAGTATTTTAAATTACTAACAGGCTGTTAATAAAAGAAGTGGTTTGTCATATTTTTTTTTTAGTTTCTTATGGAGGTTGATTTATTTCTGATTGTGATAAAATATAAGTAATATTGAATCACGGCACGGGATTATTAATAAAAAGTTTATTTTTGTATAATGATTATTAAAATTGTGAAACTGAACAAAAGAACTGGAAAATACAAAAAGTCTTAGATTAAGAACTGAAGTTAGGAAGAGTATGTTCAACTAGTCATACTGCTGTGCTACGGCTTCCTTTCGATGTTCTCCATCTTCTCAGATGAGCTCTCGTTCAAGAACAAAGCTCACAACAGAATTTGGATCCAAGACCTACGCCATTAATAGCCCTTCTTGGATGATTTAAAATAAGAATATGTATTGTAATAAAGTTAGTATTAAATTACTTCAAGTATGAATGTACATAACCTACAAGCCATATAAGGAGGTAATGTAGAGATTATTTACACATTAAAGTAGTGAATGTATAAAATTTTATTTTTAAAGGTGTTTATGACTTCCATTATTCGATATTTATGGATATCGCTGAGACCAGCCAGTGGTATTACATTGTTACACCGTTCACGACACTAACTTAATAAAATAAAGAAAAATAAATCGCTCCTTTAACTATAGTGTGTTATACAGGCTATTACAAAACTACCCGTAAAGCCGAAAGGAGATTAAATGGGGGCCGTATAAGAGCCTATTCTATTAAATTTCTATCTTAAAGGGGTATATTATGACGCACTTAATTACGCTTCAGTAATGACGTCACCCCAAAACTGTAACATTACAAAAGTTGTCATACAATTCGCTTCACCTCACAAAAAGGTACCGTACGACGCATATTTTTCATAGTGCGTGTTTGCATTATCTAAAATATTTGTGGCATCGCTTTGTGTACCTGTTAACTTTCTCTTAGTGGCGGTGTCATTTTTTCTACCCTTGTGGTGTAATATCGAGATGGACTGTTTGTGTTTTGTCTGGGGCGTCAGATAATCGCCATTGTCCCGCAAGCGCCAGCGGCTTCGGACAGAGCGCTTCTGTACTCGGAACCATTTGCTATTATTTGCGTCTTGTCAAGCCAATTTTAGCCCTAACTTTACACTTAAAGCTCCATTTTTCTAAACACAATAGCAACGTTCTTTGTTAGTTCTTTATAGGAATTATACGGTCCTTTTCTTTACATACAATTGATGCATCTCTAATGTTATCACCTTATCAGTGAAACGTTAGAAGGTAGCGGTTAATGTATCGTGATTCATTCTCTCGGTTCTGGTGAGTCAGTAGTTTTTTCACATCTCGTTATTAGGAATATTTATTTGTTCTTCAAAAACGATACCCTTCTTGTTCTTCTAATACAAAAAGCAGAATCTAAATAGTTATCTGTGATTCCAATGCCATCTTGCTTTGTTATGTTGGAACGTGTTTATACCTGATTTTTAACACGTCTATGTTTATTTAATAATACGAGAGAAAGAAAGTACGAAAAAGTAAAAAGTAAATAATATTAAAATCACGACTGTCTTTTAAAAACCGCAAACATCGAAGTTGCATTGTGGAGCGCGCGTTGATGTCTTTCAATTGCGTCTTTCGCGTCAATTTATATCTTACTAGCTGTCCCCCGCGGTTTCACCCGCCTTCCCGAGCAATGTAACATTTAACCGGGATAAAAAGTAGCCTATTTGTTATTCCAATATATGCTCTACATATGTGCCAAGTTTCGTCCAAATCTAATGGGTAGTTTTTGCGTGAAAGAGGAACAAACATCCATACGCGTTTATAATATTAGTAGGACTGATCTGTTAAATAAGCCGAAAATAGCTTGAATGATTCGTTGAAACTTAAATCAACCATTTACAATTAATTATTAGTAACGTGTGGTATATCACGAAATCAATAATAGACTGACCATATTATAATTAACGTAACATATTGGACGGGTATGTTAAATAACTAGTCGGTTATTATTTCTGTTAAGAGATATTTTAACGTTTTTTTTGTGCTGTTAAATCATAGGTTTGAGTAAAATTGGATATTTGTTGTTTATATGTTATATCTATTTTATGTAGACACATTGACACTATCTAGGTTATACGTAGGTATATGACACATCGTTTCAGCCCCCTTATTCAGCTAATACAAACTTCGTCGGCGTGCCGCTTCACGGAGGCCTCGGAGAGCTTATTTCTCACGTGATTAGTAGTGTTAGCGTAGTAAGCGACAGAGACAGAGCACGGAGGCCGCGACGAAACATCGTCGAGTTAGTGTCATTTTCCTTACAGAATCGAGCCCCTGACCACTTTAAAATATTTTGATTATATTGATCATCAGCGATAAGTAGGTACTTAAAAGTGGGCTGAAAAAAGATCCTGATAAAAAGGGACAAAAATAGTTTTTTTTATTTTAATATTTATTTTCAATATCCTACTCACGTAATTTACGTATACCTAATAATTTAATTCACGATTCCACATTAGAGTGAACTGGTAGACAATATTGGCTCATCACCAGACTACAGTCACCTACCAATTAGGCTCAATGCGGGAGATTGGTGGTCGTTAGTTGGAAAGCGGATAATTTCTTTATCGGACGGGGAGGCGCGCGTGAGGTCTACACATGCCTTTGATTCCGCCGCCGACTCGCTAAACACCTAACTAACCTATGTATATTTTCAATTAAGCTAAACGGTGTTAAAATACTGTAACAAAGTTAAAGATTTAGAATTTATCGTATGGGATAATTGGAAATGTATTTAGTTTTTGCTTTAAGAGGCTTGCGTTTGACCACAATCTAAGTGTGGTAAACAAGTGATGGTTAGTCACGATGGTCGTTTTTTGAAATTTGCTTTTCATAGTTTTTTAAAATTGATTACTGCACGAACAAATCATAAATGTGTAAGGAATCAGAAAATTAAAATTAGATTATACTAGCTGTCCCCCGCGGTTTCACCCACGTTCCCGAGCGATGTAACATTGTCCCGGCACAACAAGTATCCTATGTTACTTCTTATATCTCCAAGAATATGTGTACAAAGATTCATGATGATCGGTTAAGTAGTTTTCGCGTGAAAGCGTAACAAACAAACTTACATTCACATTTATAATATTATGCTTTTGTGTGGTTTCCCTGTGCTTTCCTCACTCATTCAGAAAGTTATAAAGCCAATTATCAATCTATATACGCTAAGTACTATATTTGTAACAAATGTAAAAATGTGGGTCTTAGTCTAACTGGCACTATGTCATATGATAAAAGCTACTACATTTGGTTACAACAAAGTTATAACATGATAAAGTATCCAGTCATCATCTTAACTATAAGCACTGGTAGTATGAAAACAAGATTTTCAAAATCGTGAGTAAATATTTGCTCGCCTGACCATTCCATAAAGCGAGACGAGAGGAACAAAAAATACGTTAACAAGAAAGGTCCTGTGGGAGCGGCCAGGGTTGAGATGCAAATATACACGAGCTCCAGGAGCGAGTAGGATGGAAGGTGCCACGCCCACAACCACCCACGTAGTCGTAAACAGTCCAAATCCTTTGCACGCTTTCGTGTATCCCAAATCGAAATCGCTCTGAGCATCGAACATCCTTCTGATAAATAATATACATATCTATGCTCATCATCATAAGAGCCACATTCCCTTGGACTAGCTAAATAAGTTATTCCGTGTTGTTGTCTTTTTGTGATCGAGATCATAATGATAAATAACCCAGAGGATAGGTGCAGTTGGGGAATAATAATTGATTTTGATGTCTTAAACATAAAATATACTCGTGTGAATGTATGTTGAGTTCTTTTAGGCGTTACGTTATTGTTTTATTTTTAACATGAAACGAGAGAGAATGGTTCTACTAATATATGATCACAAGTCTTTAAAATTAATAGTATTTATTGCCTTTGAATGTTGGAATCAAATTATGCTTTCATGTAGGTACTTACTTACTAGTTTTTGACGTGACAACGTCTAATAAATCGATGAACACTGGCTGCATGGACGAAAACTTGTCCCGTTACGCCCATTGTCCCGTTACGCTCATTGTGCAAGGTTAATTATTCTGCACTTTAAAAATCTGATTACTAGTATAATTTCAAGTATTCATTATTTTATTATTAAAAAAAGTAGCATCGGTCGGCGAGTGCAGTAATTATAGGTTATGTTACAATTGACTACAAAATAATGACAATTCAATAAAAATTAATCAATTTAATTCATAAAATTATGCAATCATTTCATCAATGTTGTTTTATGACGTTGTCACGTTAAACTGTCGTCCGTAAACCGACTTTACAGACAACCATTTTTTTTTCGCATACTGTTTTCTCCCGAAACTAAACTATGATGTACTAATGTATGATCACAAGTCTATAAAATAAATAATATTTATTGCCTTTGAATGTAGGAGTCAAGTGATGCTTACATGTAGGCACTTGTTTACAAGTTGTTTTTATCGCATACTGATTTCTCCCAAAACTTAAGTTGCTATGATAAGTAACTATGATGTACCTATGTCTTTGTAAGAGTCACTAACTAAATTAAACAAATTAATTGATACAATCACAAAACTAATTACCATCTATATAACTATACTAACCCAATTGCATTATCATTTCTGAACATCGACTGAATCTTGAATCAATACAGGTTATGTTCAATGCCATCAATTAACTAACATCCACTTTTGTTCGGTTTCTTTAGGTGCTTGTTCCACATAAAATGACTAATCCAAAAGCGATCAAAGACAATGACTCTAGTCGAAACTGCTGGCCCTTGTTCAAGCCGCCATCGATGGACTATAATTTGTGCATCCACATCGACACATAATTAGAGGGAACGTGACGCAATAACTTGCACATGGATTCCCACATCCACATCCACATGACAAGGACATGCCTACCACATCATTTTGTCCCATTATTTTGACCGCAAACTGTCATTCGTCACACCGTTTAACTTTGAGGAAGAATTTAATGCCAACTGATTAATAAAATAAAAAAATACATATTACATTTCAAATCAACTTCATCAGATCTACAGAAATAAATCGCAGTAGTACTTTGCTAACTGTTTGATTAAAAAACTCGCTTCCCGTGTCTCAGGGCAAACATCTCAACGCGCGTTTTTTTACCTAAAGCAATTGTAAAAGAATAATGACTTAGAGCTTTCTCATTTTCAACTTGGTATTTAGGTACCTACTATGTATTAAAGTGTTTATTTGTTACAGGTTGGTGTGATGAGTGACAATTGATACCGAAGTCGGTGGGACCAAAAGGCACCCCGACAGCCTCGGGCTGACTCCTATTTATTGACCAGATTGGTTTTTATTTGTTAAATGGCATTCTATTTCTTGTAAAATGTGGTCTATAATTACATCACATCCTGTATTATTTGTTCGAACGAGTTTTTTTTCTGTGTGAGTGTGTAACATTCTAGTCTTCAAAACACACCATTCCCGTGGGTTGACAAGACAAAAAACATCACGTAGACGATTTAGGAAAAATAATTTTATAACCGACATTAGACACTACCTGTTAAATAAAATTATGATAAAAACAACTTAAACAAGAGGCCGACGTTCCGTCTGCCTCACTCGCTCAAAACAAATAAAATGTAAAAAGGTGAGCGATGCATTAAGTGCATATAAACATGTTGCCGTAGTGTCAATATTTGCAGACGCTTTCCCATGGGAACCTGCGCCCGCGTCCGCGACTCTGCGCTAAATCACTCGGGCCTCTCGCGCATCGCACCGCTTTTCTTTTTTGCTATTGAAATGTCAATTTCTTATTCTCTGTCTCGCCCGCTCGCCTAATATCAATTAAAATAAACTTCATTTGTTTTTTTACGCTTGAGCATAGTTTATTTTATTGTATTTTAAATTGGTTTTTTATAGTATTTGTTTATAAGGTGTCTCCTATTAATGAAGGTGTGATTTGTATTATAAGTTTAATTGGTAAACTTTGGCATTTGTGTCCTCTTTTATTAGACCTGTTCATGAGATCGCCAAACTAGTTTTAACATAAAGTTCATCCTGGATTACGCTTAACCGGTACCTACTTATTGAGTGGATTTTCTAAAGGAGGTGTATCTTTAAAATGCTATCTGTGCCTATAGGTCATGCTATGTCGGTGAATCGATGATCACGAATATTTGTCGCGTGATGTCAGGAGCCAGCATACGACGAGATAAGATAATTGTAAATCCGTGTAGCTGTCCCACGGATATATGGCCGCGGTACCCTGGCCGGAGGACTGATCATGGTCGGTGTTATACAACTTAGAGCCATCTTGGATAACTTTCTGACTCTCTGGATCGTCTCACCTAAAGGTATTCACCTCGTATTGTATTTAAAACATAGCTAAAATAAAGCTAGAATTTGATAAGTAAAAAATGTAATAACTAAATTACTGTCTTATTAACAAATTTAAAAGTATTCTCATCTCATTTGTTATTAATGGAAGGTTACGTTATAAATGAATAGATTTATCATTTGAAATCACGACGGAATAACAATTATCAGGACATGTATCAATAAACCCGCGTCGCTCCAACATGTGTACGTGCGGCATGCTCAGCCGCAGGTACCCGCGATGGAATGCCCGATACGCTCCTATAATGATGTTAAAACAAACTGTTAGGCTGTCATTAACGCGACTCAGCGCCCAAATGGGGAAGAACCATTATAAAAATTTGTCCCATCCGTTTCGGCCCAAATTTATGGTTATCGAGCTGCCCCGTTTTTCTTGAGCCATTGAATTTTTATTGCTTCGAGATTAGAGTGGGAATGGTGATAACGAAATTTTAGGGTTGGATTTAAGTCTTTATGATGTGAGCGATGAATGAGAGCGCATATCTACATATTTATTTATCATCATTTACACAATAAACGTGTCTCGAGTACGTTTTGCTTCGTTCATGTGTTCCGATGTATTTTTCCGCTTATATTACAGTCAGAATACAAAGTGTTGCATCGCTGTGGTCTTATTTGTTTAATCAGAATGCAAAGTATTGCGGTGCGACTATATTCCGAAATTCTATTATAATTGCATGCGCCCCGCTGTTTACCCGCGATCCCGAGAGATCTTATGTTTGTCCGAGATAAAAATGATTCAACGTGGTAATCGAGAACATATATTACCTGTGTGCCAAGTTTCATCTAAAAGTGTATAGCCGTTTGTGCATAGTTGAGTTACAAACACCATATAATTTATGATATTGGCCATTTGGCTTGTTGGTTAGCGACCTGACTGCCAAGTCGCAGGTCGCGGGTTCGATTTCCACCCAGGACAAACATCTGTGTGCATGAACATGTCTGTTTGTTCTGTGTCTGGGTGTAAGTATCTATGTAAGTATGAATTACTAAAAAGTAGTATATGTAACATATCAGTTATCTGGTTTCCATAGTACAAGCTCTGGTTAGCTTGAGATCAGATGGCCGTGTGCAAAGAATGTCCCAGGATATTTATTTATATTAATAACCCATTAAAACTATGAAGAAACACGAAGCATGGTTTGCTTGAAAAGAAAAGATGAAACACTTTTAATGAATACCTACATAATTACTTAGGTCCTTGTAGAACGTAATATGGCTATTGAATCTTGGTAAACAATTTCTGCTTGCATGGTTCCAAAATACCACTATTTATATAAAATTACAAGTCAATACTTGCATAAGGAATCAACTCAGAGCCTTAACCGCTAGTCGGAGGCATATAATAACTAAACGGAAAAACAGAAGACCTTTATACATAAGGGTAATACAGAGGATGTAAATTTCTTTGGAAAATCTGTTGGAATACTTGTGTACTCATCATGGAAAGCAAGTATTCTATAGAATAACGTCTGGTTATCAATTATTCGACGAGGTTTCCCTTTACCAGTGACTCATAGCCGATGAGCGTCCTGCCACGATGGACTATTGAATCGTACTGGTACTTGGCAGATATCAGTAACTATTCTTTGTACCAAGCTTAACTATAAAACCTGTGGTTTTTTAGCTATTATTCTGCCTTATAAGTTAATAGAGATCCAAGAATATATTTTGGGAAGTAAAAAAATTGTTTTGTGGTGATACCCTTTATTTTGCAGATGAAATAGATCTATACTCTAGTTGTTAATAGTAATATAAAATTAATATTATTGGAGATCCATCTCGGTGGCACTAAACGCATACACGTGTGGAGTTTGAATTTATGAAGTTTCTCCACCGAGAAATTTTTCCACCATCGGACATCCCGCCGTACGGCGAGTATCCACCCCTACGTTGTCGAATCTCCTACAGTCCGGCCTAAGCGTGTCGCCTCGTCGTTTATACCGCGTACTTCGAGGGACTGGAATAACTTGCCCGCTGCGGTCTTCCCGTGCAATTATAATTTGGGTGTCTTCAAGGCTAGAGTAAATAGGCTCTTAATAAACTAGTGCGCCTCAACATCACAGATTGCATCACTGCTTACCATAAGGTGGGATCGCAGTCAAGCACTAGTTTATATTATTAAAAAAAAAGTAGAGTGTGGACTTATTTTCAAAATGAATATCGTCTAATAGTATTTAGTCTATGCTAAAGACTATATATTATACTAGCTGTTCCCCACGGTTTCACTCGCGTTTATCGATATCATATATAGCCTATAACCATATACGAAAAATTCCGCGTCGCACGGTAGCAGTCCCATCTCGATATTTTCAGTAGTTTAGAGGTTATGGTGCGTCAAAGGATCTTATTTTGCTTATATATATTATTCTAGCTGCACCCTGCGGCTTTGCCTGCTTTCAATCCTGGTTATAAACCTTCCACATGAATTACTCTATCTATTGCTGAAAACTGCATAATACGTTGCATAGTTTACGATTCTATATAGGACATACAAACAAACATCCATTTTTATATATATAGACGGATAATACAGAGTTTATTAGCAAACTTTTTACATATTAGAAATTCAGGAGAAATAACTGGATGGGTCTCACATATGTTTTTAAAGGAGGACAACTGGACATTTTCCCAGTAATAATAATAAATATTTATTTCAGACCATGTCCATATTTTTGTTAGTAACAATGTAACTTAAAAACTAATGTTAATTTTAATAAAATACACTACACAACACAGTACATTACATTTTTAATTACACAATATGAAGCCATAGCCATATTCGCAACATGGGGGACTCCCAGCGGTCTGCAAACACACCCAGCATAGTGTTGGTGCCGCCACGTACGCGAGTGAGTAGGGAGGCGCATCTTTTCCTAATGATAGCGGCAAAGCCATCAACCCGCGCCTCGGCAAACATCCCTGACGCACTACAACGCCATGTAATATCAGTATCATATTATAACCATATCTTTAATTAATATAGAAACATAAATCGTAATCGTTTTACGGTTTTATAGACCTGTTATGATATCAACCAAATATATTAATACATAAATATTAAAGTACATAAAAATATCGGAAAGGAAATGCAAGCAGCTAATTAATGAGAAAGTATTCTAATATTTATTGGTATTATTTAAAAGCGTGTATCACGTAACACGGGAGCCACCGACTCGGTCGTAATGTATTGTATTTTATGGTCATGGCCTGCGGTATGCAAAACTCGCCTTCGATAATCTCACGTTCGCAAACACCAAATTAAATATGCGGATAAAGAAACTGATTTATAAATGCATAAACCTTATTTACCTATGCAATAAGAACTATATCGAGAGTTTCTTTCTTAATCGACTAACATCGCACGTATTTATGTGGTAAAGCAGTAGATACTGGTCTTCGACGGGTCCGCATCAATAACTTATTATTTCTGCAAATATTCCAGTGTCACATACAAATGTGTTTGGATTATGATTTAATACGACACTACTATTTCTAGAGATAAGACGAGCCTTGATGAAATGACGCACAAGATTAATAAATTTATTTTTTTAACTGTACATTTAAGTGTGGAACTCGTCTATGGTCAAAATACTGCCGAATGGATGTTATGCTAATGCTTTGTTGTTGTAGGCCAACACATCGGTACTTCCAACAGGAAAATTAAATGGAATCCAATCAACATCCAAATTGACTTCTTGGTAGTGATTTTGTTATCAAACGATATCTATTCTAGTGTTTTCGAAACACTTATCGACTACTCGTCTTTATAAAAACTTTGTGCTCTCGAGCTTCTACTGAAATCTAAAAATAGATATCCTTTACCAGTCTAGGCATTCCTAGTACATGATAAGTTTCCATGTAGGGCTGTATGCGTCAGATAGCTCATTACGGTGTCACCGTAGATCGTCAGACGAATCAAAAATCTCATATTGAATCAGCTACCGTAGCAACTAGGTTCTTCCTAAGCTTGTGAAAAGTCTTAGGGAAAACTATAGCTTGACATCGCACATCACCGTTATCAAGCGGTCACTTTGATAGTTTCGTTGGGCCCTGTCCCACTGACAGCATGACGAATGGTCCGATGCAGCCTATAGATAATAACAAAAACGCGTCCGCTACTAACCCGGTCGATGTCCTGTCACCGTCAAAAATAAATAAGTCCTAATGATCGATCGGTGGACTTTAGTTTTGGACTCTCTAAAACAAGAGTCTAATCTCAACACAGCCGTGGCGGTTCTCATACCTACATGTTAAAGGTGACTAAATTTGTCAGAACGATAGATTCAATTATTAGACGAAACACAAACATTTAATGCTTAGAATTTTAATCACACTTCCAAGATTCTACCAGTAAAGTCACTATGTCAACGCACAAATGGCATTTGAATTATTTATATCAGTTGTGGTTACGAGGCAGGACAACAATCTGAACTAAAAATAGATGCAAAGCAGCTCGGACTCTAAAGCATCGATAGGTGCGACATGTATGTTATATTCAGTACTTAACTTCTCAAATGGCCTATTTGTGTATTTGCTAAGTATAGTCTAATTTGCAATAGGTATCTACACATAAGTTACAATAGAATGTTGTTTTATTGATACACAACTAGACTCAACTATAATGATTTCGATTTCATATTATTGCTATAACACTTCTATAGATCTACATGAAAATTGTAGCATAATTGTCGATATGCATAATTTAAGCTTCACTATAGGTCTTTAACAATTGTAATATAACCAGATTGAGCAGTTAAACCTACTCGAAATTTGCGCAGCTTGTGACTTGGCATATAAAATAGATCGTAAGGTATTTGTCTAATCACGATACCTAGATAAAATGTCAGTGTTCAGGAGACACTTAGAGACGTAGTTGAGGTAGGCTTAGGTTTCAATTAGAATGGCTCCAAGATATTGAGGGACGTGTAAACGCCACCGTATATCATACAAACCTCGCCATTACATCCAGTACCTGCGTTATTAATAGAAGTGGATACATAAATTTTAATAGTTGCATTTGTCAGATACGGATTGGTGTCAGGCGCACGTGTACACAGTGTCGTTTTAGGCCTACAGCTTTGTACGACACTAATGTACAGACACCGGTTAAACTATGAATATAAACTTACAATTTGATACTGCATTCAGCTAACGTCATATGAATCGTTAGCAATTAAATATAATGTCAACTAATTTATTAACATATTGCTGTTCGTTCTCTTGCGAGCGCTAACAAGCGTATCTTCAGCATATTCATATACATTGCTTTTATAATACACATTTATTATGGAATTGTATGGCGAAAATATCCTAAATTTCAAATATAATATTTATACAGTATCTTGCAGCTTCATATATTGCCTTATGCATTGATTATGCACGGAGAAATGAATACTCACCCAACGTTTATTTCCACATATCTTGAATTCCAAGACCAAGGGAAGTCCTCCTGTTTTATAAATTATACTGGAACATTCTTTAGATACGGTCATCTGATTCGAAACTAAGTGGTGTTTCTACCTACTAAACAAACCAGAGAACTGATTTACCTATAACTATTTTACTACCTAGAAAAAAAGCATATTTTTACACCCTCACACAGAACAAACAGACACGTTCATGCACACAAAATGTTTGTCCTGTTTGGGAATTGAATTCACGGCCCATAGCGTGGCAGTCAGGGTCTGTAATCACTGAGCCAACTGGCCCGTAATTTTTATTTCTGATGATAAATTGACGGAATGTATGTCTGAGATCATCAAGAGGTTAATTAAGACAGGCCAGTCGGCGTTATAGTAAGATACCCTAACTGGCACTTTGGATGCCAGGCCGTGGGATGGATTCAAACCAAGGGCAAACATTTGAATCCGAGAAAATATCTGTTTGTATCTGGATGTAAATATTTAGCTCAGCTCAACTAGGTACATATCTGGTTTCCATTGTACAAACTCCACTTAGGTATATAGCTTAAAGTCTGATAGTCTCGTGTCCCAAGATATTTATTTGCTTATTTGTTTTAATTGACTCAGGTGTTTGGCAAAAGCTTACCAACTAATGCTAGACAAAGTCAGAAGCGAGATTCAATTAAAGATTCCTTAAAAGTTTCATTGACTGAATCCATGGTATTTAAGAAATGTCGTGGAGAGTAATATCAAATGTTAATCCAAGCTATCAGATGATGGGGGCATTCCGTCGCGGGATTGAACCGCACGCGCGGCGAGCTGCAGAAATGTGGCCGCAACATGATACGGCGCGCCTGCGCCCGCGCACCCGCAAGGTCGGCTACTGCACTGCGCCTGCGTGACACAACTACTGTGGCACTGCAGAAAGACAATTTTCCTCCGTTATGCTGCTAAAAATCAACCAACATAGGAACCATCAAAACTCACACCAAAAATTCACAAAGTGGGATTCACCGCTATCAGGTTCGCTTTATCCTCATTTTACACAGAACCAGCGCGTTGTATTTGCAGTAGTTTACAACTTGCAAATCAAGTTAAATACTTTACTTAAACAAGACTCGCTTAAGTTTCACCACACGGTTGTTAGTCTTCGATAAAACATTCAAAATTATTATTTTCATGCATATTTACATAAAGTGTATCAGAAATTTATTATAAGTACGTCTCACTCACAATTATTTAATGAAATCTTTTGCATTGATCGACACTAACGACCACCATTTTAATGTAAGTTTATAATATCGCGATTAACGACCGTACCTAATTTGCAATGTGTAAAGTACGTACATAAATGTGTTGATTTACTGAGTAGTCATAAATACTTATGATAATAAGGTGTGGCGGTACCAGCGTATCATAGTGTTGATTGTATTGCAAAATGGAAACGCACGAAGGAGCCTGGGCCCGTTCCTACCTCGTAATATTTCCTTCGCTTCGCTTATGCAAATGCAGTATATTGGCAAACAATATACATGGAAATATATGAAGTGGACGCGTAAAAGTGACAGCGGTTCGGTATGACATCGTGAGCTCTATAGGCACTGCTGCATGAGACGAGGTAGTATAGCTTAAATTTACTCGTTATCACAAACACGTATGTATGTAGGTATATGTTGTAGGTCAATTGCCGAACTCGCCCGGTTATTAACGGCCTAAGGCTGTTTATTAAACAAAATCGGCATACATGGAGCCTGGTCGACCTTCACGCCGAGCTGTAACGTCTATTCCTCAAAATTTTCCCAATGCCAAGGCAACTGTCAAGTTCCTGGCAGCTAATTAAAGAGAATTAATTATTCCAATTCCAATTCAGGGTTCTATAAATCTTTACATAGATTTTGGTCGCGAAAGTTTCATATATTTTTACCCTGAACATCTACTTTTACTTAATACGTTTTGAATAGGCAAGCTGTCATATATACGAGTATTATATTATATGTAGTATATTCGTACATGTCCATATATAATTTGTTCATAATAATAATCTAATAAAGTACAAATTTTTAACTTAAAAGTGTGAGCACTTACGTACTCACGTGACTTCTAACTAAATGGTAGATAAATAAACGCCTTTTTAGATTTGACCACGATGTCTTAATATTTGTTATATATAAAGTTTTAGTCATAAAGTTAACGGTCGGCAGCATGAGCTATAATAATAAATGATAATGAAAGCGATTGACGGCTCACACACAGCAGACAATGTGTCGGTTGACGTTTATCGTTTCGCGAAGACCTTTGGCTTATAGCGGGGCGCGGCAGCACCTGCGAGCTACGATAATGGCTCTCGTAATGCCCGAGATTTATGTCGATGAATTAAAATGAAATGTCACTTAATATAATCAACACACCCCGCGGCGCGGGCGCACATCTGCGCGAACCACGGCGAAATAAACGCGGATGAATCACCTTGTTTTGCAGTTCATTCTCGGAACCGATTAATAATTATAATAATTTATCTCGTCAATAAAACAATAATTAACAGTCGGTAGTTATATGAGACGTCGTATAAATTTCCTAATGTGAAACCTAGTGTAACAAGATACTGAGACCGAACAAGTTGTCGGTACACCTGGCGAGGCTCACGTCAACTTCGCTAATAGACCATTCAACATTTGCATTTCATATTTTTCTAGAAATACAATATCCAAGGCTTTGAGACGTAAAAACAAATCATATATTCTAAAATTATAACCGAATATCCCTCGAACTTTGAGATACTTAAAATTATATATTAAGCTCCTTATTGCATTGAAACGAGTAATATTTAGATTGTTGAAGCCCTTATATAACGCGGTGGTATTTACGATATTGGATATGTGTAAATTGCCAGTGCATATCGTCCCGCGCAGCCTCATCATGTGTCGCCTTGCTGACTTCTCCAAATAAGGGCAGGTCGTTGCTCCGAACTTGTCTTCTTTGTTTAAAAAAATAACACATGTCTCGAGTAGCTACGTGTATGGAAAACTAACATCCAGTGAATAATGAGAAAAATACTTTTATAAAGGAAGATAACGTTTTTTTAATTAATTGTTTATAATTAATGTATTCTGACACTTTATTTCATTCTTCACGCAGAAATTGTTATTAGATAAATCTTATCAAATTTGTTATTTATTCGAGATTTTTTGAATATGTAATCATTTCCCAGAAATAATTTTATAGAGACCACTACAAAAATTATTATTTTACGTTAAAAATAAATCGATGTCCAATAAAAATCATATTTTATATCGAGTATCCGAAGTATGGAGATCAAATTACTGAACTACATAATTAGGAGCTCGATTATATCAGTTTTGGTTGGCAAACAAGTTGGTTAATGTCACCGTAATATGAATATGGAATCTATTATTTGTGATATAAAAAGCTTTAGGTTACGTGATATCGAGTGTCGTGCCAGCACGGGGTCGTGGCTGGCTGCCAGGTGTGGTGCTTGGGACATTAATCGTCGATCCACCTTCGTATAGATCACAATCGGAACCAGTTTTATTATTTTAAAGTTGTAAATGACGCAAGTGGCGGTGGTGCGCGCAGGTGGGTGCGTGTATACGGTAACATAAGATTAGGTTATACGGCCGTAGAGAACGTTCAACTCGACTGGACAACTTGCACTTGTTATTATGTCATTGAATATGCTTGCTTTTTGCCGAATCGTGCCGTTCGGTACGCTATTAAAGCTTGTTTAAGTTTTTGCTACAATGTGTCTGATGACTACAAACTGTAGCAGATACAAGCATACAGCTTAAGCAAACACACATTTAAAGAACTAGTTATGTAGCTTTTCTTTTATTTTTCCTTTAATTACGACACAAATGAAAATTTACTGAGTCACAAGGGTAATATTTTGGATTGCGATTATTGATTATAATACTGCATATATTAAGCGTTTGCCGAAGCAAATTATATAATAATCACGTGTTTTTAACATAAGTGTGTTACAAAGTGAATGTGTTAATATGTATATGGTTGGCAATCCCCGTCAGCCGTGTGTGAGCACGTAACGCGACACGGTCAGGCGGCGCGGCGTCACAGAGCGGCGCCCTATCGTCTACCGAACGCCTATCATTATTCCCATCCAAACGCCATTTACCACATAAACAACCAATCCTGAAGGTTTTTTCATGCATATGAAATTGCCAGCCTTAAAGACATAAAAGTATTTGTTGATCAAAAAATTATTTTTAATATTTCAATGCCTCTTTTCAGCTACCAAGTTAGGTTACTCTTAAATCGCGCAGGAATTTTAATCTATTTTTTTTGTTGTAATTTTTTAAAAGGCACAACAATAACAGGTATTATAGATTATAAAAAACCTTTCAGCGATCAGTTGGTCAGATTACTCTTAACTCGCACATGAATTAAAATCCAATTTCTTTTATTGTTTTTTTAAAAGCACAACAATAGCACAGGTATACATTATTTCAATTACGAAGTATTCTTAAACTAATGCCTATTATACACAGCATTTATACTGGTAGTCTTAAAAACAATTACACATTTCCAAATAAAATCCACGGGTTTATTTCGGGCGTGAATCTCTTAGGAGATGAGCAATCATTTTATTTTTAAACCAGTTGATTAAAGTCCTCAACACTTTGTCATTTAAAAAAAAAATAAGACCTTCTTCTGCTAGACTTTCTTTAAGCTTTCTCGCAAATGTTGGATGAACCACACACAACTATGGATAGTTTAAAGACATAACTAAATATAGTGTATGCATAATAAATACATTACAGCCCCTTATTCAGCTAATACAAACTTCGACGGCGAGCCGCTTCACGGACGCCTCGGAGAGCTTACCTCTCATGTGATTGGTAGTATTAGCGTAGTAAGCGACAGAGACAGAACACGGAGGCCGCGACGAAACATCCTCGAGCTAGTGTCATTTTCCTTACAGAATCGAGCCCCAGGTCCTGTACAATAGACACGACAGTACAATCAGACAGTTCTCATTGACTCACAGTTGATTTCAACAGAAATGTCTATCACTCTGGTGTTATTTAGTATGTAACGCTACAACCCTCCCTGAACGTGTTGAAGAAGAGAATAAAGGATCATTTCCTTTATAAATAACATAGTAGGTATTTATTTATGTATAAATTTATTTAGGTATATTTATTTATTAATATATTTATTTGTGTATGTATATTTATATTTATTTTGTATTGAATAGGTTTTTAACAGTATTTTATTTCAATTGTACACTGGATCTTACCCTCAATATATGTAGTTATCTCTATCACTCAAAGGTTTGCTGGTAGAAAACTCAACTTTGAGTTAAGCTCGCCTATGTACATGACATTTCTTATGTAAGTTTTTAATGTAAATTTATTGGTGTACAATAAAGTTTAATAATAATAATAATAATAAAAATACAAAAATTATCTTCTGATATTCTTCTTCTATATCTTATTTCATAAATAAGATTTGCTGATAGGAAACGAAACATTCTTCATTTAAATAACACAGAAAACTATCTCAACTGTTACTTTTATTTGGCATCTATTGAGATTATTTTTTATCGAGACTTTTATTTAGGTATATACCTATGCATTTATATGAGATAAAACTGCGACTTGGATTTCCTATATTAATTAACTTAAATTAATGCTTTATTTGTCTTGATTCCAGTAAATAACTGTAAAAAATAGTCTTTAAAAACATTTAAAAAGTACTTACTATTAATTTTCTTTTGTATTTGCAATAAATATCCCCAGGACGCTCTTCACACATGGTTACCTGATCCCAAATTAAGCAGAGTGTACTGTTTGTACTGTGGCTACCAGGTACCTGATATACACTTTTTAATTCATATTTATAAATATCGCTCCTTGAATACAAAAGGGCCACATATAAAAAAATATCCACCATCGTTGTTTCGTTAAAATTATACCAAAATCAACAAAATTTTAAAGTTAATTGAAGACATCCATCATTTTTGCTTACTCTATGGTCAAACTGTCTATCCGGATGTACATTAATAATACTACTATAATAATAATAATAATAATAATAATAATAATAATAATAATAATAATAATAATAATAATAATAATAATAATAATAATAATAATAATAATAATAATAATAATAATAATAATAATAATAATAATAATAATAATAATAATAATAATAATAATAATAATAATAATAATAATAATAATAATAATAATAAGCCCCCTAAAGTCCAGCCACACGTCCGGGTCACCCATCCGATCCACGTAGGGGGCGGTAACGTGTACAGTTAGAACCTACACGGCCAACGTGGCACTGGCAACCCAACATGGAGAATATGAATGAAAAACGATATAATTTGCGGTCGCTGCCCGGGGGTCGCCGGGGCGCATCTGGAGCCGATGCTGGATGCCACAGGATGCGAACCATCGGCGACGCGGAGTCGAACAGGCGGGTTCCGGTCGAACAATCTACTACAGCCGACGATGGAGAGTTGAGCAGGCGGGCTCTCCGGGAAAATGATACAGCCGATGACAATGCCACTGCATTACCATCAGCAGTCATCACCTCATCAGGTTCGTCATTTCGAACCCCCGTGTCGCCAACAACATCTTCAACGATGAGCGACTACTTGTTGGTAGATGTTGCACAAGAGGCGCACCCTGCCGAATTCTTGGTGCCCCCTACCAACAAACCCAAAAACAAACCCACGCGCAGGCGATGGAGTTCAGAACAAAACGAATTTATTCTGCGCACCTACCTTCAACTAACTTCACTCGAACGTGACACTAAAGATTATCTCACCCCACTGTATTCAAAATTTAAGGAAAAGTTCCCACTAATTGATGTCACAAGACAGAGACTTGGTGACCAACGTCGAGCAATCACCCGTAATAATCTACTATCGATAGAAAAAATTAATACTATATACCAAGAAGTCAATACAGAAATACAATCTCTTAATACTGCCATAAATAATCACAGACTAAATGACGGAAAAAATACCACAATGAATGAATATAATATTCCCCTTTCGCACTCAAATACACGTATGAATTGGTCAAATGAACACAACGAGTTCATAGCTAGAACATATTTACTTACAACAGAACTAGAAACGAATAAAACAGCCTACAGAAAAATATTACACATTAAATTTACTGAGAAATTTCCAAACTTTTCAAAAGTTACTGAACAAAGAGTAGCGGATCAGAGACGAATTATTTTTAAAAACGGGTATATTGAAACACACGTACTTGACCGGATTCGCCAAGAGGTAATAGCAGAGCTTAACGCAAAACACCAAACCCAAGATTCAATAAACAACGACACGATGACTAATCAAAGAATACAGATAGAAACACCTGAATGTCAAGAAGTTATCTCTACCGCCCTTATAGACACAACACAACGAGACCTGCTGCAAGAACAAAACGCTCCACATCAATCTGATTCAGATAAACGCCCAGAAATTGACCAGCTTTTTGTACAAGCACTACAATATCATCAAAATACAAACCCAACTGAAAGAGACCACATACCAAAACAAAAATCATCTACAAAACTATCACAAATTGTAACATATATAAATGATGTAGTACTTAGGGAACATGTTAATATAGACTCCGACTTTAATACATTACAAACCATCATATATTGTGCGGCATGGACGGCGGCTAAACAGAATGGAGCAAAGCTGTTTATCCCACCCAGAAATAGAATATTAAATAATAGAAATAAATTAAAACCTAAATGGCAAATTCGATTAGAACGAAAAATTGAAACTCTTAGGGCAAATATAGGCAGGCTTTCTCATTACATTAACGGAGACCGTGGGAAAAAACTTTGCAAAAAAGTAGAAGCAATATTTAGACAGTATAGAGTACATTCCACACATGAACAGTATAATTCACAAATGCCACACTTTTTAGACACACTTAAACAAAAACTGTCAGTTGCAGTCAATAGATTAAATCGCTATACAATGTGTACCAAACGCAAAACAGAAAATGCTCAATTTACAAATAGTGAGAAAAGTTTCTACCGCAATCTAAGAAAATCTAATAACGTAATCACAGATAATTCCTCAATTGAGGAAACCCCTTCCCCTGAACAGCTACGACAGTTTTGGGCTAATATTTGGGAGTATCCTGTTGATCATAATAGTGAAGCTGAATGGATAGCAGAAGAAGATAACAATAATAGACTCACACAACAAATGGAATATAATACAATACCAATAGATACGTTTCATAATGTAATCAAACAGTTACATAACTGGAAGGCACCGGGATCAGACCAAATACATAATTACTGGTACAAAAAATTTACCTATATTCAGCCATTTCTTTACAATCATATCAATAATTTCATCCAAAACCCGACCACGTTACCTAACTATATCACATCTGGTATAACTTATATGATTCCTAAAGACCTCAGTGATCGTAAAAATCCAGCTAAATACAGACCAATCACGTGCCTACAAACTATTTACAAAATTATTACATCTTGCTTAGCAAAATCTATTTACAAACACGTTATTGACAGTAATATGTTAAACGAAGAACAAAAAGGATGCAGAAAGTTTAGTCAGGGATGCAAAGAACAGTTAACAATAGATGCCGTCATACTGAGCCAAGTATTAAAACAAAAACGTGATCTTTTTTCTATGTACATTGACTATCAAAAAGCTTATGATTCAGTTCCACATTCCTGGTTGTTAAAAATACTGCAAATATATAAAATACACCCTACAATCATTTCATTCCTTCAAAACACTGTAAGCAGCTGGACTACTCAAATTAAATTAAATACAAATGATAAGTCACTAGACATAGAGCCGATAAAAATCCAGAGAGGCATATTCCAGGGAGATGCTCTTAGCCCACTTTGGTTTTGTCTCGCGATCAATCCCCTCTCTAACCAGTTAAATAAGTCAAATATAGGATATCCACTTAAATACGTCAATAGGACAGATGATCAGGAAGTAAGACTAAATCATTTACTCTACATGGATGATATAAAACTGTATGCTTCTTCCGAACCTGAGTTATATCGTTTAGCAGAAATTACTGAGCTTTTCTTTAGATATCAAGGTGGAGTTTGGAATAGATAAATGTAAAGTAAATACGATAAAATCGGGACATCATCATCAGCTCAATTATGAAATGCTTACTGGAGAAACTATTGAATCGATAGACGAGAATAGTGCATACAAGTACTTGGGGTATAACCAACTCAAACAAATACTCCATAAAGAAACTAAAGCTTCACTCACCCAGCAATTTAAACGAAGATTAGACACCATCTTGAAATCTGACTTATACTCCCGTAATCTTATTAAAGCTATTAACAGTTACGCAATTCCAATTCTAACTTATTCTTTTGGTATAATAAAATGGACAAAGACGGAATTAAAAAAATTACAAAGGCTTATTAACACCACGATGACCAAGCACCGGAAACATCACCCTAGATCATGTGTGCAAAGAACAACATTACCACGAACAGATGGTGGTCGTGGAATAATAGATATTGTTAACTTGCATAATAGCCAGATCACAACTATGAGGTCATATTTTTATAGCAAAGCTGACTTTTCCAATTTGCACAAAGCAATAACTCAAAATGACATAAAATACACACCACTCAACTTACACGACACATGGACACAACAGAACGAATATATAGTAACAAGGCAAAATAAAATAGATGATTGGAACCAGAAGTCGCTTCATGGAAGACATCGTAAAGATCTGTGCCAGCCCAATGTCGACTTGGATGCGTCGAACGCATGGCTGCACAGAGGCGATCTCTTCCCGGAGACTGAAGGATTCATGATAGCTATTCAAGACCAAGTAATCGAAACCCGTAATTATCAAAAATATATAATGAAAACACAAATTGAGACCGACAACTGTAGGAAATGCAATAGTGGATCAGAAACTATACAACACATCACAGGTGCCTGTAAGGCTATTGTTCAAACCGACTACAAACATAGACATGACCAGGTAGCCAACATCATTCATCAAAATATAGCCCACAAATTAAAACTCATCTCATTACCGCCCATTCCCTACTACAAATATACAGCCGAAACAATATTAGAGAACCCTACACACAAATTATACTTTGACCGCGCAATACTTACTGACCGAACCGTGCACTTCAACCGCCCAGACATAACCGTAATTGATAAAGTTAACAAGACCGCTTTTTTAATAGATATAGGTATTCCTAATACACATAATCTACAAAACACAATAGCTCAAAAATTAACCAAATACACCGAACTGAAGGATGAGATTACTCGAATGTGGCGATTACAACGAGTAACAATTGTACCGATAATACTCTCAACAACAGGGGTTATACCCAAACAACTTCATCATTCTCTTAAAACTCTCGACTTACCACCGTTCATGTATAGCCTTCTGCAAAAGGCAGTGATTCTAAATACGTGCAGAATAGTTAGAAAGTTTTTGCAGACGCCTGAAAATACACCCCCTATATCTACCCCGAATCTTGACCATGACTTGGCTTAGGCCCGTGATGCTCAAAATATTACCAGCTCCAAGCTGAGAAAAAAAAAAAAAAAAAAAAAAAAAAAAAAAAAGAAAAAGAATAATAATAATATGTATGAATATTTATTATATAAAATGTATGAATAAATTTTATAAATTTATAGATATTGATTTATGGCCCTTTTGTATTCAAGGAACGATATATTGACACCCAGACACAGAGCAAACAGACATGTTTGGCCTGGGTGGGAATCAAACCCACGACCCGTGGCTTGGCAGTCAGGGTCTCTAGCCACCAAGCCAACTGGCCCGTCAAAATCACATTGCGGCATCAGATAAAATTCCACGTTAAATAACAGCATTCTTCTGCTTTTCCATCCTTGTTGACTTAACCTCATGTTTGCTTATTCACATTATTAATTTAAAATATTCATTAGTTCTGATGATATATGGGTAATGGATTGTAAAGAAACAAACTATTCATACTTACTATAAATGTACATCACGGATATAGTCTCATTTTATTTTATCCTCCAAATACGAACAATCCAATACATTACTTAAGTAATACATGACTATATGAAATATCCTCGAGCCTCGAATCTGAGCAGATTTTGTATTATAGAAACCAAATAACTGATATACAACATAATATTTTTTTTTTCAAAATAAATATTTATTATTATTGACACTCAGACTCTTAACAAACAAACATGTACATTAATATTTGTCCTGAAGGGGAATCGAACCGCGTTACAGCCAGGGTCTCCAAGCACCAAGTCAACTGGCCTGTCTTATGTCATTATATATTTTATTGGAAGGCTTCCCTGTATTTTCACACTTGAGGGCCTGTTACGCTATCTATTTATACTAATATTATAAAGAGGAAAGAAATGTATGTAAGTATGTTTGTTACTCTTTCACGCAAAAACTACTAAACGGATATAGATGAAACTTTGCACATAGATAGAACATATCCTGGAACATATAGGCTACTTTTTATCCCGGGAACATGTGATATCCCTCGGAAGCGCGGGTAAAACCGCGGGGGACAGCTAGTGCTTTATATTGGACTTAACTAGCATTTGTTATTAGGTTTTAAGAGTCGGTGACCACTTACTGTGTCTTACCACGTCTCCTTGATTGTCACCTTCTAACATAACAAATATTATATTTTCAATCTATTAATCTACCCATATCATAGACTACCACCAGCTGAACCGTCTGTTTGTCAGCCGACTTGACATATTTAAACAAAGTATTTTACCGAGGAGAGACGTAACGTATAATAATGCAAAAGGACATACGGCGCCTTATCATCATCGCTCTATAATTAGGTATGTGCAAGTGAAGTCTATCTGTCTATCTATATTTAAAAGTAGTGTGAGATGGATTTCCCCTTATTGTATTTTTTTAATTATCAAATATGCCTATATGTAGATATATCATTGATTTACCAAATACATAGGTTTGCTGCGCTGTAGGTACTCTAAAATAATATGTACATTTCCGCAACTTATTACTCTAACGTAGCTTAAGAAGGCTATCAACTTTTACATTAATTCTATGAATATAAGTAGGTAATTGCATTTATTATTGATACCGAAGTCTCGCTATAGAATCGAAGAGTTAACAGACAAATCCATCATTAAATCTGAGGTTTACTTAGATCTTAAGTTACTAATAACTACTTGGTACGTGTTACTGTAAAACAACGTTGTGTTGAGATGTAGGTAAGATGAAGTACATAACAGTTCAAGTTGAGCGAGCAGTTGAGATGAGGAGATTCGCGGAAGCGAGGCGTCCGCGCGTCTGCCCGCGCCGCGCCGCGCTGCACCTGCCCTGCGCCGCGGGCTATTTATAAACCAGACCGTACCATGAGCACAGAATAAAATATCTCCACGCACGACCTTTATAAAAGCACTCCTCATTCTTTACCTACTATGTGTTTATTCAATCATTGCCAATTCGACGAACTCTCGATTAACATAGTTTCACTCATAAAAGTTTATGACTTTTGTTAAATTTTTTCTAACATGAAATACTTGTTTTAAGAATTTTTTATTTCAAAAATTATTATTTTGTATAATACATTATTATCAAAGCTAACAGTTTGGCATGCTTTTCGAAATATGATATATACCTATTACTATTTATCCCATATAAACCTTTTTTCAAGCTGTAAGCTTGAAAAAAGGTTTATTTTGCCTTATAATTATAATTATAATTACAAATCCGCTTAAATCCTCATATTAGCAGTTAGAAGTCACTTCTCAAATTAAAGTATTCTTTGGACTATAGATAGTTGATACTATAGTAGTGCTGCAAGGCGGTACATTACACATAAGACATTTTATAGTAGGTAGGTACACAATATTATACTAAGTAAGTACGCCCAGTAAAATATTGTTTACTAGCTTTTTGCGCAGTGTCTCTGCAAATAATTTTCCATTATGATGTTTATCTGGCTGCATAATCATTTTAAGATGAATATTTAAGACATTAATAACTAAGAACTGGGTAGGTCTAAACTTTTGAGCTTCTGTGACATGACAGTTATCGATGAATGTACCTATATGAAGTAGCTACGCAGCGCAGTAGTAGAATAAATATTATTTTTAACGATCAGTGCAGTCAGTGTTTGTGCAGTATGTGTCGGACATGTTTACGTAACAGTGTTCAGATGTTGGGAGCCGTTTACGAAGCCGCGGCCACGGCCGGCAGCGGCGACGGCTCAGGCCACGGTAAACACACGAATCGGTCACTTCCAAACACGCTCCGATATTTGCTCACAGACAAGTTCGTGTGAAACACCGCTCTCTACATCAGTTCGAATATATTAACTTCAGACCGATGATTTCTAACTCATCTTGAGATGTTATTTAAGTTCTCCTTACACTAAAACAACAAAAATGATGTTTTTCCTGCTACGGAGTAACAGATTTCAACATTTGCTTGAATGATCCTAACGAATTGCTAAATAACTTTGATAATTTTTGATCTGAGGTTTATCTATCTAACATAATAATGTATGTTGGATAATATGTCCCATTTAAGATCGTTTAAATCACGCAACGATTAGGCATGCCTATATTTTCATACCAAGAACAAAAAGGGCCATGTCCTTTACCGTGGAGGTCGGGTATGCGAATGCATGCCGCTCGTAAAAACTTGGCAAGGTGAACTTAACTGTTAGACAAAGGCTCATCGCACGCTGGACTAATTAGGCTGAACGTTCAGAGGAATGCCCCGCAGGCCACTGTGGTAATTGCAGAGCGCGCGCGCCGCTCTGCGCCCGCGGCTCGGCACAACGATCATTGCGAACGAAGCTTTGCGTCTAAGATTTATTTACATCCGGATTCTTTAAGTAATAACTAATAAGTTACTTCAATATTTCAATACTTCAATAAATCTAGGAGCGAAATAATCTATTCAGTTTTGAGTTTAAATTACCCTGGATTCATAAACAATCTTATCTGTTACAAAAAGTTACAGAGACGATAACATCTGACCGTTTTATATTGAAATACTAATTTAATTTCAATGTTATTTTATAAAAGTAGCAGTAAATAAAGTCGTCAACCTAATATATAAGTATTACTACGATAACGGTAATTTATAGGAAAAAAATGTTTACGCTTTGGCGACCCAGCAGTCAGCGCACTGTCAGAATATCAGTAGCTACGCAAGGTTAATTGAATGTATGATGACTTTTTAGATAGCTGTTAATTATATTGGCAACTTATTTTTGGTATAGGTAGGTATGATTAAAAAATAATTGTACAATCGTAAGACGGGTTTAAAGCACTATAGAAGCAATAATGTGTGTCATAAAGATACAATAAACGTCCTAAATCTAAAAACACGAACCAAGCACTCAGTTCATTGTTTCGAGATTGTTGCTAAAAATATAAATTTTGCTGTTTATAAAACTAATATTTCAAATCAGTTCAGTACAAAGTGAAACCAATAAATTTTCTACTTTATACGGTTCACATGTGTTAACGCTTATTAAATTGATTAGATTAAATAAGTGAATTAATGTAGCTGGGTGGAGTAATTGGGGTGTTCGTAGTGTAACAGTTTTTTGTGTGAATATTATTTACGTCAGTCGTTGCGGCCGGCTTGTGGTCGGCCTTCGCTCGCCCGAGCCCGAGACTCGAGAGACAAGAGGCTTGCTGCCACTTTCACTCGACCACCGCAACTCACATCCATAAATACCTCGTTTCAACTATTCACAGTGGATGTGGCATATTGTAATAGTCAGATTAGCTATAGCCTCTTCTTCCTATAAACAGTGATCTATTGCTTTTAGGACCAGGATACGAGTACATGCATTCCTCAAGTATAATTAATATCAGATTTGTTTTTTGGCTCAATAAATTTATATATTTTGTTGATTGTTGATGTTTATAATTAGCCAGCGACAATTTAAATTCCTGTTCGAATCAATAATTTTAAATTGTATACAATACAATAAATAGGATCCCCACTTTCATCTGTTCTTTTAGTATTATAACAACTAACAAAATAACTATACTGTCCACTTTTAATAACTTCATGTTTTTCGATGCTCATAAATACTGTTACCAGAAAAAATATGTGAATTCAAAACAATACATTAACATACTATAGATATATCGTACGTAACGTAAAAGTGCTTTTCGTAAGCATCTTTGGATCTCGTGATTGCATTCAGAGTGCGGAAAACCGGAAGCGGTGACACGTTTTAGGAAAAACCAATGTCTATCATTGAACGCGTCATAAGGTACCTCTTTTAGATTATAACTTAGGGGTTAAACAATAACTCAGTGGTAGTAAAGCCCAGGCTATGGTTTCCTAAATTGTACAACGATGTTGAGAGCAGGAAAACCAAAGCATGCTGGTGCATGGTGCATTAGGACTTTGTGGACGTCCAGCTTGCTACCCTGAGGTTTGAATTGCTGTCAAATCAGTGGGTTTACTGGTATGTTCTAGCAATTGAAGACTAGATACCTTCTGTGCCTTTGGAGCTTTTGCTACATTATTTTACTTATCATGGTGATATTGTGGTCAAATGTAAGAATTGTAATATATAGTCAGATTACGAATCATTATATGGAGTTGAATGGTTACCTGTTCCGGACAAAAAATGGGTATTCTTCACCAGGGAAAGAAAGCTTTTTATAACCAACGATGAAATGTCATTTAGCGTAAAAATTGGGCAAAATGTTGGGATTAGTGTCTTGATTATTAACGTGTTATTCTGTGTTTATATTACAGCTTTATAATCAGATATTCAGCATCATATTTTATCATATCTCGTGATTATCAGCATGTTGGTAAGTTAAGTTTGCCGTAGTGTTTTGGAATAACTTAACTTTTTTTAGCATGAGTACAAAAGCTTATGCCCGTTTGTATCGCATTCTGCACCTTAGCCACCTTAGATTTCTTAAAAAAACTCGACCATCTTCATCCTGTAGCTAGCAGCGACCCTGAAAATTACTTATAAATTTCTATTCTGAGATCAAAGCGGTCTGAGGCTGTTCTAACGAAAAAAATCCCTACTAATATTATAAATGTGAATGTAAGTTGTTTGTTACGCTTTCACGCGAAAACAACTTAACCGATTATCATGAAACATTGTACACATATTCTTGGATGTATTAGAAGTAACATAGGATACTTTTTGTGCCGGGAAAATGTTACATCCCTTGGGAACGTGGATGTCACCGCGGGGGACAGCTAGTAGTTAATAAAATGCGTTAATTTAATATAATATGCTTTGAAAAACGTATCTAGGATTAGCAACACATGTCATCGCTTGTGCCGAGTAACATGAGCGTACTTACATAGACTGCGTGTGCGCATTTCGAAACCGGTGTTGCGCAATAAGGTCGGCGCCAAGGACGCGGGTTCGTTGCCAGAAATAAATTGCTGTTTATGTCTGTCTAGCTGGCATACTATGTGCCGCAGCAATACCCAAGTAATAGTTGACCCTTATAAATAAGACTCTATATAAAACTACCCTGCCATATATATGGTCTATATATTCTAATTCATCAGTCAGAGGTATTGTTTCACATTTAAGGAACAGGTGTGTACTCGTACTTTAACCTTCTTTACGTAAGTATGTACAACGGAACGATTGAAAATAAGAACGAAGGTAGGTGTACATTGTGGGAGTTTTAAAACCTAAATAATTTAGTAGTGACCTAATTTTCTGTTCGCAAGTTTCCATTAAACAGGTGAGTCAGAAAAACAGTAATGTTACGTTTAAGAATAAATCTTTTCACTCTACATATTCAAACGTAATAAACGGTAAATATTTGGACAAGAAACATCTGCACTATCTAGAAGACACTATACTTATAGTGGATGGTAACAGAAATCGTTTAGTGTCGAATCAAATGTCCATATGCAGATGCCCGTCATAAAATGCCAACGATCGCTGTGAATCAAGGTCTATTTCTTTTTATATTGCATTTATAGTGACCGAATACTCGTTTGGTTCTGTCGTGACGAGTCTTGAGAGATGCGCAGTCAGACTTGCATCCAAGTGGCCAGTAGCTGTTGGCAAGTGGCAAGTAGCAAGTGGCCGGTTAAATATGTCATCACCGTTATACAGCCACGCCGCGTGACAAAACACGATGAGTGGGCTCACCATGAGTGTCGCTTAATTTTATATTCGCTTTACACTCAAACTATCACTCAGATGTATAATTTAGAGCGAAAGTTACGTAAAGTATGTAGGTATGTATGTAATTATATAAATGTTGTATTTATCTATATGAGCCTCTCTTTAGTTTACTTATATATCTACTAAATTGATTTTGGGTAATGAAAAACTTACTACATGTGCAAATTTCGCGAGACACCACAATCCAGTTTTCCTGTTATTGTAACAAGATTCATTGTTTCCATTGCTAATCCTAAATAAATAAAAAAAATTGTATTCATTAATGTCCCATAATATTGAGTACAAATGTTAGAATTTTCGTCCATACTTGTAAGTGTCCAGCAATTGTATGTAACCAATATGATGTTGCCCTTATGGTGAAAGTCGATTGTGATTGAGGTGCGTACGGGACAAACGAAACGCGAGGCGTGTGAGATGTTTGGCACGCGACTATAAGTATTATTTTTTATACCGACAATTTAGTTACAAACCTTTTTGAACCTTCAATATTGTGTGAAAAGGTTGATATTGAGGTGTACCGTATCTGACGGCGAAGGAGAACGAATCCATTCTGTAACTATATTCGAGACGCAAACAAAGCGCTTGCACCGTCATAAATGTATAATTTCATCGTTAACAATGCCTGTTAATTTTACGCCATAAGGCATTAACCTTACATTTGTTACATATTTGAGAGCACTGGATAAAAAAATAACAATGAACTGCGAATGCGTAATAACATCGCTAAGATTCTGTAAACTCGTGTGACTATCATCTCTTCATTATATTCATAGAAGGGATGTTAACGGATATGTCTACAACCTTACAGATTTCCACAGCAAATGACCTTGGACCTATTACTGCTATTTCTTAATACGAGTAAATTGTAGGCTTTCTTTACATTTGATAAGCGATTTAAGAATGCCCGATTCGATCGGCCAAGTAGAGCAGATTTTTTAATATTAATTCTTGAATGTGTAGTACTATTTCTCTTTGTATTTAGGGATATAGTGTGTAGTCAAGGGATTTGTGAGTTGATAGGATAAATTGTACAGCTGAATGTCGCCCATAGTCGTATATGTACGGACAGTCGTGCAATCGTACACTGTGTGTAGCGCGAAGTGGCGGCCACTCTGCGCCGGGCATCGACCGCACGCCTCCACTAAAATATTCCAAGCATGCACAAATTAAACTGGTTTTTTCTTCATATAACTTTATTACTTTTACATAAAAACATTGTAATCTAAACAATTTCGCGGTACTTACACGGAGGTAGATTGGTGTAGTCATTCTGTTACGTCGACTGGTTTCCCCTATTTGCCGTATATTATTTTGAGTTTAGTCAGGTTTGCGTTTATTTTGAATAATTTGCCTTTTACTATCTGGTTCTTTATAATTTTTAAGACCTCTTAAAAATAAAAAGTTTATAGGACGTAGACACACAACAACTCTATAAGTTTGATTAAGCCGTTTAGTAGTGTTTGTAATTAAATACCTAATTATGGTGTTTACGTAAAAATCTCAAATAATTCATGTCCCCTGAAAAATGAAACTAGACCAATTATATTTAAATATCGCGGTTGGTGTCAGATAAGATAATACAAGACATTCTAACCTCGAAATAAAGGGAGCAATCTGATCTTATACATTTCTACATTTGATAAATCTAGATAGCTTTACGTCTATCCCTGCCTAGACAACCATTGATATGATCTTCACATGCTCGCGGAATAAGTAACGCAAATAAAATTTTAATAGTCTTAATTTTTTTTTGGGTTCCGTGTAATACGACCTATTACGAAGCCTATTCCGACGCGCTGAGCCGTCCGATTGTCTATCTCTTACAGAGTTGTTGATTGTATATATAAATACACTACGCATTAGTGTTATAATGGCTTTTATCAAAGGAAATAATAAAAAGACAAGATTCAAGCGCCCCCCAACCCTTAGGTTTTAAGAAACCTTGAAAAAATTGTGTTGTTGGAACAAAATTTGTTTTTTTATTTCGGGTATATCGCGAAAGTCCAATTATTTTAGAAGCTGTAATTTGAGTTAATATTTTTCATAAGCTGCCCTGAAATATCAATATTAGTGAAATAGTAAATGACTTTGTCAGAATACAAATAATTTGTCGCGCCTACAAATAACGTGCTTGCAAAATTTCACTGTAAAGTTGAATAACATATTTTTTTTTTAATTATTATTATTGTAACCCGCCGAGCGTAAGTTCAACACTCACCAGTCCGGTTTTTTACTTTTAAAAACAATTTTTATAAAATTATTAGCAAAACTAATTCAATCTTTTTTTCATAAATGCTTCATTTTTGAATAAATTTTAAATCACCTATTACTAATGTCCAAAAATCATTATGAAATCTATGACTCTATGATGTTGATGCAAAATGGTATGAACAATATTTAGTCCAATTTTCTCGAACAATGGTTAATACAAAATACCGGCATAAAGCACTGAATATATGGATATCCTATTACACCATGTATTATACCATACTATAAAATTGTGCAAATAAGGCTATCACGCAAATAGCTCAAGCACACATGTACCAACTTATAAGAAAAGCGATCTCTTCCCACCTGAGCCGAAGTCGAAGCCTCGCTCCGATTCATTCGTATCTTTTTGTCTCAAGGGAATGCGAGTCGTCAGACTTTAGTCTGGTCTGCAGGGCCAACAGTGCGGGGGGCCTGTACCTCGCCCTTTTGTTTTTATACCCGTGCAAGAATGCAAAACAATTATAATTCCCTTAGGGATAAGTCGTCTCACTCCGCGGTAACCGCGTACGTAATCGCAAATATTCCTGTACCTCATTCGGTTTGTGGCTTTAAAAAAATCCTTAATTAGGTACTGTAGAATACTGGAAGAACATCGGCTTTAGGATTACCCTTCGAATGGTAATAAGCTGGTGTTAGATAAACAGGGAGTGGTCAACGCTACAGAGGGTTCTGAGAGGATCGAGGCGGGCGGTCACACACAGGCACCGACTTCGACCAATCCATTTACGTTAATTGCGCTGAGATGGGGATAAATCGGCGTCCAGCCGTCCACCGCCGAGTTACGAGCGAGCCGACTATAAAATAAATTATACCCACTTCGTTCGCCTCCACTCAGTTTTTTGTTGCCGTCCTCGACGAACAGAAAAAAACAAAAGTAAAATCTCGAGAGAACGAAATACGAGGCAAAGACAAAGCTTGAATTTATCTACTGATAATATAGACGTAGGGCGGCGGGCGCGGCAGACGCGGAGTTGCCGGGTGGCCGGCCAAATTATACGGCCGGGCATTCCAGCGTCCAGGCAAAAACATGATATATAGCCGCCTTGTGACGAAATATTTGAAATTTGGAGACCTGCCTGCCACACTCTAAATGGAATTCACTTAAAATATTATCTCTGACATTCTTTGTCGACGACTTTATAAGCTTTTGCACGATACGTATTTTAACGACATGCGTAGATATAAATACCCAATAAAAAATTATTGAACATTTGAGGGACTTGCGAATGAAGATTACATATTCAGAAGTAATAATGCAGCTCTTTGAAAATCTCCATCTTAAAAGTGTTTATTAGTACCTTGCAATTTTATTCACGCCCCTAAGACTTTTATTTAACACAACAAGTTTGAAAAGACGTTAAATGTAGCAAATAGACTATTAAACAGATTTTCTTTTTATAACATAATTTTTATAATCATACAAACTTCGTCACTCCTGTGGATATTTACTAATATTTTGAAGAGCCCCATTAGACCCAGAAAGATTTTTTTCATATACGATTCAATAACAGCTATGTGATCTACTTAAATATTTTCGAGGAAATTTGTATCTCTATGTGTAACTCTATTTTCCAACATAAAATTCCAATAATTGTAGGGTTTATAAGCATGTTTAATTTTTCTCCTGAAAAATATTTACAGAACGCTATAAAAGAAATGAATACATTCTTATACAATGTTCTGTTGATTCAACACACATCTTTCAGTAATTTATTATCTTTTAATAATTGATTGCGACTAATACTGTAAATGAAAATATTTAGGGTGTATGTCTTACCACCAAGCTCCGTGAGACCTGAACTGATTTTCATGAAATTTTGCATATAGCCTTCTTACAAGAACACCGTTTTTGTGAGTATCGTTTGTGTGTGTCATTTAAGTGCAATGATTACATTTATTTTCACCTGATTGGAACCACAGAAACCTTTTTCCATTAGAAGCGTATTATAAGTAAAAGCGAGCGTTTAAATTAAACATTAAAACCATAGACACCTTCTTGCATGAAAAAAGTATATAAACTATCAAACCTCTTTTTTATGGGAATAGAAATTTCCCATAAAAAAGAGGTCCAAAGACTTATAAAAGGTTTGTTTTTGGTGTTGGAATTCAGTTCATAACCCACTTCATACGTGACATCATTGTTTATATTTTTTGTTGGCAATAAATGTTATGAGTTCAAAGTTACAGTGGGTCATACGTCTAAAGTTCGTTTACCAATGACCTTGTATGTTGCTTTTGTAACTGTGACATGGACGACCCCATAAACATTATTTTGACTACCATATTTGAATGCGGCCTCGGTTTCCGGCGTGTAAGCATAACATTCATTCGAAAACCTTTTTTTTTGTTTCCCAATTTTACCCCTTGAAAAATAGTATTTGTATCTGAAGTACCTTAAGATTTGTATTTTTTTTTAATTCATTATTAATAGCTAACTAGTATCCAATATCGTTGTATGACTATAATATATCATGTAGGGAGAGCTGTACTGCAAATATTTCTAGAATAACAAAAGTTACTGACATAGGTCGTGGAACCGGAGTCAGATGATGACATTAGTGTTGCTGGATGCCTTTATACATATAAATAAGGTTCTATTCTATGTGCAAGTCTACGAGTGAGGCATATACTTTAAGTACGGACGTCCTTTTACCTTTTACAAGGATTTAATAAAGAACTAGCTTCCAGGCATGCGTTGCAGAGCATCTTTTTTTTTGCTTCAGAATTTTTCCAAGCGAGCATACAACAACATGTTTTATTGCTATTGAATAAATAGTATATATATAAATAATACATGTGTAAATAGGCATAGGTTAGGTAGAAACATACAAGCATTCATTTTTATTTCGATAGCCATTTTGTTAAGATAACTTGACAATTCCTGCCAATTTTAAATGCCGTCATTGTACTGAAATTGTTAGGCAGTTTTGACGCTATTAACTGACTGGAGTTGAGAGCTCAGAGAGCAAAATTTCAACTAACAACTACCAACAAATATAAACACAAATTACATCAAACCTCTGTAATCTACAGTTTTTGCTGTTTATTCATTCGCAATTATAAGTAGGTCATATAATCTTATATATATTTTAGTTTGATGAATGTACCTACCGTGATAATATTAAAAAAATGAGAAATATTAAATTTTGCTATTGTATGTGAAAAAAACAAAAGATGATGACAAATAACTGCCCCAATGTATAATAATATTTCATGCAGATACAGTAGATAACAGGTACCTGCCAGATATAATGTAAATTAATGCAAAGGCTTGTATCCAATTATGTCTATCAGATGAATTCCCACAGAGTTATTGAATATTTTATTACAAGGTGACTCGAGATACGTTATTTAGATAATTATAATACCTAAGAAGTAAATTTCTTGAAAGAAGCTGAGAAACTGTACCAAAAACATAAGAATAATATTACAGGGAAAAAAAACTATGTTAGGTATTCATTTAAAATTACATGATTTATTATATCTTCATCATTTCAATAAAATAATAATTACACAAATATATACAAAGACAGATATGTACAATCGAGGCCGTCACTATATATACACTGGGTCCACGAGTTATCACTAGGTCCGCACTGGGTGTGGGTGGGGGGCGCCTTCGTCATCGGCAGCCGCAGCCCAGCACCATCATGTCCTGATAGTTTTTGAGCACCACATTATTCTGTTCATCCATATACAGCATGGATATGTCAGAGAGTTGCGTGGGCACGCAACACGCCTTCGGCACCGCCGCCGGGTTCACCGAGTTGACGAGCGTCTGAACGATCGCGTGGTTAGTGCCGTTCAGATGATCGGCCAGCGGGAACGGGCAGTCGCCCTGGCAGTAATATGCGTCATACCCGTGTGGTGCGACGATCCAGTCGCTCCAGCCGACTTCCGCGAAGTCCACGTACAACGGTCTACGCTGGCAGATCTCTTTCGCCTCCTTGCGCCGATGATGGGCACGGTGGCCTCGTCGTGGCGCCGAGCGCTTGTTTCGAAGTAGTCTCGTTTCACCACTTTCTCGAGCCGCTCTCGCTCGCGCATCCTCTGTATAAAGGAGTAGCAACGGTTGTTTCGAATGCCACTCCTCATCGTCTTCCAAAGCACGTCTTCGGACTCTAACGTGAGGCTGCCGCGCATCGACATTTTGTGTACCCTCCTCGATAACGCGCACTAATAGTCCATGATTTTGCTCGGGCTCTGAGAGCCATCGACGAGCAGCACCGAGCGCATCGGCAGTCACCGTGCCTTCGGCGGGATGCAGCGGCATCGAATCCAGGAGCCGCAAAATAGGAGCACTTTTACCGCGACGTCCTGGTCTTACAACGTCGTAGAGCAGTAGACGCTGTACGCTGCTAGCGCCCGTGGCGCGTTGAAATGTGAGGTCGGCACCCCGGGCGAGTTCGTCCTCCGGAATGCCGCTCAGGTTGAAAAAGAGGCGAAATCTGTGTTCGCCCGGAAACCTCTTATCGAGTTCTGAGGTGGTGTGATGATAGGAGCGGGCGGTGTTGGCGGCGGGCGCGGGAATGGCGCCGCTGGCCTCGTAGAGCAGGCGCATGGCGCGCGGCACAGGTGGCGGAAGCGCGTGGCGGCGCGTGGGCCGTCGCGGCAGCCCCAGCAGCGACAGCAGCTGCTTCTCGGCGGCGACGCGTGTCGTCTCGTCCAGCCCCGCGGCACAGCACAGCGCCACCAACGCGCACACCACCGCGCATGCGCACGCCCCACGCATAATTCTCCTCGACCCACCTGCAACAAGGAAAAACAAAATGTTAAGAAATATATTTACCATGTATTTATTAGTAATTTTGGAAATGTCGTAATGCAATAACTCTTAGAAATATTTTGAATGTTGACTGTTAAATAACGTTTTTGTATGGTATTAGTAGAATTCTAATAACTAACTCTGGCATAATAATACACATAACTACAGTCAACGCACAGATACAATTACATTGCGATAATCGTATTGGTGGAAAAAGTTGGCGTCGAGTAGAAATTAAGCGAATCGCGAACATTGATGCATTTTACGAGTAATAAGTTAGCCAACAAAGAACGACGTTGTTCTCAACCGGTAGTCGGTTTATCTCTAGGTGTATTTCTAATAAATGCAGTAACAGCATACGTACATTACATTGTAATGTACTCATGCATATTTATTTCAATTAAGTTGGTTTCATGTGACCGGATCGGCCAATCCTAGAATGGCAGCAGCTTTTTAAAAGCCTTTTTAATACGCAATTTAATTATGTAAGGTGGTGGTACTTTGTGAGACAACTTATGGACTTCACTCTCAAGTACTTCAATTACCTAACTATGCATATTAACCAATTAAATAAAATATTTATAAACGAATGTAAATTTATAAAAGAGAGAAAAATTTAAGAACACAAGCCAAAAAAAATTTATAACCTAAAAAAATATTTTTATTTTAAAGTTGCTCATATTTATGTATACAATAACTAAAGTTATATAATAAAAAAAATAATATACCTACCTACTATTCTATATACTACTTAAACAGTTGCTCTGGTAAATAAATTAAAATCTATTTATTGTTAGAACATGATGTAATAAGTGAATAAACTCGAATTTCTTGTAAATATTTTTACATAAAAAAATTATACTATATTATAGTATACCTCGAGAATCAATTGCTCAAAAACAACATAGACATCAAAGAGACAGTAATCTAAATCTAATTACCTATTAAAGTAAAAAGCAACAAACCAAATACAAGGAAGATTCAAGAGAATCTAAATAAAAAAGGTTGATAAGTGGATAAATAGACAAACACTTTTTTATTTTTTGAATAATTGTTAAATGTACTGTTGATAGTTTATACTATAAGTCCAAATTTATAAAATATTTATAAATATCAGTCATAGTGTAGTGTAAGTAATATTCATAAAGTTGATATTAATATGTAACCAAATGGTAAACACTTACTAATATAATATTTATTTACTATTTGAAGTAGGTTACTACTGATGTTACGTTTGTACAAATACGTCTGACCCTGTCACTAGCCGAGATGAATATGATGAAGCTTTGGCATTGTTGCGTGTTTATATATCTAACACATTTTAATGACAACCTGTCAGAGATTCCTTATCTATAAATTGTTGTGATAAATAAGAATATTATGTTTAAATTATATTTTTAACTTAATATAGGTCTTCGTGCCTATGTCGACTATACCATTGCGTTTAAACTCAACACAATTTCAAAGAAACACATAAGAACAAAATGCATCATACACAAACGTATTTTACACACACATGAACGAAATTTTAACGCACAAGCACTTTCCAAAAGCGTTCTGTAAAAGACATCAACGGGATGCGTTTCACGTCGCTTTGAGTAGAGCGCGAAATACTTGTTTGTAATTAGGCACATAATAGTTCGTCGGTTGGATAACTATTACTGATCAAAATCCATCATGAGAAAGTACAGAATTCTCTGTGTAAGTCTTTCAAAATATGGAGTCGAGACCACATAAAAAAATTGGTCGATATGGAAATATGAACATCCTCCAATTTATATGTTGTTGTTATAATGTTTTGATCATTCTAGCGCGATCGAACCGATCGCGGCGTACGTATTTCGAAAATAATGCGGTCAAACCGGCCGCGGGCGCACGACCGCCGCTCGCCTCTCTCACTCACCCGAAATTTTAACGCATCCAACGTCGACGGGTACGCAAAATCCGCGATATCCTCGCGTGCGATCCTCGCGCACTGTCAACGCTTCGGGAACAGATGGAGTGGCACACGTTCACGAACGATCCGACGGCACATAACAACAGAGTGTGGTAACATCACTGGCGCGGGCATGCGCGCGGGAGTGGTCGCGCGCTCTCGCTGCGTGCGGCGGGGACGGCGCGGGCATGGCGTGCTCGCGGCGCGGCTCTCGCGGGCGGAGTGACGGCTCGCGCGCCAGACGCGGCGGCGTCGCCGGCCGCCGGCCGCCGGCGCGGCGCGGCGCAGGCGCAGGCGCGGCCGAGCCCGCACCGCCCCCCGCCCCCGACCCGCCCCTACCGCGCACACCCCATACCACACTACCCCTCCACCCCACCACCCCACCAACCCACCAACCTTAGCACTGTAACACCATCAACGGCACTTTACAGATAGCCTCTCAGGACAAAGAACCTTTTAAGCCCCCTTCTCTAGAAATCAATGTCTACTCCGACCATCGACGTGAATTGTGGTAATAGCTCTATTTTCTATTTCTTAATACATATATTTCTATGTGGATTGGAAAACCCATTTTCCAACGTCAACTATGACCGACTACCACACGTGCAAATTCCTGCAAATTACAACTTTAAACCGTCTTACTCTCTCTGTACTTTCGTAGCAAATTGGATTTTGAATGCATCAACACAGAGCAACCCCGGTAATTGACCACGGTGTGTCAGTATTATAAATATAAAATGATATACGAGTAGATAGTGGGTTGAGTAGTGTCCTATGTTACAGAACAACCTAACAGTACCCATGTGAAGACTTTCTGTGCCTACGCAACTCTACGCGGGTCGTGTAATCTACGATGTGTCTACGGTGCTACGAGGCGGCGGTCGGTCGCGCGACGGTTCGCTACGAAATCCTTAAAAAAATATCCTTGGTAAAGTTTCCACTGTTCTACGCAGCAAATTTTGGACTTTGATTTCTCTTAACAATGTATTTTAAATTACCTTGATAAGATGTATAAGGATACGAGCATATTATAAACAATGTATTAGGTATGTTCTTGAACTTTTTAATGATTTAAGATGAATCCAAGGGTTTACTTATATTAGAAATGTAAAAGCTGACCCTGACTTATCATGTTATGGAGCAGTGGAACAACCCTTTATTCAAGGGAAAGGCGTTCACATATTGGAGAAGGACTTATTTATATTTTTTTAAATTGAGACGCGGAATAAATCATATATTTTAACTGCTCTTGTATGTTACATTCCTACCAATATTTTGATTCATTGAATTGAAATAATATCGATACAAAAATCAATTTTTGTAAATATTATATGTACGAAAAAAAGCATTTATCATACTTTTTTAATTAAAATAAATCTTTAATTAAAAGTATGGATAAAAATATTTAGATATTTTTTTTAAGTTAAATCATTGACATTAGAATCTCTAAATGTATTTATCTAGATGCAAACACTTAAGTAATAAGGCCTCCTTCTTTGTAATAAGTTCATAAGATATATAGCTTATTAAATTACATCATAAAAGTATTCATCAACTACTTAAGTTTAAAGATATTTTTTAGATCAAGTACAATGTATTCTTAAGTTGTAGCCCATCCTCCTAAAAAACTAAAGTGCTAATTATTTGTCTTCATTTTGTGAAATTATAAATAACCCATTAAAAAATTTATATATTATTTTATTTTAGATATATTTTCGGTTTTGTTTTATTAGTGTATATTGTAACTAATGTAATTTTAAGTGCTTTTGTATTGCTCATTATGATCAATTGACGAATTGACAATACTCCATAATTCATATGAGGCAGGTTCTTATTACAAAAACTGTTACAAAAGTTTTGTGGAGTATATTAATTTGAATGCTTAATTTTAGAAAATACGACAAATGTCTAAAAGAAAAATGAAGTCACCTAGACCGTTTAATGATTATGTGACCTTTGTCTAGGTTTATTTCTTTATAGTCCTTCACGATATGTTTTTAAAATAGATCTTGACCCAGTTGACAAAAACTACACAACCGTATATTGTTATTCGTATAGAATAATAAGAATTTCACTATTTAATTTCTGTTTTAAAATTCGTATATTTGATTTAAATTTAGGCATCTGATATTTCCTTGTTTCATCAATAGGGATGTGTGCTGACATGTCAAATCAGCAATCCTTTATGAAATGTCAAAACGATCGAATGTATGGAGCTTTGTATGAAATAGCAAGTTGTGACGTCATAATTGTATAGCATCAAATAACATACTCTTTATGATTAGATCGGTACTGAAAAATCACATTAATGATTTAATTTTGATCATATTTAATGTTTTCGTATATTTTTGGATGTTCAATACACTGGTTAGTGTTTGATCATTTATCTTTAATACAGGACACATCCCAATTCAAATTCAAAATTCCACAAATATTTTATAAATGCGAAATTTTGTGTTGATGTTTGTTGTGATGTTTGTTAATCTTTCACGTAACTTACATAGTTTATAACCTGTATACACATAGGATAGTCTTTAGCTCAAGAAAATGTATCTTCCGTCGGAAACCCGGTTGAAACCGCGAGGGACTGCAAGTAAGCAAGTAAATTATTTTATTTTAATATATATTTATTAACCATATATAAATTACAATACATATTATGAGAGCCTTCACGGAAGCCTCGTTGGCTTATCTGTGTAGGCGGTCGCCGCAACAACAGTAACATAAGAACAACAATAAAAAAGTTCTATATCTATGCTTAATTTAACAGTTTAAAAAAATATGTTATGAAAATCATACCTAAAATTAATGCGGTTATAACAGCTCTTATCGCAATATTTACAGAGCGCTTCTCTTAATACCTTGAACGTTGCCTTTTTCACGTTCATCAGATAAAGTGTGCGCATAACTTTGTTTTTATTCCTGTACGCACCTGCCACAAAACTTAGAACAATGAGATGTAAAAGTAAATATTGCGAAGATAAAATGGTTACATACGCATTGCGTGTCTTCGCGATGAGTGTGCCAGTGAACAATGATTACCAGTTTCGTTCAGGTGCCGAGAGATTATATTTTGATTTCAAACAAAGCACGTGGTTGAAACAGATGCGCTTATCTATGTCAGATTTTTACTCGTCGAACAGCTGTACGCTTTTAAGAAGGCAGTTCCGTTGTCATCACTAATTATCTGTTAATAATTTATTATCGGAGTTAGCTACACATTTTGTGTCAGTAGGTAATTACTAATTTATTTTTCTATTCGGCTTGTACAACATAATTTGTCTGGAACAAATGTAATTAGAGATAATTGCAATCTATTAGCATGAAGTGGATTTTATAAAGATCAAAAGATGCAGTACATAAATATTCTTGAAATTGATGTTTCGAGTTTGTATTGTATTTGCAAATGAAACTCAGAGTTGCTGTACTAATTAGTTTCGACTATTGCATTGTTATTATTGAAAATTACCTAACTACATACCAATTTTAGATATTAAAAGGGATTCCATTAGTTTGTATGTAGGCGATTTGGCTATAGGTGAATAGAGTATTGAGACCCACTGCTCCTCTAGGAGTTAATAGATCCAAGAAGAAGAATAGGGCTTTAATAATTAAAAACTTGGGTCTATCGTTAGAGTCCGATAATAACATGGTGTGATGAACAATGAAGATGGTAGAAGCAGAAAAATATGAGTTAAAATAAAAGTTATTATATTTTTTTGAAAAACCTTGAAATCACCGAAGCGGAGATGGGCGGGGAGAGTAGGAGAGAGCCTCTCCTATCCCTCAATAAGCTTAGTGCCTAGGTCTTACTGTAACCACTAATGCACTAAAAAAATAAATTGTAATTAAAACTAATAAACCAACCGTTCCAGTTGGTATTTTCAAAGTGTTTTACAAGCCGTAATTATTTATCTAGAATACTTTATTTTTATTATCGTTTATTTATGAAATTTCACAGCCCTTGTCCAACACGTAGTTAAGGAGATTTAATATTTTGGGATAAGTACACATTGTGTATTATAATTTATTTAATGAATTAGTTCACAGGACACAGAATTGTAAGTTAATGCATACAATGTGACTAACCACGTAACTTAAAAAGTTAAAAATAAAAATGATAAACGTCTTAAAAAATCACAAAAAAATAATATAACGGGTTCCGCATGATTTAATTGGTAAAAGGTTTAAATAATATTAACTACATATCAAGTAATCTAAGAAAGTTTAATATACATAAAAAATGCAATTTACTAATTGCGGAATAGACAATGCTTTCAAAGGAAAAAGGTCGGTCGTCATAAATATGGCAAAAAAATCTATACACAACATTCCAGAAAAACCATATTCATTATATCAACTATTCTGGAAACTGCAAATTACTTTGTAATAAAACATGCAAGTAAAGATGGACTAAAATTATGATTATGTAGTAAGTATGCGGACAGATAGTATTTTTAAGAAATAGTAAGTAATTATAGAAATGTAGCCTTAATTACAAAATAACGCCAATGAAACATTTTTTTGTGTACCTAAAACTCGTGGGAGACTATGTATTATTTTACATTCCAATAAGTTTAGTAAGTTTTAATAATAACTGTATTTAGTTATAAATCATATTTTTAACGAGTCATGTGACTTGGTGGTTAGAGCTTTGACTGCCAAGACACAGGTTCTGGCTTCGATTCCCATCCAGGACAAACATTTGTGTGCATGAACATGTCTATTTGGTCTGTTTCTGGTTGTAATTATCTATAAGTATGTAAAATAAGTATTTGTGGTATAACGGTTATCTGGACTCCTTAGTATGCTCTCCTTAGTTTGGGATCAGATGGACGTGTGTAAATAATGTTCCAAGATATTAATATCATTTATTATGAAATCCACTATATATTATACCTTCGATCAATTTATCTACAGATGTATAATCGTTATGAGGTTAATTTGATGGAAAAAAAAGGATAACGAGAACTTTAATATTTACTTTCAGCGATCGAAATAACAGCACCGTTATAAACGTTATCAGATAAAATAGAACCTTCAAGAAACCTTCCTTTATTCGCTAGCGAGAGGTCTAGCAGTTTTGGCTTTACGCCACATGTATTCGACCTCCTTGGTTGTTATAAATAAGTAGTGGTGTAGCCAATTCACCGTAAAGTAAACCCTACTAATATTATAAATGCGAAATTTGGTATGTATGGATGTTTCTTACTCTTTCACGCATAAAAAACCAAAAGGATTTGGATGAAACTTGGCACATAAATAGAAAATGCCCTGGAATAACACTTCGGATACTTTTTGCGCTGGAAAAATGTTACATCCATCGGGAACGCGGGTGAAACCGCGGGGGACAGCTATTGTTTATTATCTTTCAAATTACATATTGATATAGGCCAGATTATTAAATTGTCAGTTAAATGGTTCTGGCATTTCAATTTATTGAAATTATATATTTTGTCAGAAAAAAAGCCTGGATTTTTTCTACATTTTTAGGATTCCGCCCCAAAGGGTGCCAATAAGACCCTATGATTATGGCTCCGTTGTCCGTCTGTCCATTAGTAGTCCATATGTCTGTCTCTCATGAACTGTAATAGTTCGACTGTTGAAATTCCCAGTGTAGCTTACACTCTGTCCGCTCTCACTGGCCGCTATAACAACAAATTATAAAAATAAAATAATGTTAATTATTAAAGTGGGTCTCTATACAAGTATTATGTATCTTTATCTATGTTTAGTTAAACATTGTACTGTGGTACGGAACTCCTTCATGAGAGAGGCGACTCGACTTAAAAAAAATATATCATTTTATTGATATTTTTATTTAACCATAACTTCTGTACTATAAATATATTTTTATATAGGTTTATTATTTTACGATTATTATAATCATTTAAATCATAGTCCTTAAGTCAATATAGGACATAGTAGAATGCATTGATGAAAGGTCCATATAATGTATTGATATTATAATTACTGTTATTAGAAAGACTATAAACCTACTTACTTTACTTTGAAATAAAACAAAATGATTTAAAATGAAATCCGATTAATAATTACAGCAAGCGTAAAGCCATTTCACAAATTACTGAGATTGCTACTGTATAGCATGGCGGGCTACCGGAGCCGTTACGCGCAAATAACTAATGCTCTTGTTTTTTTTGGCGCGTGTCTCTCGCGTGCCGTTATATGCCAGGTATTCTGTTCGCAGCGAAAGTTAGAATCATTTTATACCAGTTTTTTTAGGATAGAGAATAAAATGTATATGCTATTAAATTTATTAGTGATTCACCTGACGATTATAGACACAGGATTCCGCAACAAAGTGATATCTTTAAAAAAGTTTAGCTTTTTGGACCTTAATACAGTGTGTTACGTCATAAAGTTGACAAAGGAAATGGAGAAAATCAGAAACCAACGAAATCCAAAATGTTTTTTGGTACCGGTAAATTTAAGCTTAGGTTCACTTTCTTTACTTGACTTTATGAAGGGGTATACCAACAGTAGGTATATTACAGTAAATTGTTAATATTTTTCTTTCCTAGAAATTCGGTATCAAAAGAAAAAGCGGTTTAGTCTTTATAAAATTACTTTATTACCATTGTTCGATTAATAATTTTATTGCAATAGTAAATAAGTTGAGAACTATAATTATGTCATAAGGATGCCAATCGCCATTAATAGTGTTCTATATTTTAATACACTTGTCAATGAGTTTTATTATTTGTTACAAATAAGGAGTAGCACGCAAACACGTAGGAACCTCTTAATGCTCTATATTTATATAAATACATAAGTGTAAAGGATTCTACATAATATTATTACAGTCACTGACAGTGGCAAAATTAATATAGGTCTCATCGAGACAGAAGATCTAGAATGATAGCCTTCTAGTCCGGAAATCAAGAATCAGAGCCAGACATTTTAATAGGATCCACGCGAATTTCTGTCCCTTCACATATACGTCATATTTATCACAAGTTTTGTTGATTTCAAGGTACCTAGTGGTTTGAGATGAGCTTTTTAGTCATCCTGTCCTTCTAATATTATAAATGCGATAGTTTATGAGGATGGATGTTTGTTACTTTTTCACGCAAAAACTACTGAACGGATTTGGATGAAACTTGGCACATTGACAGTTTATAACCTGGATTAACATAAAGGATAACTTTTAACACGAACATTCAACATGAATTAACATCGAGGGGGAACAACTAGTAACAATTAGGTATACAATATCAGTAAAACTTCAAATCAAAGTATCAAAAAGTTTCGGCATATAAGAATAGGACAAATAAACGAGGCCAATAAAAATGCAAAGAATACAAACGACTGTCACCATTTATAGGTGTGTAGCGATCCTGACCTAGGTATTCAATAAGGTATGAGGTAGGTGAGGCAGGTAGTATGTGTACATACAGATTACCATTGTAAAAAGTTCTAGGTGTAAAATGTTGATAACAAAGTATGTCAGACCAGTATCGAATGGAGCGGTGCCATGCCGTCTACCACCCACGAGCCTCGCCGCGTCCTGCTCCGTTGACTCACCAATTCACCGCTCTCATGTACGTAATTAGCCCATTAGCACGCACGCATCGCTCAAATGCTCAATTAGATCAACGACCGTCGGGAATAGCTGGACAGGATTACGTCCCTCCTGTTGGATTCAATGAAACCCAGGATAAAATGCTTACTGTAATTGACAGTTCTCATTTCTAGTATCGTCGTGGAATAAAATAAAGACAAAACACACTAAATTACTCGCTAACTTTAATGGCTCCTTCCTATTAAGCTCAATAATATAGCAAATTTTTCGTTTCGCTTAATTCTCCCTTGTTGTGTCTCGTTTAATCTACTTAACTCTTATTAATGTATGAAGAACAGTAGTGGCAATAATATTTGAAACATTTTTTAGGCTATTAATACCTATATATCAAAAGGAAAACATTTTAAGAACTAATCATAGTTACTTTAAAATACCTTTTATAATAATAAATAATAAATTTATATACTCATAAAAAAATGAAACATTGTATGTTCCGTTCTTATACTATTTCTCTAATAGCGATGAATCTTTAGTGTGTTGTTCTACGTGCGCCCGGACGCCTGACACAAAATTAAATAAAAATCGCATAGCAACGCATGCCGGGAACCACTTGTTATTAGTTTTTTTTTATTAAAAAATGTATTCAAATAATATATTTTAAATATTTGACGAATCGTATAGCATAAGGGTTTTCCTGCCCTACTATACAACTGATCTTGGACTCGTACGAAAATAAATTTAAAAAACTTGAACATCAACGTTGTGCATTTTTACCGTGTTACGAATTTTCGATGAGGTCACGTGAGCTTACGCGAGTTTAACATTTCATACCCATCCCAAGAAAAGTGCTAAGCGCCGTTAAAGAAGTTTCACTTTAAAAATAGAATAGGCTATGCTTAGTTTGGGATAAGATAGCTGGTAGTGCGTGAGAATAGAATTGCCACTGTGAGTAAGTGACCTAAGGGTTGAGTAAGTAATATGGTCAGATTGTAGCACATCTAAACGTTTTCGCATCAAGTTTCTGCTCATTCGGATTCAATTTCACTTCCCTTTAATTGTGCCAAATGTAGCATTGCAACATATGTTATAGGAATACAAATACAAAGTTCATTTTACAACGACGCAACCTGTTCATGTAACTAAAGGTTCCGATTGCTTTGGCAGAAGTCCATAAAGTGCTGATCGCTGATATCATAATACGTGTTAGCATGAAAGCTTGAAGGTCGTAAATTCCGGAAGACCTGGCACGTGGTAACATTTCTTAGTTAATAACTTATAACAGTGCTTAAACCGTAGTACCCACATATACCTAGTATATGTACCGGGAACAGGGCTCTTTAATTCTGTCCCGAAATACGCAAACTTTGATTCTTCTTAGCTCAACTACTCAAGTATCTCTTTAACTTGTATATAACTCAGTTATTAGAAGTTACAGTCACGTAACTTACCTACCTAAGTTATCACAATCACGTTTACAACATGTGATCTTACCAGAAAAAGAAGGAAAACTTTACTAGTTTACTACGAAATTTTATCTTAGTCCTAATCTGATATTTGTAACTCATCAGCGTCACAAGGTCATTAATAATTAAGACCAGTCGAAACATATAATTGTGTAGGTAGTGTTTTATTGCCAACTTGAGTACCTACTGGACAAAAAGTCACGAGATTTACTTTTATTACAATTTAATTTGCATAAAATAAATATAAAAATATTTTAAATAAATAACCAATAAACTAACATCTAACCGTTGATTTTTATCCATGTATGTAATTTTATAGAGACAGTTCTAGAAGTAATATTATTAATTACTAGCTGCCCCCCGCGGTTTTACCAACGTTCCCAAGGGATGTCAGATTTTCCCGGGATAAAAAGTCGTCTATATGTTAATCCCGGCTATGCTCTATCTATATACCAAGTTTCATCCAAATCTGTCATGTGGTTTTTACGTGAAAGAGTAACAAACATCCATACATACAAACATTCGCATTTATAATATTAGTAGGGTTTATTAAGGTATATAGATAATTCCTTCCTTGAGTTGGAAAACTGTCATCGTGAGTATTATCTTTTTTAAAAGAAAGAGTTGCAATAGGGTTGACTGTACAATATGTTTTTAGGGTACCATAGTCAATCTTTTTTGTTTCTCTATTTCTGTTTATTCCGTGTGTCAAAAATTGTTATTCGTTGCTACAGACAGGTGCAAAGAGTTTGAACACTACAATTTCTCGACTGAATAGTAAAAAATGCTTTTAGTGCTTCTTACGTGTGTACATAGGTACACACACACACGCTTTTTTCTGAATATTGTGGGTATATGACGAACATTATTAAAATCACGGATACGTCCTACACATATTAGGCTTTAAACTAGTCACAAAAAAAAAAACTATTACAGGATTGACAATTAGACGAGTGAATTTCAACAAATTTACAAAATTTTGGATAGTATACAGAACCATACACTGTGTGCTGCCCGATATGTCCCTTGCTCGGTTGTATAGTTGCTTATGGTAGAGCAGTACATTAACAACTACTGGTAACACATATAATTGTGCTACATATATTCTATATATTATATATTATTATATATAGTGTATCTAATTAATCGTAAGTATAATAAATCTTTAATTACAAGGTAAATACGATACACATATTATACGATCTACAAATTTAATTTTAAAGAACTATTGACAAGCCAGTTGGCTTGGTGGTTAGCGACGGTTACGGTCGCGGGTTCGATTCCCACCCAGGACAAACATTTGTGTGCATGAACCTGTCTGTTTGTTCTGTGTCTGGGTGTAAATATCTATATAAGTATGCATTTAAAAAAAAAAGTAGTATGTGTAGTATATCAGCTATCTAGTTTCCATAGTACAAGCTCTGCTTAGTTTGGGACCAGATGTCCGTGTGTAAAGAATGTCCCGGGATATTTATCTATTTATGGCATCTGATATATATTAAATCAGTATTTGTGCAAGGTACAAATATTACTATTATATATAATTTACTTAGCCAGACACATTGTCCGTCTGGTAGCTGGTACTTTTAGAACAGTGTTTGTCCAGAGAAGTCCTACTACCACCCTACCCATTTCCACCGTGAAGCAATAGTATTGTATTTCGGGTAAAAAGGAAAGTGGGCCGGTGAAATTACAGGCATATGAAACTTAACGTCCTCACGTCTCAGGGTAGACAACGTATTGGCGATGCCCCAAGTGGTGGTGACCACTTACCATCAGGTGGACAGTCTCTCTGTTTTCCTACTTTACATGAAAAAACTATAAGTAGCTAAATTCGAAACAAACTCCATGGAATATATTGGAGGTAATTAATTAAGAAAGTCGTCAAGGGTATCAACTAGATAGCCAGCCAATATACTCAACTATTTGTATTTGAGAGTAGTGTAATAATGAATAAGTACATTTTCTGCTAATTACCATAAGTATATACAGAGCGCACATATTAATTTATTATAAACGTAATATCCCATAAGCATCTCGGTTTCACATCACGTAAGTAACATGAGACATTTAAATTGCTTGTCCCGCCATCATTATTATAATCCTAAACATCCACAGCGGGGCGGATAGACCTTTCCCGATAGTTCCAGAATTTTCCGGAATTCCACATTCCGCTCATTACGCTTTGCCCATTCCCATGGGATGGTTAAGTTCGATTTTTTTTTTCTGGGACATTCTTTACACACGGCCCTCTGATTCCAAACTAAGCAGAGCTTGAAACTATGGAAACCAGATAACTGATATACAATTTTTTTTTCTAAATACATACTTTTATAGATATTTACACCTGTTTGGCAGTCAGACTCGCTTACCACCAAGCCAACTGGCCTGTCCTACTATTATTATTATTGAGGAAATAGATGTTTGGATGTATGGTGTTACATTAATCTTTCACGCAAAACTTGGCACAAGTATTGGGATTAAACGTGGCACATAGAGGATACTTTGGAATATATAGTATACTATTTATCCCGGAATGGAAGCTACATAAAGGTGAGTCCAAAAATTCTAAATTCAAAACCATTTTCAGTTTAGGCCCGCGGACGGCACTTATGACGGTCAAATTTTTAGTTACGGAAGCTACCACCCGTAGATTATAGGTAGTCCTCTTCTATTCTGACTTTAGGTACCTTACCTTATCGAGGATGTTTGTAAAAGAAGGTTAGCAAAATATATTTGACGAAGACTTCTGTAGTCAAACAATTCATAACCTTCTTAATGTATACTACATAGTATAAAACAAAGTCGCTTTCTCTGTCCCTATATCCTATGTATGCTTAAATCTTTAAAACTACGCAACGGATTTTGATGCGGTTTTTTTAATAGATAAAGTGATTGAAGAAGAAGGTTAATATGTATTAGTATCTAAATTGCTGAGTGAAGCCAGGGCGGATCGCTAGTAATGTATAAGATCGAGGAAATCGTTATCATTTAATCTAACTTTAAATGTATTTTAGTTTTCTAAAACTTTTATAGGTCATTAAAAACACGGCTATATCTAATGATTCTATAGAATGTTCTCAAAAAACTAAAATAACAAAACAAAATTACCTATTTATTTTGTCTGAATGACAGGAGGACATCCATATTGTACGAGTAATAATGCGTCTCACCCATGTCAACCTTGAATAACTTGTTATGCTAAAACTTAATATCACGACCAAAAGTAAAAACTATTCCAATATTAGAATCATACACGGCCATACTGTAAAATGTCAAATTAACGACTTCATTATCAGCAAGCTCTTTACTTAAATATTCTGATTCAAAGTTTAAAAAGAAATTATGTAGACTTTACAATAATCATTGACAATTAGATCAATATTATATTTTTGCCCAAAATACGTATACTTACGAGTTGAAATACATAAATAACGTACATATCGAAACTGTCGTTAATTTAGTAACACATGGTCGAAGTATCCCGAACACTCCTAGATTTTGGAGCCTCAATTGTTGGTAAGTATGTTTGTTATACAGAGTGTAACTACGTGATTGGTCAGCCGATGACATGGGACATCATTTTCTAAAAAAAAAAACAAATAAGTACCTTCTTGTGCTCAGTTCTAAAAGGGAAGCACTTTTGAACACTATTTTCTTCATATAACAAACAGCTTCTCAATAAATTTCCATTGGATGTAAGGAGGTTATAGTTAAGTATATAGAGGTACATTTGTATATTGATCGTAGTAGGTCAGGTGCTTGTGCTTGTATTTAGGGGCTCTATAACAACAATAAGCATGTTTATGGATATCGCGTGCCTTTAAGTAGACATTTCTATGTCACTTGTTGCATGATTGTTGCTTTCTAATTATGTAACGGGTAAACGAAATCGTAGCGTTCCGTCGGCCTTAACAGTTTTAATTGTGAAACGCAGCATGAGACTTTATCATTTATTTAAATTATGTGGTTGTATCGAACGGTGGCTTGAGTCTATCAGACCGGTTCATGCATATGTGTGAGTGGTTCCACACACGTGTAGGGGACATGTCGTGTACACTGACGAGCTTCAACCTGCTCCTAAGAACTTGTGTGGATCATTGGTGCTGTGATTAAACCCAACATCAAAGGGCTATTCTATCAATTTGACGTCAATATAAGTTACAATATCAACGTTTAGTTTGAGTTGAGACAATGTTATAAAACTAAATGTTTCGTAGAAATTTTATTATGATCATGGTTGAAATGATCTCAATGTGTGCATTCTTACAGTTATAGGATATCACATCTACAGCGAAAGTGAAATGCCAGTCTTTCTTTATTCTTCAAGTACCTAAGTACCTATAACACTTGAAGGTAGTCCATATATAACATCATCAAAGGCTAATTTATTCATTGGTATATATTTGTGAATTAGGATACCGCTTTTATGAACTAAATTGGAACCTGATAAATTCACAATAGAATTTGTGACAGAATGAAAGCATCATTTAACTTAAACGTCCTGATTGACAAGATCCGTCGCTACTCAACATATCAGTGCAACGTGGAAATTATCCATAATAGCGCCTGCACCTTTAAATTCTTTTTGGAGAATTCCTCTAGTTTTCTTACTTATTTCCATATAAATAGTGGGACCCACCAATTTTTGTTACATCACACCTATATTTTGCATATCCCGATACTGAAAATGTTATAGGTAGGTCACCTATTGGTATATGTATCTAGTAGTACTTACTTGCAAGATAATTACATAGCTGAATTCTATGAGTTCGTAAGCCTACAATCGTTCTAGGTGACTATAGACGTCTTAGGAAGGAATACTTATCGATAAACAAATTCTAATAAAAATGACTATTTTTCAAATCCTGTTTTACTAAACTATACCAAATAATATGCTATTTTACGTAATAACATTCTTTGATGTTAGGTACAATAGACATTGGATTGCGTAAAGGAGGAGGCGTCAGTGAAACCAGCCAACTGTGAACATAGTTGGCCTTCTAACATGGCATGCTTCGGTGACCACCAATCCGGCACTATCCTATTACTATATCTATATAGACTTATAATGGACAATGTTTGATATTTGTTTCATACAGCTTTACATGCAAATCGGACAAATATGTATCTCCTATTTTAATACCTTAGGAGTTGAATTTAGGAAAATCCTTTCGTATGGTATTAAAAGAAGTTACGCGCCTCATGTCATCTATCATATATCGGAATTAGTATTTTACTTATTATATATATGTATCGTAATCATCATGACAATAAAAAAGTACCAGTGGTCAAACAACAAACAAAAATGACAAACTCAAAGCTTTATATTAAATTATATTGACGGATGGCCTGACAGACGGATGTAACGCTATTCAGAGGAACCCTTATATGTTGTTCCATGTTATTTTTATTATGTACGCTATGTATTTACCGTAAGGGAAAAGGTAGAGTACCTAACTCCGTATTTTAATTCATTAAGAAATTAATGGCATTTATTTTCCACAAATACATTTTCCTTATTTGTTTCATTAAATTAAAATTATTAGTAAATTAGGTACAGTAGACCTTTTGTAGTACCTACTTCATAACGTCGGTTTTCAAAAAATATATAAATGTAACTAACTGTAGGCGACATGTTCATTTGACTTCCATATTATTTATATTTTAGCAAATTTATTAGCTTTATATAATTTTAAATCTGTAAATTTTAATTACTATTTAGAGTCGATCCTTTGGCAATGACTTTCCATCAACCACGATGGTGAAAATGTGTTTAGTTTATCGGTGGCCTCCATGGAGGCTTACGCAGAATGTATGGTTTTATTAATAAATAATATTTTTAAATTTTGCCGCCCTTTATTTAAATAAAAAAAAAATCTTATTAAGTTTTTATCGTCTATCCTGTGCTCACGAAGGTTATATCTACAAAGTATATTGATTGAAAATTTTAGAGTCGCCAGGCTTTAGACAAGTTCATTGATGAGGACTTCCCACAATGAAATATTAGGTATTACAAAATTCTTTAATCATCTTTATGTTTGTCTGTATATTCCATTTACAACCATAAACAACCAAAACTTAGGTATATTATAATTTCAGAGTGCAACTTTCCAGATTCGGTCCTAAAATCAAACATCAAAGCATCTAGTTCCTAACATCTCAGTTGTTGCAATTTTTTTACTTTACAAAAATCGACTCCCATCCTAGGATCATCCGATGATGAAATTCATAATTATCAATATACCTCCTGGAATTATAATATAAGTTAATGCATGGCTTTACATTGGCGTTACCAGCATTTTTTGTAGACAGAGAAAACATTAAAGTATTTTCAGGGCGATTTATTTTTTAGACCTGTTTCAGCACTTCTGATTTATATCATCATTCTAATGTAATTAACCACAACAATTTCTTGATGGACCAGTATGTTAGCCACAGACGGCTATTAGGTACGCCTCCCGGTGTGTTATACCACTTAAATTATTTGGGGATAGACCGTTTTGATGAGGCTAGACTGCGTGGGGCGTCGCGACGGTCCTCTGCGACGTTAACAGGATCGGTTTTGTGAACTTCAGTTAAACAAAGTGGCTGCTATTTCAACTCGCAACCGAATTGCAACTCAATGTAACGAATTTGCTAATGAAACTATAGGGATGTTGACTGACATGTCAAATCAGCAACTTTTTATTAAATGTCAAAACGATTTAAAGTATGGATTTTTGTATGAAATAGCAAGTTGTGACGTCATAATTGTACAGCATCAAAAGAGCTACTCTTTGTGTTTAGATCGGTACTTAAAAATCATATTAATTATGAAATTTAGATCATATTCGAGGTATCCATGTATTTTTGTATGTTAAATACACAGGGTAGTGTTTGATCATTTATCTTGAATACAGTATAGTTCCCTATTATGTTTCATATTTGCAGAGGGTTTAGTACACAGACATTACCTATATAAAAGGTTTATAATAAAATATTTACTGCTATACAAATAAATATATTACAAAAATATACTTTTTAAATATTATCGAGGTAGGTTGGGACTATCTACAATTATAGTAGGTTATCAGTATGTAAAGGCTACTTTGGTTAATCTTGTACTGCAGTGGTAATAGCATAAGTGCATAGTTTTACTTTGTAACCTGCAAGATAAAATTACCTACACTTTCAACACTGCCACATTTGCTGTATTATAATTATATATACGTTGACAACAGGGCTGATTATGCTTTGACATTGTTTTTTGATTGTTCACCTCACATTTAAACTAGTACCTAGAACCAACTTTATTTTCAGTAAAAAGGAGAACAACATAAAATTTCTTATACTATGAAAAGACAGGCCAGTTGGCTTCGTGGTTAGCGACTCTGACTGCCAAACTGAAGGTCGCGGGTTCGATTCCCACCCAAGACAAACATTTGTGTGCATGAACATGTCTGTATGTTCTGTGTCTGGGGTGTAAATATCTATATAATTATGTATTTAGAAAAAAATGAGTAGTATATGTAGTATATTGTTGTACAAGCTCTGCTTAGTTTGGGATCAGATGGCCGTGTGTAAAGAATGTCCCAGGATATTTATATGTATTTATTATTTATTTATTGAAAATGGACGGACAATATTGAGCCAACTTAATTTGCCGACGGAGGTCTAATGTTGAGAGGTTATAATCTGGTATTACCAGCACTAAAATCGTTATTATTTTATTAGATTATCTATTTCCTAAGAACAGTGCCTACCTATGTACTTTGGAAATAGAATCTCAGTCATTAATTATATATATCTAATTATATAACTCTAAGCTTTTTGTGCTAACCACGTGCGGTCACAGCATCACGTGTCTGACGCTGGAATACAAAATACATTAATATTGGATTATTATATAGGATTAAAAATCCCTGAAATCTTCTAGATTTTTTAATTTGTTAATATTCTGTCTATTATAGAAATAATAATATATTTTGTTAAAAATGGCCTTTTTCTTATCAATAGTCTGACTCTAATGTAGAGTCTAGATTTATGTTAATATTCTAAACCTATACAAGCTTCCAACCCGTGACATAAGTACGTGTTCAAGTATTTTTCAGGAATTAAAAGTTTATAAAATATCAAACAATAACAATAATGTATCTATGTGCCAGATTAGCAATAGGAAGATTGAGACACAAATATAAAACATCAAAAATTTCAAATTAAAATTTCAAGAATGGAAATGCGAAACAAGGCCACGGCATACAACCTTAGCAGCAAACACTGTAGAACTATGCAGAAATCAATAAAAAAAGGTTGTAGATTCATATTCTCTTAAATATTCTCTAAGTAGGTACTCCAATTTATAGCTTTCAGCCCTTCTTGTCTTTGTTGATTTTTTGTTATCTGTACCTAGGGCTGCCATCACCAAAATGGTAACGACGGACAAAAACTTTAAACACCCACACATTTAGGTGAAATTGAGATTTTTCTCGGACACGCCTAAAAAATATTTTTACACTTATAGCTGACATAATTGGATGTAGTTCGCGTTAAATTTTTAACTGCTTATCTACAAATTATTGGGATTCCCCTGTAAAAGTGTCCCGGTTGCATCCGGACTCTTTCTGAAAACCCCACCCGGACGCTCCCCGGACACCTCTAAACTAGAACAAATCCGGGAAAACCCGGACGGATGGCAGCCCTATCTATACCTATCTCTTTAGTGGCGTATTCATTTTCCATAAAACCAATGGAGTTTCTTGAATTACAAGATTTTCAGTCTTTGTATGTGCCGTCAAAGCCACTTCCTACTTAACTTATTACAATACTAAAGATTTGCGAAAATACTACATAATCGTATTAAACCTAATAACTAATTATTGCAATAATCAACTCATTTGATTATTACCTTTATTAACAAGGTATATATAGAAGTACGTGCATACAAATAAACGCAATAGGTACGTGATTTGTTCAATATAGAGCACTTATTTATATCTAGTTCGTTTTCCTTGTTTGTTTAAAGGAAATGTTGTTTTTATTGACTTATCTATTTATTATAATTAATCATCGTACCTACCTACATGTACGCACATCAATTTATTTACTGGTGTCTAGCTCGTAGGTCCAACGTCATCACTAAGTTCGATAACAACTCCAAAAAACGTCACATGCTATCAACGACTAACGTCCAGTCACTTAATTGGAGCAAGGTAATAATTTACTCGCTCTATCTTCATAATATGCATATTAATCTTCTCAGAATTTGTTTTGTTTACTTAGGCATTCAACTACATAACATACAATTAAAACCTAACTAACCAATAAGTATAAGATTTCATGGAAATAATATTGTTTTATAAAATGGAATAAGTATTTAAACTTTTTGTTGTAAGTAGGTAACATGGGTCTATCTATAATTTGGTTTAGGTACATTCCAAGAGATTAGCCTGCCATTATTATTCTGGTTAATATCATACATTATTACCATTATTATTATTTCTAAGGTCAAAGCTGTTCAGTCGTAGACTGTGCACAATATGAAGTATAAGCTGGTGATGGATGGCTGGATTATTAGTTCCTAGTAAAAAGACTGAGATAGTTACTGCTTCCCAAATTGGATGCTGGTGAAAATAGAGTACATAACAAAGAGGGTGTAGAGTTAGACATACGTAGGTCATCGCACGTCGTGCAGAAGGTGAGTGCGCTGGGGCGGCGGCGGCACCGGCGCGGAGTCGCCGGCGGCGGCGGCAGCCAGCTCGGGCTCGGCGCTCAGGCAAGAGACACGGCCGCAGATCGAAAGTTCGACGCGAGATCGAGCGCGCATATGTAAATATCGGCACATTTACAAGCGAAAGGGTTCACCAAAGCGGCGCACTAACGCAGCGTTGCGCGGGAACCAGTCCGGTGAGATTCCTACGGCGTCCGATAGAAAAATGTCGAATGAGCTTCGAGTCCATCACTCGACGCGAGTGTGTGGTACGCAACGCGGCCGTCGCTCGACTGCCGCCCTCCTCTCACCGCTACACTGCTAGTATATTTATCGCTTAATTATTGAACTCGTCTGTGTAACAATTATGAAGCAGCACAACGGCGGCGGCGGCGGTGGCGGCGGCGGCGGCGGCGGGAGAGTTGCAGGCGCTGGCGGAGGGCGCTCGGCGCTACTGCGTCTGCGCTCGCGCATTGCGTCACACTCCGGACTCGGCTCCGCCGCCGCCGCCGCACGCGCAGCCTTCAGATTTGATCTCAGCCTGCTGACAGCCAATCCGCTGCTCACCTGTTATTCAATTAAAACATTAACCTCCAACTTACATCATTTAGCGATATCTTCCTGCCTTATGTTTCCGTGGTATATTCAACATAACATTATTTTATCGCACTTTAGGTACCTAGTTATTGATTACCTACAAGGCTCTAGTTTGTCTGACGTTAAATACGTACTACTTACCTACCAAATTAATTAGGTATTCAGTTAATGTTCATATTACATATAAGGTTTTAAAATCTGAAAGAACTTTGATCCAATCAAAACAGGCCTTAGGCTTTTTCATAAGCTATCTTAGTTTTTGCTGGAGATGAGTCGGAAGAACTGACAATAAAAAGAAATACTTATACCTAGGTAATATTAGGTAAATAGTTTCCAAGAACATTCTTTATCCAGCACCTACAAAATAGCGCCTGTGGAGGCTTCAGTAGTTGGTGTTTTGGTATATTGCGGCTCTAGGTACTATGCAATAAATATTAGTGAAATTATGATATAAGTAGGCTATCATAACTATATTAATATCAATTGTATCAATGTAGTAAATTAAAAACAATGGTACCTATTAATCGTTCTTAGCCAATGAAGGTACCTAATGGTATCTACTTATAGGTCTTGGTTAAAGTTTCTTTGACTTGTGGTGGCCGTCCCACTTTAGATAGATAACTACTTAGTTAGAAAAAGTAATTTTTGTTCAGCTTGTGATTTTTTTAACGTTAATGGATATACACTCCAGGAACAATGTACAGTGGATCTTTTTTAGGCCGGGTTTTCTACTCGTTCTCGTTTCTTTTATATTAATGATGAAGGAACTAATTTATGAAAATGGGAATAAAACCTTCCTCCATTAGTTTGAAACTTATTTAATTATTATAGGTACCTATAACTCCAATGATTTTTTGCAAAGAAATATTTTATTTAGTTACAACATTCTATCACTTGTGATACTACTGCCGTATTGCGCCTACATTGCGCGTGGCCCGACATGCAATTGGTCGGTTTTTGATCGTATTGCGAGTTGCTAATCATATCTGATAAAACAATTTAAACTCGGCAATTTTTTATTTCGACTACCAATCTCGTACTACTTCGTTTTATTTTAAGAAATAATGTCTAATTATTTATTTCAAAATTGTTAACAACTTCACTGATCCATTCTATGAATTCTTATTCCTCAGTTTAAATTTTTTTAAGAATTCCATTATCATCCGACTTTACTGACAAGTTGTGTTACCTTCTTAATAGTCTTGTAAAAGATGCAAAGATTTCGGACCAATATTTTTGTTTAAAAAGTCTTATATTTCGCTAAGTATACACTCAAAGGAATTCAAAAACTACATTATAAGTAGCGACTTTGTCTAAACTCGAATGTAAAATCTGAGCACAGTCTAAGTACGCTTTATAAATCTTAGTCTAAGAATAAGACTACATAAATCTCATACTACTTTCCTCGTCATAAAACCATTAGAATAGGCTCTTTGTTATATGAAATACAAAAATGTCCATAAGTTACCATCATTATATTAATCGAGAAGGAAAAAATATTACCGTACTATCTGTACCTATTTGTCAACTGTCAAATAATGTCAATGTCAAAACTTTGACGTTACTTCACTTCTTAAATCCCAAGTTTTCCTTCATCCAAAAGAAAAGATGTGATCGAATTATTAGTGCGTAAATACCGATAAAACAGTTAAAGTTTCATTTAAGCTTTACTGCTTCATCAAAATGTACTCCAGAATAAAAATTAGGTTAGGATTAGCGTTATATGTGTACAGAACATATAATTTTGTGATACTTTTCAAGTTGCAATTATTGTAAGGTCAAACAGTGTACATTCTTTCTATGTTTTTCTAGGTGTGGATGTGCAGGAGGAGTACTCTGTAGATATTTAAGCTCAGCAGAAATCTCCACTGCCTTGAGGCCATTCTACTTTAGTGTACATCCAGATCTATTTGGAAAATATCCAGAACAAAGGGTATGGTCCCTAGTCTCAGTTATTTACCTTTAAGGCAACATTCTGACCTGATTTCTAGCTGTAAAATAATATCATAATATTTATGAGATGATAGCTACTTAACTACAACTTAACCTTCTAGTTATTTTCTAGAACTTTGTTACTTTCCTAGTTTTGTATAGGTTCTAATAGAGTTTTGTTTTTATTATTTTCAGAGCATCAATGAAAATTCTCTGCAGCAATTGAGTGCACTGTTAGAAGCTCAACAGTCTAGTCGAAAATTATCATTACCACCTCTTTCCTTTTATTTAAGGCAAAAAGACATGCCTGATGGTAAGAACCTAAATGTCTTTAATTTGCTATCTTTTTAAAAGTCTGTGGTTTACTTGCTTAATCAAAATAATTTAAAATTAAACACAATTATAATTATATATATTGATGTAATGCTTTGGTAACATTCACCTTTGAATTTTACATTAAAGTTTATTTATTTTATTAGGGAAAACAAACAATTACAGAAGCAAATTCCTTTATTGGTCATCATACATATATGTACATCTCTCTACAATATCCATATATTTGATGATAGAAGCTATAACCAGAAGATCTTGGAACTATAATGGCAAAATTCTTAGAAACAATTGCCTTGTAAGTTATTTATCTTGTTGTTTATTCCAACAGGTCAGTTCAAATTAGTAAAGATCCAATTGAATGGATGTGATGTTAGAGAAACAGTAGTCAAAGTTCTGAACGCCTGTGATATTTCCACAAATTATGTAGATAAGATACCTCACAGTACTAAATCTGATTCGTTGTAAGTAATTGTTTTATAAATAAAGTTTTATTCAATAAAGTGTAGTTACAAATATTGTTATATTACCTAATTGAATTTTTTTTTTCAGTAAGCAAGATTTTGCTAAAGCTTATCAAGAATATAATGAAGGTTTTGAGCAAGCAACTCGAATGAAAAGAAAAGTTGAAGAAAAAAGAGCCATTTTAAACATTATGTAAGTACCTTATTTTATCTCAGTACTTCTGATATGATTACTATTTTTAAGGTTTTGTCAAGTGTTATCTACTAGCAGCATACAAATATTTTCTTTCATTTTCTTTTTAGATTTTCTTTACAAAATGGTAAAAACTATATTCTTTTTTTATTTACATATATTGTACACACACAGTGAGTTTCCTTAGTATAAATGGAGAAATTTGTGACAGGTTTGAATGATCTTTGGCATATTGATGGATATACACTTATCATACCAAAAAGACATAAGATATCTATAATTAATACCTATGAGTAATGATGAAAATGTGGTGCCAAGGCTTGGCTCTCTTGTAACTAAATACTCGTATATCTATTTGGGCATCACAAGCTCTTTCACCAGTGTTGTACAACAATACCCGTATAACAAAATTCTTTGAGGGCCCTTATGGAGCTGGGATAATCTCTTCAAATAATATATAACTCATTGTTTTTTTTTACAAATTGCTACTAATACTACTAAAGCAATAATAAATATTGTTTGTAATATATTACAGTGTAATGCACATTTAAATGAAACACGTCAATAAACACTGCTCTCCATGGTTTATCATCGTATTTACATAGCTTATTGTGAGATTCCCCCGTTAAAGTAAATGACTTAAACGGGGAAATCCCGCAGCCCGCGATAATCGATGTAGTGTTGCCAACTTTTGAACGCACGCTTAACGCGGAAAAAAAAGAAATTGATTTTCTTTTTCTTGTCATTTCAGAAATTAATAAAAAATTGGGAAGTTTTTATTAATTTTTGCTTACGCACGTCAGGGGCCCCGTATAATTGATACGGCGGTAGCTATGCCCCTGTCTTTCACCTGTCTTCTTCTTTGTTATTTTTCATATAAGTACCTATCTTTTTCAGAGAATGGGTTTATGAGAACAGTGATATAGCTAAGGATAAATATGAATCTACATCCGCAACAAGAAATCAAGTCAAAAGTTTAATTGATCACCTTTGCAATGCATATGGTATAAAAGAAGTTGGTAACTAAATTCCAATATTATTAAGTTAATAAAAATTTATTGATGCCTATCTATAATAAATATAATTTATTGTCAAAAATTGCTTTCCTAAATTAAAAATATATATGTATTTAAACAATATTCTTCAGGTAAAATATGATAGTGGCTGGAATATCAGTCATATAAGAGGTGCACTTCAGAGCTTAGTGTCTCTAGCAAATCAGCATTCCAAGGCTATGGCGAATTTAGAAGGTAAGCTAATTACTACAAAACAATTTTTTGTATAGAAAACTATTATTTGTATAGAATGACTCATAAATGATTTAATGAGAAAATATATTACTGTTTTAACTCATTAACAATTAAAAATTGTTTATCTATGAAGAAGAAAATTTGTTCAGAAGAATATTATGTATTTACATTGAATATTTAGTCAATAATACCAAGATCACGCTATTTAAAAATGTGTTTTCAATACTAATTGAACTCGAAAAGAAGCTTCATTATTTTATCTATATTTTTTTCTCTTTTCATATACAGCGTGTTACAAAATACCCCGTAAAAACAAAGTTAACAACCCTAGTAAGCTGTCATGTCAGGGAACCAGATTATTTAACAGAAAGGCCTACATACCTATTTTATAAACAATGACTGATAATTGTTTCAGGTAGGACTATAGCTCTAGGACAATTTACTGGCGTCAGCTTAGACGGCGATGTGTACCTGAATATAATTGACGTTAGACATGAATGGCTTTCGGTGAGCATTACCTAAATATTATCATAGGTATGTATTAAGCATGGCTAGTATTTGATACCACAGTACTTTATTTAAACAAATGAAATTGGTATGAAATAATTTATTTTTTCAAATAGGTATTTTACAAGTAGTCCCACATGAGTCTGAATAGTAATATAATAACCATTTAAATTTCATGTATTTCATCTGATTTAGTTACAAAATGTATAGTTCATAATTATCATTCTTTAAATGAAAGGTGCATTGAACAAAATACATCTTTACTCAGAAAAAACTACATAGTAGGAAATAATGATGGCAAAATTCTAAACTCTTTAATACGTGACGATATTTTTCATTGGCACCTCCAATAATTGGAGACAAACCTTTCCGGATTATCATGCAAACGCAATTAATTATATATATTTTTTTAGCTTATAAAAAAAGTTTACCAGGAAGACGGTGCCTTGACAATGATACCCAACTACGAAAAAGCTTTATCAAGTATTTTAAGGGATATCCACATACGAAGAAGGTATTTTCCACTTAAGTAAACATAGCTTGTATAAAAACAGGGACAGTAACTTTAAATTTGACCTTCATAAGTGCCTTCCGAGGGCCTAAACTGAATTTAGATTTTTTTTTACATTTTACATTTACATTTCAGGAAGTTTATGCCCAAGGTATCAGCAACGCAATATTGCAATCATCTGAGACAGATAATCACCTCAATTGGTGATTTTTATGGTCGTGGCAATAAGTTCGCAGCATCGGTACCAGAATCTCTTAGTAAATATGAAATTGTGGTTGAACCGTAAGTACGTCTTTATGAGAATGAAAGTTAAATTCTCGTATGATTGCATTTAAGTGAATAGTACAATGGATTTTCAGAGAAGCCGGTCCTTTAATGGTATCACCAACGGGTCAGTTCATAACTCCATCGTCGTGCCCTGCGGATGAACTTGTAGCATACATTACTAATCATCTAGATGAGGCCACTTTGCTCCTTACTGAATACAGTATGTAAGTAAAGAAAACATCACATTTATTTGATTGTATAAAGCAATCAACTATTTGAAGTTTTATCTATTTATATTTATTTCAGCAACAAACATATAGAAAAGGCACTCTGCAAAGAGGTTACTGAACGATTTGGCCTGTTAGAACTCCACAAAGACGACAGTATTACGCCAGGACTAATGATTTTATGTTGTCAAAGATTGCTAACTAGAAGTGACAAACTTAATGTGGTATGTTTTTTTTTTATTAATACTATTTATATGTAATGGATGAAGCGTAACATATCGTATGCAATTTGCAGTAGAAATTTAAATTCCGAATATTTCAAATGTCACCCCTTGAAACAACCATATTATGGAGTGTAGAAGTAAAGGAGGACCATCTCAGTGTACTAAAAAGTGTCAGTTGAAAGGGAGCAAATTAAGGTGGCGCTACTGTAGCAAGTGGAAGAATTTTAAATAGAGCGCCACAAATTATTAGCGTAGGATACTAAATTAATAAAAAAGGAAAGAAACATTTCCTCATTTAATTTTTTTAAATTATTATAATACATAGACAAACATGAGTATGGATTAAAATTATACAGTGTTTTTAAGTACCCCAATTAATTAATAGTAATAGCAAATAGTATTAAAGAATTACCGGAGACCAACCCAGCACACTTCACTCTGTTTATAACTGCTTATGCTGCTAAGTTCATATCATTTCTACTTGCTACACTAGCGCTATTTCGGTGAGAATACGAAAACTAATTTGCTGCTTACAAGTGGACCCTTTTTCGACTAATCCCCCATACAAGATGGTCCTCCTTTACTTCTACATTCCATAAACCATATAAACGAATACTGAGTTAGTGATGTCAAAAAATCTAAACTTTATCATTGATTTTACTTCTTTTGTTACAGAAACTTCGTGGAAACATTCTCTATATAACCCATTATTATTCCGTTTTATCTGAAGGCGTATTGTGCATACCATGGAATTTCAAATAGTTAATATGTCAATTATTTGATTGCCTTACTATTCTAATGGAAAATATGTAAATGTTATAAATAAAATATAGGTATTTGAATTAATTACATGTCTTTATTTTTTATATCTATAAGAGATTTATTATGCACTAGCTGTCCCCCGCGGTTTTACCCGCGTTCCCGTGGGATGTCACATGTATTATACATAAAAACTTTCCTCTTCAATCACTCGTATCTATTAAAAAAACCGCATCAGAATCCGTTGCGTAGTTTTAAAGATTTAAGCATACATAGGGATATGGGGACAGAGAAAGCGACTTTGTTTTATACTATGTAGTGATATTACCTTTCCAAGATTTCACTACGAGCCAAACCTACTTCAAAGAAAAATAAGCAGGTGTATATATTTGATTTGGTATTTCCTAAAGTTATCCAGCAACAATTCACACAAATATTTTCCTAGAATTAAAAGGTAATAATAAAGTTACAGAAGTTAAACAGTCTTATAAAAGTATTTACAAAACATTGATATAAAATGGAGTCAATATGAATAAAAAATATTTACAGTACCTACGTTTATTAAATGTTGTGAAGAATAATTATTTAAAATAGTGTATATCAATATTATCAATGCATATATTCAAAGTTTTAATTTAGTAATAGCCCTATTAAGGTACTAATTGAAAAAATATTGAGAATTAAAATGATAAGTATAGGCCAATATCAGTGTTTCTTATTTTGCTGTACAATAACAAGCTTATTCTTCTCTTTTGTCACCTTAGCGACAGGTATGTTTGTGGCTGGCATTAATTGCCTCAAATTTTGCTTAGGTATTATCGGCGGCTGTAAATAAAGAAACGATAGTTAACCCTATGCTATCACAATATAAAATGATGAAATAAGTTTAAGCAAAACAAATAGTGATACTTACAGGAGGATATGTTGTAATCCGCCTCATCCGATCAACTAAACGCATGGCATCATCCGAAGTCTCAGAATCAGTTGTTATCCCCAAGGATAAAGCTCTATTTGCATCACCACCATCCAGGTAATGATATATAGATTGCAATTGCCTGAAACATTGTTATATGAATTTTAATATTATATATTCCTAGCATTCATTTGTCATCTCTTCAAGACAAGGTTCTATATCAAGAACATTTTTATTATGATCAGAACTTCGATATGACCAAGGATTTCCGATAAGTCCTTATCTCTCGGTAAGGAAGTTGAAGCCGATTTAAAATAAAATGTTAGTTTAGTGCGCGCGCGGAGAGTGGCGGCATTCGGAGCTCCCGTCTATATTATAATGCATCGGCATGAACTTAGATTCTTAGACCATTACACAGTCACTCTGCAGTTAATTGATTTATTGCACTCTCATTTAGATACAAATAATCATCTTAATAAAACTTTGTAGTTTTCGGTGATCTGAATAAATGGTTGTAACGATAATAATTCTTACTTAGAGTGTACATAAGGTCGGGTTCGCTGCGCGTGGCGCCAGGCGGCCGCAGCCCGCGCCCGCCACGCAGCAGCCTCGTCGCCGGCGGCGGCCGCGCCCGCCTCTAGTGCTGCGCATGCACTACGCAAGTCCACTACCTTTAATAACCAGATAAAAATTGTCGTTATCATGAAAACCAGCCTGGGTATATCCAATCCATGTAAAGATAAATATTTGTTTAGGTGTCAGGAATCAGATTGAATCCAGCTTTTATCAGTCCACCTGTAAGAATGTCACATACTGTACTCGGGTCGCGTCGAGAGCAATGTTTTATTGGTAATGAGATAGTTTACCATTTCATGCCAATTTAGCAATCTAAGTATCCATTCACCCATCATCCAAGTCTGTCATAAGGTAGATCAAATAATGATTGGTCCATAAGCTTCACTCACCTTTTGGAAATATCTATAGAGTAGAGTCTTCATCTCGTCATGCGACAACTTGTCAAGTCTGGCCATTAACATCTGTTCCCCTCGACTCCTAGAATCCTTATTATCTTGAGAATCGGACAATGAGGCAGATGGGGACTTTCCACAAATCAAATTGTTTTTATATTCTATTGCCGTGTCTATCGCTTCTATAGCTTCTTCACATTCAAGCAACTTGCGTTCCTAAAACATACACAACAAATTGAACAATAAATAACAATATGAAGTGATAAATTAAAATGCATTCTCATTTTGTGTATTTACCTCGGAATCTGATAGAGATTTATACATTTTCCTCTTATGACCTAAACTGCACCGTTGCTCATGCAAACATTCCCTTGTTTTACGTAAGTTTTTTATTTCTTTTCTTAGCAATAATTCCTTATCCTTAGACAATTCCAAATTTTCCAAGTCATTAGTCTTTTCTTTTAAAATACTATCCAGATGTGTTATCCTATGCGTGAAGTGTCGCAATGAATTAACCTTCCGTTCTTTAACATCAATGGATGTATCAGAGAGTTCATCCAGCTTTAGTTTGTCTTTCACAAGTTCTACATCCAAAGTATTCTTACGTTTTTCATCCTTTTTAATCTGTCGCTTGATTTGGTCAATTTGTTTTTTGTGAGTTTTCAGGTTTGTTTCATGCCTCCTTATTTCTTTGATTATATCGTGATCTATTAAATTATTTCCCACTTTATCTACATAAGGCTTGTTCTGAGTATTACACATTGTTCTTGTGAGATCATCAATTAACCTTTCTTTTGCTATGCAGAGATTTATTAACTCCTTTAATTGTGTTTGGCTACTGCCAAGTTCTTTTGAAAGTTTTCGAGCCAGTATTTGTTTTTGCGTATATTTTTCCTTTGTAATTTTATATTTTTTACATATTTCTTCAGTTTTAGGAGAGTCAATCATTTTAAGTAATTCCCTTTCGATCAACTTGGGTTCTGGATCAAGATCCTTTTTATGAGATTCTAAAATAATTTTCTGAGATTCAGGAGAAATTGCTTTAGCAGCAACTTTCCTTAATAAATCTAATTCTGCACCTGACAAACTTTCACCAGGTTGAATAGTTCTCCGACGCCCTGAATTTGACTGAGATGTCATAATGGGCAATGACTGTGACCCACTAGTTTCTGATAAAGTGATATCATCTGAATCAATATGATTCAGATACTCTTCACATCTGTCTGCAAATAACTGGTCATTTTTCTCTCTAAAATATTCCATAAGTTTTTCCAGTTTGTCTTGAAATACTGTGTCAGATTGACTACCTTCTTCTGAGTCTGAATCAACATCGGATTCACTGAGTTCACTTGGCTCTGTATCTTCGGCTATTCTTGGTAAACCTTGTTTTGCATTAGAATCTTTATTATCAACACTAGCATCACCATTTAAACACTCATCACATTCAGCCTTTAAAAACAACCATTCACTAACTTGGTTTATATCAGTTTCAGATAGAGATTTGGATTGTAATATTTTGTTAAAAAGTCCTTCAGCATTTGAAACTAGTTTTATCCATTGAGTTGTTGCAAAGTGCAAGTTAAAGTTATTATCTGATGCTGGTATCATCTTCTCAGTATAAACAGGAGTATTATTATCTGCGAATAGATTAACTGTCACAAAGTTTTTAATCCCCCGGCAACATAAACACAAATTTAATATTTTCAGTGTGTCTTGATAATCTTCAGGTTCTGTGCTTGTGCAGCCTATCACCCATGTGAATGCTCGACCTCCAAATGAATCTCGCAGCATAGCGGTGAGAATGCACTGATCATAATTTATTTGTTTTGGTGGATTACCAGCTAACAGTTCTTTGATAATGTTCTCCAATGAAAATAATCCAGGTTCTGGATATGCAGCAAGATCACAGAAGCTGGCAGTTGACATTCTGTGGTTTAAGACACCATTGGTACCAACCCATTTTTGTTCCACACTAACAGTAAAAACTGTATGGTTATTGCCTTGACAACGCTGCCTCCATCCTAATTGCAAATACTGAAAAGCTTCTTCTACATTGAAACATCTGACCAATCCAGCTCCAAGTACATCAAATATATTATTATTTACAACTTGCATCCAAGTAATGTGTAAAATGAACTCTCTCTCTGGCATTTGATTTAATTTGTGGAAAATTTCAGTTAGGAATCTGGGTACAATACCCTGATCACACTCACTGTGGATACATTCAAAACCTGAAAAGAGAATTTAAAGATCAATTTGAATTCTAGTGATGCTAGTTCTTAAAACTTTCGTAAATAGACACACAGATGCAGCAAAGCAATAATTAATATTTATTAGGCTTGTCTTGGCAGGGCACTCTTATGCCCCCAGATAGCAAACAATTACAAAATCCAGACAGAAATTAGTGCACTCATGTAGAAGGCTTGCATTTGGGGAAAAAAGAGATTAAGATTTGCTAAATTTGTATTGATAGTACTCAGTATTTAGGTATATAGTAATCTTATGATGATTTACTTAGAAGGGCTGCTGGCTGCCTGTACATAGATACAATTGGCAAAAGAGAGTTCATATGAAATTTAAGGGGCACATAGTCACAAGTCAGTCAACAGCAAATAATAAAATGATGTAATGTTACCTGGTCCAAACAGAGTGTATGTTTTCCCGGTTTTAGCCTGTCCAAATACGACAACTGAAGTGTCACATCCATCTAGAAAACAGTTAATTTGTGGAATCATAAATGAACTGAAGAGGTGAGCTTGATTGCAGTCAACCGGTAGAGCTCTATTCACATGGAACGTCTGACCGCTTTCAGTAATCACAATCTGAGTAACAGGATTACTGAATATACATTGCGTAGAATCAGCAAGACTCGGAGGTTTAAGCCTAATTGCAATTTGCACAGGGATATCCATTGTAAAACAGCAAGTGTGCAACGCTACAACAAATGAGTTCGTAAACACCCAACGACAGGTCGTATTACTCCATAATTTCACTTCGTACTTAAATTAATCACAATAATTTATTACAGAAAATAAATATCAATTATTTTTAGATTCAGTTGACGTCCTAAACCTAAAAACAATGCATTATTATTATTTTGAACAACATATTTAAAAATTATTTGTGATCTATCTGTCGTCTATACATATTCTGTCTTTTATTTATATGTTGTTTGTGGTAGATCAATAGTCAAAAATGTTTTTTTTTCTTTGGCATGGCATTAGCATTTTGTGTGTGTGACCAGATTTTATTTGATATATCTACTAAGCGCTGTTTAGTAGATTCGACTAACTGAATACATCTCCCCAATCTACTAAAACTTCAACAAATATTCATCTAAATAGTAACATGTTTAAAATCGGTAAAATGGTATTGGTGTAAAAGGGGGTTTGAAAGTTTTTATAGGACGTACTGCCTGTTATTGCTAGGCTCATGAATGGGCGCCGACAGGTTTATTTTCAGGGAGGTGCATCTGCAATAAAATTATTATATAGCTACTACTATTTAACGACGATCTAGCCCCGGTCACAGGGTATTCTAGTTTGAGGGGTAAGGACTCAATTCTATTCTTATTATATATATCTTATATTACGACGTTAAGTGCTATAAAAACGATGTATCTGCATATTTATCTAGCTGTCCCCCACGGTTTCACCCGCGTTTGTTGATATCATATATATCCAATCTTTCGCGCAGTCATTCCTGTCTAATCGTTCCTGAGTTATAAAAGGACAGACAGACAAAACAATTTTTATAGTTAAATTGACGTAAATTATACAAATTTATATCAGTAGCGATCGATATGAAATCAGTCGGTCAACAAGTTCATAGGAAAAGGGTATTTTTTTCCATATTAGGGGGGTGCATGTGCACTCCGCTTCCGGCACCTATGGGCTCATGAAAATTGGTGCTTTGGTACTATCACTTAATTAGCTGCCAGAGCAGAAAGACATTTTTCACAACACAGTTTTATTAAGTAAAAACATAAAATAAAAGTTAAATAGTGCTGTAAATATTATGCTATTTCGGCAATTTTGTGATTTTTCTTTTAATAAATACGCAATGATTCTTTTTTGATACGGCATCACAAACACTGTTTTTTTTACGCTAATAAATATTACAATGCTGGAAGGAAAATGGAAACTGATGGAAACCCTAAAATTATTTTGTGTTAGTTAGGTTTAGGTACCTATAAGTTATGTACGGATGTACACAGCAATTGTTTTATTATCTAGTATTTTAACGTAATTATTAGTTTTCTCTTTGCATTACACGAAGCCCCGAACATATGATAAGTGTAATTTAATCAGTTATCTAATAATTTCATGACGATATCACCGGAATCAAAATTTTGTGATTAAGTTATCAGCTGTTTCCGTCACGCATTTATTAAAGTCTAGCCTACACAAAACTTGTCGGAACCGAGGATACGAACCTAAAATTTACGTAATGGAAATGGAGACCGTCGGAGATCAAGAACCGGGACTCGATGTGCCTCCGAAGTATGGCCTCAAGTTTCCTCTAAACCATGAATTCCCTTTGCAAAGCAAGCAAATTGTCAGACCAAGAGCCAATCAAATGTTTGAAATGATGCCCCTCTCAGCAAGGTACATGTTCCCTACACAATTTATTCAAAAATCTACAATAAAATTATGAGTTAAAAGTATTTTTTATTAATTACTATTAGATTTTTGTTATTTAGGTATAAGTTATAAACATTTTATTAACCCATCCACAGGTATCTCAAATATTACATTGGCAAAAAATTACATAAAAAGCGTCCTATAATGGATTATATCCATATGATATCAGCACAAAGAATCTATGGTAAGTTAAGAGTATTATTTGTACAATGGTACCCTCTTCCTGTTTAATTTGAAGTACCTAAATGTATTACAAATGTGTTTCTGCAATTGTGTACATTAACTGTTAAAGAAGCAACAAACAATTAAACCAACCTAAAGTGTATACCGATGACCACATGTACCATCCATGATTGTCAACATAGGTCTAAGTTGCATTAAGTAAACCAAACTTTATTTAATTTTATCACTACTCTACATGTAGTTTCTTCTATATTAAAATAATATCATAACTCATAATAAATTGAACTAATGAATGGCATGAGGAAAAAATAATCAATGAGTAATTAATTCACATTGTTTGGATCTAATACCTTTTTCTATTGTTATTCATATATATTGTCCCTATGTATAAAATTAATCAACTAGAACACAACATTATTTTTTATCAGGAAATCTGTCTAAATTACATCTAGCATACTGCATATTAATAAGCAATTGTTATAGTTCAACTTATTATGTTTCAATTACATGACTAAAAGTTTTTAAGTCAAAGCATGTATATAATATAAAAAGTGAGGCATAAAAGAAATGAAACTTTTGTAATTATTTGTCTATTAATAACATATTTTTAATATTATGCTCAGGTTGTCCAATAGGAGGCATCGGGGGAGGAACAATTGGCAGGGGATTTAAAGGAGAGTTTTGCCGCTTCCAACTATATCCTGGCATATATGAGTATGTGACAGTACCAGAATGTCAGTTCATCGTTAACATTCAGAATGGTAATAAGGAAACCATCTTCCAGTCAGTATTGTCCACATACAAGTAAGTTTATCTTATAATAAGTAAAATAATTTATTTTTGTGCAATATTATTTGGATATTTATAATCATGGCTAAAATTGTTTGACTCATTTACATTACATTGAATCCACTCATCTACAAGTTACTAATAATTGTTTTTACATAATTTTAGTAAACCTAAAAAGGCTCCGCCATTGTGGGAATGGAATTTAAATGGGGCTGAATGTCATTATACAGGGCTGTACCCACGGGCATGGACAACTTATGACTTATCCAAATATGGAATTAAACTTGTGTGCCGTCAAATATCACCCATTATTCCTCAAAATTATAAGGTAATTATTATAACAATGGATGCAATTTAATTGTTTATCTGCAATAGTGATGTTGTCCTGACATGTCAAATCAATTCTTTATGATATGTCAAAACGATCAAATGTATGGAGTTTTGTATGAAATAGTAAGCTGTGACATCATAATTGTACAGCATCAAATAACATACTCTTTGTGATTAGATGATACTTAAAAATCACATTAATGATTTAATTTTCATAATAATTGATGTTTTCATAAATACATATATTTTTGGATGTTTAATACACAGGTTATTGTTTGATAATTTATCATTAATACAGGACAGTTCCCTATTAGCCTTGTTAACAAGTCATTTAACTTTGCTTATGGCCAAGCAAATTGCAGATAAATAACAATAAAGTTAACAATATCAGCTAAGTGTTTAAAGATAGTCAGCAGTGTTGCAACATTATCCTTAAACAAGATAATATTAATAATTAAAACATTGAAATGAATGAATCATACATTGATTAGCTCTAATAATTATTTATTAAAGTTACAGATTAATGAAAATTACACGTACTGATTACTTCATCAGTTAGATAAACACTAAACAGAGATTAGTGATTTTTCTTAATCCTGAATGAATTTAATGGTTTATTTGATTTATTTATTGTTATTAAAATATATATATTTGGAGGGGTCAGTTGGCTTGGTGATTAGAGACCCTGACTACCAAGCCCCAGGTTGTGGGTTCAATTCCCACCCAGGACAAACATTTGTGTGCATGAACTCTGTTTGTTCTGCGTCTGGGTGCAAATATCTATATAACTATGTATTTAAAAAGTAGTGAATGTAGTATATCAGTTACCTGGTAGCCATAGGGGACATTTATATTGAACAGTATTGAATGGCTGTATTGTCCAAGCATTGTTGATTATGGTAAACATGTAATTTAATCTGTATTACAGGACAGCAGTATGCCATGTGCAGTTTTTGTTTTCTCAGCTAAAAATGTGAGCAACGAACATAGAGATGTTAGCATAACATTCACATGGACTGAAATCTTAGGTGGCCCCAATAAGAAGAAGTCTATTGGTTAGTTTGTTTATCACTATCATGTAAATTATAGTCAATTATCATATAATAACATACTATTAGTAGTCTTGAAGGTTCTGTGGGCTTTGTGTTTTCAGTATCAAAAATAGTTAAGTTAGTAAATGAGCTAAGTGCTAATTTTTTACAGGCCTATTGGCTTGGTGGTTAGATACCCTGACTGCCACGCCGCAGGTCGTGGGTTCGATTCTCACCCAGGACAAACATTTGAGCGCATGTTTGTTCTGAGTCTGGATGTAAATATCTATATGTATATAAATATGTTTTTAAAAAGTATTATATTAGGTTGGGCAAAAAGTCTTTTCGCATTATAGTATGTATGAACTTGTAATAAAATCTCTTTGGCAATACTATTTGTATCTGGCTGGTTTTGGTATCATTGATAGTTTAAATTTTAAAGAACATAATTCCAAATTCAAATTAGGAAAATGTGTGATTTGCATTTGTTTTTCGTACCGCCAATATGAGTGAATCTAATGAAGAAATTCGATTAATTTTAAAACTTTACTACAAAAAAGGTAAAAATGCAACACAAGCCGCGAAAAAAAATTGCGATGTTTATGGACCTAGGGCAGTGTCTGTGAGAGTAGCACAAATTTGGTTTAAGCGTTTTCAATCCGGAAATTTTGATGTCAAAGATGCACGTCGCTCTGGTCGCCCCATTACCAATAAAATGGATGCCATTTTTGAAAAAGTGGAGCAAGATCGGCATATCAGTAGTTACGACGTAGCTGAAGAACTGGGAATTGACCACAAAACAGTTTTTGCGCATTTGAAAAAAACTGGGTACACAAAAAAGCTAGATATTTGGGTACCTCACGAGCTCACTGAAAGAAACCTAATGAACCGTGTACTCATTTGTGATTCTTTATTACGACGTCATGAAACCGAAGCATTTTTGAAGAAGCTGATAACTGGTGATGAAAAGTGGATCACGTACGACAAGAACGTGCGAGAAAGGTCGTGGTCAAAGGCCGGTCAGGCTTCACAGACTGTGGCGAAACCCGGGTTAACTCGCAACAAGGTGATGCTGTGTGTGTGGTGGGATTGGAAGGGCATTATTCATTATGAGCTGTTACCTGTGCCACCAGGCAGGACCATCGATTCTGAACTCTACTGCGAACAACTGATGAGATTAAAGCAAGAAGTTGAGAGAAAGCGGCCCGAATTAATCAACAAAAGGGGTGTGGTTTTTCATCATGATAACGCTAGACCTCACACATCTTTAGCCACTCAGCAAAAATTAAGAGAGTTTGGCTGGGAGGTATTAATGCATCCGCCGTATAGTCCTGACCTTGCACCTTCAGATTTCCACCTGTTTCGGTCTCTTCAGAATTCTTTAGGCAGTGTCAGGTTAACATCACGAGAGGACTGTCAAAACCACTTGTCGCAGTATTTTCCAAAATTAAGTAGTAAGTCCCAAAATTTCTATAGCAATGGGATCATGTCCCTACCTACAAGATGGCAAAAAGTTATCGAACAAAACTATATTAAAAATGTTTTGAATTTTCTTAAAAAATGTGAAGGACATTTTTCCCCAACCTATTAGTATATGTTATATAAGTTGTTTGATTTCCCTAGTACAAGCTCTGCTTTGTTTGGGATTGCCGAGTTTAAAGAATGGCCCAGGATATTTATATTTTATTTTTTTGGTGTTCCTTCAAACCACATTCCAGTAGATATTTAAGATGTTTGTCATAATTTCTCAGAGAACACTTTTTACTTTCAGTAAAGCTTGATTTAGAGAGGTATACTGAGGAACACACCTGTGGTGTGACTCTAGAGCAAAAGATCGCTGATACACCGTGTACATTCACGATAGCTAAGAAAAAGCAAGAAACTGAAACCATACACGAAGGATACTGTCTCTGGAATGCAGCGAAGACATCAGGTTACGTTTGGGAATGTCTAAAAAAGCACGGCAAACTAGAACCAGATCCAAGTTTAACACCACCTCCACCTAAAGTCCCGGATAAGTCTGATAAAGATAGTAAATTGAAAGATGAAAAGGATAAGAAAGAAAGACAGAAGAAGCTTTATAAATGTGATTCTATAGCACTATCAAGTGTTATATCCTTAGATCCAAGCGGGACGGGCAGCACAGAGTTTTGTCTCGCTTGGGACATGCCAATTATAAACTATAAAAATGATAAGAAAATACACAAGAGGTATTATACTAAGTACTTTGGTAGCGATGGCATAGCCGGTGCGAGCATAGCTGCGTACGCGCTTAGAAATTATAAAAATTGGGAGAAACAACTCGCAGAGTGGCAGGATCCCATAATGAATAATAGGTACGCAACTTTATTTGATTCTAATTATGTACTGAACACTGTTTCCATTTTTTGTACTGTACTATATGCTCAGGAATGGTACAGTCGATATAAACTCACCTTAGAACTCGAATGTCTTTGGTAAAAACTGGATGTACTTAGTAAAATCCTGAAATTGTGCATATTAGATTAAAAAAACATATTTTGTTACTAAATTTAATGTTTTTCCGATATAGCAATATACCAGATTGGTTAAAGAGTGCCTTAATGAATGAGCTTTACTTCATCGCGGATGGCGGTACAATATGGTTCGACGTGCGCGACGAATACCCCGATAGTGATCCTAGGTAAGAATTGTGCTAAGATTTCGTCCTAGCCTAATACAGTTGGTTGTTTAATCTAAATATACTTTGTTTTAAATTTCAGACATGAATTTGGTTTGTTTGGCTATTTGGAAGGTCATGAATACAGAATGTACAATACGTATGATGTACATTTTTATGCATCGTTTGCTCTAGCGCAGCTGTGGCCTAATTTACAAGTAAATATTATACTATTTCATAGTACTTATATGAAAGTTTTTGAATTGATTATGTTTACTTATCTATTAGAAAATTTCAGGTAGTATTACAATATATGTTCCGCGATTCAATAGCCTTGGAAACGGAAAAGTGTAGGCAGTCACTCTACGATGGAAAGTCTGTTAAATTCAAAATCAAAGATTCGATTCCGCACGATTTAGGTGATCCAGGTTGGTATTCATCAAACAGAGAGTGTTTTGATATTTTTGATTACCTTCATTTGGATTTGTTATAAAAATATTTTGGGCCGATCCTAAATTTAATATGTCTACTTGGTAAATTGTAGATGACATGCCATTTTTGAACATAAACGCCTATAACATCCACGACGTGAGCGATTGGAAGGACTTGAATCTCAAGTTTATTCTGCAAGTGATGCGCGACTATCGATTGTTGCGTGGTTACAAGGCACCATTCGGCGATGACAGGTGATACAAGTTCTGTATTTTATTTAACATGCTTATGATCACATCTCAATTGTCTTATTTCTATCATCGCTATCATCATCAGCTCAACATAAATTTTCTCTCAGAAATACTTCACATTAAGGGTCCAAGGCCGATAGTCCATCACGCGGACTCCGTGTAGATGTCAATCTAAATTTTATTTGAAATACTTACGTACGTAATTAATTAACGTATTTAATTTTAATAAAATAGTTAATTTTCAGACGTTGTTGAGCTCTTTAGTGCAGAGTTCGTCCGGGCAAGTACTACCGCCTTCTCATTTCTGCCGCGAAACAGCAATTCCCCTCGTGTTGCGTCTGGTAGACCGTCTGCCCGTTTGTCGGCCTACTAAAAAAAAGAGAGTCTTGTTATCATTCGTAAATTGTGTTCTATACCTGTATCTACAATTCTCCATGCAAATTCATGCTTCACAAGGACATCACTCGATTTACATTGATTGCGTTCTCACACAATAGTCAAAAGCTTTCCCTATCATGTGTTCGAAATGACTAATGTAATTTACTGAACGAACGAAGGTACCGGTCGATGGAGTACATAGACGACGTGTGCGAGGGCACCGAAGACGACCTGTACTCGCGCTCGACGGGGCAGGCGGGGCAGGCGGGGCAGGCGGGGCAGGCGGGGACGGCGGGGAAGGCGGAGCAGGCGGGCGAGGTGGCGGAGCCGGGCCAGGAGGCGCCCGAGCCGGCCGCGCCGCCCGCCGCGCCGCCCGCGCCGGCCGCCGTCGCCGATATACTCGACCTGTTGTACAGGAGCGCCGCCGCCGCCGACCCCGGCCCCGAACCGCACCAGGTGCCCCGGGAGCGGCCGGCCGCCTTTGACTCGCGCCGCTACCTCGCCGACATGTACCCCGCCTGCGTCGCGCTGCTGCGCCGAGCGAGGCTGTGGGACCTCGACGGTGATGGTCTCATTGAAAATGGCGGCTTTCCTGATCAAACCTACGACGCCTGGGTTATGAAGGGGCCGAGGTGAGTGTTCGATGCCTCTGCGATGTTTTTGAGTGTCTTATCCGTCGTTATCACATATTAAACCTATTTACTAGCCCTACAAATTAGAAGCATCGGAAATTCTAGGTAAGCCCGTAAACAAAAAATATTTATTTTAAAGTATTCTCTTCTAAGTCGCAATTTTTATTTAAAACCTATCTTACTATCTTTCATATTATCTATTTTTTTAAATGGCCTCATTCCTAATATCGCATTACAACCCTTGCACAGTGCTTACTGTGGCGGTCTTTGGGTGGCGTCAGTGAGCGTGGTCCGTGCCATGGCCCGAATCCTTGGCTTCAAGGAGGACGAAAAAGAGTTCGCAAAATTACTCGACCAGGCACAGCACGCGTTCGAAGAGAAGCTGTGGACGGGGTCCTACTACCGCTTTGATGTTCGACCGGCGAATAGTAAAGTAGTCATGGCGGATCAACTGGCTGGGCACTGGTAATATATGTTTATATTATAATTGATTAAATAATAAAGATTTAACTATAAGATCAAGGAATGTCACGACACATTTCTACATTCCTCAAAAAGGCAATTTCCCCTAATCCTTAAAATCATCTTACTTCTTACATTGAAGAAGATGGTTGTTGATATTTGTTACTCTTTCACGCAAAAACCACCGAATAGATTTGGATAAAACTTGGCAAAAAGATAAAGCATGCTCCTAAGTAACATATGGATTACTTTTAGTCCTAGAAAAATGAAATCCCTCGGGATTGCGTAGGACAGCTATATAGAAATATAGGTCGATCAATTTTTAGTATAAATTCAACTCATAATAACTTAACTGGCGCTCTGTTCTGATACTTAATGCACTCTCCTTTGTACTCTTCCAGGTTTTTACGCGCATGCGGATGGACCGAGGAAGTATTCCCCGACGCGAATGTGAAGAAGTCCTTGTCAACTATATATGATAACAACGTACTTCAGTTCAAAGGCGGTCGCATGGGCGCCGTCAACGGATACGTGACGGGAGCGCGTGGACACATCGACACCACGGCGCTGCAGAGCGAGGAGATGTGGACCGGCGTCACTTATGGACTCGCTGCTTTGATGATATATGAAGGTGACAACATACATGTCAAATCGGCAATTCTTTATGGAATGTCAAAACGATCGAATGTATGGAGTTTTGTATGAAATAGCAAGTTGTGACGTCATAATTGTACAGCATCAAATAACATACTCTTTGTGATTAGATCGGTACTTAAAAATCACTTTAATGATTTAATTTTAATCATACTTGATGTTTTCGTAATTTTTTTAATGTTCAATACACTGGTTCGTGTTTGATCATTTACCTTTATTACAGGACAGTTCCCTATTGTCCATTGAGCCGTGTTCATATATTTTGAACAATAGGGAACGTATGAAAAATAAACTGTGCGTATTTAACCCTGGATTGAAATGAGGTTGTGAGAAAGGAAACAAGGAAAAGAGGTTTTATGTGTGCAATAGTATGTTGTAGGTTACATTGATGGTTAGGATTTCATATGTCCACTGTCGAACTAAGAACTTTTCATAAAAAAATAAGTATTTATATGTTAGTGCCACCTTGTTACTTTCATAAGAGTAGGTATGCATTTAAGTATGATTGTCATGTTATGAAAGATCAAGTAGGTAAATTGATATTGCTATTTCATAATACATCATAAAATAGGCGATAAGAACCCACCTGCGATGCATTGCGTCATAATCTATCGACAATTATTATCCTGATAACCACAATCATTATTATATCTCACTTTATCAATGGAGGGTTAGAGATTGAAAAGAATTAAGTTCTGTTTCTAACCGTGGCCATCGCACAAGCCGCGTCTAACGTGTGGGGATATTAAATAAGGCCATAGTCGTAATTCGAGGGGTTTCACATTTATTTTAAACTAGCTGTCCCCCGCGGTTTCACCCGCATTCCCGAGCTTCGTCATATTTGTTTATATCGTCGCATTTATAATATTAATAGTACGGATTATTTCCAGGTATGCACGAAGAAGCATTCACGACCGCAGGCGGTTTATACAAGACGTTAACAGATATGGGACTATCTTTCGAAACCCCTGAAGCATTGTACGAGAACGGCAACCATCGTTCCATAGCCTACATGCGCCCTTTATCCATATGGAGTATGTACCAGGCTATTGTTTCTTGTCCCCCGCCCCCACATCCTGTGGCCAATGGGCAAGCTTACCATACCAAAGAAAAAGCTAATTTATAGTCAACGTCATCGCCTCAAATCAATATCACAAATATTTCATCTCCCATTAACAGAATATGCAAATCTAAGTCTTGGTATTTTGGTTTCTTCTTAAGTAAAAAAAGGTGGAAATGCTGTAAAGCAGATTTCAGGGTATCAAAACTACCGTTCCATTTAGAAAATAAATGATTGGGATGATGATGATTATGACTTGAATGGTCCATTTGTGAGACTAATTGGTAAGATCATGTTAAAGTATTTTATAATTATTATTGTGATATTTTATGCTAATGATAACGAAAATTCATGTATTTGCGTGTACCGCATTTATGTTTTTAGGTACCAAATTGTTGTATACCAGTGAAATGAAATTGCAAAGGGAATGTATTATTTATTTACTGTACTGTATTACGTTATTGTTAAATCGAATGTTGGCGCTGCTATGAAATAAAATTGGATGCATTTTTATTATATTTAAATATTATAAATGACAAAACGAGAGAATGAAATATGGTATATCTTGTGAGATAAATGTATTTTATTTACTGACAATTATGTTTGTAAATATCATTAATTGGTTTTATTCCAATAATTATACAAAATGGGTTTGGTGCCAAATAACATTTTGACTATTTTTAAATTTTGAATATAAACGCAATAAAAGATTTTAAACTATTTATTTTAAAATATCTTTTATTATTATATATCTAGTTATATATGATAGAGTAGATATCTCATCCTTATAGTTATAAACTTGAGGAACCTTTCAATGCCAAACAACCTCTTTATTCAATTTTGTTTTATTAAATACTTTATTAAAAAGTAGACAGATTAAATGCATTTTAAGACATTTAAATGCAAAAGTATCAATAAAATATTTTAATAGATACCTTTTTTTAGTTTCTTGCATGCTGAATATTATAATTATAGTTAATGCTAAATTATACTAAAAAGAGTATGTTTTGTACTATTAAAAGCAATATTTATTTATTAATTACGTATCATACATATCAAAGTCGACAATAAATAGAAAAAAATACGACAAAATGTCTCCAAAACTATGTATTTACAAATATTTACATGTAAATTGTTTTATTTTCAGTCTTCATTTGTTTATGATGGAAAAAAATGTTGTTAATTGATTCGATGATAATAGAAAACGGAAAACGCATTAAACTAAAATATACACCGCTTATGGGTACACTTTTCTATTAAGATAAGTCTTACTTTGGTTTATACAATCTGCGAAAGCGTAGATTTTTACACTAGCGTGTTTAGTAGATAGGTTTTGATTTTTGCAATGTTATTATGTATGTGCAGCGGAAATATTCATATACATATGAGCTCCGTCACGGTCGTCACATCGAATAGTCGGAGTAGCTCTGTCGCGAGAAGCGAAGTTTAGTCGCAAGTGTGTGCTACTTGCTTCGGAGTCGCAGTCAAGAGTCTCACGCGAAGCGGACGTTTCGCGTTCCACTATCGTTGCCATGTGTAAATTCCTGAAAATTACAAAACATATTTTTATTTTATAAATGATACAAAATCCACAGCCTTTTATAATATTAAAATAAATCCTACAGTTTTTGCTTATTTGATATTAGGGATTAACATTCTGTAAATGATGTATTTCCAGAGTGGAAGAGAGAAATAGTTGAATAATTAAAAGTAATCTAAATACTAGGGTATATTTTTGTGTGCGTGAGTGCGTGGTGTGTGTGTGGGGTGTATATGTGAGTGTACGTGTGGGTACACACACACGTGTGTGAGCCTGGTAAAAATACTGTGTTATGTTAGCTTAAACTAAATGATATGTTTAAACTACCACCTTTATAGGCACAAAATACCTAGAATTTTTTTAATTGTTACAAGACCTGCAGGTTCTTGCAAACCTTCCAAACTTGCAAAACAATGTAACAGTAACAGATTTAGAGTACGAGCCTTAAACTTTTGTCAAGATATTTTGATGAACTTCAATCTATATTTATAAAATCAAAACTCCTGACTGAATAATCACCTGTAGGCTAAACCGAAAAATAAATTTAATGGTATATTGATTTTATTATACATTTAGGAGATGTAATCTATGTACGTACATAGGGAAACAAATTTCATTCCACTTACCTATTATCATGTTTCGGATGTCCGAAAGTAGTGAATTGTGGGCATCCATTAAGAGGACGCGGCGGTGGTGGTATCAAATAATCGTCCATTCGGTTCTCTCCTTCACAAGCAGAATGCATCGTGAGGGTACTTGACGATATCTGGAACATTACATAGTCTATTATAGAGTCTATTAAAACATATAAAAATTACGTTTACTAGCAAAAATTCTTACAATAGATCTAGCTTTGTCATCAATCTCTGACTGCACACTGTTTGTTTCTGCAACGCTGCCTCCACTGACAGTACTGAGGCGTCCAGAGGATGATGAACCTGTTTAATAACATTTATAATTAGATCGATATCTTGAACTACATACTTCGACTTCAACTAATAATTAAATATGTATTGTTGGTGTCATGCTTACTTTCGCTCAGACTGCTATTCGGCCTGGTGTTTCCATTCCTCTTTTCAATTGTGTTACTGTGACTATCTATGCTGTGGCCTGAAAGTAAGTTAATAGCATATATTCACAACATTTCTTTTATAGTAAATAATATTTTATAGGCATCATAGTTTCATAAAAACTTACTTTTATTTTTACTCTTTGAGAACATTTTCTTTACTCTCTCAAACGGTGTCGGCCTTTTCATGTTCTCTTTGATCCTATGCTGAATTTTATCGTATTCCTCGCGCATTTTATTCAATTGCTCCTGTTTCTCTTTTAAAGATTGCTGAGTTTCGTTTCTGTTCTTCCACTCCATCACCAGTTTTTCAACCTCCGATATAGTAAAAACATTATTCTTGAAGTCATTTATTATCTCTGCTAATTCTTCTTGACCCGTCAGGGGGAAAGTATCTTTTCCAGACTTAACGCTGCTGCCGCTGCATCTAGATTCTTTGGTATTTAAATTAATCTGGCTTATATCACTAGTAGGGGTGTCGATGTTGAAAGTCTTAGATTCTTCGGTGGGCGAGTACAAGAATATATCCGTGGGCTGCGGTATTAAACGTGAACTGTTCGCGTAGAGGTTATTCGGGCGGAATTTCGGGCTCTCCACTTTAATATTCGAGGGCTGCACTAAATAGTCGTGTTCGAGCGCCTGCTGGACTCGATCCGCCGCGTCGTCGCGGCACGGGAGCTCGTTTTGATAGAACTGCTCCCTTATCTTCGGCAGCATCAAATTAGGTCGCTGCTTCCTCTCACTCCTCGCCGCCCTTTCGGCGGTCTCCTCCAAGGTGAGCGTGCACGCTTCGCTGAAGGGGTCGGTCGAGGGCTCGTCGCGGGGCGAGGGGTCGGCGCCGGCCGAATCGACCGTGTCGCACGTCTCCACGATACGTAGCTCGTCCCGCTTCGGTACCTCCGAACCGTCCTCCCTGTCGTTGTCCGACATGTTCTTGAGATAGTAGTACATGTTGGAGAACTCGTTAATTTTCTAAAAAAAATAAAATTGTTTTAGTCGTGTCGAAGGCGCGCTTAAGAACAAGTTGGAGTCGCGATGGGTGGTAGGCTCACCCGGTGGTCGGCGAGCATGTCGGCGAGGCGGTGGTGCTTGTAGTCGCGCGCGAGGTCGGCGGGCGTGCGGTGGCGCGCGTTGCGCAGCGCCACGGCCGCGCCGCCGCCGGGACACTCCAGCAGCTGCCAGCACACGCGCTCCAGCCCGAACCGGCTCGCCCAGTGCAGCAGTGTCGGGTACTCCTCGCCACCTGATCGATCACATTCATAGCTTAGCACGGAAGAGTAACCCTAAACACGGTGCTGTCACCATTTACGGCAAAAATTGTGATTAAAAAGTTACTATGCTAGGGGTTGGCAGGGTACAGGCGAATTCTGAAATCTGAATAGAATATATTCTGGATAACGCATAGGATATTTTTATTATATGCACTCGACCCCGCGGGACAAACTTAATGATTATGTAGAATTTTACTATTGTCTAATCTTCGAGTACTGCTCTTTTTGAATTATAAAATTTATATTATAAATTTTCTACTACTATTATGGGATAGCTTATGATGGAAAAAACAGACTCTTACTACTTACTCGATACATCAGCTTTGGGATTGAACTGCTCTGTGGACGCGAGTAGGTTGAAATGTGGCGGAATATTCTTTTGGAAGGCGCTTAGCATCCAACTATCCAGTTGTTCTTTATTAGTGGATTTGAAGCCTAGAGTCTGAAACAATATTGTATTCATTTAATATTTATGCTCCAGCGTTATAAAAAATGCTAATGGTACAAGTTTGCATAACATGTATCAGGACCTCATCTTTAATGACGGAAAATCAAACGCAATTTCCTGAACAAATTATATCAAGTCCAAATTGCAATGTATTTTTTACCTGGCACATAAACTCCAAAGGATGATCTGAAGCCCGAAGCAACTGGTCGAGCTCGCGTAGTCTGCTCTCGCACTTGATTTGCCTCCGTCCTAGCGACTGGCCATTCTTGCTCACCCGCAACCATACCAACATTGACACTTCCAGGCAAGATTCTGTAATATCAATTTGCCTGATGAGGAAAATGATCGTGCAAGTGGTTGCTTAGATTTAGATTATTAAGAGGTAACGTTTGTATGTTTTTAACTACGTAATCCGAAATTATGCTGGCGACAGCTAGTAATTAATATAAAAATAAACTTATTTTAATCAATTTATCCTACCTGGTATATCAAATTGTATTGTGTACGGGTTCCGCTTTTTGAAGGTCGGTATGTGTATAACTTCGCCCTTCTTGTCCACCATTATCTTGATGCTGTCTTCATCTCTAATGGGGTCGTTGAGAAGTGCTATTACCCGACTCTGACCCTGTGAAAACAAGTTGACGTTAGCATAGTCAATTTTGAAGGACAATCTATCCATCCCATCGTTGTTATTGAATCAGTGCATGGTCAAATTAAATGTGTGCATTGGGTAGGTACTTACTAATTTGACTTTCTTGGGTACTATAGAAAAGCTGGTTCTATCTGTGGCTGTATCCTTGCAGTCTTTTGTTCTAAGGATGCCGACAGCGGCCGTCAAGAATGTATCGACGAAGGAGGTGTCCTTCTCTCTCACTGACATCATCTGCCACTGGTCTATTGAGGGATATTCTAAAAAAAAAGTTAATTAAAACTTATGTATGTTGGTCCGAAAGCAACTGCAAGTAGTTCCTTTTTATTACGCATTGTTCGTCCGTTACATTGACCGTAACTGGAGAAGTTTCAGGTGTGATTTATAAATGAAATAATGATTAAATCTTTGTGAAATACGAAACGATTATAATAATACTTCAGAATAACTTGTTTACCTTCACAATTATTGGCAATGACTTGATTCTTCTCAACGCCAAGCAGCATCACAAGAATCTTGTCATTTTTAAACAAATTCTCACATTTCGGATCTTTCTTCAGATCTGCCATCTTAGATGCTAAGTTTGGACAAAATATCACTATTTGCAGCTGAGCTTTCAAAAGTTTATCAACTTGCTCTTGGGAATCTGATATTAATAAGTCTTCCACTGTAATCGGAATAACTCTGAAAAAATAATTGAAAATCAGTTACAACTGATAAATTTACCTTCATAGAACATAAAGCATTAACGAAATACATTTTGAATTTAACCATATTAACATTAAAACCAATTGAAACATTTAAAATTCATCATGCATTTTGCTTTTGTCCCATTTTCAACTTTCACTTAGCATTATCCTGGTTTATATTAAGTACGTCAAGGTCTAATCTGCGTTGTTTTGCAACCAAAACAGTGTTCCCGGGAATGTTATGTGTTACTTGTTCTGAATAATGATTACCTATAGTGGTGCCTTGCTCTCTGCGACATTATTTTGTCGAAGCTTGCTACGAGGTAGTCGGACCACAGCGCGCTCTCTGGAGATCCAGAACTCCACAGTATAGCTATATCCTCCATTTCTATAACAAATATAAACATTATTTAATACTTATAAAGTAAGTGAATTCATATGCCAAAAACTGACAGTACGTACATTGTAACATTTGATACATACAAACGACAATGTAACGATTGAGCTCCATACAACTCACTCAGACATGTAACGACTCCTCAAATAAGATACCCAATATTGAAAGGAAGTGTTGTCGAGGGATAATCAAGGCATAAACGATGTCGTTCACTTGATATCGGCTGAGGGTCATTGGCTGGATCGAAGTTCACATATCGTGCGCGGGCGCATCATAAAGCTTTCTACACATGTCGCTTAAATTAAATCGTGTAAACTTTGCACAATGAGCGGCGAATGTATTTCCTCAACGATGAATGCAAATTTATCGATATGCCTAAAGCGTTTAAAATGAGTATTTTTCAGTACCTAACTATAAACTATGAATGGACCGTTATATTTGCTGTAGGTGCCTATTTTTAAATCCACTTGCGGGCTTAGTGTACTCTAACTTTCAGTAAGAAGCACTTGAAATCAATTTACTTTACCAAAGATTAATGAGTGCAATACATCTTGAACTTACAATTAATTAGATACCAAGGCAGAATTAATGTTTCAAACGTAAGTGGCCGAACTACAGACCTCTTTGTATAAAGTAAAATATAACACTGTCCTAAAAACACACATATTTATTCCTTTTCTAGTAAGCTCACCCATGAATGAAAGCATACGTTCGCTGTTAAATTTTTTATTGCATCCAGCGCCATGCATACGCATCGGCTGCTTACAAAATATGCTATGCACCGCGCGCGCGCCGGAAACTCACATACGAGTTTATACTTACCTACCTCTGCCGCCAAATGAAGACCCGACTAAATGTAATATCCGTTTCCTAAATAGACAAACGTCTATCAGCGTCGCCCGGAATAACTATAGCCGATTAGATGCAACGGGCAACAGCCACGGGCGCTGAATATGACGCTCGAATTACCTACATACCCATGCTGTGCGATTATGTTGCTAGCCAAACTATCCAACAAAGAATCTAAATATTTAAATATAGGTAGGTCCCTACCTAGTATACGGTTTATACTTTCGGCATCGTTGTTTTTTCTTTTTATGAAGGATGTGGAATAAATTAAAGGTTTGCGTAATTCCCTTTTTTCTTTGTTATTTTTCACCTCCTGGCCAGTGCTAGTCCTCAGACATCATGACAAATTAAAAAGAATCACTTATATAATAGTTATGTAGTTAGGTATGCTCGCTTTATAGAGATGTGACGAACGTACCGTTTAACAAAGTCCAATTAAAATTCATCAACTGCCTTGTTGAGACTGTACTTCAAAACTATTTTTATCACTACAACGAAGTCGAACGATGTTACGCAAAGCTTTTCAAAGTGGAGCAAAGCAGGTACCCATATGGTGGTTGATTTGGCCCACAAGGAGTGTTTACTGCTTCACCGCGTTCAGTTTTCAGTTCAATGGCCGGCGCCGACGACGTCTTTGATGTGTCGGAAGAAATATTCTAGCTCCATATAATGGTTGCCAGACCGGCAGGTAGCTTGCATCTAATATACATAACGCCAGTACGAAAATTGTACTGAGCTGTTGTTTGGAAATGGCGATTGCGTAAAGCTAGTGTGAATTCGGTAAGGCGTTTGCTTGTAAGGAACGCATGACGACTTCGCATCACAAAGTGCATTGTGCCAATAAAAGGATATCAATTAATTAATACCGATGATTGTTAAAGATTACATTACAATCGATTAATATCTCTTTGTTCATGTTAAAAAAGTGCCTGATAGATGCGATATTTTAGAAAATACCTACATGGGACATTGACGTATTTTAGTGAGTTTTTTTCACTATTGTTCCAATTATGTAAGAGAACATAGCCCAGTAAATGAAGCCGTCCCTTTGCACTCAAATAGAACGTTCAAATTACTCGACTACAGATAGGATGTGGCCTATTGAAGTTATTAGGTAAAACCACGCTACTATGAATTAAGAGGAAATAGACCATAGTTTTCCAGTAACTACCCACACATCATTTAGATTGTGAAACGAAATGGATGATCGTCAGATAACTTATTAGTTACCTTATTGTGATGTATTCTTGGAAATGCAGTCAGAAGATAATACTTCGAAACTAATTAGCTAACTAAGTAATTAATTAGGTGCAAAATAAATATACCCTCGCTATATCATCCATTTACTACCATTTATTTTTTATAGCTTAGGTATATGCGAATAATGCTGCCGAGCTTCAGTTTGCGTGTGATTCATTTCTGATATTAAAATAAACATTATTTTTCTTTTGACTCGTTTCACTTCAGGCGACGTTAAATCATACTCTGTGGCTTCATTATTAGGTGCTTTTTGTATTATTTGCAATGTTGAGTCAGAATAAAATAATTAATGATGTGGTGGCTAGCTATCTACTGACTGTGCAAGCCCTGAATCCTACGCTCGACCTAAAACACATGTTCGCAACTGGCTACTGACTCATTAATTTAAGTTTTAGGTACACTTAGTTTATTTAACAGAATTAATAATATTGTATGTAAAAGAATGGAATTGTGGCGTAAAGACACGATAGAAGTGACACTTTTGTATTACAGGGAAACACTTTAATTATTCATCAATAACTTATGTATTCATAGATTGTGTTGATCATTCACACGTCGTTCACACAAAAAGGTTGCAGATCAGAATTTCAAAGCCCGTAGGAAGTTTTACTTCCAAAATACAATACATAATAGATGTCGTTGTATTCAAGTGTGACTCCGATAGATACTCTATTTAATCAAGAAACTGTAGTATAATATTATGTTAACATTGGTCAATATTTAGGATGTGCACACATTATAGATTGTACCTACCTACCCTTGAATGCGGTCACACATGATAACAAAGTCGTCGTCTCTCGTTTAAGATACGAGAGGACGACAGAACTGATAGCAACGATCATAAATAAAGTTATTATTTAATGTACATCTGATAGAGACGTCTAGTCGTTAGTTTTACAAAAGAAAATTAGATAAATGCTTAATAGCTTTTACGATTCCGTAACGATTGATGGCACCGCACTCTCATCCTTTATGTATTAGTCAAAATTATTAGTTAGGCTAATAATGTATTTCGACGGAGTGGTTACCCACTTTGTAGACTACAATAAAGGTACCGAAATTCATGACCGAAAAATGCATAAAATAACTCGCAGCTCTAGAAACTAGGAACTATAAAGACGATCGTCAGATTCTTTATTACTTTTGAGCTTCTGCTAAAGTTCCCATTCATAAATAAATAAATAGCCTGGGACTTTATACACGGCCATCTGATCCCAAACTAAGCAGAGCTTGTTCATGAAATGGAACCAGATAATCTTTTAATATTTTTTTTCTAAATGAACTAATAATGAAACTTTATTATGCTGTAGAAGGCTAATACATTCATTATAATAACTGATTGCACTGAACCGTATATTATTTAAGTGTAGACACTAGCTAGGTACAATCTGTGGGAGCAATTCTCCACAAAGAATATAGAATACAACTTATACGAGGCGTTTACCCATTTACATTCCCAGCGCGAGTACATTACGGGAGTCGCTTCGATGCATGTAAATTACTCCATGTTTATTCAACTACACATGCCACCCTGCATAGGTAATGTGTCCTAGCTGACCAACACACATAGGATTAATTTTTCCATTCCAACTCTCAATACGAAGACATAAAGCTTAAAATGCAATAAACATTTGTATGCCAACGGTAAACCTAATTTGGTAATGCTGTACGGTGTTCCTTTGACATTGATTTTGGATGGGCCTGGACATCTTCGAAGTTCGAAGTGTGACGTCTACGATGCTGGGTTCAGTATAGTGAAGGCCACAAGGAGACGTCCAAAGCAAACACAATAGCTTATTACCTCAACAAATTAAAGGCCGAGTGGCAATGTTAAGGTACAAATCCATTATTGTTTAGTTTATTTACTTTAAAAATGAATAAAAAATATAAACAAACTGTTCAATAATGCTCATTATTGATAAAAAATAAATTTTGACAGATCGCATAAATGTTGGTTACTTGTATTCTAAACATGATTTCTTTTGTTAACTTTACACCATTATTTACACAATTTATTAAATAGGTAGGTTATTTCCCGACTAAAATACAATAACTATTACCTAATATCTAAGGGGTAAGTGATTGGTCAAGGGTCATACTTAAAGCGGTGTCTAACTTAAAAAAAGTTAAGAACCTTCCCCGAAAATTTAAATTTCGAGTCAAAAAAATAAAACAAAAAAGTGAAGATGTCGAAAAAGAATAATTATCGAAACTTACTTGTGTCGATCATTGTTTCGGTCCTATTATCCTCCATGACAATGTGTTAAGTGATGTTAGGAGTCCGTCACGTTTCGTGTTCAAGTCAAACGCCTGTCATTGCACTGAACTGCAAGCGAGCACTAGAAAGCGCACGAAATTAATACAAGAGCCCTCAGAACTGCGACAGGGAGAAGTGCGGTTCGCGATGATGCGAGGCGCGGGGCACTGTGCGGCGGCGCGATGGCGCGGTGGCGCGGGCGGCGGCGCGGGCGAGTGGCGTCAGGCGGCGGCGCGCGCGCACGCACTTCGCATACTAAAAGCTTGTCGCGACAATGATAATCGCAACTCGCAACGCCATCCATGACGACTAATCTTGCCAAACAAATTTGGGCTCATGTGTAAATATTCTAAAGCGTTATCGATACGATAATCAAATAACAGTCCGTCAACACTAAACACGACCAAATTGTATTCCGATCTCGTTTCGCAGATATGCCTAATCGGTAGATCGTTACGGTTCAGGAACTTTGATAAGCTCTCGTGGATGAAGGTTAGGTTTCGTCAAAATCAATAACTAAACTACATATTTCCCTTATTCGTTTGTCAATTTCATAGATTCGCCTTCAAATAGCCTCTTGGCTATTATAATTAGTTGGCACTAGCAAAAAATTGTGATGATAATTAACCACAGTAAACAACATAACATATTATCTCATTACAATGACTTAAGGACAAAGGTTATAAGATACGTAGAAATCAAAAGTGCCGCTGTAGTGATAATACCTTTCTATTATATTAGGCGTTAGACAATGCATCGTTATCAATTGAGGGTCTAAGGGCAACTCGGGAGTAACGTCCTCTTATATCAGCCCTACGTCTCGTTTGAGTTGTTTATGATAATTTATCACTATTCATCACTTCCACGTCAATTCCACTACATTATTATTACCTAATAATAGATTTCACAGTATACGTTTCCTTTGAGATAAAATTATACACATCCTCTCATCTTATTCAAATGATATAAAAAAAACCCAAAACAAATACATGCGTAAAAAATATCAGTATTACAACAATGGATCGTGAGCGATAGCGGGTTACAATGTTTCAAAATAATTCCTTTTCTTATTAACATATGGAGTTTCCCAACGATTTAAATAACTATAATTTTATTTTGGGTTCTGAGAAAATAAGTTATATTGATAATATTGAAATATTAATTATTCTTTCCTCATTCGAGTAGTATATACGTTTAAAATGTGTGTTATATTAAAAAAAAGTAGGTAGGTACTCACCTTTAAAGGAAAAATTCTTTGGTCGTCTTCTTTTAACAGTTTCATCATCTTTCTGATTGAAGCGCGGCGGTGGCATTCGCGGGACTTCGCAAGGAACTGAAGTGACTTCTCCCGCTCCTCCAGCACCTGTTGTTAAGTAGCCTCCTACTGAGTGTCGTCTCCGGCCTTGAAGTGGAATTGTGTAGAATACTTCTTCACGCTCCTGGGTTCCATCTGACGTCATGACTGTTGTACTTATCTTGCCCTTCCTATAGCATTTATTAATCATTAGCTGTGAGCTATACACCAAATGTATATCATTATATTCTGAATACTCACTTTATCCTTGGAGCAGTAAACGTGTGTCTCATGTCACCAGGAGCGCAGTCTCCCGGTCTCGGCTGCCCTTTTAGGAAACCCTCAGCTTGTTCTGGCTCCCTCGCTGACAGCGAACGTAGTAACGCTCTGAATTCTTTTCGCCTTGGACTCTCTGGCTCCCTACGCCGTGGTGAGCCCAAAGGCCGCATATTATCAGCCCAGACTCGTCCCGGAGCCGACCGGGAGCAAGCCTCGGAAGATGATGCCGGTGTCTCCGCGCTGTCCGGAACATCTTTGTTCGGTAACGCGAAGTACGATGGGTTATCTATAAAAAAGCGTTAGTATGTTAACGGATATTTCTTGAAAAGGAATTTTAATTGGCACAGTGATTGACTGATTTCCAACGATTACCGAGTATCATAGCGACAGCGGTATCGGCGGCGCACCGAGACGTGGTCAGCACCGTACTGCCACACGGGAATTATTCAATAACGCCAATGAAGTAACGGCTCTCCATTACGTCCAGTGCGGGTCGAGTGGAGCAACCTACTTTTGAATGCCGGAAAATGCGAATTGAAAGCAATCTTCGCCCATTGTCTACCCTAGACTCAGTGGTATAATGACAAGCCATTTGGTTAGTTGACATTTAAGAATGTGTGAATCTCTTGCCCTTTATACCTACTGATCATACACACATAGTTTCAATATATACCTACTAGGCACTTCATTTGAATCAAACGCACTCATTTACTTTATCACCTACGAAGGTGGGTATTACCTACACCTATAATAATTATAAGCTATTGTTCTTTATAGGATTTGTAAGTAGGCATAGAACAATTGATAGTACATGTAGATATATTGAACGTATTAATTAAATGTCCATAGTGTAATGTAGAGTATTGTAAAATTTGATGATGTTTATCCTGTACTGGTTTACGTCATGTCGATAAAAGCATAATTCCCAATTTATTTAAATGTATTAGATTGAGGAACAAAAATTATAAAACATAAATCATTTCAAATTAATTTTCTTCATAATTTATTAGGCACTCATTATAAAATTATTTATGTAATATTGTGCGTCGCGCCAATTTTATCCTACTAAATGAAATTGAAATCAAACATTTTAAATATGTTTTCATTTTTACTGAAGAATGTAGAAAACCTCGAGAAATACGTGATATAATCTGTGATGGAAATAATAATATGTCAGCCCTCCTTAGTACGTTAAATACATTTTCTAAAATCACACACAAGCTTCACAGTTTGTGAAAGAAACACTTAGCGTATTTTTTGTTAAGTTTACCCGCATGTGCGGAGTATTATATTCGACATCCAGGGGTCGGGGGCGGATAAAGGAGCTGTCCCTGGGAACATGTGGCCATGGACAAAAACAACTAACAAACAATAGTGGTCCCACTAAAACGCGCAAGCAACGTTATTCACTATATGTTGTTGTATAATAATATCACCGTGTTGACATGACAGACAGTAATTGATTGCCATATTTGTATAAACTGTATTAATTATCATACATACCTATATACGAGTACTGCTATAGATATACTAGTTTCTTGCGAGAGTAGTTCTTAAAGTTAGTGTCTACGGCGTAGGTGATTGTAGCTTTCGTAGGCATTATGCGTGTGAAGTCTTTGGCTCTTGCTTAGTTCTAGTATCAAATGTTTGTTCTATCTACACTTCTACACTAATTGACAGGCCAGTTGGCTTGGTGGTTTACGCTCTGACTATCAAACCGAAGGTCGCGGGTTCGATTCCCACCCAGGACAAACATTTGTGTGCATGAACATGTCTGTTTGTTCTGTGTCTGGGTGTAAATATCTATATAAGAATTTAGAAAAAAAAAAAGTATTATATGTAGTATATCAGTTATCTGGTTTCCATAGTACAAGCTCTGCTTAGTTTGGGATCATATGGCCGTGTGTAAAGAATGTCCCGGGATATTTATTTATTTATTATTTATTTATTAATATTATAAAGAGGATTTTTTAAAATTTTTGTATGTAACGAATAAACTTAAAATAACTGGATCGTTTTCAAAAATTCTCTCAGCTTTGGGAAACTACACTATCCCCGGTTGACATAGGCTATATTGTATTTTTAAAGAAATTAGGGATCCTTACTAAAACTCCAATAATGTAACCTATGGTGTAAAAAAATTACCAAAAAAATTCCTTACATCGCGTGCGCTGCAAAAACTATTGGTGATAGAAAGACCTAAATAATGTAACATACATCGGGAACGCGGGTGAAACTGCGGGACACAGCTATCAGTAAATATATTTGACAAGATAAACAAACTAAAATGACTATGTATAGGTAAAATGTGTGTAATAATGAACCCTGCTACGATATCTATTTATTTATCCTATATATTGCCTCAAACGCATCAAAACTTTAATATACGTTAGAAATATGTATATTTTGTAGTCACCGCGTGCTTCAATATTATCATAGGTACAACGTATCTATTTATTTAATTTAACAGACATCTGTTTGTGCGAAATAATTCTTAGCATTCGTTGTCTGATGAATCAATAGGATTTCTTGGAAAACGTGAGAACGGTTATCTAAAATTGTTGAAACGATTTCGTTAACGACACTTAGTCAGACAACATTTAGTTATAATAAGTTATCTAAAACTAAACAATAAACAAATATTCCGTGACAGTAACACATTCATTTGTTTAGTATCGTATGAATAAAATCAAAGAAATATGAAAATAAAGTTTAACGACAAAATTATATTCCTAATTACCATTCCTATAACGATGCACTCATAGTGATATAGAAATTAAGTTACAGTTTAGTTTATACAATAAGACTCTTAGGTCTACAACTGATAATACATAGTACGTCCACAAATATTATATAGCTACATATTAATACAACGACGTTAATAAGTTATAACACTTATAATACATGAATAACACCTGAAAAGCATGTTATTTTTATATTTCAGTTATGTTATTACTTATAATGAAAATGAAATAACTTTGCGAGCCCATAGGGCGCCGGAGGAAAATTACTAAAGTTTGATACGCAACTTTAGGCGGGCGGTGTGGGCGGCCGAGCCTGAACTTCGTAATAAGTTGACACAACTAAGTATAAGTATTGAGAACTCACTTGTGGCACGTAGGCAATAGTCAAATTGGGGTCCCATGTTTTTTTTTCGATAACACCAAATGTACACTAAACACGACACATCCCGTCGAATGCGCGGCGGGCTCTGCGCCTGCCGACGGGCTGCGCTCTATCTCATGGTTCCGGCGGGCGCGGGCGCAGGTGAAGCCGAACGCGGCTGGGTTTCGGATGCACACGTGCGGAGCTTTCACAAGGAAGCGAAGCTTTCATAGCACGCGCGCACAGGAAGCCAAGCGTCTGTACGAAGCTTTGAATAAACAATTACCATGTTATTATTAGATCAAATTTAATAACGGATAATTATTATGAATATTAAAATACAATTTTTAGTTTCGTTAAACCCTTTGAAGATGAATAAAAAATAACTAGTCCCTTTTGGTAGTCTCAGAGGTTGATAAAATTCAGTTTTAACTTCTGCGGCTACATACAATAATAGGTATAGGTAGCTCTTTAAACTAGTATATATACTATTACATGAATATCTTTATATCAAATACTTTTACCTTATATCGTAAAAGTACCAATAGCTTATGTTGGTATTGAAAAGGATGAGCTGTTCGGAGAAAATCGACGTATGTCATAGAAGAGATTTTAAACATATTTATTGCTTCAGAATAAACTATTCTAGTAGGCGAAAAAAAAGTTTTAAACTGTCCCGAGTATATTTCAAAATGTGGCGACCGCAAGTATGCCTTTATAAACGGGGGAGCCTGCGCGCCCAGATTTAATTTTAAGTGTTTATGCGTGTAGTGCACCGTATGTGCGCCCGTTTCGGTAGCTGTGGCACACGCTAGGCGTCAATGTTTGTAAATAAGCCCCGTACAGTGTTGACGTTGATGTTCATTCATAGTCGGAACCACCGACCGATGCGGTGATGAACTGACGGACCGGGGTACACTATTGTACACAAGTTTATTTTATATTATAAACAAATTAACGTGTACCCGTTCGTGTTTTTATAACTGCAGCGTCTCAATGAAGCGCTTTACCAAAAAGTTACTTACTGCATGTTTCACTTGAAAAACAATCTTCTATGAAAACTTTAATAAATACAAAAGAAAGTAGTACATACATACAATTTCTTCCTTAGAGAAAAGTCATTGTAATGTCACTCATAAGCCGATATAATCATGGTCCGGTCATAATTATAAGTAGCAGAAAGCTAGTCCATAATGTAGAAATTAAATATTATGTAATCATGTTGAAACACTTCAAAACACTTGTTTACATCATCTTTTACTTTGGCACCATCATACACAGCATTACAATTTACATACCTACTTTGTAGTATATCAAATACGTAAGCAGAGGTCGTTCTATCCAGTAAGGTGACGCTTATGCTAAAAGTAACATAACTACAGCGCCACCTATCGGAAACTAAATGTAAGATAAAAAACGGCCAGATTGCAGATCTCGACAGCAGCGCCACCTACCGTCCAACTTTAGCTAAGAACCATCCAGGTATAAGTATAAAAGAAATCATCAAAATCAGTCAAAGCGTTAAGAAGAGAAATAATTATAAAGGATTTTATAGGATTTTTTAATGAACTGAATTAAAATTAAAGGATATACAGATATAACAAAACAGATGTAACTACCAGAAATATCACAGTATTACAATCAAGTTTGAAAAGGAAAATAGCTCTTCAGATAAATGGTAGGTAAGACTTATTTGCACATATCCGTTAGCTAAGTAGCTGATGAGTGGGTGCATTCCTTTTATCCGTTTCTTTAATGTAGGTAGGTACCTAAATAGTAATCTAAAATGCCTAAAACATAAAACCTAGGAAAAATACTTAAACATATTTCCTGGAAACATAGGTAGTATTTCATATTCAATAAAGGTAGGCTATGCATACACTGAAATATAAGCCAAAACTCAGCCGTGCATCACAATGTCGGTATTACAATTTCAATCTCGAACTCTCAGTCGACCCATTCGAAAAATGAGAACTGTGACGAGGATGCCTATTATGGAAGTGCTCGCCAATCTCCGTACGATGTGAATGCATATTTCCTTTGATAATTGCATTTTCTTTTAGAAATCGTCTTCTGCGATTTTCATTTCTATTTAGTTTCAATAAGGTAACAACTCAACTACTGTAAGTTTAAATAATTTCTCCGGGATATAATAAGTAGGCAAAATGATTGTAGCAGGTATTAGATAAAGATATTGTTGCAAAGTATTTATAAAGAGTAGACTAACGATAAGAACGGATGCATTTAAAAGAGGTCTAGAGGTAGATTGACATACGTGATGAATTGGACTGAACAGGGCCGGATTAAGTGTGGAGGCCCTGAGGCAACGAAGGAGTGGAGGCCCCTAATGAATATATTACCTGATAAAAATTCAAAAGCAATATTTATTTCTTTTTACATTTTCTGATTTACTTCACTTTTTTTTTTTTTCACTTTCTTAGTCCGTACTCTTTAAATATTCTATGATAAATTGTATTGCATTTTTATAAATTTACCTCTTTCCGCGCTCGCTCAGCTCGCTTAAGCGATTTGGATATATACAGTTAAAATATGTAATGGTGTGTTAAATTGCCTGAATTATAAAATAAATAACTTCAAAATTTACTTAAATTTAGTTACAATTATATTATTAATCTAAATTTATACATAATTATATTTTTAATACTATATTAGTTTAAAACATTTCGGCCTCAGATGGTTTTGCTCCAAAAGACTCTCCATGACAACTGCACTTCGGTGTTTTATGGGCATTTTAAAGTTGAAAATGGCCCTTGATGAACCTGCCAAACGCGTCATCACCGTCGTCTGCATAATAGGTGCAGCCAACTGTTTGTCTCGATATCGCCAAAGCGTGCGGCACGCTTTCGCGGAGTTGGTGATTTTTGGCCTTTGTTTTAAGGATGAGATCTGACTCATAGGGGGCTGCGTGGATGGTAAGAACGCGTAACCCTGTGCCCCCTCATATCCCTTGCTGGTCAGAAATGCCTTTTCTTTTCACACGTTTTGCCACCTTCGGGAACCCCATTTATCCAGTTGAATTTGGGTATGGCTCAGTCTTCCCACGCTACTCCTTTTTTTTTTTACCAGGGAAATGCGTTGCGCATACCACCGAGCTGGGGCAGGCGCGGTGGTTATGTGGGACTCTCTCCCCGACCCCTTCCCCTAATGGGGTGGGACCGGGGAGCCTACCCACAAAAACCCCTTGAGTTCCTTCTCCGCCGTTGACGGGGCTGCGGGACCAGACGAGTCCTACGACCGCCTACCCCGTCGGTGTCGCTCGCCCTTTCGGGGCGAGCCCTTCTCTGGGGGGGTTTGTCATATTGACTTCCCCGCCCCTTCGCCGAGGCGCCCAAGGAACTATGGGACTATGGCCTCCAGCTTGGGACCTTTAGTGCAGGTGGCGGATCTACCCCGATCCACCACCCGCAGTCCCCGGCTTACGGTGGCATCCGGCCGCGAAGGCCAGACGCCGCCTGCCGCACCTCCGGAGCGGGGCCGAGTTGATATCGTCCTCCCGCTCCCGCTCCGCCGCCTCCTTCTGTGACGCTGTACTGTCACGAGGCCGCCTTCCACGACTCCTCACTGCCGACCATGGCATTCAGCAAGGCCGGCAGCGACAAGTCCACCCCGATTGTCGCGGACAAGGCGGCGCGAGGGACCGCCCGAGCTGGGCACTCCTCGCGCGTGTGACGCGCCGTGTCCGCGACTGCCACCGAACAGTGGTGGCACGTCTCCGTGGGCTCCCTACCCGCCACCCGGCACAAGTATCTACCAAAGCAGCCGTGCCCGGTGATCATCTGTGTCAGGTGGAAGGAGAGCCCCGTGCTCCCGTTCGACCCACTCCCTCAGGATGGGCCGAACGGCGGCCACCAACTCCCGGCTGACGTCGGGGTCCACCAGGCGGGCCGCCCACTTCCGCAGGAGAACACCGCGTGCGTCTTCACGCCAGCGGTCGATCTCCCGCGGGTGGGGGCGGCCTCCATCCGCTATCTCCTCCTTCGCTCGCCAGTACACCGCGGCGAGCACCTCGGCTTCGAGGTCCCACGGCGGCGTACTTCCCACACTACTCCTGTACCAAGTTCTCCTGAGATGGTTTTGACCATTCCTAGGATTTTGTCGTCAAGCATTATTTTTCCGCACCGGGCAGATGACCGATGTCGTCCGATGGAGTGTTGAATTTTGGTGGATTTGCTCGCTCACTTTCTTCCTCCGCAAAGCCACTAGTTGCGCTTTACGGAGCCATATAACTCATTAAGTAACGTGTTCAACAGACTTTCGTCGACTTTTGCACGTCATGAGGCTGACCTCTTTGGTCGCTCTGGAAAGGAAAATTTACAGCTAATATGATAACTAGAATTTTACATAGAAAACAGAAAGCCATTAACAGATCAGCACAGTTACAATATTATGGTGCCTAGAAACTCGAGGAAGTCGTTTACTGCGTGTTTTGATAGTGTCGATGCCGCGATTTGAGTGGGCAAGCTAACCTGCCCCATGTCTGCTCTCGTCCTTACGACTGGTGTTTGTTTGGCTGTGGCTGCCTGACTTTCCGTGGCTTTGGATATACTCGATTGAACCCCGCTATAGCTGTTTTGATGGTTTTCATGATTTTTTTAAACCGGACTCCTGGTTTGGTCCTATCTTCTGGACTGCCGCTTTGGTTTACTGCAGCTTTGATGGCGGCTGCCTTTTGTTGTATGTATTGAGAACGGCTTTAAAAATCAATGAAACAAAATCAAAAACAATGTTTGAAACATTTCTATTTTCTTCTTGGAAATCAACAAGGATTAACTATGTAGGTCCTATGTTTGCAATATATTGATATATCTATATTTGTTTTCGTATTTTTATTTTCGGTCAAGTCTAAAACTTATTCATCTTCATATCAGCCTAAGGATGTCCACTGCTGAACATGTCTCCCTCTTGCAGGGTTAGTTTCGATAGTCAGTTTTGTCCCATCGTCGTCATCCGGCTATATAATTAAAATTTTTGAAAACGAGCACTTTCCGTTGCTATTCTAGACCATCAAAACCAAGTACATTCTTAGTGTAATTTCATTGTTTGGCAATGTAGCTCCGAAATTTAGATTTCTAAGCATGCGATAGTAAAATAGCTCCTTAGATTGGTATTTTTCAGTATTTTTTTTTTTGTATAATTTTATTAAAAATATTAATAGAACCAATTCATTACTAGGCTAGGTTTTAATTATCTTTGTATTTTTTTACCAATTCCTCTGCAGCAGAATACAAATGTGCAATGTCCATCTCCTCTAGGTGATTGAGAAATCCAAATCTCGAACGAACAGCTTCGTATGCATGCAAACTTTCAGTGTGAGAAACACAAAGATGATCAAGCACTGGAATAAAACCGGACACTTTAAATTTCTCTCTTGGTGACATATTTGCGTCCTGTGCTATAACGTAATCGAGCGGTTTTAACTTCACTCGTTTTTTTTAACTGCTTGCATTTATCAAAATTGTCTCTTTTAGACTCAACGAACGATTTTAAAGAATCCAAGCACGCACAGTAGGTTCAAGAAGCATTTTCGGGTTCTGTAAAATCTTATTTGTTCCGTTGAAGTGAGTAATATTTTTTTTTTTTGTTTAAGCATGGAATAATATCGATTGTTGACATATTATTGTTAAATTAGATTTACAATTTTAAGGGGGGAAAATCGTGACGAATCGAACACTGAACTTCCGAGGCTTCAAAAATGTGTTGCCTTAGAGATGCTCGATCAAATAAAAAATTGATAGTTAATGGAAACTTGTATGTAATTGTGTAATCAGGGCTTTCTGATATATCGATTGAACGTGTCGTTTACACGGATTGAATTGAACATATATGGATATATTGTTTTTAATATTCAAGAACAATATTATTATTTTTGTGCATGATATATCGGTAAAAATGCGAAACGGTAGTGTATGAAAAAATAAAAAGTTGCTGATCCGTCGGAATTTGGATACATATTATTTTTTGTGTGGAGGCCCCAGGGCAGCAGCCCAGCCTGCCCTCACCTTAATCCGGCCCTGGGACTGAAAGACCATATTGCAGGAGAGTTTCTCTGAGTAGGAAGCAGCGGACTATCTCTTATTATTAGGCACACGGAGATAAATGACAAAAAGATAGAACAAAAATAAGAAAAAGACAGGTTTTAATAACAATTTTCTTAAATTTAATTTATTTTAGTTTTATCTACGTTCAAGAAAACCTTCATTTAATACGTTCAAACTATCCTATACCACAAAGTTCCTATAATATTTTATCCACTATCGAACGGTACCATATTAGGGCCCTTAGTTTATGTTAGTGGAAGCAAAAAAAATATACCAGATGTCGGTCGGGTCGACTGTGTTTACGTGCATCTGCTGTAAAACAATGCTCACTTTTGTGCCACCAGCCCACCATCCATCGACCGAGGGCATTAGGCTCATTCAGTGAATTTTATATACATAACGGATGGGATATATAATGTAACAACACGTATCTATGATACAGTATAAGGCCTCGGATTACTGAGGCGTAAAATTCACTTTTACACAATAATACAAATGTATAGAGGCGAAGGTTGTAAGTTTGGATGTTGACGCGATTTTAAAGATTCTTTCACAGATAAGAAGCTTGATAATTCCCGGGAAACCTTTAAATCTATCGGGAACGTGGGTAAAACCGCGGGACGGAAACTAGTGAATAATAATTTTATAGGTATACTCTTCATAGATAGCTTTAACGGCTGGTATTGATTTGGTTTAGTTTGAAGCAATTGTATAGTTCAACTAATCATCTACAGAGGCAAAGCAAATATTAAATAGCCGGAGGAGACACGTAAGTATCAAAACGCGGTTCGGTTTGAAACAGCTTCATAGATTGACAAGTTTATTAACGATTATTTAATGTAGGTAGGGGGAGCTATAGAGTAGGTGGATAGGTAGGCAGAAGTTTCATCAATATATCAATACGTAAGACAAACATTTCAGCATTACATATATCTATTTGGGAATAATTTCAACATTTTCCGATAGATTAACTCCAAACTGTAGTTTTATTAACTTAACAGTAATATTGGAAATTACTAATTACGTAGTTAGGAAAATACATTACCACAATAATTAGGTACGGATTCCGCGACACGCTATGGTGAATAACTTTAACGCAAAATGGTATATGTAACCAATGATATTGGTATATAAATTACGTTTTTTTTTTATTATAAATCCATAAATAGGTAAGAGACTGTCGACTGACTATCGATAGTCTCATAATATAATTTTAGATATACACTGTTTAAAAACCCGGGATAAGGTTATGAATACGTAGGTAGGTACGAAACCTGTGAAGTCTTTATTCACTGTCAAATCCTTTGACATCTTTTCATACTTACCTATGGTTAATAAAACATATCTATACTAATATTATAAAGCTGAAGAGTTTGTTTGTTTGTTTGAACGCGCTAATCTCAGGAACAGCTGGTCCGATTTGAAAAATTATTTCAGTGTTGGATAGTGCATTTATCGAGGAAGGCTATAGGCTATATTATTTTTTTAAATTAGGGATCCTTACTAAAACTTCAATTATGTAACCCATGGTGTAAAAAAATTACCTGTAAAATTCCTTCCATCGCATGCGCTGTGAAAACTATTGATGATAGAAAGAACAAAATAATGTAACATCCCCTGGGTACGCGGGTGAAGCCGCGATGGACAGCTAGTTCTACATAAAATACAACCTTAGAACCAGCGACTACACTTTTCTGTGTTTTTTATTGAATAAATTTACCGAAAACTGATTGGTGCGATGACGCACAGTTTCTAGAATTAAAAAAAAAAATATTCGACTGCTTCGCTTGCCGACGTGGACTTAATGAGGTTTCCATAATATACAGCTTAACTTTGAACTGTATGGTTGAACCACGGATATAAGTAAACATAATATACTAGATAAGATAAATTACAGGCACATGAGGCTTAACAACTTCAGGTCTCAGGGTCGACAACGCATTGGCGATGCCCCTAGTGTTGCAAATGTCCATAGGCGACGGTGACCACTTACCAATCAGGTGGACCGTACGCTTGTTTGTGGGCCAATGAGATATAAAAAATAAAAAAAAGATACTTTCCCGGTAAGGCGGGTGACAGCTTAACAAACTCATCCATACGTCAAGGAAGATACTACTCCTCTATGAACTTATTTCCCTTTTATAGTTCATTTCATGACATTGTATAGTAAATTGACCTAAAACCCCGCAAAAAAAAGCCACTCAAAAGACTCCACCACGAATAAATTTACGGCTCATTTACGAACCGAGATATTAGTAAAGGCATATTTCATCGGAATATCTGAAACATGTTATCGTAAGTAAAGATGTACAAGTTGATATCATTAGTCACACGTGTAAAATAAATACATCTGAGTTCAAAATCCGTGATATATTCGCGGAATGTAAGACTGTTTATTTTTGTATGGCGCATGCCCAACGCACTATACAGTGTGATCAAAAACCCTCATTAGTCATCGCAGTACTTCTTCAGAGAACTTCTGACTGTTCATCATTATTGTGGTGAAGTTGAAGAAAAAAATGTTCTTTTATTTAAACAGGTAATTAGACTAAACTTCAGAATAAAATTAGTAGGTATATGGTATAGATATACATTATGGCTCATTCGGTTTTCAAACCATCAATACCTATAGGAAATGTAAGTACCTATGTCAACCATCATCGTATGAACGAGGGATGGCTTCGATACAATTGGCTGCTTCCGTTTGAGCCGAATCAATCTGCTGTTAACATCCAGTTCATTTGCTTTTAGTCGTTGTATACCAATATATATTTTTAACTAGCATTTAAAGGATGTCGAAATCTATTCGTTAACTAAAGCCCCTCCGAGGTATCGTTTTCATAATATGAAATTGGCTTTCTGGGCCAGAGATAATTCAAAATCATATCTAGTACAAGCTGAGTAATCACATCCTTCTCAAAGTTACCCCATTTCCTGGTGTTGAAAATATTACCTAAATTAATATCGAGATCTAGGCATACCTTGACGATAACCAGATATCGGGATGATAGTATACATAATCTCAATTCAGAGTTCAACGACCAATCTTATAAACGAATCCCAGACGATGTATGATGAACGAGTGCATGCGTTAACTAACTGTTTAGAACTACAAATGAAATCTCCAATCTGAAATATTGGTTTATCTATAACATATATGATACTATGATATATAGTCGTAATAAGTTGTAAATTGTTTGTTTTGAATGTTTAGAATTATTTAATTACATATGTTGAAATATAACATATGTTTCCTTGCCTGTTCTTTTGATGGAAGGCACATTTCTAAACCGGTGATAACTTTATGAGTACCCGCCCATTTTGAGCCTTAACTAAAATTACTATGATCCCTATGATCAATGATTTTTTGTCACTTTCAGAAGTATATCATGAAAAAATAAACTTACATATTACGCTGTTTCTAACACCATACTAATCGCTGAGACAATTTAATTATATCTATGGCCTTCATACTAGGCAAGATGCCTGTATCGTGAGAACCGACGATTTAGTCTATTAATCTTATTTATTTTATTGAACGAACTCACAAAGGCTGCTTATTGCTTCTGTAGTACCTAAATTAGTCTAAGTTGTATTCGATTGTAGGGAAAAACAATGTTATATGTAATAGTATAGATTAGATATAAGACAGATAATAATTAGATCAACTACTCTGTTGCATTAGGCTTGCCTGTAAAGATAGATTAAGTTTTATGGTCAATAATTAACAAAGTTCTTTTACTCCAAAGTACGCACTTTAAATTTGACAATTCTAAATGAGCAGTATGGAGGTCTTCAATATTATGTACGCTTGTAAACTCTCTGTAAGCTTGATGGGAGAACTTGGAACGCTTTAAAAAATATCTAAGCCAAATTAATTTACTCAACACAATTAGATCACTTGTATCTTAAATTGGCGTTAAATAAAATTTTATGGGACTCGAAATAAATAATTATTTAATAATAATAGCATGTTTATTTTCTTTTTTTTAATAATATCCTCGAAGCAATGAAGTAGTATCAATAAAATTGTATAGGTATATGTAGTTCCTAAAACTAACAGGACTGATTTGTTAGTGATTAAATGTTGCGTGTCTATTTAAAGCTGTCTTCAAGTCGTTATCTAAGCGTGCTGTAACCCTTTTCAAAGTATACAATGAATAATAAACTTTAATTGATTCCTTCTTTGAACAGCACGGCCTTAGCCGCAGGGAGAAGCATTTGGCACGTCTAACAGTACCTTCCTACTTTCAATGTCACACATATCCATCCAATCAGTCGGCTAAACTTTGTACCAAGGTATACATTATAACCTCATTGTAGGTTAACCGATAAAAAAAAAAAAGGATCTTCTAGGTCACAATTTTTTTTATTGGATTCTGTGTAGTCTTCTTATTAACTATAGCTGTCCCCGCGGATTTACCCGCGTTCCCGAGGGATATCACATTTTCATAAATACTATCCTACTTAATTACTATGATAAAAAGTAGACTATATGTTATTCCAGGATATGCTCTATCTATGTGCCAAGTTTCATCCATATCCGTTTAGTAGTTTTTGCGTAAAAGAGTAACAAACATACTTACATACAAATCGTTCCTCTTTATAATATTAGTATAGATTACTGCAACCAATCAGCATGTTTCTAATAGTCATTTGATAGTATTTAAACTTTGGTATCTAGGTACATTAATATTAATTAATGTATATGTATGTATGTATGTGTACATACGCAAGAGTTAGAAACCATAAAGCTAACGTAACTCGAGTGTTAGTTAATCTTAATCGCGCACACAATAATTTTTCGATCATTGAAATGAAAAACGTTCCCACTTCTTAGTCATTCTAATACAACATCCGATCTAAAAATAAACTCGAACCCCAAATCATTACAATTATACACTTCCGTAAAATATCACCAGTAAAAACAAACAAGAGTATATTTTGTTGGTACGTACCTCCACCTACCTTTTTGGATATCTAAATCATAACAAATATTTGATTTATTTTAGATTTTTTGGCTTCCATCCATAAACTCGAAGCTTCTTAACCCATTGATGTAGATAAAAATGCTATGAAAGCACAACGTAAACCTGTCTTTCTATAAATATGAAAAGTACTAGATTTAAAACATCTCCATATCTTGAGGTTTTATAACAACTTGATTTACAATGTCAAAAAACTGTAAAACAACAACAGAATAGATGAGCTTAGCAAGAATGACAGGAATGGGGTAGGCACCAATGAGTACATTCGTTGTCAGGTTGGTTCAAATCGAATTCATATGTGGTTATTTGAAATAATAGAAGGTATCGTACAGGTAAAGGGTTGAGAGCATCTAAAGATTAATACAATAAAGACCAGTCGCTAGGAACGAGCTAATTTAATGCTGTAATAACAATACTTTAACTCCGACCGAAAACAATAAAAATATTTATTTTATACACATCGCGTCTGAAGCGATTAGTACCTACGCGTGTACCTCGTTTTAGCACAGACAATAACTTTAATAAAGTGTTCACCATGGGAATTATAATCAATCCGAACAAAAAATTAAAGGTTGACAAACTTTCGGCGAAGACACGGGTCGAATAGAAAATATGGGATCGAAGCTGCGTGCATCGTTGTTAAGCATTCATAATGCCACTCCGCTCACCCATTGCCGGGACATCCGCCGCTACTTCCGCTGCCAAAGATGGAAGATCTTCGAGCCTAGTTCGTTGACAGCGCTTACCGACCTCCACGGATCCCAAACATAACAACAGTATTTATGTTCTACAATGTAATGTTAACTCGCGTAAATCGGCATATTTGCGGTGTTCCACGAGGTTTGCGATCTTTATTAAATGTACAGAAGCGAGGCACACGGCCGCGACGGCCGGTGAGCCGCGTAAACTTACGGTTTAGCGCGTCTTCAGTAGCTATTTTTGATGCAAAAGCGCGTTGAGACGCCAATGTCTAGAGCATGCATGGAATATGCAATGTCGTCAGCCTGCTGTTTATACAGCGCGCGTAAGATTATTTACATACCTATATGTACCTTATATACGTACCTTCTAGGTTCCTACCTAGAACCTCCTACATCTAGATATAATATTGTAATGATAATTTAAAGATTTAGATATAAGGTCATACTAATGGTTATCATTAATGTTAAGCCTAAGCAACAGAGAATGGTCACATTTAAATGATGTCTTATTTTGTTACCCTTACATCCCGTCCCTTTATCAAAATTTTCATATTCTTCCGGGTGACGAAAAACATCATAAGAGGTGTGTACCTATCCTGTCTATACGAATATTTCGAAGTAATGTTATCACCAGATTAACGTGTGCGTCCCTGATTGAAGATCTAATAGACAAATAGCTAATTAAACAAAATGAGATATAGTAGATGGGTTTTCATAATAAACCCGACTGGCCCTCCGCGTACAAAACATAATTGCGATCCTTTTAAAAACCAACACGCAATACGAAACGTAACATCAATATCATTCTGTCTCATTTTATTGCATAAAGCAGCGACTGTTTTCTTTCGTGTTTGAGTGGGATGGATGCTAACTGTTTGCATATTCTTTTTTCTATTCTATCTTACCGTCTGACATCTTATAACATGTTGCCAACAGAAAAAAAAATTGGAGGTCAATATGAACTTTCCTTATTTGAAATTAACCATTTAATAAAAAACTAACTCTTTGAACTAAAAAAAAGCGAATTTACCATCAGCTAAATAAATAAAGCTGATTTTCCAATGACCGAATGTAGTCGGAAAACAAAGTGGGTGGGTGGGTGTGTGTAGTGGCAAGTAGGGCAACACAGATTCAGTATCCATCGACGTTCTGAGAGGAAGGGTCGTGAAAATGACTGGCGTGGATGAAATATTAAATTACCAGAAGAACCCAGACGACGATTTTTACGCACTGCTTGGCTGTGACGAGCATTCATCTGTAAGTACATTTAAATAATCTAAGTATGTAAATATAACTAGTTGAGACTCAAATAGACATGTGCAATTTCTGATAGAGGAAATCAGTGTTATTGATTGTAGTGGTCTGCTCAATGACCTTATTTTTGCCGAGGCCCCGAGTTGACCTACATCCTGGACTACCTGTATATAAGGTTCCTATAGAACGTTTACATTGGCAAATGGCTTTGCATGTTTTAACATGAAACCAATTAAAAACAAATTACCTTTGTGCGTCATCATAAATTTATTCAGTTAAGGTGGGATTTTCCAATTCCCCGCAAATATATAAAGACTCCGTTTATAAGTTTAGTTAATTGTATTGTTTTATCACTTTTAACTATGGCTACTTAATACCCAGCAACGTAATGCTACGTTGTGAAAAGGCAAGGCATGGATAAATTTTACAGATTTCTGATTTAATATTTTGTTTACAGGTGGAGCAAATAACTGCTGAATACAAAGTGCTAGCTCTGCAGCATCACCCTGATAAGAATGATGGTGAAAAAGAAGCTGAAGCAAAATTTCAACAACTGAAGGTTGGTACCTATCTTTTTAGTGTTGTGAACCAAAAAAGTTAAAGTAAAAGCTAATATTTATTGGTGCCTTGAAATTCGGCACAATTACATTATGGCGATTTAAAATATATTATCATAAATGGGGTTCGAAATTGAAAGTAACCCCACGAAAATGCGTCATATGCTACGAGTTTTTTTCCACATTCCAAAACAATTCTGTTCGTAATATTTTACGTTAGTTTTTGAACCATGTCAATGAAATTACAAATATGTATGTTTTCGTGAGTTTCCGTCTCACATAATTTCATCACAAATATTTCCGATATTAAATAAATTGAAGAATTACACTTTAAAGAAAACCTATATCTCAATTTTTTTTCTTATATTCAAATTCAAATATTTTTATTCAAATAGGCATTTACAAGCACTTATGAATAGTCAGACTCTAATTAATTATATTATATTAGAAACGAATCCTCGGAATTGGCCCTTTTTTACTTTACATTAAATCTTAAATAATAAGAATGTGAATAAAAAGAAAAGAAAAATACTAATAAATTCCAGTTTAAGTGAAATACAACGTTACATCTTACATAGATAGCTTTCTCTATCCAAGTAGGTAGTAGTTTCTCAGAAACTTGAATCAATACATTGTTGCTTTTGTTCCATAGGAAGCCAAGGAGACTTTATGCGATCCTTCTAAGCGTGCTCTCTATGACAAGTGGAGGCAGAGTGGCATCGCTATGGGCTACAAGCAGTGGCTTGGAATGAAGGATCATGTGCAGCAATCCATGCACTGGAGCAAGCCCAACACCAAAGATCGCATGTTGGAGGGAGAGTCTGGGCGTGCATCGGGGCCTTCCAGCTTGGGCCCTACTAATGCAGCGGCTCGACGTGCCTCTGAGGGCGGCGCCGCCCTCTGGGGCCGTTGGGGTACTGGCAACCAGGAACCTCCAACTGAAGTCATCTCCAAGTTCCGCAATTATGAAATCTAAACTTCCACTTGGAAGTATTAGAAACCGAGGCTGTTTTGTTGTTAATTAATTTTTATGTTTAAAATCCTTTTGTTTTCTTACCTCGGGGAAACAAAGAATGTACTTAATTTTTTGTTGAAAATAAACAACCAAGCTATTGAAAAAACACTTGCCATTACAATTTGTAATTCTTATTAATAATTAATGAATTTTAAATGTTTCAATTAATATAGTTAATAATAAATAATTAAGTTTTAAATAGCACCATATTCATCACGTCAGCTCGTGAAAAGTTACTCGAATGTCGCTCGATTTCTATTTATATGTTTGATGTGCTAAATATACTTGTATTATGTTGTGGGTAGAATAAAATTTGATCTAAATGTTAGACGCCCCAAACCTTCTAGATGTATTAATGTTAACACTTTCTTAGCTATATCCCTAGCTTTAAGCTGTGCACATTCCTGACAAAACTTGTAAGTCTGATTTATTGACATTTCTGCTGTAGAACAATATTTAATGTCTATTTAAGAATCTCTTAATATTTTGAGGAGTTATATTTTTGATCCTGTTTATCTTACTATAAGTATGAGATTATTTTGTACAAGATGGAGGATGTAGCGGCTTCGCCGTAATTGTGAGATAGAATTAATATACAGGGTATCGTTGTGAAACAGGGCTGCTGGGTTTTAAGTTTCTGCACTTGCGATTGTAACACGTCTCTTCTAGGCTATGTGTGCTTACCACCACGGCCTGATCATCACTAAACACAGTGTGATTGTAGTCAAAACACAAGCCTATCCAAATTATATATAAAATGTCTATTTTCTAATTTAATATGACTAAGTTCCAACATAGATGTTGTGTTCCCGTTAGTGTAGAGTTTAAAATGATATTATGTGTTAAATGTTTGACAGTATTTACTTAAAATATATTAATACTTTTAATGTTCTATAAATGGAGTAGCGTAATATAAAATTTTGATGTTTTATCTATCACAAATAAGAATATGACAAAAATAATACCAATGTACTTTAATTTACGATGTGAATTATCTTTGAAACAATAAAGTTTACCATGCAAAAGTGTTAGTTTTCTTTTTCTACTTTCGTAAAATAAGTAAATATTATTAGTTATAAATGGGGTCGGAGAGTTCTTTATTTAAATAATGATAGCTATCTAAGCTAAATAGCAGCGAATCCTGCAACTTAAGCGTTCGGTGACTGGCAGTAGCGCCGTAGTAGTTCTTTGTAATAGCCAGCTCCCTACTACTCCCAACTGCCACCCTCATGTTGAATAACTGGCCAAGCACTTGACTTCAATCGAGTTTTAAAATGGTAATGCTAGTAATCAATTTATTTGGCAGTACTACTCTTGGGCTAAAATTTCTTCATTTTTAATACGTCACGATAGAATTTCTAAAGCGTTTTCTGTATTACCATTAGATTGGACTTGACTTAATCGTTGCTAAATCTAGTACCTACATATATGCTAATGTCTGTTCCTTGGCATTCTATCTATCTTTTTGTAGATCTATATGCTTACAGGATAGTTAAACTGGTAAATACAAGTATAAGTTATCGGTTCCTCGCACTTCACATGCATGGATCATACAACACATTTTTCAGAGAAAATATTTTGTAAACATGTCGCGTGACATCCCAATGCAAATCGCTTAAAAAGAAACAACATGTTTCCAACCACTATCCTGTTTAATAATTCCGTGGATTCTTAAACACGCAAAACAATTCCAGCACGCGCTAAATACACAAATATTGACCATTTTATTCTTATAACTAGTTGATTCTTAATACCTGTAAATCATTCATGAACTTATGGAAGTTCATGATATAGACGAGTCGTCATAACAATACCAGAAATTATTAGCGTATCGTAACAATGGTCTTATCAAACGGGAAAGGGAATCCATAATAAAACGTAAATATGATGAATACGTAGTAAGTTGGTATGATTGTATGAATAATGAACTTCCTTAAGGAAAAAAGAAAACTTAGTAGATAGGTAGATACCTACAGCTAGCTGTGTGGATTAGGGACTTCCTACCGATCAATACTCTACTACGCAGCTGCTCGGCATGGGCGTACATACCTCGATATATAGAATAGACGACGAGACCTGCGCCACTAGTCATAAAGCGCAATATCTCTCAGATATTGTTTTTGCATTCAACTACTTTTCTATATTATAATAAAAGGGAACATTTGGAAAAATATATCTAACATTCATGCATTTTATTTACACTGCATTCATGTATCATGCATTAGTTCTACACTTACCTATGTACTAACTAACATATTAACAAATAAACAACTATAATACACACTAATAACACTATAATACAACTATAATATGTAATTTAAACAACTAAGTCTACATAACTAAAGCTAGTCAAAAGTATAGCATAACATCCCTTTTCTCTCGTGGGAATAGAACGCACGCTAAGTAGGGAATTCAAAGGCTCTACAAAGAACGTGTTAGAACTGCCATACGGTGTGGAAGAAATCTTAGATAATCCGAGTACCTAGGAATAATTCAATAGCATTGGTGTTCTTATTCATAGTCATGGATAGAGGGCTACATTCACAAAGGATCCAAACAAAACCTTATTGTGGTACCTCTGGAACTTCTCTCTTGAAATCTAAACGTAATTTGTATTTCCTGGGCTAAAAGTTCGTCCATTTCTTCCGTTAATAAATAGCAAACATCGCAATAGTTATGATTTCGCCCTGTCCGTCTGTTTGTACGTCACAGCTATTTTACTAAGACTAATGGCAATATATAAATGAGGTTTGCAAAGTGGGTTTATTTTATGTACCGCGTCTTTATAGAGGTCATAAAAAAATCGATTGAGGTTTACTAAACATTTTATTATTTTAGCCAATAGTTTGTGAGATATGCACATCTAAAGTCGTACAACCTTCAAGTGTATATCTACTACCTTTTAAACTTCTATATTGTATTCTGAAAAAAAAAACAAGCTAAGTAATAGTAATGAAAAAACACTTTTAATAAGTTTTTATTCACAATTTTCTTTTTCTTTATACTATATGTGTGTTGCTTATGTAGATAATACCTACAAATCTATTTTTAGTACTTGGTAAAATAAGCATTGTAAACTATAACTTGCTTCTAAGTACGGAACCCGACACACTGTATAAGGTCTGACACTCGCTTAACCAGTTGCTAAGAATTTCGGTACGAAACACAAAAAAAATATGCTTTGCAATACCGCTCTGCATGTAGGTACAGCCAATCTGAACATGAAAACCTGTCGCCAAGCTACTACGTTTTCCGGTAGCTGTATTTGAGAGCCAGATCCCTTCTATACTTTAAGTTGTTAGGTCTTACCGCGGTAAAATAGACACAATGAGTTTCGAGAGGACAAACATCCAAAAATATATGCTTAACAAATATTGTAGACGAATAAGATCAAGCATTTATTCCTAACGAGAGGTAAACGAATTCCAATTATTTATCTATTCTATATGTCTATACTGTTGTAATATAAGTATATACTTATAATAATAATATAATATATAAAGCTGAAGTTTGTTTGTTTGGTCGAACGCGCTAATCTCAGGAACTATTGGTTCGAATAGAAAAAATATTGTTGATTTATTTATCGAGGAAGGATAGAATATCATGCTACGTCCAATAGTAGCGGAGCATCAAAAAAATGTGGCAAAAACGGGATAAAAATTCGACAGATTACAGACTTACGGAACGCGGGTGAAACCGCGGGGGACAGCTAGTTGTCTAATATCAATCAGCAGTTATTTATAACGATTTGCAGGTCAAAAGCCTTATAAAGGCATCACCCATGGTGGTCAAATGGTCATCGTTATCTTAACGTGGCATAATTAGTAGTGGTAATGGTCGCAGCGCGGCGCGACGGTCGCTGCAGCCAGTGGCGAGGATTCCAGTCACTGGATGTTTACACATCAGCTCCGGTTTCATCGCTAGCCATCATCGGCGACGGACTCTACTCAACAGTTTGTTGTCAGCTCTTGGTGGAATCGAAAGTGATTTTAGTGTAAAGTATCTGTGGATTAATTTCTGCGTTAAACACCGATTAATATTTTTGAACGATGAGAATTAATTTTGAAATAATCCTTGAGACAGGGGTAGAAAGAGTCATTACAGAGGTTTTAAAGCAAGATTGAGATTGAATAAAAAATCCATAATCCATCGCGAGACGTGAAGCTTTTTAAATATTTGTAGGGTAAGTTAGTTAATAACATGGTGAAGTCTGCTTATTTGTTTATTGTAGAATTTGTGAAAGTTAATTATATTTTTTTAAATTTCAAATTATTGCTACCTTTATTTACTACAGGTTCTACAGGTACTACAGTTTGAATTTTGAGTAAATGTAAAGATTTTTAACATTCCCAAACATAGCCCAGTAGTTACTTACCTACCCAAATAGCCACAAAAGATTATAACGTTCACCTGGTGCCAGCGTAACAAATCTCTTTTGACGTAAGCCGAAGAAATTTTTCGAGTAAATTACGCGATAAGTTAGGAATAGGTCATTATTGAAAACTTAATCTAGTAGAGTAGCTATATTATTATGTAGTACATTGATAAATATTTTTTTTTGTTACGTAGTTTTCCTTTAAAACTTACATTTGGACCAATTCCTCTTATTTCATATTCATTATTAATTTGAAAGCAGTTCAATGAAAGCTCAGAAGCAAACATAAACGTTTCCGTGAATGTGGAATCCATACAAGCAACCCGAGAGGCTATTTTCCAGCCATCATACTATTGACCTTATAACAAAGAGCCATTATGTCTGACAATGAAATGCAACGCCGAAGGTTACAGAAAGTTATATAATGATATGATGTAATATAGAATTAGGAATTTTGGAGTGATAGCTCCCCAATGAAGTTGATTTTGCGGGTTATGGCTCTATTACTAAGGCGCCGCTGTCTGTCCGTCTGTCTAACAGCAAGATGTATATTTTATACATTAATAGGTTGAATTTTTTACTGAGTGTGTACTACTATGGCCGCTATAACAACAAATAATTTAAAAAAAAGGATTTATAAGGGGCCATACAAGAAACGTGTTTACTCTGTGTTTTTTTTATAATGTACATTATGCGAGTAAGGCTCTAACTTGCCCGCTTTTAAAAAGAAATCAATCAATCGTTTATATTATTTATTTTTGACATTACCTGTAACTCGGTTAAATTACCCTTGATTATTTCAGATTGAATCTTTTAGATAGAACATATGAAAAAAAGCGAGAAGAGTGTTTCATAGCAAACACAGTAGTGTGCAATGCTAAAGCTATAACATGCATGTACTTACTTTGTTTGTTCTGAAATACTCTAACATACTTCATCAACAACGAAGATTGATCACCAAGGCAGAATCTTTAGGGTAATGTATAAACAACACGAATGTTATGTACAGTATACGTTTAATTCTATATGTAACGTTTTTGTTGTCTTAAATTGCTCTCCGCACAGCTATTTATACTTCAAAGAAGGCGTAAGCAATATTATCTTTACATAATTTAATGTATTAATTTGACAACATTTATTTTAGCAAAGAGTTTTGGAATATAATTTAATTACAATTTTAATTAGTAATCAAATTCAACTTAATTCTAAGATGCTAAGTTACGAGTGTAGGTTGATATTAGTGGAACTTATCTTTAATAATCATAACTATTTAATCCAAATATAATAAATGCGTAAGTGTGTTTCTTTTTTTGTTGACTACACAACCGATCGTCATAAAAATCGCGCCGGTAAAACTGTGGGGCTAATTAGTAGCTAAATATATGTATCCAAATAAATACATGAAGATATGAATAACAAATAAGTAAACATAATATTTAACCACCCATTTATTATAAGCAGTTACAGTGATTTACAAAGCTGTACATTGTTATTTATTTATTAAAAACATATTAGATTTCTGATATTTATTAAAAAATCCGAGATTCAATAGGTATATTATATATACAAATTATACTTACATACTTAATACAAACACAATTGTGACATGAATATTATCCACATCAGTTCGGCAATTTAGAGTGGAATCATATTTTCTAATATACTTATTCACAATAATGTGTAACTAAATTACATTGTATAATATACTAAAAGAAATGCATTTGAGAAATTTATGTTATATCCATATACTTATTATGTAGTGTTATATTATTTCTATTATATCTAATGGTTGGTTAGTGATGGCAACTCAAAAATTGTACAAAATTGTTTTTGTGATTATTATGGCCTTATTACATACCGCACCCTTAGTACGATAAGTGCTTACCTCAAAATTTTGCGAAATGGACTTACGGTCATAGAGACTAGAGAGAATAGTAAAACATAGTCAATTTAATGATAGAATAAGCATACCGATACTTCAGCCTCTTTAACACCCTCCCCACTCAGTGTGAAAGTGACCCAATCAGAGATGTGCCAAAAGTGATTTTTTGAGTTAAGCCCCTATCGTTCTGAGGGTGCGATATGTACTTTAAAAAAATAACACTTTATCTTTGACATTATTCTGGAACACTGACTTTTTTTGCTGCAATCTAATGCAAGTTCAGGTAGATACTGTGTGTATATAATAAAAAATTATAGTTACAATTTTAACACTGGGAATAAATAAATAAAATATTGATGCAGCCTCTATTAGTTCCATATCGTTAGGTTCAAAGCCTTTGTTCTCATTAAATAAGAATTAGAATAACTTAAGCTACAAATTGTTGGTTATGTTATTTGAAATAGGCAAGAGGTTAATGTTAAATTGTTATGTTTTCAACTCCCTATTTTATTGAAAAAATGTTTTTGACACGTCAATACGTAGTGCTACTATTGATACAAACGTGTAATTTTAGTAACAGTAGTTTTAAGTTACATAGATAAATAAATTCTACTATTTAATATATATTTTAGATAAAGATTATTAAAATGTTCCTAGGTTTGTATTTATAAAGTAATCTTTGTTGTTTAAATATGTAAAATAGACAGCATAACTGTTTATAAGGTATGATATTTTCATAATGATATCATAACAATATTTAATAATTAATTTGTGAGATTAATTACATACAATTGAGACGAAATTCGACAAGACTAAATTCAAAAGCATTACATATGTTTTTGTAATATTAATTTATAGGCAAGCCTTTACATCAAATTCTAATATAACTACTACCACTAAGACTACGTACCACTCTATGGTTAGAGGTAAATTCTATTTAAAATAATGATGTTTGCCTTACCTATAAAAAAACACTGTTATCACTTCAGTTTATTTTAAGTGTGTGTAATATCACTGAGAGCAAGTTCTATCTGGAGCTCTTGGGTACTGGACGGGGAATCTTGCGCACGATGCCTTCCGCCTGGTACTCGAGACCGCATGGCTTCAATAGTTCCTGGCCTCCTTGATGAAGCCATTTGTTGCACACTGTTGGGGAAATATCAGATAAATTATTTATTGACAATTATATTGAACATTACCACAGGTTACATTACTGTACTGTCCACACCACAAAGGAATACTTCTATATTGATCTGTGATCTTTACTGTGTAAACTACTTGAGGAAGGAAACAGACTAAAATTAATAAAAAGCGTGTAAAAGCGACTCATATGTTCCCAATAAGGAGACAAGATTAATGCTATTTTTTAAATGTTTAAGATTGTGGGTTAGCATAATCTCCTTATCATTCTCCTTGTTAGCTTTGTACATTTACAACTCTCAGGTACATTCACAATGATTAAGGTTGGAATGATTAATCATACACATATCAAAATATTCCTCCGTTAAACTTCCCTTTACAAAGTTAGGTCTGTTTTTTGGTATTCTATCTCTGGGCAAGACTACTGGTTACAGTAGTTATTATGACCCTTCATTGAAACATGTCTGATAAATCAGTGTGTATTCACAACTTTCATAGCTTTTCAGATCAAAATAGTTGACTCACCCCATTTAGATCCCCTCAGCACAGGGCAGGCCGCGTGTCTGGTAGCCAGGTCACCCTCGCCAGAGGGGTGCAGGTTCATCCAGAACACAGCAGCTCCCTTCACGGGGAACACGCTCAAGCCCAGCTCCGTGAACACCGTGGCACCCCCTTGCGCTACATCCGACATCTGTGGATAGGTAATTATTCATGTAAATCCTCTTTTTTGTTTAGATATGAAACATTTGGAATTTAACTTCATAACGCTTCTTTGGCAGTAAATAAATAGGTCACGTTATTATTCTGTTCGATTTTTTTTTACTAGTTTTCTACAGGCAATCTGCAGCGGTTTATGCAATTGTTGCCTTATCGTCTATTCCGAATATGTATATATTAGTCTAGTCAACAAGTTCAAAAACGTGAAAAATAGAGATAAAGGTACTAAAAATATGAGTGATGGCTCATTCGATTCGGAATCACCTCTAGAAAAATGTTTTTGAAGGATTTTGATGCAGGTAAAAAATTGCAATTGTTATTAACAAAATAAGATGAATAAAACATGATATTTCTTTTTTTGTTAATAACTCGAAAAATATTAACATATAAGCAATTTTGAAAAATGCTCGTTAAAGGAGAGGAAATTTCCAATAAAAAAGTCTGGACTCATGGAACTCTATCTCCATTATTTATAATTTTAATTAGACGTTGAAAATAGGGCTCCGCGCGGCTGTTACGGCATGCGCGCGCCGCCGCTAAAGAGAGTTCAGCAATAAACATATTTTTTTTATAACATAAAATGTGATTTTAAAAATTTGAAAAAATTCTAGTATCTTCTTAACACTTGAAAGAGTCGAGCCCTGAAGAAAAAAAAGTTTAATCACCATTTTTCAATAAGTTATTCAATTGTTAACTAACAAATATTTTCCCAATCTCCATTGGCATAAACAATGGGATGAAAGGTATAAATAATTGGCCTAAAAATTTTAAACTTCGTGGAGCCCTTTTGATATATGTACTTTATAAGATCCTGCGATAAATTTTCATAAAAGTTTATTAATTTGTTAATTATGATTTTTTTATAACTATTGAAAAATTCTAAATCTAAAAAATGTTGATAACTTATTTTTTTCAATTAAATATTTATATTAGGCATAACAATTTTTTTATTGAAAAAAAAAAAATTTTTATTAAAATAATTTTTCAATAGTTATAAAAAATCATAATTAACAAATTAATAAACTTTTATGAAAATTTATCGCAGGATCTTATAAAGTACATATATCAAAAGGGCTCCACGAAGTTTAAAAATTTTAGGCCAATTATTTATACCTTTCATCCCATTGTTTATGCCAATGGAGATTGGGAAAATATTTGTTAGTTAAGAATTGAATAACTTTTTGAAAAATGGTTATTAAACTTTTTTTTCTTCAGGGCTCGACTCTTTCAAGTGTTAAGAAGATACTAGAATTTTTTCAAATTTTTAAAATCACATTTTATGTTATAAAAAAATATGTTTATTGCTGAACTCTCTTTAGCGGCGGCGCGCGCATGCCGTAACAGCCGCGCGGAGCCCTATTTTCAACGTCTAATTAAAATTATAAATAATGGAGATAGAGTTCCATGAGTCAAGACTTTTTTATTGGAAATTTATACGATTATAACGAGCATTTTTCAAAATTGCTTATATGTTAATATTTTTCGAGTTATTAACAAAAAAAGAAATATCATGTTTTATTCATCTTATTTTGTTAATAACAATTGCAATTTTTTACCTGCACCAAAATCCTTCAAAAACATTTTTCTAAAGGTGATTCCGAATCGAATGAGCCATCACTCATATTTTTAGTACCTTTATCTCTATTTTTCACGTTTTTGAACTTGTTGACTAGACTATATGTTAGCACCTCATACTTTTGTTTCATGTCCCAAAGATTCGAATCATGCCTACTCGCTTTACGCCAACAATGCCACCCACACGAAGTTATCTACTAAGAAGGCTCTGAGCATTTGTAAAATTGAGATATAACATATATATTCCAATTTTCATCAGATATAATATTGAATTTATACTTACGTAAAACAGAACTGTTGCTATTCTATTCCCTCCAGATTTGGTAAAAGCGTTTTCCTTCTTCTGTAAACCAAGTTCGTATAAAATTAAGTACCATTAAAAGCATTCAATATTAATTTGTATTGATTAAGAATAAGGGCAGCTCATTATAACACTGTTTCTGAGATTCCCCCATATTAATGGCATTTCGATCGGTAGGAAAAAATTGATTGTATGAAATTTATGCCGATACTATGGTAGTAGAAGTATCTATATCAGGTGTGGCCAACTTTGTGCACATAAGATCTACTTTTTATTTTAAAATTGAGTCGCGATCGATCTATTTTGAGAAGCGCAGGTAATGAACAATATGCGCACGGGACATGCAACGGCTGCGAATGTCTCCCTACTCGAACCATGAGCTGAGTACATGTTCATTCCAGTTCATTCCTGTATCAAGCACTAGAAACATTTGGCATTGAATGCGTCCCCTCATGGAACTTGCGAGCGATCGACCAAAATTGGTCGCGCGATCGACCGGTCGATCGCGATCGAGTTGTTGGCCACTCCTGATCTATATTAATTCATCAAATAACGGCACAATGTACCACAAATTTCAATGTTTTATATTAAATAAAATACGTTGATTAAATGTACTAAAAAAAAACGAATATTGACTACAGAGAAACCCGACCGAATAAAGTAGCAACACAAAGTATACATCCTATATAACATACCCTTGCAAAATCATAATGTGGTTCATAATGTCCTCCTATTCCATAGTTGACAACCTGCAGCTCTTCGGCGGAGACCATGTTAAGACCGCTCATGTCGGACACTCGCTGGGATATGCGCTCGATGATCGGTGACTCTTCGTCCTTCAGCCAAGCGGACTTGCTTATACGGTAGTGAGCTGCCACCAACTCGCCGGTTTTAGGATCGTGGACTACTGCGCGCTTGAACTGTAATGAAAAATTGATTTTAAGCCTTAATGGGTGCAAAAGTAACAATATATACGATTTGGGAGAAAGTTGTTTAATTTACATCGTTGTTTTATTCATAAATATTAACTAGCCGTCCCCCGTTCCCGAGAAATGTAACATTTTCCCGGAAAAAAGATCCTTTAATAATCCAGGTAGTATCTGGGTGTGAAGTTTCAACCAGAGTAATAAACATCCATACAGCGGGCCAGTTGGTTGAGTAATAATAATAATAATAAATTTATTCTCTTTCTCCTTACAAACTAGTATAACCTACTTAAAACTTAGACAACATTATTTGAGCCTTTTATAGTTTGTATACTCTTGACTTCCACGGCGCAGGTCGTGGGTTCGATTCCCACCCAGAAAAATATAAGTATGTATTTAAAAAGTAGTAGGTATGTATATGTAGTATATCAGTTATCTGGTTTCTAGAGTACAAGCTTTCTTAGCTTGGGATCAGATGGCCGTGTGTAAAGAATGTCCCTGGATATTTATTATTTGGCTCTTCATCAAAAACAGTGTTTTGCAATGTGTTTAGAAGTATTTAATGCAATACCAAATGATATAAAAGCACTCCCACTAACACATTTAAAACAAAAATTAATGAATTGGTTGAAAGCGCAAATGTTCTACAATGTTAATCAATTGTGCAACAAATTGACATATTATTTGTTCCGATTCGACATCCGGAATCCATCTTGAGTCAAGCACCAGTCTTTTTTAGCGTTTCCAGTCGTTTTACCTTCTCCCACCAGGTGGCGCCACCATCGCTATCGCATGATGTGAGCGGTAGGCGCGACAAGGTGGTGCCACTAACTTCATTTGTTCATCATTATAGCGTCGTTTTTCGTTGCGTTAATACGGTCGTAAAAACGAAAGTATTTATTACTTCGAATATAATTTTATATTCATATTAGTGTTAAAGTAATAAGTAAACGTTAAAATAACTCCCATCAAGAATGGACAACGATAAAAATATCGCGAATTCGCACGCTGTTAGTGGAGCAGATTCTCGGAAAAGGCGCCGTTACAGTACTTCAGTTGAGGATTCATCGTCTCGAGATTCAAGCCCAGGGCGAATCAGTAAGTCAAAACGACCACGACCTGTAAGTGATTTGCAATTAGAATTTTTATCACAGCAAGTTTCTTTTTTAACAAATTTAATATCCGAAAAATATTCTGGTCTACCCTCAACTGCAAATAATGAAACCGATGCTGCAATAACCAATATTTCCAGTAAATTATATGATGATTTTACTCTACGTCCACCTTCGGCGCCCCCAACTAGTAATTCTAGCGGACAACTACAATTGACTGACCTTAGCACTACAGTAAAAGACCCGATTTATCCTAAATCAAAGGAATCTTTTTTGAATAAAATTTCGAATCTTCAACGCTTTAACTGTAACGATTGGAATGCTATACGTTTTGCTGATACACAAAAGAAATACCTAACCACCCCTGGATTTATTGAATTGAGTATTAACGATGTGTTGAAACGCTTTGAGTCTACGATGTCTGAAGAAAATCGCTTGCGTCTCTTTGAAAGATCTTTTGCAGCGTTGTCAAATGCGGTTTTAGCACAAAAAGAATCATTACATACAACCCTTCAATGCCTAGTCGATTGGACTAGTGAAAATAGTTCCAAACTCACTCCATCAAGTATATTTGCTAAGGTTGAGGAGCTTTTTAACAAAGAGTCTGGTTACATGAATTTTACGGAAGATATCCTACAGATAGTTTGCGGGCGCAGAGCAGATTTGATTAATATACGTCGAGAACTTTTATTAAAGCAAATCCCTGAGGGTTTTCATTGTAGTGTTATGCAGAAACTACCCCCTAGTGCTGAATTTTTATTTAATGATGAGCAGCTTACTACCTACATTCAGAAAATTGGGGGGGTCGAGAATCTTTTGCAGGCTTCTTCATCTGCTCAACCTACTCAGAGTACTTCTCAACAATATCGGGTTAAGTCGAACACGAGTGTGGGTAGACAACAAGAAAGCAAACAATCGCGTGAAAATTTTTTTCGTAATGCACCTTCTAAGCGACAGAAGTACCAGAGCCACTCTAAGGGATATCGAGCATCCAACTATAAGCAAAAACATGACGGTAAAGGAAAAAAATCATTTTCTTCCAAGAACAAACATTCCCGGGCATGACTATGCCAGCTTTCTGGGTGGCTGTCTGGCGCGGTTTCAACGTGTATGGAGCGATTTAGGAGCGCCACCCAAACTATGCAAACTTCTAAAAGGTATGAGAATACCTTTTATGATGAAACCACCCCTAATATTACCAAACGAACGAGTCATGAAGACTTTCGAAACAAAATTAAGTTCTCAAATGACACGGCAAATAAATACAATGTTACAAACAAACGTGCTCGAAATAGCCGAACGATCGCCGAGTTACCTATCGAAGTTTTTTCTCGTGCCGAAGTCGGACGGTTCAATGAGGCCAATCTTCAACTTAAAACAGTTAAATCAGTTTGTACAGACAAAAGATTTTCAGCTATTCAGCTATTTCCGCGTTCCGAGCTTCTTACAAAAAGCAGATTGGATGGCGAAAATCGATCTAAGTCAAGCTTATTTTCATCTGCCAGTTTCTCACAAGCACCGCAGGTTCCTAAGGCTCAGTTACAATGGTCGTTTGCTACAAATGACATGTCTGCCATTTGGACTATCGTCAGCTCCGAGGACTTTTGCATCTCTTACCAATTGGATAGCAGAATACCTACGCAAACGCAACATTCGCTGTGTGGTGTACCTGGACGATTTTCTACTCGCAGACCAGTCTCGTCAGGGATTACAAGATCATATTTCATTCACACTAAGCCTATTACAACGTCTCGGATGGACGGTCAACTTCGACAAGTCTGTGTTGGTTCCGACTCAACGCCTGGAGTTTCTCGGTGTTACCTGGGACACACTGTTCAACACAAAGTCCTTGTCGGAACCAAAGCGCCTAACGCTCCGCAGGGTGCTCCAGACTCAAATGTCGAATGGCAGTTGGTCCCTCAAACAGGCCCAGTCCCTACTGGGGAGACTCAACTTTGCCAGCTTTATGACACCGAGAGGGAGACTAAACTGTCGCACAACGCAAACCTGCAGTCGACAGCTTCCCAAGTCTCACCCGTACAAACGAGTAAAGATACCAGAACCCGTCTATCAAGAACTGAGATGGTGGCTCACTTCTCTGGACTGCTCTCTTCCGATACATACCAATCCGATATCTCACCTCCTGACCACGGATGCGTCGGACAAGGGCTGGGGCGCTCAACTTGGCGATATGAAAATTGCAGGACAATGGATGAAATACCAAACATTTTGGCATGTAAATCTCAAGGAGTTATATGCTGTGTACGCTGCAATTCTACAGACGAAAATGGGACTCCAAGACGCACACATTCTTTTACAAACGGACAATCGGACAGTAGTGGCCCACATAAACAAAGAAGGTGGTACAAAGTCAGAATTGCTTTTACAATTGACAAAACGGCTACTGGCAATGTTAGACGCGCACAATATATCATTGACGGCTCAGTACTTCCCTGGGAGATACAACAGCGATGTCGATGCGTTGTCGAGGGGAATGCAATGCCCGGAATGGCATCTCAAACCAGAGGCGACCATTCCAATTTTCAAAATGTGGGGCAAACCGGAGATAGACCTGTTCGCTTCATTTACAGCACATGTAGTACTGACATATGTATCAACCGATATCCACGATCAGCAAGCCTTATTTCACAATGCTTTCTGTCAAACGTGGGACTACAACATTGCCTGGATATTTCCACCACCAAATTTAATACCACAAGTACTTGCGCACCTGAACACTGCCAAAGGTCAGTACATAGTGATTGCTCCCAACTGGATCAAAGTGTTCTGGATGGCAGATCTGCGGTCCCGGGCGATACAAGGGCCTCACGTGATCCCCAACCTTCAACAAGTTTTGATCGATACCAGGACGAATGTCCATCCACCAGACATTCAAAACATTCGTCTGGAAGCTTGGCTAATCTCGGGTGGACTGAAGCAATAGAAGATTGGACAACTCAAGAAAAAACTGTCCTGATGTCTAGTTGGCGGCAATCTACACTTAACACATATAGACCGGCGTGGGAAAAATGGATAAAGTGGAGTATTCAAAATGGTATAGATTTTAAAAATCCCGTACCCACTCAGGTAGCACGTTATTTAATATATCTTCATAAAAAGTGTGGCCTCGCTTATAAAACTATTTTGGTCCATAAATCGGCAATTTCAACATTTGTGAGCCACGATTCAATAAATAGTATTTCATCAAACTTTTTTGTTAAACATGTCTTAAAGTCTATATCACTTGCAAAACCAAAATGTATCAAACCACCAATATGGGACCCTAAAATTGTTTTGCAGTATTTAGAAAACAATTCAGTCAATGAAGATAGTCTATTTGAAATCTCAAAACGTGTAGCGATACTTTTACTGCTTATGTCCGGACGCAGGGTTCACGACCTTACGCTTTTGCAAATAAGATCGAATAGTATGATCGACGGAAATAACTCAATTATATTTTGGCCTGCTTTTGGATCAAAGACTGACAATAGCAAATATAGACAATCTGGTTGGAAAATACGAGGTCATCCTAATAAAAACCTAAATTGTATTTATTGGATTCGTAAGTTAATATATCATTCAGCGGAAAGACGTAATACTTTTGAATGTCCAGAGTTATTTATAAGCGTGCGTGGGGCAGTGAGGCCTGTGTCCAGGACCGTGCTAGGCGGCTGGGTGAGGTCCGAGCTGCGGGCGGCGGGCGTGGAGGCGCCGCCCGGCTCGGTACGCTCCGCGGTCGCTTCGCTTAACTGGCTCGAAAGCTTTTCTATTGATCGAGTACTTGCTACGGCTAATTGGAAGCGAGAGCATACCTTCAGAAACTTTTATCAAAAAGAAATTATCAGATCTTCCAATGATTGTAATGAGTCGATTTCTCTATCGAATTATTTTGATGCTGTACTATGATTTAAATAGCATTTACCGTGTTTTGAATAAATCTGTTGATTATAGTAATTCTTTATTTTTCGATACTCTAAACGACACATTATAGCATCTTAGATACCAGGAGATAACAAACACATCACTCAAGATGGATTCCGGATGTCGAATCGGAACAAATAATAGAGAGTTTTAACAAACAATAAAACTTACCTATTATTTTTCCTGAAGACATCCGGAATCCAGGTAATTTCTACCTGGTACATCATGAGTTTTATAATGATGAACAAATGAAGTTAGTGGCACCACCTTGTCGCGCCTACCGCTCACATCATGCGATAGCGATGGTGGCGCCACCTGGTGGGAGAAGGTAAAACGACTGGAAACGCTAAAAAAGACTGGTGCTTGACTCAAGATGGATTCCGGATGTCTTCAGGAAAAATAATAGGTAAGTTTTATTGTTTGTTAAAACTCTCTATTTTGGTTTTGTTTCTTCTTTAGTACTTGTTTTTTGTGTGACATGAGGGTAGATTGTAACTTTTTAATTTCTTTTTTTATTTGACATAACATTGCATATTTCTTTTGTAATAAATTGTATTTGTATGCTTATGAAAAGCTAAATGGGGCAAACCTAGTTATAACTTGTAACACCATAATAAAAAACCACATCTATAGCACTAAAAAATTCTATTCTATTTATTTATTATGCATCTTGACATCCATTTATTATATTAGTAGGATAAAACCATAGATTTTAATGATTTACCTTTTTATTTCTATTTAAGACGGGGAAAGTTTTGCGGTTTAAGGTCCAGATTTTAACATAAAACTGCGTAACATACCCTCGGCTTAGATTTATCCTGGACAAATTTGATCTCGTCGTCATTTAGCACATCGTAGAAGACTATTACGTCGGGGTTGACGTACATCTGCTCCATTTTAATAGGAGCCAGTTTTAAGAAGGGATGATTTTCTGTCAAGTATCGGCATTTTAATCTGTAACACAAGTTTAATCAGACAATGAGAGGATAGCTAGTACTGGAAACACAGTTTTTATGTCAAAGTAAGAAATTCGATTCAATGCGAATAGGTTTATGAAACCAACTCAAACATAGTAAATTTATTTGGCTATTCCAATATTTACTTTATACGTTTTGGATGATTAGGTGATTTTAGCTGTTCCTATAGTAAATAATAAAGGTTTATTATAATCTTGATAAGTTAGAAATCTATTACTTTTATTAATATTGTTTCGGTTAGAAAGGCAAGGGTGCCGGGCGGATTACAGACAAACTATAAAAATCGTCTTTTGAAATGAAAATATTTTATTCAAATAGGCCTTTACATGTGAAATGTCCGACTCTAATACCGCTTCGGAAGGTTGTTTTTAACACGACTTAGGGTCGACAACGCCTTCGCAGTGGTGGTATTCAAATGTTCATGTCTTGCAGTGGCCTCTTACCATTAAATAACCGTATGATATTTTGACAATATTTAAATAAAAATGAGATCATCCGAGAACAGATCGTAACCTGAAAAATAAATTTACCTTTTGGCGATTTCCATTGGTATTTCCATTTCACCTCGACAAAGTGACTCGTAAACCTTCCTCTCCTTCACAAAAGTGGATTGCTTAGCTGGAGCAGGTTTTTCATCTTCGATACCCATCTCCTGAAAATGTTTTTAACACTCAGTATAGAAACACAAAAATATATTTGCATAAATATGTAGTCGTAATGAGTAAGCACGAACACCTAACGCAAGCATGACATCATCGTATCGAATGCGGAAAAAAGCTGGTGTGTTAAATTTTACACCATGCATACCGTGACGTTGCGCGATGTTCAATTTCCCATTGCATTGGCTTTTCGCGTACTCGATACTACGACGATACGCTTGCGATGAATGTGCTCAGGGCACAGGTGTGTATGTAAAACGAATGCCTTATTAAATTACAAAAATGGAAATCATTATTATATTCACTTTACAAGTGGTTCAAAAGAATTCTATTTTGAGAAGTGCCCGAAAAAGGTAATAAATTGATCAGATACGTACCCCTCTACGTTTTTGCGTAAGTTTGGCTTCCTCTTCGGCAATACTTTTCTTGTAATGTGGGATGTTTCCGCGAGCTCGAGCGTGTTTCGGCTCCACCTCCAATAGCTTGTGTGTCCATTCCAATGCAGATTTTGTGTCACCTATAACATAAGTTGAACTTCGTTGGCTGACTTCCGAACCGGTAGTAGCTTCAGTAACTTTAAATTTGACCTTCATAAGTGCCTTCTGAGGGCCTAAACTGAATAAATGGTTTTGAATTTAGATTTTTTTAGAATTGAATCGATTTGTTCAACAAATACCTTATACATAATTTTTTTTGGAAGGTTGATGTTTATTCAGCATACAGTTAATAGATCAATCAACAACTTATACATGTTATCAGTGCTAGGTGCAAGGCTGGTCCAAACCTCACTTAAGACAAGGGAGAATAGGTAAGGTTATAACATCCATACGGTCAACCATGATAACAAATTTATCGGATTTAACATATCGCACCCTCAGAACGATAGGGGCTTAACTCAAAAAATCACTTTTGACACATCTCTGATTGGGTCACTTTTGCACTGAGCGGGGAGAGTGGGTCCCGGTGTTAAAGAGGTTGAAGTATCGGTATGCTTATTCTATCATTAAATTGACTATGTTTTACTATTCATCGGATAGAGCGTACTTCGTTTAGTCTCTCTATGATCGTGACTCCATTTCGCAAAATTTTGAGTTAAGCCCTTATCGTACTGAGGGTGCGACATGTTCATGTACACAAATGTTTGTCCTGTCTGGGAATCGACGGTGGGAACCCACGACCTGTAGAATCGCAAAAAAAACAAGCAACCCACAGGAAGGCGAGTGAAATGTCTAAGTATGTATTTAAATAGGAAGATTAAATAGTATATTAGTTAACTGGTTGCCATAGGGATCAGTTGGCCGTGTGTAAAGAATGTCTCTGAATATTTATTTAATAACTCATACATATATACATTAATTGAGTAAATCTAGTAGTAGTGAGTATGGAACGAAATACAACAATTCATAAATCAGTTTCAACTTGCTGGAAAGCAACGGATGGAAGCGTTTATTCATTTACGATTTCAGAGCTCTCCCCGCCAACCAATTACTAACAAGTAGTTTCGTTTAATCAAAATTGGTTACATCAAACCGCCAACTACTTGGCGCAATGACGACTAGAAATGATATGATAAATTCTTGAATTTTTTTGAACTATACAATGATTTGTTTGTTTTGTCTAAAAGTATTAATAACATTAACGCGATGACAATTATTCACACGCTTTTTTTTATTCCAACTTTACCATTATATATTTTAAGTATAATATGAATTACAAATGCAATACCGTTCCGTCACTGTATTCGGTTCCGCATCTCAAACGCGTAAGTACTTAAAACAAGTGTTTGATAAAAAAGTAGGTACATACAGTTTGAAATGACTGACCTAATAGATAATTCGAGAAGCTAATATACTCCAAAATATCAGCCTCGTCGAATGAATATGGTTCATCGTTTAATTTGTACTTGCGGAGCGCCTCCGTCATCCAGGCTAGTGCGTTTTTGAAATCTCCGTCATTGTATAGTGCACGTCCTAGTTCGTAGCAATCCCCCGTCGTCATTGGTGTACTGGGAAAATAACATTTAAACGTATGGTTAATTTTTATGCTATGTGCCATTTATCCCATAACCATAATTATACTCAGTATGAGTTTCCAAAGAAATTCATTAATTAATTAATATTACCGAATTTACTTAAATATATAGAGATAAAAGTGCTCATAATTTTATTATTAATAAATTAAAAAGGACAAAGAACAAATATTTTTTCTTCTCAGAACTATGTAACCTAAATTTCTTTATCAGAATTTTTCTTTAATTATAGATTTGCACACCCATTTATAAAAAATCTTAATGTTAAATTTTAGATCATTTATGATGGAAATTTTATCCAGATCTTATTATAATAATAACAATATAAAATCCATAATTTAAATCAGATATATCATCAAAGCATCTGATTATTAAACGTATACCTAATGTGTGGGAAAGACATTACACAAGGTAATCACACTCTATGTGCAAAGTAAATATGTTTGACTTACCATGAGCTAAAAAAAGAAGAAGAGAAGTATGTTATTACGTGTTAAAAAGTTTAACTTATGGAAATGAAGCATCTGCTTTTATAATACCTACTTAGGTAGTTTAGGTACCATGTAGGTACAAATCATTTGCAGTAGGTAGCTTTTATGTGTTATGAAAACATTATTACCGCTTCGTGACATGCTGATAATAAGTATTAAACAAATTTTATCACCTGATAATTTCGTGACCATGAAACTTTTATGAGATTTATTTTTTTTAATTAAAAATGCCATTGTAATTTACTGCATCTACTTGGGAATTATATTCATATACAAAGCATATTAATAAAAAAAGCTGAGTGGTCAATAACTGCCGCGGCAAAGGTCGTGGGTTCGAAACGAAAATTGTGACTATGTTGCGACTTAATGTTATTAAATAGTAAGAAAATTATAATAAAGAGATAATTGTAATTCTCACACGAGTCTGGGAAAAAATAGCTTGAAATAAAGCAACAAAGTCGAGTTATATTCTAAAAGGTTAGTTAGGTATTCAGTTTTTAGTTTTTGAGGTCGCAACTTCATTAAAATGATTTTTAAAGCGATTTCCTCATAACGTACCTGTAAACAACACCGTTGAGCAAACCCTCTGCGAGTTCACTGACATTTAAGTGATACGTCTCTTGCAGTCTAGTCAGAGCCTGAGCGGCCCCAGTTAGGTCTTCAAGCGCTGGGTACTTCACGTCTTCGTGGTTCATCGTTATGTTCTTTATGTATTCTGCCAAAGGTTAGCTGGTGTTTAGTTATTTTAACTTTTGTCAAAACTAATAAATATGTAATAGTATGTTAAACTTATTCAAATTTTATTCCTGAATGTATCAATCCATATATGTATCAAGATTTTCCAAGATAATTCTCTAAACTCAACATTTTAAATCGGCATTAAGTTGGAAATAACGGCCACGAAAGTGACAAGTATACATTATTGTCGGTTTTGATAACCGGTTATCTTCAAGTTATTGAACCTATTCAAAGAAAAAGTTAAAATATCGGCAAAGTCCGAGATGAACTCTAGCACGGATGGTTCAGTACAATGATATCAAATGTAACTTAATGAATGCAAACTATTTAGACTTTCCCAAATATTTATATTTAAATGTGAACTTTATGTTGTGTTCGTTTCTCAATTACTCTTAAAACTTATTTTATTTCTTCTGTAAAATATTAATAGTTATCTATTAATCTAAAATCCCGTCAACTTTCTGATAGTTTTTGACGAAAGTTAAAAACAGTATGACATTAAAATTTTAAATAATAGATTTTAATGTGCAATCAAATCCCGATTTATTGTGTAGGTTGTTGTAGTTGTAAGTTATAGATGTCGCAAAAAACAGTAAATCTAACCATAAGGCTAATTTTTCATTTTGAAACAGAACACTCAAAATAGAAGCTGGTACCTGTTCCGATTTTGATGCTATCTTCTATAAGATCCAGGTCAGTAGTCAGCCTTTTGATTAAAGTGAAAGCATTAATTGGGTTTCCCAAGTAATTTGGGATATCTTGCATTGCTTTTTCATGTTCTGTTTTATAAAGATACAAATGCCTGAAACATAATTAATATTCCATAAGCTAAACAGATGTGCAAATAACCGGCTAAGTGGGTGCAGACCCACAGCGTGTAGGGTTCCGGACAATGTCCCAAGAAGCAAGTAATAGTTTATAATCTTAATTTAAGTTAATCGAAAAAAAAATTATTCCATTATATTTGCATTTATACTAAGTGATAATTTGCGGACAAACAGAAAATAATATATCAAAAATTTATTAACGTATTCGGTTTAGTCTTTTTATTTTAAATATTTATTTATTTATAAATATCTTATTTATTGAAAATACTACCATAATTTAGTCGGAATTATTCACCCAGTAAGAGGGGCAGGAACACTTATTACGTATATCGTACAAACTTTAGACCTATATATAAAAAGTTATTGAGATACATCTATTTCATCATTCATGGTGTCAACCCAATATTATCATTTCATTAAAATAGTGTAACAGAACAAGACACACAGATTCCGTGTTTTTTTTTTTTATAGTGCCAATAGTATTCGAGTAAAATGGCTGTGGCATGCGGTCAGACCCACAGGACGAAATTGTAAGAATAGAGACGGGCCAGTTAGGGTGGTGGTTCGAAACCGTGTGCAATGGATATTTATCCGTATTTAGACTTTTCTCAACGGAACCCTAAGAACGGGCAAGTTGGACTCGTGTGCGGACGAAACTTTAAATAATTAAAAACCAATACTTTAGATCAAAAAACCTATTTAACTTATGTATGAATCATGCAAATTGCGATATATCTATACAATAAAGCACATCCAAGAGCTTCGTTTTAAGCAAGATGTGGGTTTCACCAAATACGATGTAGATGTAGTACTTACTTCTTTAGAATATCGAGTCTTTTCTCTTCCTTTTCTATGTAATAATCTAAATCGTCAATTATCCTTTTGTGTGTTTCCAACAGCGGTTCCACCTCTGAAATGGCGGTAAACACCTCAGCGCGACTCCATGTGAATAAATTGAGAAAGAATACGAAGCACGCTACTCTTCTTGTAGGAACCATCTTTACAGGTTAACTAACCTAGAACAATGAAATGAAAATGATCAATAAAACTAAGAATGACTTATGTCCATTTGTTGCCTGAGTTGTCCCGCAGTTCTAGATGCTTCGCGTTATCATATATGAACCCTGATTAAACTGTGTATTTAAAACAGCATTTTTTTCCCATTTGTTATTCCTACCTAGATAACAACAGGTCTATATCGATCCGTGCTTCCTGTTAGAGCTCAAGTACTGCACTGAGGTATTATAAAAAAATAGTATTCGCTGAAGACATGATTTTATCATTTACGCACGAATGATATTAATAATTATTGCAGCAAAGTAGGTACTGACGCTTTTTTTATAAACTAGCTTCCCTTCGCGGTTTCATCCGCATTCCCGAGGGATTGAAAGTGGGTTGAATGTATCCCATATATATTATCCCGTATAACATAGCCTAAGAATGCTATCAGTAATAATAATCTATTTTTCAAATAGGTCACACAGTATTTAAAATAATAAGACTTTTTGTTTATAATATACCTGCCTAATTATGATATTCTCTTAGACATCACCATATAAAAATAAGTACCCAATACCATAAATCTAATCTGGCGAATAACTTGATTCAATGCATTACTTTTATCATCATATTTTATAATTTTTCAAAAATACATTCGATAATTAACTAATAATACCTACTCATTAATTGAGAACACTATGAGCCACACTCACAATACCATATTCAACCATAAACTATACAACATGAGAATCACTTAACGATGTGTGTTAAAGATATTAATTGAGTTACGACAACATACGTCTCAGTTTAAAATAACTATAATTTCCTCATGGACTTGCCCGCATTGTTGAATTTGTTAGACTATATTTATTTGCATTTGAAGCAAAGTAATGTGATGTGTAAGTGCAATGAGCCAGATTTCAAGGGGTTTCCAATCCATAATGCCGATGTTGTTCAAACAAAGTTTTATATATTTTTTAAAACTCGTCCTCAATTTAAAAACCTAAGCATCCAAAAATTTATTCTACATAATAAATCGTTTTGTATTATAATATCACACATTTAATGTTTTTCAATTACCAATGTCGCTCGGTCGGCCAATGACTGCTTACGGTACATGCCATTGTGCCGCTCATAAAGAAATAAATGAGTGGGAATGAATGCCTCGTATTTTTATTGATATGAAAATCCGGGGTGACAATCAACACGAATCAGTCGGGGTTATTCATAGCCGCTGGGGTAACGAACTGATTATGTCATCTACAGAATCGAATGGCTTATATTTTGTCATTTCTCATTTCCATTAGGAAACTGGCCGAGGTTTTAAACATCTGCAGCTACCCCAGCGTCAATTCAATCAATAAATTTTTTCCTCCCAATCGGATAACCATCGATTAGTTCTTAATTCTGGTATGTAACACAATAATAAAAATCCAATGGTATACCATACCTAAAGCTCAGAGCTAAGCGTTTTGCTAAGGATTTTTGTAGTTTATTCAGGGCATAAGCTTTAAAAGTTCTGAGTGTACATCGTGCGTGGTGGTAAACGTGACTTCTCCGCACGTTCACACTTCCCAACCGGCCGCATTATCAATTTTAACGATAAAGATATGGGCCACTGTTCCCGATTGTTCCACTGTAGGTTACCTACATGACTCTGCTCTCATAATATAACATTCGCTCAATGTACAGTTAACTAAACTAGATATTAGCAAACATTTACACATTCCGGTTTCGAATTCCTCGACAATATTTAGTTAGCTACGTAAAAATACGAACATTTTGACGTGTTGCGTTTTTGTGTTAGTGATTTTCGCCAAATTCGTAATTTATCGTTCATCGTAATTTTTTATTTTTGTTCCATAAAAAATGTTCGAGGTGTAAAGTAGGCAGGTAGGCACTGCAGGATTTTTTTTCGCTATCGGAAAAACCTAGGTATACTATAGTCAGAGTAGAATACTTACCTGCAATACTATAATATTGGTTGGTCCATATTTACTTTGGATTTTTTTTTGTCAAAATGCAATAACATAAATAAAAAAAACGTATTATGATTTTGTTATGTATACAGCTTAATCTAAACCAATCTTATAATAACTTTAACTTACTTTATAATCGAGATCAGTATCACAAGCACTTAGTATTCCAATATTTTTTTAAATATATCACAATTCATGCCAAAAAAATCGTAAAAAAACTAAGCTGATTGATGAAATACAACTCCTAAAATGCACTAAAACTAGAGCGATGAACTAAATCAGTACGGCCGGTTTTTTTTAATGCGCTTAATGTCCGGCGTGCTCCCGCGCAACCGTTCGCAGGTCAACGAACAAACAAAATACTGCCATTCAGAAGCTAGCAACGAGCCGGTGTCCTTATCTAACGACGCGGCCTGCGTTAAGAAGATTCGTAACATAAATATATATGTATAGTGCTTCACAAATCAAACCGAGAGTTTATTGTCTTTCGCACAAGTGGCTCAAATTAATTAAATACACTTTCTTCATCATCAAACTATTTTTTGCCCTGGTATAATTTTATAGAACAATTTGTGGCAATTGACACAATGTTGGACTAAATAAATTTTGATCATACCAGTAGTTGTACAAAAACTTGCATTAAGAATTACATGTAGTTACATTTGTCAAGCGGTAGGGAACTGTTTCTAGGAAATAGTGCCTAATAACACCAAGCAGCCTTTCACCTGACCTAAATACCTGTGCTGCAGTTGTTATAATTCAAATCTTGCGACAATAGACTGAGCTGGTTGTATGGGGAATTTTAGTTCTTAGAAAGATATTTTGAAATATTATTTTATGTAAAAAAAAATTATGTAACATACATAAAATAAAACTTTTTACTTAACAAAATATTAATGTTTTGATGATATTGCAAAAACTGCCAGATTTATATAAATTTATTAAATTTTTCGTGTATGGAGGTATAATATGGATAATAATATTTGAGCCTGAATTATTAAAAGAAAAACTGTAAATCCAACATTGCGAGGAGGGCAGTAAGATTTTGTTCATTTTGGGCCACATGTTAATAAAACTATCACATGCATTGCATTATTAAACAATAATTTTGAATGTTCAAACAAAGCCTCTTCCCATGACCCCCTATTTGCCACAGTAACACCAGCACACTTTCACACCCAATTCCCAGTATCTACAATGTTATTATTTATTTTCTAAATTAAATAGCCCAAGTAATAACTGAAATAAGGTGCAGTGGCAGATACAGACAAAGGCAGGCCATAAGACTGCCCTTTTTATCATTTTATATAAATAATATTGAACAATAGTAGACAGTACTGCAGGCTTTCATTTTATTATACAATACAATACTTTATTTGTAAAACACATAACAAGAGAAGAAGAAACATAAAGTGAATAACAGAACCAGTGTTTACTAAATAAATCGATTGATTATGGGTAGGATACAATGTGTGAGTAAAATATATTCATAATGCCTTCAATAATGATGGATATTTAGATAATGGTTATATTTAAAATACAAGAATAGAGAATCAGCAGGAAATATCTCAGAAGCGAAACACAGCAGAAAGAAAGGCAGGTGGATTTTGGAATTTAATAACTAAGTTAATTTCAATGCAATAAATTGGAAAAACAATATCATGACAAATGGCTGTGTAAAGAATGTATTCTTATTATTAAAAACAAAGCCTGAATGTGACAAAAAGTTTTAAATTGTTATAATTATCAATAAGTTTTAGATTATATATATACTCATTAATAATTTTCAATTACAACATCATCGTAAGAATGATTGAGGGGTTTTCAGTAATCATCATGTAACTAAACACAACCAATAGTTTCTCTGGCTCTACTTATAGTATTGGCAGAACAGAGTAAGATTATGCCTAGCAAATATGTAGATTATAAAACCCTGGATAAGTTATGGTACCCCTGGAAATTTACACTTTAAGGTAGCTCAGGGGTTCGATTAGGCATGTTGTAGATAATTTTATCAATAAACAATACATTTAAAAGGCGTTAAAATATAAAAGACACCTTACACATTCCTTGGGGAAATAAAAAAGGAAAAATTTGAGTAACAAAATAAATAAAATTCTTAAATTTACACCATCGATTCGCGATTCTTTAGTACCTCAATCACGCAGGCAGGGCTTTAGTCCTAAATTAGTGTGACAGTTTGGATGTTTTTTGTTCAGGATAAAACTGTTGAAGGGATTTTGATGACAATTATGATACTTATATATATTGTAATGTAAAAAAATACCTTATTCCCACTGGGTTAATAAAAAGCCGCAAGCCCGAGGTGCAAAAAAACTGATATATTAACTTACATATTTCTTGATTATAAATCATAAAAAGCATCCAAAAAGGAAATTCAAAATGCTACTTAGAAAACTTACTAGATTAAAACCACTCAATAACTCTGTTTAAAATATGAACACACACTTCCATTCCATCAAACAAAATATTATGTTTGAGAATAATTCATATTTTTAAAGTATAGAGTAGCACACATGCATTCGATAATTAAAATAATACGGTATCAAAAATCGGATTGTAGGACGAAATAATTATGTATCTGTATCTATACTCCAAGCTTTGACAAGCCGAATTAACAAACATGGATATTTAATTATATACGTTGGCGTAAAAAAATTAAAAAGCCCATGTCTAAGAGCAGGATAATAAGTATGGAAGTAAATCTGATATCATGAGAAAGAGAAAATTCTTTTTTTAGAGCAAATAGAATTACTGGAGCTCGATTCTGTAATATAAGGAAAATTACACTTACTCGAGGATGTTTCGTCGCGGCCTCCGTGCTGTCTCTTTCGCTTACTACGATAATATTACTAATCACGTGAGAGGTAAGCTCTCCGAAGCCTCCGTGAAGGGGTTCGCCGACGAAATTTGTATTAGCGAAAAAGGGAGCTGAATTGATTCAATAAATCGGTTCCAGAACTCCGAGAATCAGACCGATTTACATAATATTTTCATAATTTCTACCAAATGTAACATTTTTTGATTTTATCTCTTCAGTGATTTATATCGATGTCAATGAAATTTTTTGCATACTTTTAAAAGGAAAAAATGTGGTTAGGTATAGTGATAGATTTGCTTAGAACTTCAGATCAATCTAACAATCAAATAACTTATCTAATAAATAGCTTTATTTCCGAAATCATTTTATCAAGATTTACGCTGAGACTTCCCAGTAAGTATCGATTATTTGCTGTCAGATCAACGACACAGCACAGCCCTTATAAAGCATGTGTTTTTGTTTTGACAGACGAGCGTACAACAGACGAATTTATTTAATGAGGTTAGAAAGAAATAAATACGCAAAACACCACCAAAACTAAATTATATTAGTGTAACTATTTCAAGATAAAGTAAAGATGTCTAAAGTGAAAATAAAAGTTATCAGTCGAAATCCCGATGAATATCTACGCGCTACGAAACGAGATATACATAAACGTAAGTGAAGAAATGTTATCGTAATGTTTGGTGAGTTACTATTGATTATATTTTAAAAGTGAAAGTCGCAAATAATATTTGAATTTTCAGTGCCCAGAAACTATGATCCGAGTCTACATCCTTTAGAGGCACCACGCGAATATGTGCGTGCGTTGAATGCTGTAAAGCTCGAGAGAGTGTTTGCTAAACCTTTTGTAGGTAGTCTTGATGGGCACAGTGATGGCGTATCTAGCCTGGCTAAACATCCATCCAGACTTGCTGTCTTAGCCAGTGGGGCTTTCGATGGAGAAATACGCGTTTGGGATTTAGCCGTGCGCAAATGTACGAGGAATTTTATAGCTCATGAAGGTTGGGTGCGGTCACTGTGCTATCAGCCTAATGGGGAAACCTTTACAAGTGTAGGCGATGATAAGACAATTAAGACTTGGAAGGCGACTGTTCAGTCACCTGATGATGAAGAACCCATTAACACATTGCTAAGCATGTCAGTTGTATCCGGTGTGACACACCATAGGTTCAAGCCTATATTTGCAACTTGTGGGGAGCAATGTCAACTGTGGGAAAGTACAAGAAATGAACCAATTAAAGTTTTCAAGTGGGGAGTAGATAGTCTCCATCATGTGGCCTTTAATCAGGTTAGTACTTATTTCATTAATAAATTTATTAGTTTAGGAAGGGTTAATTCTGTACAACTAGATTTTAATATTTTTTATTTTATTTGATATGGTTTTGCATTCGACCTTCGACACGGCTGACCACGAAAGGAGTTATAACAAGGCCAATGATAAAGCATACCAACCCAGATCAATAACATAAATTTAAAATGAAATACAAGCTCCCTAATGTTATAATTAACCTTTTGAGCGCCAAGCCAAAAATACCTTATCATGCCTTGTACGCCAGTAGTAGGTATATAGTAAACAAAAAATACCGTGCTGCCAAGAGTCTATATTAGGGTGATTAAAATAATATATATATATTTTTTCTCGGAACCAGGTTCAAAAGTTTCGTTTACATGCCAAAATAGGCCTCTGAAAATATGAGTCCTTAATATTAATATTTAGGTAGTCCGCATCGCACGTTTCGATTACCCAAAAGAATAACAGGAAAAAAGTTTTTTTTTCTTCTGAGTTTTATAACTAACGAACGATAAATTGCATTGCAATACCTCTTATGTATTTTGTAGAGAATTGAACGCTCTACAAAAAATATCTGATGTCACTTTTTGATAAATCAACTCAGTCGAAAGTTATTCAATATCAAAGTTTAATTTACCCTTAATTAAGGCGTTTTCTTTACAATACTCTTAAATTTATAAGATTACTAGTTTCAAAACAAACTGAAAGTTTATTTCTAAGCTCTCAGAGTTAAAAAAAAACAAAACTCTTATATTTTGCCCTCAAAGATTGCTGAAATTTTATTAATCAAAACAGTTTTAAATAAATTGCACTCGAAAACAGCTGAAAATGGTGCAGTAATGATTCATATAAGGAATGTTTAGAATATTTCAACACATTGAAAGTGACAAATGATGTAGCTGAACGAGGGGTTGCTCTGGTTGAGGAATACAACAATCTTTTTAGAGGCCTATTTTGGCATGTAAACGAAACTTTAGAGCCAGGTTCCGAGAAAAAAAAAAATTTTTTTTAAAACGCCCTTGTCTATATATTGACAACACACAGTGTCTTGTTTTTGTTGGTTTTTTATCCATTCAATTACTTCTTATAATCTGGATGCTTTATTTATTCTTGTGCTATATTCAGCTTTATACAGGGTACAGTTTTGCATCCTGGTCAAATTCAAGGAGGTATATATACTAATGATTCTCGATCCGAATCGATTATAAAATAGGTACGTTTTTTTTATTTTTTGTTATTTACGGAAATCGGTCAGTGTAAACCACCCGTATTAAAACGCAGCCCGCCTGTTCCTAGTCCTATAATTGCGCTGTCACAAACACGCGCAAACGATTTAATGAACTCAAGCGCGTCACCTGACCTCTGCGAGTCGGCGCGGCGAGGCGCCCGCAACAATCAGTTTGTTTTTGGCGCGGCCGCGTACAGACGTTTCCAAATTCCGCTCCTCGCGCCCGCGCGTCTACAGAAAACTCCGCGATGGTATATGTCTATCTCTTATGGATATCCCACAATAAATTTTTTTTCTCATTGAATTTTTACGACAAATAATGGCTAATTTTCGAAGCGTTTTAACCCATACAGCATTAATCCTTATCCAATTAAATACCTTAAACACATTGTTGATTTAAAATTAATCTATATGGCCCTTTACAGCATATGATTTAAATGATTATTTTCGAAGATATTACAGATTTAAAAATTGCGGGACGTAGGGTTTGCGGCGGTACCGCGCGGCCTGGGGTGCGGGAGCGTGCCTATAAATAGCGCGTCGGAGGCCGCGGCTCTCCCCCGTAATCTCAATCTCCACATGGACTTAGGTTTGCCGACCATCAGGCAATTTACCAAAAGGGCTTGTCGCCGCCATTTCGATCGGGCACTAAATCACAAAAAGCCCCTTATAGTGAAGGCCGCGTCCTACACTCCGTCCCGCATTAGTCGCATTCGCAGACCGAGGCACGCCCTCGCCGAGTCTGACGATGACGTAACCAAAGCTCAGACAGCTGCAGCCGAATCTGCAGCTCGCGATAGAGTACATCCATCACACACACAAGGCCACCAGCCTCGCTACCGTCCTCGCCGGCGTGGACGTAAGAAACCGCGCTCTCCTTAATAAGTTCATTGTAGAGTTTTTTGTTTTATTATTGTTTTGAAATAAAGAACCACTAATAATCAGATAAAGTAAAGTCTTTGATTTAAAAAAGGCCCCCCACGCAACGCCCTGAGCCCGAGGTTCGAGCCCCACAGGGGGCACCCTCAGTGTGCTGTTGCTTAAAAATTGTATTTCGGTTGAGAGCCATAAGCGCTCACCGTTATTGTCCGCGTGAGGGTGTCAGAGCCATCTGAGGCTAACACCTTCGTCCTTTCAAAAAAAAAAAAAAAACGCGGTTCTCCCATTCCAAACCGGTATATTGACAGGCGCGCTCTTCTTCGACGTGGCGAAAGCGTTTGACAAAGTGTGGCACGACGGCTTAATTTTTAAGCTTTACTCAATGGGTGTGCCACCGAGGCTCGTTATCATCTTGCGAGACTTCTTGTCGAATCGCCACTTTCGCTACCGAGTCGAAGGGCGCGTCCTGTCATCGCCTTATCCCATTCGCGCCGGAGTCCCGCAGGGTTCGGTGTTGTCTCCCCTGATGTTTGCGCTCTATACAAGTGACATGCCCAGGACCAGTGACACACACTTGGCCCTGTTTGCGGACGATACGGCTCTTTACTCTTCAAGTAAAAGCGAATCCCTCCTTTGCAAACGACTCCAATGCGCAGCCAACGCCTTAGGCGAGTGGTTCCGCAAATGGAGAATCGAAATCAATCCCCTCAAAAGTCAGGCTATCCTATTTTATAGAGCCTCCCGCGAAACTTACCGACCTTTTCCCGCGTCACCCATCACCATGTTCGGCGCGCCTACACCCTTGGGAGAGGCAAGCAAAATATTTAGGTGTCACTTTGGATGATAGACTTTCCTTCGGTCCGCACATTAGCACGGTGCGTAACCGCGCCGCGTTCGTGTTAGACAGGCTCCACTTCCTCATTAATGCTAGGTCTAAATTGGCCCTCAAAAGCAAAATCAGACTGTATACCGCGTGTATACGCCCCATAATGACGTTCGCGTGTGTAACTTTTGCACACGCCGACCCCAAGCGGATCCAGAGTTTCCAAGTCCTCCAAAATAAGTTCATGCGCAGAGCCACGGGTGCCCCGTGGTATATGCGTAATCTCAATCTCCACATGGACTTAGGTTTGCCGACCATCAGGCAATTCATCAAAAGGGGGCATCCATTAATTACGTAAGGTGATTTTGGCGATTTTTCGACCCCCCACTCCCCTTGGTGAGATGTCATGAGATTTTGCTCGACCCCCTCTCCCCGCCCCTAATCTCACGTGAGATTTGATATTATCATAAGTATACAATTTAGATTTAGATGTGAAAAAATATTACTACTAAATATAACCCTCTTCTAGCAATTTTACACTGATTCTTGCTAGTAAAAAAATGACGTGATATTTGCCGAGACCTCCCCTCTCCTCCACGTGAGATTCGGTGAGATTCGGCTTGACCCCCTCACCCCCCTAAATACCTCACGTAATTAATGGACGCCCCCAAAGGGCTTGTCGCAGTAACACTTTGAATTTAGCAGCGATCGGACGCGTTTATTATCGGAGCTCTCTAGCGAGGAAAATAACAATCACTACATTGTATAAAACAAAGTCGCTTTCTCATCGTTCTGTGCGAGGCACCGAGCCGCCACGTGCCACTTTTGACTGACCTACAAAACCGTAACCTTCACCGAACGAAAATCACCTACATTATTGTTATGATTTTTTTCTTGACAATTAACTCACTTTTATTAAGAATCACTAGTATACAGAAATGATTACTAACGTAAGTAGTAGGTACTTATCCCCAAAGTGTAACCAAAATGTCTGATCATAAATTTAAAAATTATATTAGGAAAGTTTTGAAAGAAAAAGCATATTACAAGGTAGTTCATTATATTGAAGATAAAAATGTATGGAAATAGCTGCTCTCTGCACAGTGCACCTCTAAATCTCTTATTTAAGTTGTAAGTACCTAATTATTGTTATTTTCTATTTTGTAGTCTTATCATATTTTTTTTGTTTTGTTTTTTAATGTTGCCTATAATAAGTATTTTGTAATTGTTAAATATAAAATTGAAATTATAAAATAGCCAAAAAGTCAGAATAGTTAAAAATTTATATAACAAATAAAAAAAAATGTAACCTTGCTGAGTTTCTTGCCGGTTCTTCTCAGTTGAAGGCTGACTTCCGAACCGGTTGTAGCTTCAGTAACTTTAAATTTGACCTTCATAAGTGCCCTCCGAAGGCCTAAACTGAATAAATGGTTTTGAATTTTGAATTTTTTGAAAGAAAAGTTCACGTTCCTACTGTAAGTACGATATTATCAGCTGATTAATAAAATGTTAGTTTTGCTTTATTACGTTTCTAGCGACCCGCCCCGGTTTCGCTCATAGTCGGAGAGCTCATGACGAATTTTGAGAAGGTCCTTTAGGCAAGCTGAAATTGCAAAAAATTACAACTTTGTCAATTGGCGAATCCGGTCCTGAAAGTCATTTAGCGAATTAGCGGTTATTTTGCTACTGCGCAGCATATAACATTTGCAAAAAAATAAATATAAATAAAAAATATATTTTTGGCAACTTGAATTTTTTTTTGTCTTTTAAATTACTATTTCTAGAATAGAAAAACAAAAATCCCAGACGTTATTGTCGGTTATTTAGTATTGCCAGACGACCTTAAAGTTATTTTTTTTAAATTACCAAAAAATATTCTTTAGGCAATCTGAAATTTATATCACGTATTTATTAAGTAATTTCAATAATACCTGCAAATAGCCAGACGATTTTGCGGGTTATAAACAATTACCAGACGTTAATAAAGTTTGTAAATAAGCGCAATAAAAAGTCTTACGCGCTCCCGTAAGTGCGACAAAGATAGCTAATCGAGGCATGCAAAAAAATAATATTCATCGTGGCCTAGTTTCTGATTTTTCATTTTTTATCATTATTAACAGAAATTATTAATAACTAAGATTTTTTTTAGAATTTTTTTTTTGAATTTCGTATGTAAAGTTTTATCGTCGTTATTTTAAATTACAATTTAAAGAGATTATGAAAAAGTCGGAAACTAGGCTCCGTACATTAAAATATAGCATGTTTTTTTCCAAAAATATAATACAAAATTGTATTAAGTATAAATAATTAATCTTACATACATTTTTCTTTTAATTTTCTTTTTTTTAGACACCGAAATACTTGAATTTTTAATTAAATAACTTATGCAGCAAACGAAATTAATAGTTTAAAATTTTTAAATCAATTGTTAAATTTTAGCAAAAAAAAAAAATATACAAAATTAAATATTTTTGTTTTGAACGCAGAGCTGAAAACACGTGGTTTCTCAATAGCCAATCACAGCGCGAGGAGCTCGGGCCCCGGCAGCTGCCAGCATGCCTCGATTAGCTATCTTTGTCGCACTTACGGGAGCGCGTAAGACTTTTTATTGCGCTTATTTACAAACTTTATTAACGTCTGGTAATTTTTTATAACCCGCAAAATCGTCTGGCTATTTGCAGGTATTATTGAAATTACTTAATAAATACGTGATATAAATTTCAGATTGCCTAAAGAATATTTTTTGGTAATTTAAAAAAAATAACTTTAAGGTCGTCTGGCAATACTAAATAACCGACAATAACGTCTGGGATTTTTGTTTTTCTATTCTAGAAATAGTAATTTAAAAGACAAAAAAAAATTCAAGTTGCCAAAAATATATTTTTTATTTATATTTATTTTTTTGCAAATGTTATATGCTGCGCAGTAGCAAAATAACCGCTAATTCGCTAAATGACTTTCAGGACCGGATTCGCCAATTGACAAAGTTGTAATTTTTTGCAATTTCAGCTTGCCTAAAGGACCTTCTCAAAATTCGTCATGAGCTCTTGGACTATCAGGTGCGATGAAGATACTAATACACAATAAACCTTCCTCTTCAATCACTCTATCTATTAAAAAAAAGCGCATCAAAATCCGTTGCGTAGTTTTACAGATTTAAGCATACATAGGGATATAGGGACAGGGAAAGCGACTTTGTTTTATACTATGTAGTGATTGTTATTTTCCTTGCTAGAGAGCTCCGATAATAAACGCGTCCGATCGCTGCTAAAATGCAAAGTGCTACAGGGAGAACAGCGTTTTTTAAAATCTGTAATATCTTCGAAAATATCCATTTAAATCATATGCTGTAAAGGGCCATATAGATTTATATTAAATTGACAATGTGTTTAAGGTATTTAATTGGATAAGGATTAATGCTGTATTGGTGACGAGCGCATATAACGGTCGAGTATAGATAGCGGGCGATGATCCCGCAGTATCTGTCCACCAACTCAACATTGGAGTAATTGTCCGTCTATTTGTTTGCGATATACATATTGCGGGCGCGAAGAGCCGCTGCGTTTTAATACGGGTGTGGGTTTACTGACCGATTTCCGTAAATAACAAAAAAAAAAAAACACGTACCTATTTTATAATCGATTCGGATCGAGAATCATTAGTATATATACCTCCTTGAATTTGACCAGGATGCAAAACTGCATAAGTACTTTGTACATAAATAAACAACAAACATTACAAATAAAATTGGACAGCACTACTCTCCATCGTGATGACGTCACTGTCACAAATGGACGACAACGGTGCACCTGACCCACGGTTTTGAAACTTACTTAGAGATGCAGCCGTGCCGGACGTTGGCTATCGATTTCGAAATCGAGGCAAAATACGCAGACTTCATTTGAAAAGGTTGATGTGTGGGGCGGAAGCGTAGGCCAAGTTGTTTGAAAAGATGCCGATGCTATCAGATAATTTTTAGAATGAGAAACAAAATCGCAATCCCTGCTCTTCATAACTTAAAAAAAAAACTCATTTTTTATTTCTTATTGTATATTAATCGACAATTATAAATATTCACTGATCAACATACGTACATAATTATTATTATCACTAGGTAAAGAGTCTTAGATAAGTCTTATACATGATCATAAATCTGAAAATTAGTACCTACTTATTATTGAAAACAACAATCGTACATAATTATTATAATCACTAGGTCTTAAAATATAAAAATCTTGGTACATGATCATGGATCTTCACGACTTAGCTCCTCTATGACCTTTTCGTCATCGCACTACTAGGCGTGGGAAGAGTTTTAACCCTTATGTTATAGACATACCACCAATTCGCACGAAACCCTTTGCAGCTTCCTTCCTCATGCGCACAGCTAAAGATTGGAATTCTCTCCCCTCGTCTGTGTTCCCAGATACTTACAACTTGGGAACTTAAGAAAAGAGTGAATAGGCTACTAATGGGAAAGTGAGCTTCATCTTCTGCCTCATCTTCACTTACCATCAGTTTAGATTGAGGCCAATCGCAATCCCGTCAGGAAAGGAAAAAAATCTGAAAATCAGTACATATTAATTAAAATTTTCTTTATATGTGAACGCATAAGATAACAGAAATATTATACCTGCACTGATCGGTACCGACCCGCACAGATTTGTCTATACCGGAAATCGTTTTTTTTTACGTAAGCCCCTTAGGCCTTAGTGCTTTTCCATAAGGTTCATTTATAATTTTTAGTCTACTCAGGTACTTACCTACTTTTCGACTTTCGACTACTTTACTACCTATATTATAATTTGCTTTTTATAAGAAAAATATACACCACAAAATAAATAATATATACTACTTACACTACTAGATGCATTAAAAAAGTTGGTAGATAAATATTTTAACGATTTCATTTCATTGATTATGAAGTTAATTTGATGGCATTTCTTTTATTCATGTAACTGAATAGCTTTATTTTTTTCCTTTTGTTTTATTAAAATATCAATAATAATAGAAAAATAACACGTTTCTGAATTTCGAACAGTTTTCAAGAAATCTATGCCTCCCGCGTCACGTCACTACCGGTCAACTATAGATAGACGACTTTGGCGTGCTGGACATAGCATTTGCTTTAATAAGTTAAATCATGGAGTTAAATCATCTGGTTCTCCTGTGCATATGGGTGTACCCCAAGGCTCTATTCTAGGGCCTTTTCTATTTTTAGTATACATCAATGACCTACCATTTTACGTAAGAAATACCTGTGGAATTGTACTGTTTGCTGACGATACCTCACTGATTTTTGGTGTTGATAGACTGAAATACAATTATGACGATGTAAACGGTGCATTAGCCCAGGTATTAAATTGGTTTACTGTTAATAATCTTGTTTTAAATGCAAGAAAAACTAAATGTATTAAATTTGCATTACCCAATGTTAAAAAACTAGGCTGTAGTATAATGTTAGACAACGAAGCTCTTAGCCTTGTTGAGTCAACAGTTTTCTTAGGAATTACTTTAGACTCAAAACTTCAATGGGGGACACAAATATCATGTCTTGCGGGAAAACTTAGTTCAGCAGCTTACGCAGTTAGAAAAATCAGGCAGATCACAGATGTCGATACGGCTAGATTAGTTTATTTTAGCTACTTTCATAGTGTTATGACCTACGGCATTTTGCTTTGGGGTAAAGCTGCTGATATAGAAACCATTTTTATATTGCAAAAAAGAGCTGTTCGAGCCATTTATAATTTGAGTTCTCGAGCTTCCCTCAGAGAAAAGTTTAAACAAATTGATATCCTCACAGTTGCATCGCAGTATATTTATGCAAACATAATATTTGTACATCAAAATATTAGTCTTTATGTCAAAAAGAGTGATATGCACTCCATCAATACTAGAAATAAGGATAAACTTGTCACTTCTGCATATAGACTGCAAAAAGTGCCAGGCTCATTTTTAGGACTTAGTGCACGCATCTATAATAAAATCCCTACTGAAATTTTAAATTTGCCTTTACAAAAATTTAAGGAAAGAATTAAGACTGTTTTAGTACAAAAGGCTTTCTACAACACAAATGATTATTTTAATGACGACAATGCTTGGGTGTAGCGCTCGCTCCAGCAAGACACATCTTTATGTACAAAATCTTATTTTGAAAAGAGTAATTGCTGAGTTTATTGCCGGCTCTTCTCAGTAAAAGCAACCTTCCGAACCGGTGGTAGAGTCTGACCTTTCATAAGTGCCTGTGAAGGCCTATTTGAATAAAATATTTCATTTCATTTCATTAAGAATCTATGTTTTTTTTATTTCATTATTTCTCAGTATTTATGGCTCTAAACGACTGCTTTTTTTATACTCATACGTTACTGGGGTATTCTATTTTGAGGAATGTTGAATTAAAATATCAGTAATATTTTTTAAATATTTTTATTTCATATTTTTGTGGGCCGGGTTTTTTGTCACCTATAGACGTCGCTGGCGCACAGGGCCCGCAAGTGCTTGTCAAGTATAGGTGACTTTGGCGTTCAAAAGGTTAATGGTTGTCACCATAATCTTCATTCACAAAAATGTGTCACCAATATCAGCATCATCCTTGAACATATACTTTATGCTGATAACAATTATCTGATATCAATATTTAGCTGCTCTTCTCCATCCATTTGATATTACTGACTCAATCATGGGTAGAGTACATTTTGGATGAAGTCCTAGAATAATTTTCATCCCCTAAAAGCATTTGATCCTTCCTTTGAAACTCTAAATAATAAATGTAACATTTACAGGTTGAGAATAATCTGTTAGCTTCATGTGCAAGTGATAGAAGCATTATACTGTATGACTGCCGTGAATCAGGGCCTCTGAGAAAGGTTGTTATGGAACTGAGGTCTAATGCACTATCCTGGAATCCTATGGAAGCCTTTATATTTACTGTAGCTAATGAAGATTATAAGTAAGTAATGATTTTGGATATTTGTGGATAATTATGAATTTGGTTTTTAATCAGGTCACAGTAGGCCATCCTTGCTTCCTTCATTGTTGAGTCCCAATGAGTAATAACAATAGGTTGTTATCCTCATTATTGATATTTCACATACAACTAGTGACTCAAAATACAGGTATCCACCTAGTTAGAGAGTCAGAGGCAAATCGATTTTTAAGATATAATTTTATAACCTGTCTCACTGTAATTGTCACATATTATACATTTTATATTTGTATCTGGCTGATTAAATAAATAATAATAATTATTATTATTTGATAATTGGCAAAGATTAATGAAATAAAACATCAGGATATGGACATGGTGCAGTGGTGCCAAAATGTCTGTGATATTTTGTTAAGGCTCCAGATAGATCCCACAATAAATTATAATTAGATACTATATAGCTTTGTTTCTTTAGAGATTAAATAGGATGTCCTTTACTACTAGTTCAGATGGAAATATTAGACAATATACTCGTATTGTATATCTATTATAATTTCAGAAATTAACAAATATTAAATTTTTCAGTTTATATACTTTCGATGTGCGAAAATTGAAACAACCAGTAAATATTCATATGGATCACACTTCAGCTGTAATTGATGTGGACTACTCACCAACTGGCCGTGAATTTGTATCAGGCAGTTATGACAAAACTGTAAGAATATTTGAAAGCCTTAAAGGACACTCCAGAGATGTATATCACACTAAGAGAATGCAGAGACTTACATGTGTAAAATGGTCTTTGGATGATAAGTATGTTCTAACAGGGTCAGATGAGATGAATATTAGGATGTGGAAAGCAAGAGCAGCAGAAAAACTTGGGGTGGTTAGTATAGAGCAATTTAATTAATTATGTCTCTTATTTTTTAGTTCGATAACTACATATTTTTTTAAATTTTATGTAAATTCTCTACTTTTAGCTCAAACCACGAGAAAGAACAGCAATCAATTATGCGGAAGCTTTGAAGGACAAATTCGCGAATCACCCGCAAATCAGGCGCATCGCGCGACACAGGCACATACCCAAGCACGTTCACAATGCACAGAAGGAGCTCAAGACAATTAAACAGAAGAACCAAAGGAAAGAAGCCAACAGACGCGCGCATAGTAAGGCTGGCGCTGTGCCGTACGTTCCTGAACGCAAAAAACATGTTGTCAAGGAGGATGAATGAATATACCTTTGATTTCAATTATATAAATTAGTATTATTTCAATGCTAACAACTTTTGTCCTGAAAACGACCACCAAAGGATCACAAATTTATAACAATATAATTTTTTGCCAATAACTGATAGTGGTTGTTGTGGGAAACCACCGCCACAGTCGACGAGTAGCAAGAGAAATAGCAAGTAGCGGATAAAGATATAGTGTGGCTGCGTTACTCGTCATGCCCCACGATCCATTTCTTGTCGGTGTTTTAGCGCGAGCGGCAATGCGAGCTCATGTGACCAGCCACATTTAACGCAGTTCGCAGTCAGTTCAGTTCGAAGTCGCCGGGTGAATAGGGAATATGCATGTATTTTTTTTATTTTTTTAAACGTTTCTACTAGTTATTACATTACCAAAGATAAATATAACACATCCAAAATATAAGCCATTAAGCTAAAAAAAAAATATTAAAATCACTATCATTTTCGGGCAACTTAAACGGGACCATTTTGGCGCGTTTATTCTGTGACGTCAGGTTACACTTGGACAATGTCAACAACGAAGTGTTTGGTTCATAAACTTACTGAAAATTAAAAAAGTGAGCGATAAAATCAACTTAGTACCATGGAAAAAGACACATAAGGTTATTATAAATATTGTGTCGTTCCTATATGTGAAAATAATATCAAAACTGCACCTTACAAAGTATATTTCCTTATGCCGAAAGATGCAAGTTTTAGGAAAAAAGTGGTGCAAGGCGATGAGAAGAGACAACGTATCGTGTTTGAGCTGATTATACTGTTGTGAAGATCATTTTAATGTAAGTAAGGACATCAGAAAAGTCATAAAATATATTTAAGAATCATTTTTACATAATTACCTGCACATACTCGTACATGTTTTATTTACAAACCTCGACGAACACATAACCTAGTTTAAGAAAAGTGCTTGAAGATATCCTCAATATCTAAAACATTAAAATTATTCACCCATAAAAGTAATACCTATAGTATTTTAATACCTATGAATGAAAACATGTAACTTATTAGAGTAAGAGTATTTTTCTTTCTATTGTTACAGGGTTTCAGCTTGAAAAGGATACAGAAAAAGTATATGCAATACTAAATAATGGTATTAGAACAAAGGGACACAATCAGAAATGTGAGATTTCTGATGGGTATAGCAGCCGGGCAACAGACATAATAAGAAGCAGTTATGGTAGACAGGACTTTTAAAGATTTGGCACGCCTGGTAGAAAACAAAAACTGTACCTTGGTTAGACCACCCTCAGTTTCCCAGTCTACTCCAAGTACTAAAAATAATGTTAAACAATCAAAGCAAATGGCAGCTTTAAGAATTCATGTAGAATATGTTATAGGCAGACTAAGGGAGTTCAATATGTTACTGCCGGATGAAGTAATAATAATAGCTTGCAGATTAATAACTTTACAGGTGTGTTAATAAAAAAGTAATTTATTATAACTAAATGTGTTTTATTTGTACAACATTGGGAAAATAGTATTACACCAAAATAGTGTGCATTTTTTCAATATATTTTCACAGAACTCCTTATCATACTTCACTTCTATTATATTAATATTTGTGGTTCTCTTAAAATCACTTGCTGCAACTGCAAAAATGCATTTGAAGCTGAACTTGCGCTTTATATTTTAAAGACACTTGGTTGACTTTGATGTATTGGCTCATTGCTTTGTTTGTTTAAGGGCATTCATTTCCCTTCTATAACATATTCTTCGGTTACTCCATCAGGTGAAGCACCCATAATAGAGTATTTAGAGTTTAATTTTATACCACATTTTATAATTTTCATTTTTTTTATTTGTTCAACCCTTTTCAACACTTGGTTTTCCAGATGTCTACTGCTTTTCATTGCTTCTGTGTCCTTTAATTTTGTTGCCTCCATTATTGTTTCAGTTAAAGTACTTTGCATTGTTTTACATTGGGCAGCTTCATGAGCTTTTGAAGCAGTTATACAAGCATATTGAAGTTCATACCACAGAGGACTATCACTTTTGGTTGATAGTTGCAAGTGCAGCTTCTTCACATGACCTCATATCCATGTTCTGTTCACAAAATTCTATGAATTCTTGAGTATTTGATGGCATGCTTGGCATCCTACTCCTTAGATAATGGATGGACAATTTTTCCAAATGAGTTGGTTCTTTGAAATATTTCATAAGTTGATTGTCCATGTCATTCACATCATGACTGTAATTTTTCAAAATAGATAGAAAACTCACACTTTGTGGCCTTTTTGGATCAATATGTATCTTCTGTAATGAAGTAATCTCCTTAGCTTTTATTTATTTTAAGCTTGAGCCAACTGTAGATAATTTAGCTTTGTTCCAATAGCATTCCAAACTTGTGGATGGTGGATCTTCGCTTCGTCTGTGAAGCCATGCTAAGAAAGCAATGGCATGCTTACAGCCACCTAGGTAAAACAAAATAATCTTGGTTATTATTATGATGACAAAAAGTTACACATAGGTACATATAAAACTGGACTAGATTGTTTCTGTTACTTAATCAGATTAAAATCACTGTTTCATAGCAGTAACTTACCTAAATGTGCTGCACAATCTTCACATTGCACAGACAGAATATGTTCCTCAGTCTCATTGCAAGTAGCTGTTACATTTTAACATTTTTGACGGACACTATGCTCTGGTGTTATTTTAGCCTTTACAGCGCATATATCTTTCTCTCGTTTTACTTGCACATATCCAATGGCTGATTCTCCATATGATTCTCGTTCAGATCTGTCATACAAATAATAAAATTATTTATAGTCGCATATTTTAGGTTATGCTTAAATTATATTTACAAAATCATGAAATGGATCATTTATTACATATATATAACTTATTTACCTCGCAGCTTTTACTCCTCTGAATTCACCAGACGTAAAATTCGAATTAGATGCGATCGATGCATCATCATCATAAACGCGTTTATTTTAGGAAGTTTATCTGATTGTCCTTTGACAAAACTGGTTTCAGTCATTGTGTTAAGTCTTTCTTTACAAGGATATAATACTTTAACACAGAAAAGTAATAACTTATTATGAAATAACTGAGAAACAAAACAAATAATCATCAGAAACAATACAAACAACTTGATGCCAGAAGATGTCGAGTGTAATGTGACGTCACGTTATGGTCCACCAATAGCGTTGCGTTTTGGAAATTTACGAGGGAATCTCGAAAAAGCCACATTTTAATGATTAAATTTCACTATTAAATTATGATAAATTTTAAAAATAAATATTTCAGTATGTTTTTTTAGCTATAAAGATTACAAATAAAAATATATTGTTCATTTTGGATTCACGTGCATATTCCCTATTGTCGAATGAAAATATATTAAAATTTCTTGAATTATTAGCTACCGAGCTTGCCATTTGGAATCCTAAAAACTAGTAACATGATTAAAACAACGCTGCTCTGTGTTGTTGTCCATTGCAAGGCGAATACTGGAGTGCGGAGGAACGCATAGAATGTCACGAGTAGAGGAGTGTGTGGTTATTAGGGATAACAAATTTCGTGGACCGCGACGAACAGAGCAAGTGGCATATTGTGCCTGTAACAGAATACAATACGAACATTTTTGAAAACTTTGTCTGCTTTAAGACGTTTCCCCGAAATTACTATGAATTTAATAGGGGTTTCACAGGAAACTGGAACAGGATGAGAATATAGGCTTTCTTTCATTAAAATCGGATAACAAAAAAGAACCTTAATTTAAAGTTATCACGCGTTGTTCCGGGCACAGCTAATACAAAATAAAACATGAGTAAATTGTGACAACTCATTATAATATAAATAAATACAGGTACGTGTATTGGGAGATCTAATAGCTCCATATCTCTCAACAATTTATAACATTGCTACTGTTATTTCTTACAAAGTATATAGCCATTTGATAGCTTGTAATTTCAAAGTCCTTAATATCCTATAAATTAAGTAAAAATAATAATGTTTATCCAGCTTGGTTGATAGGCCTGCTGATGCGATTGGGTACTGTCATGTAGCGTATATCAATTCTGTAATATTACAAAATCATATTATAAACATAAACTAGTATAAAAAAAATTAATAGGATTTACTTACATGATATTTCTTGGGAGTGAGGTTTGGTCTATATTGTTCTCCAAAACACATAGTATACTAAGTGTCCTGAGTGTTGGTGCATAATCTAGTATATGCAGGTCACTATTGTCTATTAGTTTCTCTGGATTCGTGTCTGTATTATCCATTAGTCGATTGTTGACATGCGGGCAGGGGCTACAATCAAGTGCAAAATTACACATAAGGGTGAGGTAGGTTAATTTTTATACTAAATAATAAAGAATAATAAATTTATTTATTTCTTGCCACACAAAACAAACTTAAACCAAAAATAATCTTAAATCTATTTACTATACTATTTATAACTATGAAATATGTTACAATTGCATTTTAGTTGATGAAATAAATAACAGGTGTGTGAATTAATGTTTGATAAACAGATACAACAAGCCAAATATTCAGATATAAATATATAGAATCGTATTCTGTACATAATTATTATTTATTTACATGTAATAAATGTCAGTGTGACTCTACAACAATTTTGCATTCAACTGCCTTACCTTGTGCCTCCAAACAAATAAACCTGATCCTTATAAGTTAGACATGCTTGACGCCTCCTCTTGCATGGCACTGATCCATCAACATGGATATATTGCCAATAGTTGCCCTTTATGGAATATTTGTATAGATCATTGAAGTGCATTTTTGTAATGCCATTAAATCCTCCAAATATATACATGTCACCATTGTATAACCCTGTAATTTTTTATACATTTAAGATTCAAATTTGGTGAAAGGGATATTATCACTTAAACGTCACTAATTACTATCAGTATTCTGATGAATTTAGCTGCAACTTATTTGATTTTTTAAAGTTATAAATGAATATACATGCTGAGTGACTACGTCGTCCTTCAGGCCACATCCCACTCGGAGTGGCTGCTATCCATTTCTCATTAACTGTGTCCAAGTAAAATACTTGAGGACAATATATTTCTTCTTGAGAGTTATATGGACTGTTCAAGTCTCCTCGGCCACCAAAAACATACATTCTGTCACCAACTGATACAGCTGTGTGGAAGTCCCTGTGAGATGGAGGTATCCCCCGGGCATCAACATATGTCCATCGAAATGTATCCAAATTCAAGCAATGAATTTCTTGCGAGTACTGATCAGTGAGATATTCAAATCCTCCAAAAATATACATTTTATTTTTAATTAGGCAAGCTGAATGTCCATCTTTAGCATAAGGAACCATCCCAGCCACAGAAGGTGTTGACCATTCTAATGTTTTTGTATCAAAACATGAAAGTGTGTCACATGCTACGGCATTATTTCTACCACCCCACATGTAAACCTGGAATTACATCATTACAATGAATAAACTATGCTAAAATATGTTAATAAATGTTAAACTTGACACAATTATCAAGTCTGTTTTTCAAGGCTGTGTAACAAATAGTACTAGTATGAATAAAAGTTCAGATTTGTTATGCAAAATAGGTTGTTGTAATTTAATGAGGAATTCTTAGTTATCTAAATTGTTTATATCACAAATACCCACTATAGGTACAACTTACAAATTTTCTTATTAGTAAATATTGGAACTGCTTAGCTATTAGTTGTCAGTTATCCTAATTAAACCAAGAAATAATAAATCTTTGTGGTAGCAGCAACAAATACAGTTGTATAGATTGAAAACCGCGAAGAAATTTATATTATACCAACCTTATGACCATATGCTACTGTGGTATGTCCATATCTTTGGAACGGTATCATATCATTTCTTTTATAATTCACCACCGACCACCTAAGTGTTGAAGTGTCCAGTACATGGACCGGAATAGGCTCCCAGTCCTTATATTCTTCAGTTGAACAATATCCTCCAAACGAATATATTTTATCTCCGATGCAGACCGCTGCATGATTGACCCGCATCGGACCACCTTCGATATGTACTGTCCATCGCATGTTAGCAAGTAGGTTGCTCAATGCGTACTGTGTTAGCACAGTATGCTGTTGTTTTTTTTAGTCTAATCCGGAAGTTAATAGTTGAATAAATGAATTTCTATTAAATACATAATTAAACAAATATTCAATTGAATCAATACGATGCGATAATTTTTAATTTGACATTGACAGATTGACACTAGTTGGAGTGACATAATATTATGGAGTGTAGAAGTAAAGGAGGACCATCTTGTATGGGGGATTAGTCGAAAAAGTGTCCCCTTGTAAACAGCAAATTAGGTTTCGAATTCTCACCGAAATAGCGCTGGTGTAGCAAGTGGAAATGCTGGGTTGGTTTCCGGTAATTCTTTAAAACTATTTTCTATTTCCTATTTACAATAAATTGGGGTACTTAAAATCACTGTAAAATTTTATTCCATACTCATCTTTGTCTATATATTATAATAATTATAAAAAATGCGCTGTAACAAAACGGAATATCCTACTCTAATAATTTGTGGCGCTCTATTTAAAATTCTTCCACTTGCTACAGCAGCGCCACCTTAATTTGTTCCCTTTCAAGGGACACTTTTTAGTATAGTAAGAAGGTTCTCCTTTACTTCTACACTCCATACATAATATGTGAGAGACGAAAATCACAGCAGTGCCGCCACCTCTTGATTACTATTGCGACCGAAATAATAATAAATAAAAAATATTTATAATTCTGTCACATAACAGATTGTATCGATCCTTAACTGTAAAAGTTATGTTTTGTTTGAAGGGTATTTAGGTGGCCCTTGAGTAATAATTGGCCCGTCCTAGGAAATCACACGAATAAGTACACCTATGGAATATTGTTTTTTCATACAAAAAAGCAATTTGAGAAAAAGCAAGGTACTGAGTGAATTTGATTATAATAAACAAAAGCTATTCTTTAAGAACGCTTTGTAAAAGTTTTTGGACGACCAGGCAACATTGCAACAGTCAGCCTGCGGCAAAGTGACAGTGATAGTTGTAAAGTTTTTAAAATAAATGCTTGGTGTTACCGTTGTATTAGACATGCCACTAGTTAATAGCACTGTTATTTGTGGAAGTTTAGTACCTTAGATACATTTAAAAAACACGTATATTTGAGAAAATCTATCCTCTTTGCGCCAATTTCACTGCTAGACTGAAACTTGATTGTTGTTTAACATGGTGTTTTACGATATGGAGGAGCGAGATGATAAATGATGATCGTGAGAATGCTTTGATACTGCGATGCAAGGGGCATTTCATACATGTGACGCCATCTATTCCTTAGTTGTTGTTGATAGATGTCGCTACCTACTCGTCTGTTCCATTGTATGGGGTGTCGTTTATAGGTAAAAATATTAAGGGCTTGTGAAGAACATTCTTCGATTCAAGGATCCGCTTGTAAAATATAAAGTTTTACAGCAGTAAGCTTTATTATTGGCTAAACTGTTGTTTTTGGATATGTGTTAAAAATACGGTAGTAGGTAGATATGCTTACAAGTTAACGGGCAATAGTCGACCGACTTATACCTAAAACTAGTTAACACCTCACTCCACGTGGTCCGACTCGTACCTGGTCAGGCATCAAATGTTTTGCTGGAGTAAAAAATGAATCCTTTGTGTTAAACATAACATAGATATGAGCCAGTTTCATTATACGAATTATATTGTAACACTGTGATTTAGGCACATTTACATTTTAATATCATTTAGTAGGATGATTACCTAAACAAAAAATTATTGAATGGAACTTGATATCGTGTAGGCGTAGGTACCTACTAACAGTGTTGACAGTTTAAGGGTTTCAAACTCGAAGCTAATGTATCTTGTGGAGTAATATTGTATACTTTTTTCATCAGCAAGAGAGCAATAGGCGTGATCTTTCAACGCCAGACGGTGTTAGGGCGCGAATCATTTGTTATTATTTCTCTCACGCGTCGAGTTTCCAAACAAATTGTATTGTTACTGACAATATGAGTGATTATTGTTCGATTTCATACAAATGTTTAGGCTGTGGACAGAATTCTTTACTATTTATCTACCCTAGCAATGCATCTTGCTATTCCCGATTTTCCTCCTTCCATCAGAATCTACCAAACAAGAACTTTATACTTTAGCAAGGGATGATAAATTGGATAGTTCACAAATTGTCATATTGTTGTAATGGCCTCGCTTAAGTGGTCGACTAACAGGTACAAAGCCTGACGATAGGCTTGGAGGTACTAGGTTCGATTCCCGGGTCGGGCGAGGTATCATAGAAAAGTGTACGAAAAACGGTGACAATGATCAGCACACGTGGGGCTTAAAAATAGAATGTGAATCTCATTATTGAGACCTCTGCCTACCTCTTCGGGGATAATTAGCATAAAGATATGTTATGTACGTAACGGCATAGTAGCACGTGGTAAAACTTTCGAATTCTTCATGAAATAATTATAAATTGGAATGTTTATCTTTGTACTAGCTGTCTCTCGCGGTTTAAGCCGCAATCCCGTGGGGTGTTCGATTTCGGTATAAAAAGAAGCTTGTGGTAGTATTCCAGAGCATGTTCTAACTATGTGCCAAGTTTCATCTATATCCGTTCGGTAGTTTCTTCGTAAGAGTAACAAATATACATACGCAACTTTCACAGTTATTTTTGATGTTTCCTTATAATGAACATTCGCATTATGGTATATAAGTCACTGGCTACCGTCTCGCGGTTCCACTCGCGTTCTCGAAAGATCTAATGTATTTTGGTATTAAAGCGTAGGCGTCTCTAGACAATAGGCTTTGGTTATAGTAAAATTTCATGTAGTATCAAAACTCACTATTAGGTTTTAAATAAGTAGCTTAGAAATCGAACATGCAGGGTGGCTACAGAAATAAATAATGTGATTTTCCTAGTCTCTCAGGAGCGAACGATGAGAGATGGGTGCGGGCGAGGTGGTGACATGTCTCGTGACGTATAGAAAGCGCATTGCCGATGACGTCCGATCTATAAATCATATTTCGGGATCCAATCGTCCGTTCGCCCGTCTGCTCGGCGACTTTCCTCGTTTTTTGTCTGACTCCTGAACCGTTAGCGTATGTGATAGAAGGGTGGCGACATGTTGTGTTGCCGTACGTCCATTCTAATCAATTGTATCGTAATTTATCCTGAAAATGTATTCTTTTCCTTCAATCCTTACAACTTCAAATATGGATGTTTATAAGCAGAATAAGAAACTTAAGAACTGTACTGTGTTTTTTGATGTTACTAATCCTGATATGTTTATAAGTCAGTAGGGACTTATTTCTTCTTAGTCCAGTTAATATTAGATCAAAAGTAAAGTATTGCAAGCTAACAAATACTCCTAACTGTTTATATTGGCCAGTTGACTTAGTGGTTAGAGACCCTGACTACCAAGGCGCAGGTAGTGGGTTCGATTCCGACCCAGAACAAATATTTGTGTGCATGAACATGTCTGTTTGTTCTGTGTTTGGATGTAAATACCTATAAGAACGTATTTAGAAGAAAGTTGTAAATGTATGTCGTATATCAGTTATCTGGTTTCCATACTAAAAGCTCTGTTTAGTTTAGGATCAGGTGGTCGTGTGTAAAAAAAGTTCCAATATATTTATTTATTATTTATATACATATATCTAAATAGCCGGTTAATAAACTGATTTGGAAACATTTCACGCACCATCTTATAGTACCCATTTGCTACATTTATCATCGGAATCCTATAAAAAATAAACCGGAACTAATCTCAGACCCCACGAACAACGCAGGCACCCTTGCTAATCTGCATACACCAAGGAAAATAATTTCACGCCCTAGCCGCATTGAGTGAGACGATACCTCTTTGTTGAAATTGTATGAATATTTGATATGATTATAGGAAAAGTATCATATACTTACATAAAAAGGTGCACTCTTCGATCATTCAAAAATACAAAACAGAAACAGATCGTTCTGTTAAATTGTTCTGTAATGCTACGTTAAAAGTGTAGCGATTCACTTAGATACAGTTCATTTAATCTATGGGTTGATTGCCTTTTTGGGGTCCGTATCCCAATGTGCCAATGTGATCCAATAACTAAGGGGGCGTCCATTAATTACGTGAGGCATTTAGGGGGGGGGGGGGGGGGGGGGGTCGAGCTGAATCTTACCGAAACTCACGTGGGTGGGAGGGGGGTTCTCGGCAAATATCACGTAATTTTTTTATTTGCAAGAAATAATGTTAGGAGCGGGAAGCAAAATCTCACGACACCTCACCAAGGGGAGTGGGGGGGTCGAAACATCACTAAAATCACCTCACGTAATTATTGGATACCCCCTAAGGCTCCGTTGTCAATCCGTAATAGGTTTACTGTAGAAATATTTATATTTATAGAGTGTGTACTTACTATGGCCGCTAAAAAAACAAAAATAAAATAATGTTAAAAAAATGTATCCATACCGGTAGTACAGAACCTTTCGAGGAGTACGAAACGCACGGCCGCTTTTCCATTACAGCCTTGCTAAAGTAGATTTTTCGAATTCTCCTGTTTACTCTTTTTTTTTCTTAGTTTGCCTTACTACTTTTATTGCAAGTGGGCTATTAAGAATAACTACTTGTAGCTTCTATTCAAGAAAAAAACTACCTTAGCTACTTGTGTTAATACTTAAATCTACATGAACAAATTTTCCAGTACATATATCTGTTTAGCTACAACATAATGTCACCTTAAAGCCACATAAAGGAGCGCAATGTGTCTAGTCGACGCCTCGATCGTCGTTATTGATACACGGAAAAGATTTCTCTTTGATAGTTGCGGTCGGTGCGTTTTGACGCCTCGTGCCACTCTCTAGTGTTGGGGTTGGATCCATATCGATGGTCTATAGATACTATTTTTGACAGATTAATATCTGCTATATTTGACAGTCCGTAATTTTAATTTCTGTTGGTTTATGATCATCATATAATAAACCGTTTGATCAATAGATGAAGCTTATTTCCAAAGCAATAAAGTCCTTTTTCCATCACATTCTTAAACGTTAAAACGGCCATCATCATAGTTGATTTTGTTACTATATGAAATCCTTGCGAGAACCGAACTCGCACTTTATCAATGTACTAATTTGGTCGTTACGATACAATCTAAATATTATCAGCATTTTGATGCCCATTGCACAATATTGGGATTATTTAATATACTATGAATTCAACGAGATAATTGAAGTACTGTGCCTTAGATTTCTAAATCTCACCAAGTGCTATATCTAGAAATCCTAATAAATTTTTTAGAACTTGTTCATTTTTATTAACAACTAGCATTTCGTGCCCTTGGTTTACCTTGGTTACCTACATCTCTGATGAATCTAATATTTCTCGGGATTATAACAGAGTTTATGTCTATCCGAAACAATTACCTTTCAAATGGTTGAAGATGTTTTAATAGATCCCGTGGTTCCCGAGATTACTCACGCACACACAGGATATTCAGAAAATTCGCATTCGCTTAATGATACATCGATACCTCAAATTCCTATTGAGACGCGACACTATACATCATAAGACCGCGTAACGTTCCCCACACAGCGCTACATTTATTGATGGACTTTGGAAGTTTTCAATATAATGGCTACTTTACATATCATACGGATAGTTTTATTACGATTTCGCATTTGCCGCCTGATGGGAAAATCAATTTTCAGCTCGGTCAAAAGGGGATGTGTGTTTGGATGTTACGGAAAAAAGAAAATCTACACTTAGGGAGCAGAAACCTTTAATATTTATAATCATTACCTACTACGCACGTTGAGTCTCGTACTTAAAGCCATGTTGAGTAGCTAGCCTAATATAAACACTTATCATACATAGAAACATCTATAATCGAAGTACTAGTGAGAATTTACAATAAACTACGTAATAGGTGGTAAATTTTCAACAAAAATGCAAAGAAAAGTTATATTCTTATCATAATGCAACATTTGGCAGTTACTGGCTCTATTTTTTTCATCTCGCCGACGTCGCCTGGAACCGTATGTCATTTTTATGTGGCCACTTTTCGACATTATATTCTTTTCCATTGTCGCAAAGGTGCTCAAAGGGATAAGGGCTTTAATATACGATTATCGGTGGCACTCACTATTGTGCTTGACCTATTCGTTGAGTTATTGCTCTTATCGACAATGATAGCTCAATTTCGCGATTCATACATGGCCCTAGGGAGTATATGCCTATATAGTAATTTGGTAAATTGTTTATGTATTAATATATGGTATCTAGGTGGTCTATGGAATCATTCGCTTGTTTGAAATTAAACTAAATTTGTTGATATTATAGGTCTGTGGTAGTGATGTCGAATGCCATGACATAGTCGGTTGGTTCAAATCCCATAACGAGTTCAAGCTTGGTTAATGGAAATCATAGTGCGTAACCCCACGGCGGTAGACTATTTTACAGTCAACTATCAGGTTGACTACCATCAAATAAAAATGTACACCACCTTACCTCAATGACTTTCTGTTGCTCTTAAGAGCCAATTTACTTCTAGGCTTTGAATAGGTCAGCAACACGCTGGAAATCCCTATGTTATTGTAAATGTCTATTGGCCGTGCAATTAGGGACCGTTAACGTCGGTTTAGTTATATCCATTACTATACTGTGTAATTTTTGTGTTGGTAAGAGATCAATTTATGAAAAAAGAACCTTCACAAGCAAGAGATTTATTCCAATACGGTCAAACTCCGTAGCGAAAACAAAGCCCAGTTTGCAAGCTTAGTCCGCTGACAAATCACAGGGCTTATAATTTCAAGTTGCATTTATTTAAACATAAAATAGTTCGGCCATAAAAAACCGTGCTCATAAGCAGCAGCATAAATATTCGAACTCACGCAAAAGACAGAAAACTGTCCATTACGAGCAAACATAGCAAGTCGCAACTTCTTAAAAACATCCTTATCCTAGCGAACACATAAAAAGCAGACATCGTTTTTCTTTTAAAAAACTCTCTCATTTGCCTATCAATAGTGGTTGAGGCAGATCTGACCGTAATAAATGTCATACTTTATGGCACTTAGGAAAAAAATGCAAGGGAGCCATTTTACATTTTAGCCGGTGGTGACCGGGGATCGCTATGTCGAATTACGCGTTTCGAGTAGCCATTTCCTCGGGGAATTTTAAAATATTTCCATGAGACATTTGGCTTTTTATTATTAAGGGCGTATCGTTTGACAAATGTGTATTTTTTTAAATAATCCTCTTCACTCCTTATTGTTGGGAATATTTTAATGATATCATATTAAATAACATGCATTTGATTAGTATTGAAAACCGATGTAGGATTGCAACGAAACATCCAATCCAGTTAAAATTTACAGACATTACGATTACAAAGTAAAATTAGTACCTGGATGGCCGAGCTTTGCTCGGGTTTTCTTTACCAATGTGACTACTGCCTTATTCTCTTTTTTAAAACACTGTCCTATATACCTAGAGACGAATTAGATGCGATCATAAAGGGCGTACCTTTAAGTCTAATGCTTTTACCTTCGTATTCTAATGATATTGTAGCAGTTTTCATTGATTCATGAAACCTAGATCGATTTATCGCCCCGAAAACCCCTGCATACTAAATTTCATGAAAATCGTTGGAGCCATACAAGAATTGCTCGTTTAAAGGTATTAGATATCTAAACTGCTTACTAGATACTCTTCTTTGGATCTGCTGTATAATTAAAATTTCACTGTTAAAAATGTCCTGTAATCACATTACTTATTTCAGCTTAGTCCTGAAACTGGCGCACCGTGCTATCGTATCAGATTAGGCGCTACTATTGTTGCACTAATGAGATTACTCACGTATAATGCAAAATACCGCCGTAGAGCTCTGAATTTCACTAAAATATCCTACGGCTTAGTATTATAATAGCATTTATAGTGTGTGTATGATATTCTTAAGCTATGCAGAGTCATGATTGTTGATATATTTATCCCTAAATTGAGTAATTAAGAGAGCTAGAAATCTCATAGCTTTAATTTACACTTAGACTAAGTGTAGTGGTGCAGTCTAATTGGAATTATAGCTAAGGCGGTTTTGAAACAGCCTTATAAAAAGGTGTATTGTTCTTAATTCCGGTTCATGAAAAATGATTTTTATATCTGATATATTGATTTTGTTGATTAACTAAATGTCTAAATTAAAGCTATGAGATTTCTAGCCTTTAGAAAACCTTGTATGTGTACAATACTTGCTTCGATTTGTAAGGGTGGGGTAATCGATCAAAGTTAAAATCTTTTTTCAAAAAACGTAGGTATGTCAGTAAGTAAGTACTGCAAAGACTTAAAATCCGTGCAAAACGTGACTATCGGCGAACCAATGGCATTAAATGTTGATAGGTTCTATTAGAAAATGCATAGATTGATAGCAATGGTTTTCTATTCATGTATGGCGATATAACGGAGACAATGGACAGGATTATTGGGCTGACACTTATTGGCTAGCATTTGGCCAACATTTGGCAAGGGTTTCATGGGATTGATGGATAGTCGATTATAATAAAACGCTTCTCGCATACACGCGTTTGGATGAAACTGATAATAGTTTGCATTTAGTTGGCTTGAGAAGGGTGCTGCATATGATACGCTTTATTTAGAAACCAACGAAATGTGTTACTTAGATTTTTTTTTTTATGCCATTTGGGCCGACAAACAAGCAGACGGTCCACCTGATGGTAAGTGGTTACCGCCGCCTATGGACATTTGCAACACTAGGAGCATCGCCAATGCATTGTCGACCCTGAGACGTAAAGTTGTTAAGTCTCAGGTGCCTGTAATTTCACCGGCTCCCTTACCTTTCTAACCGAAACACAGTAATACAATTGTACTACTGCTTCACGGCGGAAATGGGTTAGATGGTTTTTTATGCTTTCTTTGTCATTTATATCACTAGTTATCGAGAACAAATCTTGCCTTGTTAATTATGATAATTTAGGATACACCTCGTGATATTTTTTGTAAATGTCTTCATAGTAGGTAAATATTATAAATATGAAAGTTTGTCAGGCTGGATGGATGGATTTTGATTAAACATTGCATACCTATAGATAGCTAATGAAATGGATGTATTTTTGTTTCTCTTTCACCCAATAACTTCTAATTGGATGAACTTGGCACTTACCACGAGAAAATAAAACATGGCAAAGGAACGTGGGTGAAGCCGCGGGGATGGGTAGTAGGTAGTAGAATAAAAACTAAAAGATTGTGCATATTAATATGTACTAAATTATACAGAATTTAATCTAGTTTTTAATAAAATATTTAAATTTAATACTGATATACACTCATTGTTGACAATCCCCTCGATCATAGACTTATGCACACTGGAGCGCCTTTAAATTTAAGTAGCGTTCAGAATCCAGTCAGATTACCACGATACAATATTTGCCCGCAGTGAGTGCGGGTTCCCGATAAAAATATTCTATTTATTATAAGCGACCGCGGAGGTACATTCAAAACGCGTCACGCGTTGACATCCGACTTCTGCTCGTTTCCGAACACGTTCACTTATGTAGGGTTGTTCAAAATTCAAAGAGATTTTTTTTTTACTTTATTTGAGTATTTTTGGAGGTACATATCATATTATGAGCATTCTAAATCAAACAGAGCTTGTTCTATAAATCCAGATAACTGATAACTTATAATAATGATTGTATGTTATTTTCTTTTTTTATGTTAACTGGTAACTGTATGTACACGTCTCAGCCTTTAAGTAATTCTAAACAGTGCATGTATTGTGTAAACAATCGTTGGCTGATCCAATAAATAAAAATAGCTTTAATTAAATTATCTAATCAATGTAACTTGACGAACTTAATGGTTTTCTTTTTAATAAATGACATATCGTATCTACAATAAACAATTATTGTATTGTATGCAAGTTTTTCATTAGGCGTAATTGGTTTCGGAGACCACAATCGATAACTTAACACTCTCCGAGGTCTGGAGGCGTTCGAGTGTTAATTGACACCCATTCAGGTATCGGTTGAGGTGAATGTGGTTAATCACAGAATGCATAATTTGTGCACTTGGTTATTGGCTACTCCGAATTTGTAAGGACAGTTATATAGCTAACTGTATATGTTATTTAAAAATATTAAGACGATTAATAAGAGCTTGTGAAAGTCTACATAAATAAATAATATTTCGATTAAACACAAACAAAGATACAAATTTTATGAATATGATTCATAAAAAAAATGTGAAATTACCCATATTTTTATAAATTGAACCTAATGTGGTGCCAATAAGATTAATATTGCAATTAAGTTTACTCAATTTAGTAAACATTATATAAATGCTTCAGCGAGCAAGCAGAGAATCATCACTTTACAAATTTTCTTAGTATTTTTTTTTGTGTAATTTCTGTTCGACAACCCTGAATCATATTTCGCGGGATCACGCTTTCGCCCCTGTCAATGTGTATGGAGTCAATACGCGGGAGTGTGAATAATTTTTCATCTATACCCATTATACTGCGTCACCTACTTACTATCTTTGAACTATCCGACACGGTATGGGGAAAAGTAATATATTTCGATGCTTATCATGTAACAGTCACCTTGGATTTTATATTTCCATCTGTTGGTGGTTCTGCTTTCCTTTCCCCTTATCAGGTCAGACATTTCCTGTAAAGTTAGACGTGACGTCATCATAATAGACTTGGAAATCTGTGTCTATAGTAACATATGCAAATTACAGTTTGAGAATAAATAATCAGTCCATATTTCGAATCTTCTTTAAGAAGATTATTATATTATCAATGGATAAACCTGTCTGAAATTAGTAATAGGTTCTAATATTAGTTTGAAAACTTATTTATTGATTTTCAATTGAAAATAATATCGCACAGAAATCCACTACTGCATGAAACGTTAAAGTATAAAGCCTGCAAAAGTAAACGGAAAATATAGGAGCAGGTAAGTCAACAAAGCTAAAAAAATTGCCTGCAACTAGAAAAAAAAAAACTACACGAGACTATTCAGCGTAAAAAGTACTCGTATCATTCATTCTGCACTGCGGTCAGCACCGACTAAGCCGCCCTGCAAAGTCAAAAGAGCTTTGACTTCAAAGCGTCGGGGAATAACTGGCAACACCAAGAGAATGAAAAAATAAACTGGCAACCAAGGCAAGAGTGCAAAATAAATGCAGCAACACCACATTACACAGTCATTGAATCAAAAGACAGACCGAGCGTGAAGTGATGAAAACTGGAAAAAATAATATACTTGCCCCCTCGCCTCGGTAGGTACGAGTGTGAGTGTATGAAGCGACGCCTATTCTGGGATCTTGAGGAGGTCAGCTTCCATGTTGCTGGTTAACCTGGCCAACTGACCTGAAATGTTTAAGAAAATATTCCTGTGACAAACAGTTTGAATGTTTTAATGAAAATTACTCAATACCTATCAATATAATGTTATGTTTATGTATGTATAGTAAGTACAAAGAAAAATCTGTAGTCAATATCAATTGCTATCAATGAAATTAATTATGTGTGTTGATTGATTCCCATTACTAGAAACTATATACTTCCCATCTACTTATGCAAATAAAAACTTGGTATTTCTTTTTTCACTAATAATACCTATTACAACTTTTTTTCACTTTTTACAATTCGAGAAGTAATGCCACAGAATAAGCATTCCGTGCCAATTTCACATGTTGGAATACTGGTAAGCCGTGTCAATATTGGCAGACGCTTTGGTGGGGAGAGACTTATGATTTTTACATCAAAGCAGCACGAGACACTCGAAGCGGAGTTCAAAGTGAGACTTGAATCACACCTCGTCAACAGTCAACACTCGCTAAACGAATCCAGGTGACGTTGAGGTAGGCTGGTACTGAAATCTACAAGAGTTGGGAATTTATAACGTGAATGGAATGATTTAGTGAAGAATTCTTGTAATTGAATACTGTATTTTTTTATTCGGAATGGTCTTGGGATGTCTGAAATGTTTTCTCTATCACATCTTCAACATTTCTCAGAGATGTAGTTTAAAACCGTTTATTGTCGTTATATCGTTTTTACTGTGAGAATAATAACCGTATACCTACCTAAAGTATGAGCTCAGACCCAGTGTGCAGCCGCTCTAACTTCTCCACAAAGCGGCGTCGAAAGCAAATTAGTGAAAACATAAATTATCCAAAGCGCAGCGTCCCACCTTGCATTGTGAACAAATTTAATTTCATAGTTCCACTAGCACTAAATGCATGAAACGTGGGCAGGGGAGCCAATGCCACTATTGGTTGCATTATTTACTGCACTTTGAACGCGAGCATTGTAAAGCAATGTAATTAATTGGGTTATTGCCTGCGGTTTTCTCGCTGTCGATCTCATATTACTCTTAATTGGAAACGAAGTAAAAAGGATGTGCTTGTTTTTTTTTTTTTAAAAGAGTAATTGCTGAGTTTATTGCCGGCTCTTCTCAGTAAAAAACAACCTTCCGAACCGGTATTAGAGTCAGACTATTCATAAGTGCTTGTAAAGGCCTATTTGAATAAAGATATTTTCATTTTATTTTCATTTCATTTCATATAGTTTCAGTTGGGATAGACTAAAATACTGATATAGAGCGTAAAGCATGAATAAGCATAGTAAGTACGAAAATGGCAAAGTTACCTACCAAAGTAGTTAAAATAGTATGAGTTTGTTATTAATAATTAAGAAATTACACATTTGACTTACAGGTAACTGCTATTCTGTCATACATATGGATGGCTTTTGTTGTATTTTTGATTCCCTATCACCTACCAATCAAGTCCCCGTTATATCAAATAAATAACTACCAATTTGTAATGTGTAGATACGTTCACAATTCAGGCATATTCGATTTTACATTAAAATCTGTGTAAAATTCCACGTTTCACGACAGGGATTACAGTTGTTGGCCGTCGCAGCCCAAAGTTACGGCTTTAATATAAAAATAAAGTTTAACGAGTATGCGCACCAGTCTGCTGCAGCTTCGCATCGCAATGTTGAGCCCGATTTATTGCTCGGTAAAGACCATTTGTTTCCGATAGTTTTTTGTGGCCTAATCCTGGATCTCTCTATTTTTACAAAAAATATTTTTTATAAAAAAATGCGGATCAAACGAATTGTTGTACATATTGTTACTAAAATAAGCGCCTGTTCAATTGGTCTGAGCAAAATAAAAATAAAATATTAACAAGAACAGGATAATAACAAATTATTGACTGGCCAGTTGGATTGGTGGTTGGAGAACCTGACTGCCACGCTGCAGTTCGTGGGTTCGATTACCGCCCATCACAAACATTTGTGTGCATGAACATACTGTTTGTTCTGTGTCTGGATGTAAATACCTATTTAAAAAAGTTGAATGTGTAGTATATCTATTGTCTGGTTTCCATAGTACAAGCTGTGTTTAGTTTGGGATTAGATTGCCGTGTGTAAAAGAATGTCCCGGGATATTATTATTCAACATTTATTTATTCAACATTACGTATTATGTTCAGCTTCATGTACTTTAGTACTTCCTAAACTACAGCGAAAATCTGGATGAAATACAAACTGTAGGATTGAGAAGATATATATTATTAAGTAAAGTAAGACCTTTCTATACACGAAAAAGTGACTATAATGGCAACATCTGATTATAGTCGGGACATACAGATTTGCTTGGGGAGCTTTTGTTTACGACAAGATATTTATTTGTTCGACGAAAGTATTGATTTCTATCTTCATTATAAAACTCCTTACAGATATTTCTGAATAACCTTTGCATAATCTACTTGCAATGAATCTACCTAACCCACCCAGAATGGTAACTTAAGACCTTCATGTTGGTTATAATTTGTGGTTGTTTAACTCAAAGTAAAACTTGCATGAATATTTTAAAATTATATTGTTTAAACCTATTTCCGTTGAAAGTTATTTTCTATGACTACTACTTACCTTAACATTTATTTCAGAATTTTCTATCTCATGGTTGAAAAGTTAGTATTTTGAATAGGAATCTTTATCCCACTTTTAAAGACTTATCTAATAATATTTACTGTACTTAATTTTTCTATTCCTAAGTTTTAGTACCTTCCAAAACTCATTTGTGACGCCAATACCGCAAGGTGGAAATATAAATGACCTTTCTTAGCATTATTGTAACAGTGTTCAAATAAAATCGCGTCTCATGACTAAGGGTTAGGAAGAATCTTAAAGAAGAACAGAACATGACATGTATGTCAGCATTACGCAGGTAATCTTGTGAATCCAGTTCAGATAACAAGTGGCTAAGTTCAGTTAATTTGTTTGTCTGTTGATAATGAGAACTGGAGATTATCTGGCAGGTAAAAATATTCCGCGCATTAAAAATAGATAACGGTTTCTTAAGATGTAGGTACGATTCTCGTCATATCAGCTTCTTTTATAACCAACAATCAAAAAGGGCACCTTTTATTTATAAGGTTTCTCTCTTTGACTGTTGGTCTGTCGCATCATAGCTCCCAAACAGATGAACCGAGTTCAAACCAGATTGTTTGTTCTGTGTCTGGGTGCAAATAAGTATCTATATAAGTATGTATTTACCTGTATGTACCTATATGTAGTATATCAGTTGGTAGCCATAGTACAAGCAGTACATTCTGCAAAATTTGGGATCAGGTAACCATGTTTTTTTTTTTTACTTAAATAATAAATGGTTTTCACCACAGAGGTTGAATAAGTAGTGCTGTTTAGTTTACAATATATATCATATTAAAGGAACTTAGCTTCTCATCTTTTGACTTACAGATAGATTTTAGGTTACAAAAATGAAAACTTGTTTGTTGTGTGTTCCCCTTAAGACATAAAACATGTTAATACCAACGATTTTGAAGCCATTATGAATTGCCCAGTGTTTCAGTCGGTAAATATAGATAACAATGTTCTTTGTTCTTGGTTTCTTACACGATCTGTTGTGACATGTCATTATCTTTGAAATATGATTGATAATGAGGCAGAAGAAAAATATTTTTTTCACTGTGATGATGTTAAGCACTTTACTTAAATTCAATGTAGAACTTGGTTGTATATTGATTTGCAGTACTTACGTTTGTAATTGAAATTTTATTCAAAAGATGGAATAATGTATAATAAATTCTCGAGATATAAAGGTGGTTTGGAAGTATGTTGTCGTTTTTTAACCGACTTCAAAAAAAGAGGTTATCTATTCGACTGTTTGTTTTTTAGATATGTTGTTGTTATATAAGTAATATGTACTTAGCATAGTCGGGTACCTAAAAAAAGTACGTAGGTAAGGTACTCCATTTTATGACAAAGGCTAGGGTATTTTATTAAGTACAGAGATAAGTTTAAGTATAAAGAAAACAATACTCAATGGGTGTGATTATTATTTATAGGGGAATACAATTAATTACACTCACAAAGGCACTTACATTATTATTATTTTTTTTTTATTTCGGACGAGATAGCGATTAAAATTCAGGTAATCCATCCCCTAAGGATTAGAAAACTTTAAAAATCTAACTATCTTTTCATGTCATGGAAGTCAGGCAACTTAACATCTATCTTTTTCACGCCCGATACCCGCGAAGAGGTAGGCAGAGGTCATAGTCTCGAGCCCACATTACATCAAAGATATATTAAGTCCCAACTTGACATTTGTCGAGAATGTTGAGATTGTGAGACATTGTCGCCGTCTCTCCGGTAAATTACCAAGCCCGAGCTACAGGTAATAATTTCTAAGCAATGAAAAGTTATTTTTTATCCAACCCGAAAATCAAACCCAGAAACTTCGGTTATTTAGCCGAGCTTTATACCACTCAACCGTAGAGGCACGATAGAGGCGTCAGGCAACTTATAAACTTTAATAAGACGTTATCTTAACAATTTCACTGATTGATGCATAAAATCTTCAAATAATATATACAAAACGTAAATGCCCATTTTCACAAAAAAGTAGTTTTTAATACATATTTATCAATTTGACATGTATTAGGAGACTTCTAAGTTAAACATTGATTAGTGAAATTAGGCATTCGATTCTAAATAGGAACGTAACCGACTAAGTCTATGAAGTAAGAACATGAAGGTCTATTGTTAATAAAGAAACAATGCATGATATGCCATAACAAAACAACACTTTAGATTTCCTCAAGAGCTAAACAAAGATGTCCAACAAAAACACTCAATGAAACAACAGAAAAATATTTTGAGAGGTTATAAGTATTGTTTCATATTAATTGAGGTATGAGCTATATGAAACATAGAGAATATCAATGAAAAACATCCTGAACAAAGAATCTTAGTAGACAATGTTGTGTATACACATCGAAAATTATAAACTTCTCTTTAACGCACTGTTAATAGGGCTTACATTCGCTTGAAACATAAAATTTTGAACGTAAAACATAATCGTGGGTATAAAGACGGAACCTATTCAAGTGGTTTCGACAGTTTCGCAAAGTTGTCGAATGATGTCGAGATCGCTATTGTTTCGACACTTTTAACCCTTTGTGGGTTAAAAGTGTCTTGTAATCAATTTCATAAAATATTTGAAAGAGAGACCAGTCTACTACTTATTTTCGTAAAGGTGGTATTGGATTTCCTATTAATAGCTCTGTCTAGAAAAAATCAATAATGTTTATAACACATATTTTAAACACATATTTCAAATACATAGTTTTCACATGAAATGTTTCCCTTCAATGAACTTTATGTTAACTTCAGACTTTACGCCATAAGCCTGACATAGGTGTATGAATTAATTATTGTTCTTTCTGGTATTTAAAAGTACTTATTTAAATACCTAAAACCCTTACAAGTCTGTTTTGCTAAAAATAAACATTTATAAATAAAGGTAGGTACCCAATATAGTGAGACAGATAAAATTACTAAGTTAGGTCCTATTAGTGAAATTTGATATCAAAATATAGTTATTAAGTTACCTATTTAATACTTCTCAAGGTTCTACTTTAAGGACAACTAAGTAGTTCCAACATATATATTTTTTTAATTTATATCTTACATGTATTGTCTGTGGTTTAATATAATATTATTCGTTTATTATTTTGACTATGTGCATACAATATTGGAATTAAAAAAACAATAAGTAAACATAAACATCAGCTGATTTCATCTAACAGCTGCCACTTATATAGGTTGTCTACTGTTCATAAATTTAATGTACCGCAGGGTAGAGTAGGGTATGCTTGGCAATGTTAAGGATATATTTTGTTTTCGTTTTTGTGATAGTAACTTTGAAATAAAGAGCAAAGAAGTAGGTAGTACTTTTCTATGGTAGCAAAAACGATTTTGAAAAAAAAATACTTTAGTAAAAAGTTTTAAATAAAAGGATTATTATTATTATCTGTCAAATACTTGTTAGAGTCGATGAAATGTTTAATCTCATGTTGATTTGTTTTTATTCGTATCCAAAATATATAAGACTTAAACAATGACAAATTAATAATTATTAAATCTTTACGGTGTTAAAAAGTTTTTTTATTTCTTAACTTTGTCTTGGGTCCCTAGATAAAATAATAATCTTTTGTCATTTTAAAACGGTATTCCTTAATACATAATAAGTATCAACAAGGATACAGGTACCAATAAAATAAAGTAATTGAACAATACTTAAAAACTTAATTTAATAAAAAAGTTTTTAAGTGTAAGTTTTGGAATCTAAACTTTAGCTTAGGTACCTACTTACTCAACTAATGAAAAACTTAGTAAAAAGTTTCATTTTAGTATAAATTGTGACATTGTAAGGTGAAGTCTTCGGATATTTCCAATTGATAAGTAGGTTTCGAAATTAATATCCCCGAGCAGGAATAACAAAATACTTAAAAGATTTTATTTACTACGTTGTCCAATGACATAAATCAGCATTACTACTTTACATGTCTATAGAGGACGGTTTTCTTTCAGAGCGGTTAGGCTCATATTGATTGCCGGTGACATTCTTATCAATACACCCCCGACGCGCGGCCGCACCACACAACACCCAAAAGAAACAGGAACGTTTCTTCGCGCGCTCGCAACGCAACGCAACGAAAAAAGAGGCGGAGACACTACGAAGACGTCGTTACCCAATCGAATTAAACTTGCAGCACCGGTCAGCCAATCAGAGACAGACGTCGGGGCGGGCGCGCGCACGCGGCCGCGCCCTCGTTTCGCTCCGGCTTTTTATTTATTGTTGCGCGGAATAGCGCGCGCGACGGGTGTGTGATGCGTGTGTAGTCAGATCTTACGAGAATGGAGTCCGCCGTGGACTCAGCGTCGACAGCAAGCGAAGTGAGCGGGTCTTCTGGAGGCTCACCCAGGGTGAAGGCAGCATCGCCAGCTCGGGCGCTCAGCCCTCCGCAGCTCCTGGCTCCGCGGCTGCCTCTACCGCCACCCGGCCTCGGTCTACTGGGTTCGCTCCAGATGATGCATCACTCGCCACTGGAGCTGATGGCAGCGGCGCATCATCACGGTCCGCCTCGCTACGGTAGCCCACCACCTATTTCTACTTCGGACCCTTCGGCGAATGAGTGCAAATTGGTTGACTATCGTGGACAAAAAGTTGCCGCGTTCATCATTCAAGGCGATACTATGCTGTGTTTGCCGCAAGCATTTGAACTGTTTCTGAAGCATTTAGTTGGAGGACTGCACACAGTGTATACAAAACTAAAAAGACTGGACATAGTGCCACTGGTGTGCAATGTGGAACAGGTTCGAATTTTACGCGGGCTGGGTGCCATTCAGCCTGGTGTCAACCGGTGCAAGCTCCTGTCCTGCAAGGATTTCGACGTGCTCTACAGGGACTGCACAACGGCAAGGTACGTTTTGATATAATTTATTACTAGTGCGGGTTGATAGACCTCTAGGAATTCCGAACCCATTTAGATTCTAGAGGCCTTGAATATCTTTGGAACTATGTTCTTATTTTTGGTTTTATTCTTGATTTTGCATTCTCTAAGTTATTCATTCAAATTATTTAAGTTTATTTTAGTTTTTTAAAACACAAAGTCTTAACTTTTACAGTTAATTTAGCTTGCATAGTTTTTGTGAAGCTAGAAACAAACTTTGCAACAACTTAAAATCAACGTGCACCACTTTTTAATGGCTGAAACTAGTGGTATTACTTTAATAAAATAGATAGGCCTAAGATTAGAACATAGTTATAAAAAATACTTGTGACTGGTAATCACGTGTAATATTTGAGGATATAACCTGAAAAAAATCAGGAAACGTTAAAATTTCATTGGAGCAGTTGAACGTTAGTGTGGAAATTACAGCACCACTGGGAGAACCGTGCGTCCCATTAATTTTTCACATTTTAATACGCGCCAAATATTTCCACCAAGTTAAATATTAAAGTGAGCTTCGACGACGGAAGGGTTAAATCTCTGTTAATTAGCGGCTCGGGCGTAAATTTTTAAATAGTAATTTTTACAAACGCTAAAGTTAGATTAAAAAATCTTGTTTTGTTGTTGTTCCGAGCGGCGCTTGGGCCGCGTAGGCCTATTCAGTGTTTCCCTTGTTTCCCCGAATGTGATTTTAAAAATGTAATGACCACTGGAAGTGTACTTTTGGGAGGCGTAAAGTTTAATTTTTTCGCTCGTATTGACGCTTTGTGTTTGTAATATTTAATGTTTGTTTATTGGTAAGCGGAAACGTTTGGGCTGGTCTGCTCGCCCGTTGGTTGAAGCTCGTCTGACTCATGATCTTGTTTGTCTTTATGAAATCACTATGTAGTTCGTATGGGTACATAGAGATGATATCATACCTGTTATTCAGAAACTAAATTTTTTGGTTAATTACTTTTTTTGATTACATCAAGATTACTTTATTTCCATTCGTAGACATTGATCTCAAAACGTTTTAAGTCCTTCTTTTGATTAAGTAGTTTTTTTAATGTATTTCTGAGTAAGTCCATTGGCATAGTAATTATTTTTGATATAGAGAGATCCATAAAGTAGTTGTCATAGGTATTTGTATTTTAATTAGGAATACTAGTTTACTAAATTGCATAAAGGTTACACTACCTGTCTAGTTGAGTCAATTAATAATAATATTATGTAACAATAGTTATGGTCGGTATATTCCTTCGGTATATCAAATAAATTTATTTAATTCTATTTTCTTAATTTAATTTCTAGTTTTTGTCTGCAAAATCAACAAAAAATATTATTAATTAAAGGTAGGTATGATAATATGACTAAGAATTTTTAAATGGATATTTTGATTGGTAAAATAAATAATATGTTCCTTGTTCCCACAATTTTGGACAGAAAATAAATAAAAAATGGTTGATGTTCGCCGGCGGTCGTTGAATCAGACTAATCTGTATTGACACGTTTCCACTATTCGATTTCACTAATTCCATCTACCAAGAAACCTTGTTTTTTTTACAAATACGAAATAATATGTTTTAATGTTCCTGTTCGGTGTTGAATTTTAAACTTCTCTTCTTATAAATTAAATATATTGAAGACTTTATCCTCTTTAATATACTTTTGTATTACATGCAAATTAAATTCAACGTATCAATTACATTGAATTATTTATTGATATTTGATATTAAAAAAAAAGTACTTCAAAAAAGGCTTTAACTAGGTACTGACTAATTCAAAATAGAAATCTTCATATTTATTAATTAAGTATTATAATAATTGGAATAATAAATGAACATGCGGTAAATTTAATGACATTACTCTGATGCACTTAGGAAATGTGATATTTTTGAAAAACGGAACGCCCGCATTACAAAACGCAGTGTAAATAATAGGAGGACGCTCCTTTTCACGCTTCAATAATTGCTCGACAGCAGATAAACGAGTGCGTATCGTATTACCTTCGGAGTTAAGGTTCTGTGCAGGGTGTTCACCGATTTTAATTCTCGAACTCTTTTATATTATTCCTGTTGAATTAATAATTGAATTGAAGAGTTCGTAAAACGTTTGTAAGATTTCCGTGAGCGTCTTTTTAATTTTTTTTATTTTATTCAAGTCATCAAGTGAAAAAGAAGTTTAGTATTTTTAAAAAAAATTAATACCTACTACGCTAATAATCTTATAGGAAGCTAATTAGGATCCATCGATTGTTCAATCGTGAGCCGACGGTACTCTCTACTATTGATTTATATTTCCTAATCAATAGATTCAAAGCGCAGGGTTCCGTCCATTGTCTCTGCTACAAAGAGCGAGGTTCAATTACGGAGGTCATCAACACGACTTTTTATGGAATTTTCAACTTTACGACTCATTTTGATGGTCCGCCTTCAAACGGAGTGATATTTTGTAAATAAACAAAGGACTGAAATAACTACCTCATTACCTTTGTAGAGCCGGTAGGTGCGTCGGAGAACTTTGACAGAGTTTTTGATGCTTTAATACTAACTGCTAGGCCTACCTACTATAAAATCATCTAATTATGAAGGTTTTGATAAATCTTGGGTGTTTTTCTGAGAAATAAATCATTCATTAACTGTTGTAGTCTGAAATACTAAATATAGAACTAGATGCTAACTCTATATGTATAGTTATTTAAAAAAGGACAAAATCCTGACTTACAGAGAGATCATCGCTGAGCTAGGAACTTGAGATTATGAGGATAGTCTTTTTTATGGTGAACTTCGGGGGTTCTTGAAAAATTCAAATCTTCATGGGGAAAAAGGCTGAACGGTAAATAGCGGAATGGAAAGCTAGTCGTTTTAATAAATGTTAAAAGCCATAGCTTGCTGAAAAAAGCGCTATAAATTTAATAGTACATACCAACCACAGCCACAAAAGTGATTTACGTATTGAACCTCACACCTATATCAATATTAACAATAGAACACGTCCAAAGCTAGCAGCCCGTTCATAAATTTGTTGGTACGTTAGATATAACCATACGGAATAATATGAATGGTGTTTGAACTCAGACTGGCGTTGGTCCAAGCAGTGGTTCTCATTGAAATATTAAACCAAGACACTGCAATGCAGTGTCTGAGACACGCATGCTGCCAAATTGATTAATGGAAACAATTACCTTCGTAGCATCCTTAACTTAATAATTATTATTCATATTACAGTAAAAAAAATTAAATACATGCAAATCAAACATCTATAAATATTATATTTATCTTTCTAATGATTAAGTATTAGATAAAGGTACATATCTACTTTATTTTTCTACAATAAGATGTTAAAATTATTTTGTGTAACACGGAAGAGTTTCAGCATTATAAAAGATTAAACAAAATAAGTTTTGTTTATGTTTTACAATAGTTAGAAACAAAATAGCTTTTCAACTTTAGAAAATGGTAAATAAAATAGGCAGGACTTGAGTTAAAATAATACTAGGTGTAAAGTAGGCCTAATATAATAATTTTATTTTCATAAGGGGCTGTAGATGCCTCTACAGCCCAGCTAATTTAAATAAGGGATATATTTCACTTCATTGCGTTGTTAGTTAGGTAGGCCATTGATATCTCCGTTGGCCCTTGTTGATTTTTTGAGTAAATATAAATACTAATAGAATGACTGATAAATGATTTCCACTGAACTGAATAAGGGGGCTGGACATTAAACGAAAAATATAATCGCATAATGGAATTTGTTTACAGTCGGTAGTAAAGTTGTATTATTATTTACCTAGCGTTAAGGTTTTCAAGCTAGGTCAGCTAATAAAAGTGTCAGTACATTTAATTACCTAATTACGGCAGACACCAGCCTTGGTTTCATATCATAAAAATTATATTTACAAAAAAATGCATTGTTGGATAGCTAAACAAAGAGATGAGGCGGTCCCTGCTATAGATACCATTGATTTAGATACACCGCATTAATGAAGACCAGTTTTAATTTATAAATTTTCACTGATGTCTATATCTGGTATAGAATTTTATATTATTTACTTGAAATGGACGAATCGGAGCCTGATCGGCTCAGCCGCCGCCGCGCGCTGCGGGCGTACGCGCGGCCCGAACGCTAAGATCTTGCGATCACTTTCCTAACACGGCTCGCTGCTCACTTTATCGGTTATCGAAACAGACAAGCACCCACGCAAATAGAACATTCCTTTCTACTTTTCAGTATCATAATCATTATATCCAATGGGGATTTGTATTGAACAAATCTTATGACGATGCTAGACCAGTTTTAGATTTCAAATAAAGTTGTAGACATCCACGACGCGCACAGAACGCACTTCTAACACAATGAAACAATTACTGATACTCAAAACGCCATTCACAGTCATTCAATAAATGTCTGAGTGACAAATAAACTCGAGTAGCTCAAGGAAACGCAATTTCCTCAAAGGCAGTAAAGCGACAAACTGTTCCACAATGGGAATATCATGGAGGCAATTTATTACGATTGATCAACAAGTAGCTGGGGAAGCGTGAGCCTCAGACGGAAAGGAAAGAATGAACGGCGTGGTGTGCCGCCGACAATCCGAATCGTAACCAACACCGACAAAGGACCCTCCGAATACGAACGGAGTGCACAGTCGAAACGCACGCCGACATTCGAAATCCTCCCGTATAATTCGAAAAACGAACGCACACAAGTGACACGAGGGAATCCCTCCCGGCTAGACGGAATTATCTCGGGTTCTCTATTTCCGTTTCGCGTACTATTGAAATTGCGTCTCGCTCGCGCTTCTTACAATGATGCATATTCGTCCCTTTCGCATTCGGTTCATTCATGATTGTGGATTTGAATGGATTCGGAATGTGCGTTTCCATTCTATAAGTCGGTATATATATTGACTGGAGCGAGCATCGTACGCACGCGACCCGATTGCGATATCCGAGTTCCAGAGAAGGTAGTGTCAACTAATAAGTCATGATCGGATTCAGTAAAAGCGTCAATGTCATAATGAGCTCGATTAATTAAAATTCGCTTCCGTGTTAAGTAGTTATTGAATGGTTGATAGAAACTATCGCATGGCGTGTAGCGTAGTGCGCCAGTAGCCGTTGTAACGTCTTATAATTGCGGCTCACCATGTGTTGAGCTCTAATCATGTTTAATTATAGTAAGAAGTAGGAGTCATTGCCGTTTATCATGAGATGAACTGTTACAGACGTATAAACGCCGCGAGAAAATGATAGATTAGACGGTGCTCTAGTTATGGGTACACTAGTGGTACCTACACGTACAGTTCACATAAGAAATATCATTATTTTTTTGTCAGAGGTAGGTAGGTTCTTTTTTTAGTAGTTACCTATTAATTGGGAATAATTTGTAATACTAATATATGTATTATACTGTATACAGATTTTATTGTAGTGGATCCAACATACTTAATTTTAGAACCTACCTAGATTTAGAATCTAGAGCAATTATTATTTAAGAAAATGTGATTCATACTTTTAAAAGTTGTACTTTAAATGTATCTACATATGAATTTATCGGTTTAGCATAATAGCCATCTAATCTTATGCTCTGTTTAGTTTGGAGTAGGATAAAAATGTCCCTAAATTAATTATTAAGTATTTTACTAAGTGAACCTTACTTCCTAGTTGATTAATCTTCCTAACGTAGAATTACATGCAAATAGTAACTAAAACTATTATACGAGTATATCTGACTGTACTCTCACGTAAGTAGGTACATACGTGGTTATTAATCCAATGCAGATTAGTATCGAGACAATGGGAGGCGGAAATGCAAGAAAAATAAGTTTTTACCTGAGTCGCTCCACTCGCCATTGTGTGAATGAGACGTGCTTACTAATTACCAGTAAAATCATAAGATAAACAATTATTAAAAATAAACTATTATTGCATCTATTTACTTCTATCTAATTGTTGAGGAAAATAAAAAAAAAACTTTTGATCTTTTCGAGCCGGCGTGGTTATGGGTTGTAAAAATCTAAAAATATAAGTGCGACATGTGTTTCTTATTATAGTTTTTCGCATAGTTAATAATAGATACTATAATTATTGCCTGACATACATTTTCATTATTATACAACGGTTTCATTGTCAAATGTTTAAGGTAACTAGGTAATTAGGAGCTAAAATCATTCTGAGACAAACAATTCAATAACTAGGAGAGAAAATCTTTGTATTGAATTTTTATTCATAGAATTTTCTTTGCAAATCATGTAACTAAGTACATTCTCCGTGAGTTATGTTCTTTATCACGTAGTATTTATCTATACGTAGCACCCGATAGTTTAAAGCACTTCTAACATTAAAATTATATACCTAAGTATTGTATGAATGGTAAAATATAGGCGTTCATATGTGAATATCAATCTTTTTATCATTATTATGTGCCCTATGATTTAATTTGACTTGTTAGTGAAATATACTTTAAAAAAAAAGAGTTTAACATTGGACTAACTATGATTTAATTTATTTAGACAGGCCAGTTGGCTTGGTGGTTAACGCTCTGACTGCCAAACCGAAGGCCGCGGGTTCGATTCCCGCCCAGGACAGACATTTGTGTGCATGAACATGTCTGTTTGTTCTGTGTCTGGGTGTAAATATCTATATAAGTTTGTATTTAGAAAAAAAAAAGTAATATATGTAGTATATCTGTTATCTGGTTTCCATAGTACAAGCTCTGCTTAGTTTGGGACCAGATGGCCGTGTGTAAAGAATGTCCCAGGACATTTATTTTTATTTATTTATTTTATTTATAGTTAATCATTCAATAACTTTATGAATCTTTTTGAATCACTACATAGTATAAAACAAAGTCGCTTTCTCTGTCCCTACATCCCTATGTATGCTTAAATCTTTAAAACTACGCAACGGATTTGGATGCGATTTTTTTTAATAGATATAGTGATTGAAGTGGAAGGTTTTTATGTATAATATGTACCATCCTACGGGAACGCGGGTATAACCGCGGGGGACAGCTAGTTCAATATATAGAGATACTAGCTGTCCCCCGCGGTTTTACCCGCGTTCCCGAGGGATATCACATTTTCCCGGGATAAAAAATGACCTTTATGTTATTCTAGGATATGATCTATCTATGTGCCAAGTTCCATCCATATCCGTTTAGTAGTTTTTGCGTGAAAGAGTAACAAACATTCTTACATACTAATCGTTCCTCTTTATAATATTAGTAAAGATATCTAACGCTATACGCCGCGGCTTACCTGTATTCCCGAGGGATGTCACATTTTCCTGGAATAAAAGGTATCCCTTATGTTATTCTAGAGTATGCTCTATACATGTGCCAAGTTCTAAATCCAATATGTAGTTTTTGCGTGAAAGATTCACAAACATCCAGACATCCATACTCACTAACATTCCCATTTCTAACATTATTAGGATTAATAATTTTTTAAACAAGAAAAATTAATGAAAATAGACCATAACATAATTTAAGTTATGAAAATCAACATCAATAAGCAACGTTCCCAGAATGCTTGGATGGCAATGCTAATTACTTGCCATACGCCACCATTGTATTTCCAAGATACTACCAGGCATTTTAAAACTTATTAATATATTACATATGGTTGTCTTTCGACCTCCACGACCCTAGAATTTTTACCCCAAACGGTTATAATATGTAACCCAGGCTATTATATATGGCAAAATGAAGTTATTACACTAGATTAGAAACTTAACAAGAAACACATTCGCACAATTAGTCTATTATGATACAATTCAATGAAGTAAGGTTTTACATGCTTTTCTCATGATACCATATCAATTTACTTAGTGCTTGAACGAATTATATTTTTTTCTTCAGTTTTAAATGAGGTAGCTGTGGAAGTTATAAACTAATAATAAATACAACTGCGATACAATGCGTTCATAATTTCTATTAAGTAGCGATTTCATTCTATTAATACAGTTGGTCTTTAGCAAGTTCGCTTTAATGTAGATATTACTGCCTTCTGACATATCAGTTATATAGTGGTAGCTTTTTATAAAACTGTATGATATTGGTTAACTTTTTAAACAATGATAAATGCTGTTAATAAAACTGTCAAGTCATTAATATGTAAGTATACTAATTATTGGTATTAACAATTACAAAATTATAAAAAAAAAACAATTTCGTAATTTTTCATTCGATAATTTTATATGTATGGGGATATGTATAACTAAAACTGTCTCGTCTAGGAAATGCTAATAAACTTATGCACAATGTTACAATCAATAATGTCTACCTAAGGTACACTGTTGATCAACTTATAGCCTAGTCCTATAACGTCTCCGAAGTTGCATATTTATTTTTATAACTAACATGAAAATTAACTCCTATAAAATATAAAATTTACGGGAGTAATCTATAGTTGTTAAGACCATGTCAGCAGTGCATTGCAAACAAATGGAAAAGTTTACAACAAAGCAACAAAATGAGATAAGGGCTACTTAAGTCCGTCTGAAGCCCTCGTTAAGGCTTGATATACGGTTTATAATAAAACGTAATAAAACATTCGCAACAATTTAAAAAAGGGAATCGATAAAAAACTTAGTAGGCGAGTATCAAATGTGCGTTGGAGGATGCCGGCTCAAAGATAGTAAATTGCGTTTTACAACCTCCGTCTGTTGTTTGTTTTATTTTTAATCAAATCACGCTCTATAATTTCAACAATGTTACAAAGACATTGTGTTTTTACTTTATAAAAAGATGCTCAATAAAGACTATATTTAAGAAAATAGGCTCTAAATTTACATATACGGTTATAACTATGTAATTTTATTTATCAAGTAGGTTTTGTTAAATGGCGGGTCAACATTCGATTCCCGGCAACGTGGGGAGTAAGCTAGCGGAGATATAAAATGCAAACGGTCGTCAGAAGAGCTTGCAGTGGCCACTCGCACATTTTACTCCGATTAAAGTAATTTACAACACATATAAAATCATATCATTCCAACATCGGACACATTTAATACAATTATCGGCGTTGCACTTAAAATAACTTTGTTACACTTTTAATGACTTCATAATGTTATCATTTTAATGCCTTTTCATTTTTAATAGTACCTACCTAATTTAAGAAAAATATTACATTTTCAAAATGTAATAAAACGTAGTAGTAATTTTTTTTCGCTCTGTGTTATCGATTCTCCACGAGTGAAGCGTAATCGATAACGGTCCAGATGCACAAAAATGGGGCAGAGAAATCGATTTGCCCTACATTTTGGCGGTCTAGCGGCCGCCGCCAGCGAGGGTAACGTTCGCGATAAGGGATAGTGCCCCCTCCAGGGCGGGGGTAGTCCCCCTGTCCCCCTTGATAATATTTACCGCCCCCCGGCCATACTTACGCCCCTCAGTATTTACGGGTTAGAGAAAAACAAGGGTACTCAAGCTTCGGAAGGTGCAACGTAGATTTTAATCCTTTCTGATGTTTATGATTGATGGCGGATTTCGTGATCGGTGTTGCGTTGATGTTGATGGATTCTTTATGATTTACCGTTGCGTATTTCTCTCTCTTTGCAGATCGTGAGTGTGACTTAATTTGAATGATTAGCATTCTAGATTTAACTGTAATTATTCAATCGGTCCATTTGATGCATTTTTTATGAAATGTTAAACCGTTTTTGTTCAAAGGTTACTCATCTCTGCAAGCAATAGTTGTAGAAGGGTCGTGAACAAAAGCCGTTGCATGCACATCGTAACAAAATTATCGTCAAAATATACAACGTCTGTTTATACGTCATTATGTCAAAAATATAGTAGCTTGATTACTTTACCTTAGACTAAGTTACTCATAACAACCCAAGAGTACGAATACGTCACGTATAACTTAATATTGGTACATGAGAAGATATTGCGATTGAAGTAAAAAGTTATTAATTTTAGGCTGGTCTAATTCTGTCCATTCAAAGTAATGACTGTTAGAAACTTAAATGTTAAAACAATTGTTTAAAACACACCCAACCAAAGTAATGTATCTATTTTACATAGCCGTTAGCGCCACCTGTCTATCAATACAAAATTTCAATAGTTCCAAAAAACTTAATTAGACTGCTTTCAAAGACAGCAACATCATATTGATTTTCAAAAAATATAAGAATTACATTATAATTCTTATGGTCTTAGTAATAAGGTTGGTTTTAATTCGTGAAGCGCAACTGAGAGGAAAGCATGTTTGTTTTGTCGTGATGCGGTGACGATGGGTAGAGATGTCAGTCAGTATTGACGCGTGCCCAATAGCCTAGTAGTGTGTCCATAATCACTAAGTCGGGGTCAAAATACTGATATTTATTTTCTTTGCTGTAACAGAGATATGATCGATTTCGTATAAAGATTAATTACAGAATAATTATTTATTAATTGGCATAGTTTTTTAAATGTCATAATGCTGATAAGCTGCAGACGGTCTGTATTATGGTAAGTGGTCACCCTTGCCCTTATACTTATTCTTTACCTTTATTACACATTAGCGAATCGAACATGATTAACAAGGTGTCCATCGCGGTTTCACCCTCGTTCCCGATGGATGTTACTAGTAGCCTATTCCAGACTATAAAATATATATCTGTGGTAAATTTCATCCAGATCAGTTTTAGCTATTTTAGCGTGATTGAGTAACAAATGTCCATCCATCCAAACTTTCACATTTATAATATGTAATAGTAAGATTATTTACTCGAGATTATTTCTTTAAAATTATTATTAAATCGGTTACAATGGAATTAATAAAAATAATAATTTAATCTATACTAATATTATAAAGAGGAAAGATTTGTATGTAATGTTTGTTACTCTTTCACGCCAAAACTACAAAACGGATATGGATGAAACTTGGCACATAGATAACGCATATTCTGGAATAACATATAGGCTACTTTTTATCCCGGGAAAATGTGATATCCCTCGGGAACGCGGGTAAAACCGCGGGGGATAGCTATATTTAATATATGAAATAATAAATAACCTAATTGTACTAATAGAATTACTTACCTAACCACAACCAACATAACCTACTGAAGCAAAACATCATTAAATTTATTTATAAATGCATTTTTCGGTTAGTTACACGTTTTCGATGGAGGAAATTAAGTTTGGGGAATTGAAACTAGTCATTGTTCTTTTAATTGCGGTCAATTTGTGGCGTTCTAGACGAAATATGCTGATCATTCTATGTTGAGGTGTCGAGCCACCAGCGCAGGTTTCGATGGGTTTGGTATGGGGGTACTTCTATCGATTTATTTAAAAAGAATACGCCTTTGGTTGACATTTGACATGAAAATTAAAATTTCAGAACATACATAGAATTTTATTTTAAAACCAATTACCATAATACTTCTTGCTTTTTCAAAAGTAACATTTTGGGAAAAGTTAGTATTTAATATAATTACGTACGTACGATGTTTGAGAATTTTTAATTTTAAATATTTTTTTAATAAACATTTTAAAGTATCGACATTTCCCATCCCTATGGATACAATACATTTTAGGAACGTGTTTTAATAATTTTATTCGTAAACGTAATATCATACAGATATCAAAGAAAGGGTTGCACAGTGGGCCGACTGCGCGCTGACTCGCACAAAATGCTCTATCTGCATATGCCCTCTGATTGATGTGCCCTGTAATTATTTAGACGCGTTAATAACACCACCGACGACGGCCGCACTTTGTTTCTGACGACTTAAGACGAATCAAATGAGAAATTCTATCGGACTCATAATAGAGCTTATTGCTTTCTGATGTTTTGTTGATTAAACGAACTGAAATTGTTATTTAGTTCAGCCTCATTTTTATTTCGTTTTGGGATGCAAATTTAATTGTCTTCTGCTTTAACATTTGAAACCGACTAAACCTTTAATACTATAAATAAGAATGACTGTTAATAATACGTACGTATTGCATTAATTAAATTATTTCCTGAACAAAACCACACCCAAATAGAAATGTAAATATGCAAAGCCACTCCCGTTTAGTACACATTTTTGTAATAGCACGGTATCGTAGATTTATATTTACATAAATGGCCACCACATACAAATTGTCTTTATGTTTTCTGTGCGTGCGACCCCTGCTCCAACGATTCAGAATATTAACGTAAATAGTAATGGCGGCAAAAAAAGCTATTATGCAAATGAAACATTTTAGGTAAATAGAAACTGACGTAATGCGATGTTAAGAAAGGCATAATAAATCGTTGTTGTTAGTGGGTTTATAAGATTATTTCCTTACAGGCAAAGTCAGTTTATGCTCTGCGTGACTTTATGATATTTTGAAGGTTGGCTAAAATTTCGTAAGAACAGATTAACAATGACATTAAATAAGTGGCATGATTAATAAGGCCAGAATAAAGATATCATGTTTTTTAACGAATTTGCTCAATCAATACATTAATAAATAAAAATACAACGACATCGACTCCACACGACATCCGTTGGATAATAAATACAAAAATACAAACAAAATTAATCTTGTGCAAAAAAATAATGAAATTGGCAAATCCATTGAGATCGTAGATATGAATACGTTATGATATACATTATTACATTTAATAACAAACGGCTGTTGAGTGCCGAATATGCTTACGTCACATCCAAACGGGAACCGAATAATAGAGTTCGCTTCAAACGTTTAGCGAACCCTCGAAAATTGAAATAAAAAACGAACCATTCGAGATGTAACAGCGATATGATTTTGCAGTTTTTATTATATTTTTTTCTATGCTCGTGCGTGTTTTCAACACTGTGCTGGAGAGTTGCGAATCGATTGGACACATTGGAAATTGCTCTACTCGGTTTGTTTGCGTATTTCAACTATAATTTAAGTACCCACGCCGGAAAAAAATGTACGGAAGAATTTACTACCGATATAATTCCGTAAAATACTTTTTAGTAAAGTGTTCTTTTTTGTTATATAACTTTTTAAGGAGGTAAGGTACCTACAATAGTTAACCTCAACTTTAGAATTAAAATTATGTGAGGATAACGCGGTTCATACACTTTACTATTTTCGTACGATCACAAAATGAACTCATTTGAATAATTTTATAAAAAACCTTTTCATTATTTTTATATAACGTATGCTATTCTATAACTTCCTTATTCCAAATAGCTCCCCATTTTTGTTAGACTAACGTAATTACTAGAGAGATTGTTGCGAAGTGACTTGTAATATGACCCCTTCTAAAATACAGTTTTTAATTTTATAATAAGTGAGTCCTGTAATTGCTTGTAGTAAGAAAAGGGATGGTATTTAACCATTATTATAGGTAGCTAGGAATTAAAAACAAAATTAAAAAACAAAAAGAAACAAAGAGGAATTTCGGCAGAAATGTGATTTAGAATCTCATAACCATATTGCTGCAAATTCTTAATTTGGTAAAAGAACTCCAAATATTCGGACATTCGGACCGGCGAGGGCCCCATTCGTAAGAATGTGATTAATTAAATAAATGTACAGAACCGGAAAGAAATCCCGCCAACCCTTGGCTTCCATTTTTTAAAACAGGCATACCTCATTCGGTTCTAGGGTCGTAATTGACTCGTTGTTAATTTCATTTTAATTTTGCTGCGAGGAATTTTTGATTTTCTGTTACCAAATAATATTTTAACGCAGTCTCGTTTTCAACTGATGAAAATTTTGACATTGTTCTGAACTGCAGCAATATTGTGCAAAAACAATATTATACATTCCTTTGAACTGGTCGAATTCTATATATTTTAATATTCTATTTTTATTCTGTGGCACTAAAGAAATTCGTCATTCATTCATACCTATATCCGAAATCACTTCATTTAAAATCGAGATATGTAAATGAAGACTTGGTACAAACGTTGGCGCACAAGCTTGGATATTAAACGGATGCAATTCTCACTAGTTTTTCACTTAATTATGCCTCGTTACATATGGAAATCAATGGCCATAAAGAATACAGTCATATCTCGGTAGCAATCTAACGTAGACAGGATAGAAACGGCGCTAAATCAAAACATCGCAACATTCGCTTCTCATATTTCCAATTAAAATTCCTATACATATGCATTGTTGTGAATCAGATAACTCTATTGTCCACACAATAGTTTTGTGTATATAGTGCATGGGTATATACCACTATGTGATTCTAGCAATTGCTTGTGCTCATTGTAAACATCATGTTAACATCTTATAGACTAGGTTTCAACCGTAGCATATGTTCTCGACGTATTGTAATACTAGCTGTCCCTTGCGGTTTCACCTGCGTTCTTAAGGGATGTTACATTGTATCGGTATAAAAAGTATCCTATATGTTATCTTAGATAATAAACTATCTATGTGCCAAGTTTCATCCAAATCCGTTTGGTAGTTTTTAAGTGAAAGAGTAATATACATTCTTTGAAACTTTGGCTTTTATAATATGAGTAGGATTTGAAAAAGTTATAAAATTACTCGTACTGGTAGCAACTTAACTAGGTTTACAGAACCAAATTTAAACTATGACCGTATATTAATCGTAGTCTATAATAAATAATATAGTATACAATAATAAATGGTTATAGTACAGTTATTTACGAAAAAAATGATCGAAATATTTCTTCATATTATGGATAATTGTACTGAAGGTATATTGGTGTTTTGGAAATATTGGACTGTTCAGCTACTTATGTTGCTACCTGTACCAAAATTTGTATATTCTAAAAATGCAATATTTAATCTCAATGAAATTTAAATTAATATATTTTCAGTAATACGCAATCTAGTTTTCATTAAATTGCTATTTTAGCTTAAAAATATTATATATATTTTGATGTAATTAAATATTTGAACATTATCTTCATAGTACGAATGCCTGTTTTGTACTTATACATACAAAAGTCCTAATCTTCTGTGATTTATATAATCCACTAACGCATTAAACAAACTTTTGATAATATTTTTTCATAACTACATGTCCTCTTTTTTATTATATTAAACGATCAAGTAATGAGGTGTACACATGCATGTTTCATAGCAAACAAGATTACTGATACATCCTGCTCTCCCGGTGGGCTGTGTGTACTGTGCCTTATCAGTTATAGGGAGAAATTTATGAATAGATTCACTATTTCTGTAATCATTGTTTGTCAAAAACAAAGGTGCCGCTTCATAACGCTCCTGATTCAGATCGAGTTTAATCTTTGATTTAGTATATATATATATATGAATGAAAATAAATAAATGCTTGTATTCTATGCATATCCTGATTCACTCAAACCCAAAATAAACTAATAATAATTATGAAGTGCCCTAGAGATATATACTGAGTATGTTAAAGATACTTTAAAAATGTAGCTTTGGAAACCAAAACAATTTTTTTATACTACATGGGTAGCAATAGAGCTTATGGCCCGTCTGATGGTAAACGGTCACCGCAGCCTATTGACGTTTGCAACACCGTGTGTATCACTCGCGCGTTGCCGAACCGCTAGAGAACCTAGCATATACTCGTACATAACATTGACTAGTCCGCGAGACTAGACTAGTAGCGGCTATTACATTTTCTCGTAATAAAATGTCTGCTCTATTTTACTCCAAGGTATGGTTCTATATACGTGCCAAGTATAATCCAAATCCGTCCAGTTTTTGCGTGAAAATGTTACAAACAACATCACAAACTTTCACGTTTATAACATTAGAAGGCTGGTTACAGAGTAGAAGCACAATCAAAATGTTATTATTTATACGTCTCCATTCATAGTTTCCTAGATAAGCGTTACACAATGAACAATTGGAACCTTTCCAAAGTAATCACCAATCACAAACTGCTGTAAGTACAAGTGCATAGCGCATTTGTGTTAATTGTGACAACGGTGTAAGTTCTTGATAGTTAAGCTGTTTGCTCATGGAATAGTTAGATACGGTAATTCAACTTCCGTAACTTGAGATAAAAGGTATGTAGGAGACGTGTTGTCTACCGTAGACATAGTCATTGCTTGTAGCTAAACTAAAAAGATAGTGCATCATTTTGAAACTAAAACTTAGCACAACCTATGCATGGTATTGTACTTCTTTATTAATTTGAAATACTCTTCTACTCTGAATTACGTAGTTAAGTGTCAATTTCGGTTGACACGATGGTTGAAAACCTTAATGTCAAGCCACAGGTTGTTCGATTCCCACCGATGACAAACTTTTGAGTGTTCGTATCTGAATGTTAAAATGAAGTATCTATACTACTTTTTTATTTGATATAATTAAATTTCACATAAAGTATGCGTAGGTTTAATTTAATCAGATGGCCGCATTAAAAAGTAAATATCCAGAAAGGATGAGTAACGATTTTATTTTTAATTTGCAAAGAAACTGGAAAACACCGTGAAGATTTATAACATACATAAAAATGTTACTTTGGACAATTACCTTGGACTATATCTCGGCTTTTGATTACATTTAGTAGGCATATAGTCTATAGCTTTGGTTCGCTACTGTCTGCTGCTACCCCATACCATGCGTCATACTTGGGAACAGGTGCAACTAACGCAGCCTGTTCGACTTGGTCAGATAATAGTAATAACTTATTTATCTTCCCCATGAACAATAACTGAGTGTAACTATTCTATTTTCAAATGATTTAAAGGTTGTATTGTTTTCTCACCATTGAAATAGAGACGGTCTGTTAACGTAGTGAAAGTGTTATGTTCTGTGATCACGTTCGATTGGACTAAGACAAAAAAACCATAATCTTTGAAATGTACCATGTCGCATTGATAATGTTTGGGCATGGAGTTTAACTATAACTAATTTATTATTATTAGAAAGCGTCAGATACCTTAAATTGGGTCGGATACAGTGTCCACTGTCCAGTGGAATAAACAAAATGATTTAGTAAGATGCTATAAAAAGCCACGAATGTTTTGTTCGTTTTGACAACGGAATGCAAAAAGAGCATGGGAAGTTCAGATCCGCGGACCGAACGAAGAGTGGACCGAAACGACCAAAAACCCAAAGCATCAACCAAAACACATGAACAAATGAAAATGAATTATATTTTTAAAGGCATTTTTCGATTAAGTTGTCACAAAGAAACTTGATGCAATAGATTTGCTACACTATACTGCACAGATCACGTAGCGCTCCTACCTATCAATCAACATTATGGTTACGTTCCACGATTGTGTTGCAGGGGTCAATGGACTGTGGGGAATGTAAAATTTAAGCTATCACAAATCTAACGAACTAAATAACTGCAATACCACACGAGTTATTTCACTAGTGTAGTAACTCAGTAGGAAATGCAATTAGCCGGTGTGCACCAGCGATGCCTTTAACTCACTCAGGCATGTAACGCCTTATCTCTGTTGCATGTTTTTTCAATATGCTATCCCAGACAATCGTGTTGCTTTATCTGGCAATCAGAATTCTCAGGTATTTTTTTAATTCGCCCACAGTTCTAATTATTGTGCGGTTTCGTAACTAGCCAGTGCTTCTTCGTGTCAATTGAGCTACGAACACTCACGGCTACAGCGTTCGTCCAACGACTACCACCATTCATAAAAGTGAATCGCATTTATAGGATAATTTGATGACTAAATTAACAACTATGTATAAGTAAAATGATTCTAGATGAAGTCGAAATAATAGCTGAGCTATTACAGCTTATTCACAGACAATTTGAAGCTACGGAATAGTTTATTTTGCTACGAATTCGTAGCAGACAAAACCGATCTATTTTGCGACCTTTCTTACAAGTATTTTTGGCAGATGTTTACACGGCTATATTGGCGGAGTAGAATGGAGTCCGATTAGCTCATGATTGAGTTGTTGTATTCGTCGTGACAGTGTGTGCCTCTGTTACGTTGGTTGATTTTTTGCTGATTAGATTGTAGCCAACCCGCCTCGATTCGATTGGAGTGGTTTGGATATTTCGCGTGATTATCTACTCATTAAAATTTCCACTGATTCCGAGTTTCACTTCTTACAAAAATATTTGTTTTAAAAATTAAAAAAATACTTTTAAGAAAATGATATAATATCAGTCAATATTCCAATAGGTTTTCACCGTAAACTTGACTCATAACAAAAGTCGGTTCCATTAATTTAATACAACTATAATGCGAACGGAACCAAAATTATATATTAACTTCGTTATAGCCCGTCGAGTATTATGAAACCTTTTACCCAAATCACAATGTACGATTTCCTGAATTATACAAAATAAGGCGTGTTTCACCCCTCGCTCAGTTTTGATGTCTTAATGATATCGTACGAATGATGTATGCAATCCGGAAATACGAGCCGCGCCGCTTGCAATACCATTGAACACAGTTTTGTGTAAACAGTTTACTTTTGTTAATGTTACTAAAGTTTATTAATATGAAAATAGTTCATTTATTTACAAAAATAAATAGTTTAAACGATCTTTTATGAAGGGCCACGTTAAAGGTCGTGGGTTAGTTTCCAATCAGGACATACATTTGTGTGTACGAACATGTAGTAGTGAGTTTAAAAAAAAAATGTAGATACATCTTATATCAGTTGTCTGGTTTCCATAGTACAAGCTCTGCTAGGTTTGGGATTAGATGACCATGTCAGAAGAATGTAGGATAATAATTAAGATTAACATAGCATAAAAAGTACTTAAAAATTATTAGTTAATTTGTATTTTACCTACTACCTAGAATACTAACGTTCCTGTCTTTAGGCCAAAGTGATGCCTAATATTTATCCCTTAATATTCGAATTTTATAACATATCTATTGTAGGCTGACCATGAGTATGGTGTATGCGAGTGCTGAGGGTTGCGTGTTACAACAAACTATGGTATGAAGAAAAATTGTTGCCAGTTGTTTTAACAACGTAATTCTCTTTTATGGTGGCCGTTTATGGTATCAGTTTTGTGACGGTTTGAAAATTTGCCTCGTCTCGTTATATCATTTTGATACATTGTTAAAGTCTAGATACTAGCCTAGTACGTACTGGTTTATGTTACAGCTGAATTAGTATAATGAGCTGGAATGATTTCGAAAATGAAAAAGTTTCCAATAAAAGAGCTTGTAGTTGCATTTAGTATTGTCAGAATATAGCAACATTCTACAAAACAAAGGCTTGTTATTATTGCAAAATATTTATGTTTAAGTTCAGATAATAGTTATCTAGATTTATTCATTAGAAAATGTTAGTGCATTTTGAATCATGTTCTTACAAATACCATTAACCATTTCAACTTTAATTTTAAATATCACCTGCTAAGAATAACTTAGAACTATTGCTCATATTTAGTTTCCCAAATGGTTATTATTTTACTTTGTAAATATAGTACCAACTTAGATCCTTTTAAAAAGAATTGGCTAAGCCAATATAAAATGATAAACATTTAGAAATTGAAGGCTAACTGGTTGAGGTTTATTTTACGAGTGCAAACATAACTTTGTTTAGTTGTTCAATAAATCGTGACCACGCACTAGACGCCTGCAGCTAATCGCTCCTGTTGCCTCTTGTTCCATTGCTGATGCCTTGAAGCTTTAATCAACTTAAGGTTTTATGTATTTTATAACTATTTGATATAACTTTTATAATACTTATAACTGCTGCGTAAAATATAATCTTACAGTAGAGAGAGAGAGAGAAAGACGAGAAATAGAATAGATAGTTCAAGCAATTCTACTTACAGCCTTATTCTGTCTCATGGAATAGACATGTTACATTGAGGGACGAAAGACATGTGACTAAATGTGATAAATATGAAAGTAGATGGACATTTGACTAGAGAAAGACGCTAGTAGAAATGAATGCATTGTGTCAGGGATGAAATTAATGAGAATGTGGTGAATGCTGAGATGGCATAGAGAAATGAAGATATTGCACCAACCTTGTCCCACTGAATCATTTGATTTGGAACGGGTCAGGCAATGGTAAGGACTTAAAGCCTTACTTCCAGGATATTTTATTAAAAAAATTATGAGTGAATAATCGGTAATAAATTATTTTTATGGTATTATTATAGTAATATAACAGTATTTTTAAATACTTTGTATTACATAAAGATATTGTATATATATGAATTTGTAGGTAACAAAAATCATAGTAAGTTTTCATATTGTACTAAAAACGTAACAGCAAAAACCAAATGCATTGCTATTTTTATTTATGAAAATACGGAATCTCCAAGAATTTAATTTCTTTTTCAAAGACAATAAATTGATCATTTTAATAGACAACTTGATAGCACTTTAATGCGATTGCGTGAACTGTAACTGTAACAGCATTTAAGTAATTGATTAAATTAGCTTTTTTTCTTACGTACAATTAGCAATTTTCATTATAACTGGGTGAAATGTATGAATTGTTGTATACTGCGTGTTTAAACCGTCCGGTGCTCATCCATGGGAAATTATTACGACTAACCATGCATTCTATTTAATTAACATAGTTTGTTAGCAATTAGTTCAACAATTACTTAACAAAACTCTGATTAGTGACCATCCTTAATCATCTATTGCGCAATAATTATGGATTAAGTAAAAGGCTAGAGAAAAAAGTTTTAAGACATTTATGATTCATCTTGTTAACGCATATTTATGTTGCATATAGGATATTAAAAAAATAAGTACTTAAAGGGAAATAATACTTTCAGTCTATTACTTGTTACTTCATCATCAGCCTATTTCTGTTCACTGCTGGCCTCACCTATGGCATGCCACTGAGCTCGATCTTCAGATCTTTGTTTCCAACCGCTGCCAGCCAGCTTGCGTATATCATCGCTCCATCTAGCTGGAGGGCGCCCTACACTACGTTTACCAAGCCGTGGTCTCCACTCTAAAACACTTGTTACTTAGTGACTTGTAATTGTTCAAAAATAAATAAATAATTATTATATCATCAATTAGTGAATATAGAGCATCGTTGAATTTTTTATATGAAATAAAATTTAATTGCGACATTTTTCCCTGACTTTGTAGATTATGCAATTAATGTAATAACGTAATAGTGGCGCTTCGCAGCGGGGATCGTTACGATCATTTACGAGTTGCTTGAACAAAAAATAGTTCATTGAGTATCTAGTAAGTGCAAGGTCGAGAAGTGTCAACTACCCTCTGGCAGGTGTCACCATTGCGGACAGGCTTCGTTTACTTGTTGCTATATCTTATTACTACCATCTCTTGGTTTTACTCGCATTCCCGAGGGAAAATATATCTCTGGATTACAACAGCCTCTCTCACTGATTAGTGTAACTTTTATAAGTGAAATAATTGTTGGAATCGCATGAGTTTCGGAGATTACCTCCTACATCCAAACAAACATACGAACTTTACCTTTTGGTGATAATATACTCATAGGCGAGTAGAAAATTATCTTTTCAGTGAGTTATTTTTCTTACTAATATTATAAATGCAAAAGTTTAAGAGGATTGAGTTATGGATGTAGGAATTTTTATTACTCTTTCACGCAAAAACTACCGAATGGATTTGGATGAAACTTAAAACATAGATAGAGCATGGTTTTGGAATACGATTTAGGCTACTTTTTATCCCGGGAAAATACAACATCCCCCAGGAAAGCAGATGAGAGTTAGTATGACATAAAATATTAACTATAAATAATTTTTGCTTTTGAGCTGCTTATAACTGAAAAAAAATTAAAAAACTAGCTCAAGATGTCAATAAAACCCGTACCAAATTACATAATTCAAAATAAATAATCTAATGGTCACAGCTAGAGTAGCTTTTACCTCAAAGATAAATAAAACAATTGCTATAGAAGCAATTTATGAGAAAAGTTACTACTTATTTATAAAAACGTTTCGATTAATCATTTAGGTAGAAAAGTTACCCTTTTAATTAGCGGCGGGAGAGCATTCAATCTCACCATTCGGGATTACAAGCATTGAGCAAGGACTTAAGCGATTCAGAAATAATAATTCTTCCGCGTGTTATAAATAAGAAATAAAAGCTTGTAAAAATAAAGAACTTTGAAGGTACTAGAAGGTACCCAGACTTGGGAAAGGGGAGAAACCTTGTAGGATAGCTCTACATTGCATGCTATAAGATAAAAGTATCCAGCTATAAACAAAAAAAACATTCAAAATAGAAAAAGAAAAGCATTTTGGTAATTTTATAATATTAGTGCTTGTTGTAAATATATTTTTATAGATCGAATTCTTTAAACATAATGATAACTGATATAATTACAGCTATTTTCGGGATTTCACTTCATGCCAATATTCAATTATCAAAAGTAATACTTTCTAAATCAATTTTGTTATAATCTATTATCCCATTTCGTCATAATATATTATTTATTTAGCTCATATTAAGATGTAAAATCAGAAAAATGTATAATAATTATTTTTCTACTGGAATGTCAACTTAACTCGAAATCAGACCCGTCTCAAGTAAGAAGTAATGTACTAATTGGACTGTTTCCTTAGCTGGATCGTGGATGAAGGGAAATTAATGCCCCCAAGAGGATAAAAATGCAATTATTTTTCCCGAAAAATGGCTCGGAACGGCTGTGTCAAACTTTGTTTTGAGGGCAGGTGTGTCGAAAGAGTTGGCGGTAGTATTTTTTTATTTGGTGTGTACTTTTCAAATGTTTACTCTCATTGGCCCAGTAGTTAATGAATTAGGGACAGAGGCTGGCAACATTTTATACATTTTCAAAAACATTTCTGTAATTTGATCTCAATCCTTGGAATATCAGATAAGGCTGTCAAGTAGTGCTTCGCAAGAGGGACAGCCACTCGTATTTACTTTATTAAATTGATTTACAAGTGGGGTGGATATTACCAAATAATTATTCTGCATTTTAATTAAGGGCTATGAAATTTCTGTTCCCTTGAGCATTTATTCAAGTGGATGTATTATTACAATTATAAGTACTCAAATAAATACAGATATTAAACCTAGGAATATACTTTAGGAATGACTATTACCTAATATACCATGTGATGAAAAAATCTGACATTGTGTGAATTGTTGACAGGCCAATTGGCTTGGTGGTTAACGCTCTGACTGCCAAACCGAAGGTCGCAGGTTCGATACCCACCCAGGACAAACATTTGTGTGCATGAACATGTCTATTTGTTCTGTGTCTGGGTGTAAATATAAAAAAAAGTAGTATATCAGTTATCTGGTTTCCATAGTACAAGCTCTGCTTAGTTTGGGACCGGATCAGCCTTGTGTAATGTCCCAGGATATTTATATATATACGTATATTTATAAAAAAAATATACGGTTTAATTTTAACTTGAAAGAGACAGTTCAGGTGTTAAATTTGACTACAGTTAATCACAATTACCTAATTAAGTTTGTGCGTGTTTATTGCAATTACGTGCAAATACCTAACTATTTACGAACTTGAAGGCGTTGATCTCATAAATGTCCAAATTACGACTATGGCAATTATATACATTAGTATTATTTATTTCAAAGTTAGAAGATAATATTTTTATCGTACATAACGTATCACATATTACGTAAGAGGGTAATCATAACCTCAAATAGTCTGGTAGACCCCCACATCCCGGCACATCAGGATCAATTGAATGTGTAGCCTAGAACATATCAATCTAATTCTAGGACCTGTCAAATGTAATTTATTATACTGTGATTCATTATAATCTGTGCTTCGTTCGGTTATCAAACTGGTGTGCGGGTAGATATGATATTGTTTCTTATTTCTATTGGTTTTATATTAGTTTTTTTTATTCATAAAAGGTATCGTGGTAGCTTAATTTGTTAGTTCTACTGCCAATGTCTCAAGAAGTATTGGTACAAGAAGTATATCTACTCAGTAGAGTCTGAGATAGTAATTTTGTTCAGGTTTAAAATATCGGTGATTCTACACTGATTGTAGATATGCAAGTCCCATTAATAACAAACTAATCAACTAAGAATGGAGTTAAGTGACATCTACGTATTTGTAAACAAATTATGATGGAATAATAATAAATGATTGATATCGAATATGGATTCCACAAAGTCGCCTCACGTAGCAAGAAGTTTGATTTATTACAACAAATATTGCAAATCAACAAAGCCACAAATCTTCCAGATACTTACAGCACAAATAAATTAATATGGAAGTTTTCTCTGGACGCCACATCAAAAGAAATGGTCCGAAATGTTTGTGGTCAATTTATTTACTAGTGATTCGTTACGGTTTGGGCGGATACTTGGGCCGATGATAAATTGTATACAGTCGCTCATTTTGTTCAACGTTCCGATGCTATATATACAGCATTCTGGATTGTATTACCCGTGAAATAAGAGCTAAAATTGCGATTGTTTGTCCTACAAAGGTTGAGAAGTATTACAGAAAAAAGAATTTCAATTTGAGCCCTGTATAGATACACCGTAAAACCATTTTGCGGTAAATACTAACTAGCATCTACTGTGGGATTTCGAATGACACTGCAGGTTGACAAATGATTACCAGTCACAGTTCAACAGTTAATTTGTATGTAAATATTATTTTATTTGTTTCTATTTATTCAGAATGAATTTGTTTTTATTTAATCTTGAACCATGAGACCCGAAGACCTGATAAGGTAAGGTGTATGAAGAGCTTTGTAAAATATAGTTTCCAGGCCATTTCCAGAATTATAGTGTTCTTGAAGGGACACATTTCAATGCAGCTAATAATAACAAACATTGAATAGAAGGGAAAATAAACGCTAAATTGCACTCATTTACTGGGTCGCGACGATCAATCATGGCGGCCAAGTCATCAGCCGGTTCAAATGTCAAACGAACCTAGGGTGGTAATAAAAAAAGAAAAAACTGTGTTGCCATTATTAAAAAAGTGACTGTGACTTTATTTCCATTGTCGATTGCCGATTCGGGATTATTAACTGACTTGCATATTTTTTTGTGTTCTAATATTGATAGATTGGTTTTTTCAAGTAGGTGACTTTTGATTTTGTTGCGTGTACATGCCGCCGCCATCGGTACCTTCGTGGTAAGTGCCACTGATTACAATATCTATGAGAAAAGTATTTGTGTCAAAACAGCGCAAAGCGATAGTCATCGGTGCTGTTCACACGCGAAGTGAAATGTATTGTCTGTACCCACAGAACTACCACTTTATTCATTGTTAGTTATGATTGTTCCGTTTCAATCAATTATTAACCGCATTGACGATTTCAATTCACATTACAATCTGAACATGCCACATTTCAATATCTGCATAGTTCTTCATAACTTGGTCGCTGACCATGTGTCGTGTAGGTACACTTATTGGCGTGCCCTCGTTATTATGAAATGATGTTAAGGGAATTGGATTCAATTTGACGGAATTGATTTCCTTTAATTTTACGATTTCGTTTGCGTGATCTCGTCCGGTAATAATGTAATAAATTTGTCCATTGGGAGGGGGCTTCTCCGTATTATAATGACTCAATATTAATCTGTCTTTATTGGTCGAATCATTTGTATAGATATGTTATAGGTTGACTGTTTATTAATCGAATACATTAATATGAATGTGCTTAGTGTCCTAGTAGTCCAACCAGTTCATCAACAGATTAATTGGTTGATGAGCTGCTGACACACAATGGATGCAACTAGTTTGGGATCGTTTTTCGTGAAGATCCATAGAAGATGCTTCATATGTTCAACACTAGAATAATTAGGCTCGGTGCTACCTTGAAAAACCATCTGTTTATCCACTAGTGGAGATTACTTCTAGTATTGACGAACGACCAAACGCCGTATTACCTACTCGCAAAGGCACTCTAAAATCTTTCTAGAGATTATAATTTTCAAAATGTTATTAAAGCTATTAATAGCACCTTAATGTATCACTAAAATATGTGCTATAATTATTATAAACGAGGTATGTAGTTGAGTTGTAACAGCGTTTACCCATAAATAGATATGAAATTCAAATATGGAATGAACCGTTGTAGTGCGCTGCAGCAGTGTGCGAATACAAACACCAGAGAGATCGCGTGCAAGCGCACAATATCATCGGAGTCAAGCCGTTCGACGCTACCCCATATTTTAACAACTGTCCTAATACATCTTGCAATGTTGTTTTTAACTGTTTTTGCCACATTATTGTTTGATCTTTTTTGACGTGTTTGCTTTTAATTTTTGTTATACATTTTGTAGCTTTTATCCCTTCCACGGAGAAATTATTTTGATCGATTGCGAGAAATATTGACAACGAAATATAATTTCATTATGTATTATAATGTAACCAAACAGACATTTTAGATCGGTGTAACTACAAAAAATATAGGTCATAACCAGTCATAAAACCGTGCATGTAAATTTATCTGTGTCAATTTCCAATGTAGAAAGACAAAATTTCATTGAAATTTAAAGTTTTCAACGAATTGGATCGATTTTTTTCTTCATTTCAGGTGCCTGTCAATGAAAGCGCCAGACAGGTATGTCGCTAACTCACTCGCACCGCGCGTTCGGTTACGTTCGGCCGGGTTCGGTTACGTTCGGGAACGTTCGGACGGGCTCGGCCGTTCAACCGGTTACTCGCAGGCTAAGGGGGTAGCCTGGAAGACCACACGATACACCCGCAACGCAGGATATTTAAGCACAGTATAATTTTCCAACAAAATTGCTTATTGGTGTGTTTTTTCTATTATTTACAATTTATTGTTTCTGCAACTTTCCATCCCTACAAAGGTAGGTTCCATTTCATCTTTTATTGGAATCTAAAATTTTACGATAATTTTCCTAAATGCTTGAATGGTCCTTGAATCAGTCTTTATAAATTCAATTGCATAATGTCTCAGTGGTGTGATTATTTTACTGTATCTTAATGTAATTGGAATTATTGTGGGTGAAATGTTAGTTGTCGTTGTTTTGGTTCCAGGTTACACCCTAGCTCAGTATTTACTCATTAAATGATCCTACAATCACAGATAAATTTACAGAGTATATCTTGTGTAGCTATAATGAATGCGTTAGATATTTATGTTAAGTGTTATAAGCATGATCGTGTGTGTCTGTTATTTTTATTTAAACGACGTGAAAACATTTTCTCTGGTAAGTACCTAACAAGAGTTTCACCATACACAACCAAAATTCTGGTCGATCGGAATGACAAAAAATAAAGCTTTTTCAAATGCTTACATCAAAATAACTCTCGTATTTCTTTTATACTTATATCTCTCAATTTCCGCATGACCGATAACGAGACCAAAAACCGATCTAATGACAAATGCGTAATCATCATGAAATCGTAAAGGATTTAACGCCTCTGTTGGCACACTTCTTTTGTTGGCGTCATAAAGCCGGCCATTAACATGTTTGATAAAATGTTGGTCGAACAAAAAGAGACTGTTGGGCTACCGTGGGCTCCCCACTGAGAGGCTCATTGAGGAATGATGCCTGCTGCGGTACATACAATAGGATACTAAGGCACTGAATGCTCTGACCGTGTTATGGTTGATAAGTGCTGTACTTGGAGACTCTTACTTTCGTTCGCTATGTATCGTTGCTTATCTTCTCAGCTATTTAAATATTAATTTGATCGATTTTTTTACAGTTATGATAGCCTTCTAAAATATCTTCAAACATCTATAGTAGTATTTCAATGTACGAACTCTTAAGATTTTTAGGTATCTAAACAAATTGGTACATAGGATTTTGTTTGCAAATGACGTATGGTGTATTTCAATGTTTTAAGAAAGAAAATCACCCTTAGTTGGATGTATTAGGGATTAATAGTTTGGAGAGGACACGACATTTTTAATTTGTCCTTTTGATGTAGGTACCTACATTTTTTTTATATCGATGGTTTTTAATTCTAAATTCAGAACATCTTTTTCTAAAATCATCCCAAATTTATTCAGTACAAGTATAAACTAGGTAGGAATGTCTGTGTATTTGAAGAAAAATATATCAATTTTGGTGTTTGGTCTTTCAAAATTGCATCACTTTTGGATGTTTTCTTTTCTTTCAAAGTAATGTGGAAAATAATTATACCGATTTTAAAATGAGACTTGGTATCTATTCGCAATGTTTATACCCAGACTATCACTCTGCATAACTTCATTTTGTCACGGAAAATAATCACCTTCAGAAAGCTATGTTTTGCAAATGTAGTTGTAATATCAAAAACCTTATTTTAGTTTAAAAAGAAAATACGTCAGCCAATATCAAAGCTACCTATCATCAAATAGAATTCAAATTATACGACTTCAAAATCATTCAAGTTTTTATTTTATTATAATCCTGCGCATCATTTAGAGTATTAAGATAAAAAGAGAAACTACATCGATTTAATTCCTACGATATACTTTAAAGTATTAATCGATTCCGCTTCACATATTACTATTGTGATTGTTCCGACATTGAAAAGGTTAATACCTACTCATATCCATGTGATCAATATTCTAATAGATTTAGATGGTAGATGCTCTGAGACGTAAGTGGAAGTTAAATATTAGATACTTATTCAAGAGCAGAGAAAACTATTGACTCGACAATAGAAATGTTAAAAGTAAAACAATGGTATTCGTATAAAAGACAATTATTGAGCATAAACAGAAATGTTTTCAGTAAAACAGTCGACAGGCAATCACAACAAAGGGTCCGTTTACATTCTAACGCCTTTTAAACTAACAAAGGCGGAATTCAAATAAACACTAGGTAAATCGTTAACCCTTTGACCGTCCGTGGGCAATTTTCTCTTTGGAATACGGAATAGAAATGATTTTGTAAAGGGTCCCGGTCCTGACACCCCCGACGCTAGTGGTCCTATTCTCAAATCACTCTTAATTAGATGCTCGTTGCTCTACTGGTTAAGTATATATTCAATAGAATTTCAGCCACAAATAGCACCATTCAGGAATTATTATAGTAAAAAAATGGCATTCGTAAATTAATTTATCGAGCAACATCAAATTCTTTTAGGAATTCACGGACCGTATAAAATTATTGTGAAATTGATTTCAGTGCTATTGCTAAAAAAATATTTAAGTAGTGTCTCTCTACTAGCAAAAATGTTTTAAAATGTTATAATAAGATCTGAGAGCTAGAAGCTAGAAGTTTTGTTATTGACAAAAGAAGTCTTGCTTCATAAATACGTTGGATAGTTGTTGATGAAATTATAATAATTTATTATTGTAAAATTACTTTACCGTACAATAATAACCACGAATCAAGCGATAATATAACGAGCGATATACGTATTGCAACCCTTTAGTACCTACAGTTTGTTTGTTGAGTAATACGAGGTGTCCGACTCCGACTGTGCCATTTGAGGACTATGAGAACGGTGTCCTTTGCGTTTTAATTATGACCTAAGCTACTTGTTTCTTTCCACTTAATAAAAAACGCTCAGAAGAGTATTCGAAAATTGTTAGTTAAGTATTTAAGCAAAAGAAGATAACGCCGTATATTTTACATTAGAAATCATTAACAATGAAATGATTGGGCGGATTTAGATGCTCTAATCCAACAGCCATAAATGCTTATCCATAAACGAAGGTGTGGTCACATCTCAATGTCAATCGGCTTTGATGTCGCCGCCTCGCGACGCCCCGCCCGCCCGCACACTGCCCCCGCGCTCACGGCGATTTGAACAATAGGTATTCTCTTAACACCTTGCCTGACCACTCATTGTTTTATCCCATACCATATTATTATCAATCCATTGGTACATCTATGTTCATATTTATAGAGTTAAAATTCTGTAAGCAAGTATTATTGTAGCTTTTATAATGAATATCATGGAACACTGGTTTCAATTTGATAGTTATTCTATTTATTTATATGCACGTGGAGGCATTGAATGAGTATAACATTTGTCCTTGTACCCACCTTGGTAGTATTGGAAGTAGTAAAATAATTTGTCATAGTCCGGCAGTACATTGGACGGTGATTGGTCAAAGCGTTAACAATCTATTCAATTGTTAATTTATTACGGTCTCTGTTGAGTGTAATTGAAGGTTTCGTTGCAGAGTAGTGACTACTACAAACTTTTAACAGTTTGATACGATACAAAGAAACGGGGAATGTACTTGTGCGTACACCAGACTCGTGAGAATTATATCCACAGAAGTGTTAACAGCTATTGAAAATTCTTTCACATGGTGCACATGTTTAATGAGCCCGATTGCCAATTATGTCATGAATGGCCGGTGCGTTGCTCTGGTCACTAACCACACTCACCCACTTGCGCGCAGAGGCGTGATGAGAAACGGAACGTGAACTTTCCCTCTCATCACAATACCCCAAGTGCTCATGTTACGTAACACTCGACATCCCTGTTCCTCTTATTGCCACATCTTCACGTGAGAGCGGGTCAAACGTAGCCCGTAAACGGTGTCATTGAGATAGGAGTGATCATTAGGTACATTCTACAAACAAAAACAAACATTAATTACATTACAAGCCTACATTTGTCCATTATTTGCGCTAATCTACAGTAGACAGATACAAACACTTCGGCGATTAAATTAAATCACAATTTAGAGCTATCGGTAGCTATTTGCGCAGTAAAAAGAAATGTCCAATATTTACAGTCTATATTTCAAAGTGTCTGAAACAAATGAATCTATAAAATTAATTGGACAAGTAATCGAAAACTCAGAAAGAATTTCTTCATCTCTGCTTTGGGGGAGCGGGAAACAAATGAGGGGCGGACATTGAATAATTCGATTTCCTTATTTGCGCCAATCAATATCTTATAATGGAATTCGATATCATGTTCAAAAAATGACTATTGACATTATTAATTGAAACAATTTTATGCAACAACTACTTTGAGCATTCATTAAAAGTTGCAACATTAAATGTGAATTCACAACACAAATTATAAGCACGTACAAATTATCAGTATGGTACTATAATCTATTTTCTCATAATTGAAAGCAGGTGCAAGTCCACAATAACTAAATTTTAAAAGATCCCCTAAATAGTTATAGGGTGGCATCGCTTGAAGCTTTGCCGTGGAGATGAGGAGACGCCGACGGTTGCAGACATCTCACTACATATAATTGCATTTGCTACCGAGCTCGCTGACGTTTCCTCCGAAGTATCTACTGCTTGCAGCATCATATAGACAATCGAGTTAATAATACAAACCACCCCTCGAAATATGTTACCGTTGATGAGAATATTCCGCTCCTTGATTGACTTTAAGGTATCGCTCAAACTAATTCTTGTAGCAGCCAGGAAAGTTATTCTAGATTAGCATTTTCATCTCCAGCATTGTTGCCTTTTATGAGGTTCACATAAACTTTGAATCATTTATACCAAAAAAATAATCTTAAGAAGTTGATAAATATGTGAAACAAACAAAATCATATTTGAAATCCAATAAGTATAACGCAGAATCTGATTAATTAACAAGGATACTCAGTTGAAAATAAGCCTATATTAAATTTGGTCCGTAATACTGTCGGGTACTTATTTAATTCCGGATATAAAATTTCTGTGATTGAGCCCCAGCGGGAGGAGCTGAGGGGCGTGAATTCCAACAAAATTAGCACCAGGGGTCGAAATAAAAAAGCGAAGGAAAAATTTAATGAACAGGAAAATGCTCCTTTTTGCAGCTATTTCATCTATTTATCTACATTGGGATGCCCATTACCTTGCTAAGAGAAAAGTTTACATTTTTAATTTAATGATTCCACTTTGTGGAAGTTGGGCGGGTTTCGGCGAGATCTTAATTTGGGGATTTCTGAGGCGTCTCGTTTTGTAAATATTATTCCTTTAATAAGACCTCACGTCGAGGGGGTGCCTGCTGAACTCCGTGATTACGACTCTCTTTGCAAGCTTCATTTTGGACCTCGTCATTTTGATTGGCGCTAATGAAATTTTTCTTACTCTGTGTGCCATTTTCTTGTTCTTGACAGTATAATTTTCAAGGGACTCGAATCACATCGTGTTGCGTCAGAAACACACCCTCAAAACATTTATAAAAAGCAATTGCGACATCCGAGTCGCTATTTTTGCCATTATCGTTTATGTTTTTCACTTTTGCTAATGCAATTTCTTACTTATCTCTTTCCTGAAGTTGGAGTGCGTGTCCCATCTGTAGCTAAATTTCTAAATCGTAAAGTCCCAGCTGCGTTTGCGTAGGCGATGACGTTTCGCTTTTAGCGGCTGTTTTAAAATTGAATATTTGATGGTGTATTCCCTTCTGACGAATCTGCGGCGGCTGGTTAGTACCGGATTCCGAGGCAGATAATTTTTTGAATGTCTCTGTTAACGACCGCACACGTTACCCTTAATCCCCGTGTTCCACTTGGCGGTGTTCATTTATATTTCATAAACTTATGATGTTTCTTCCCCATCCATTTTAAAGTTGTAGGTGGAATCATTTATTTTTATAGAGAATTTCTATGACTTAGGAGATCATTTAACTAATTATATATTTAAATTATTAAAGGCATAATCAGTAGTCTTATTTGATAACTGAATTTATATTGATCATTCCAATGACGCTGTTACATGCATTATTGGGTAAAAGTAAATCTATCTGAAATAAAGCATTCGTAGGGAGCCGCGGGCTAGTTTTATCAATACAACTGCATTTGCACGTTATCTATCAGAGAACATGGCAGCACAGCACTCGAAGGTTCCCATAAACACAAATGGTTACAGCTTAGTTCCTTTCTAATTACGTAGATAAGCGATTTCAATAACGGTCGCTTTATCACAATCATATGTTTGGAATCTAATTGGAATTTTGCATGTTGATATGCTTTACTCATCATTGGTCGATATTATGTTTGCTTTCAGATATTGATAGTTATATTTCATATGTTTCGTTTTTATTAGTGATAACATCTGTAATAAACCATACTTCTTGTAAAAATCAATAGTTAATTACGAAAAACTTCCATATTGTGTTTGTTTGATAATAACCACGTTTTTTTCGTTTATCAGCAGTGATGTCTGTCTCGGATTGTTCATGCAAAATCAACAAAATACGATAACAAAACTTGTTAGTGAAATATTCACATGATAATGCGGCCTTCAAATGACATGAAAAAGGAGGCTAGTAGTCGAATAATTTTAATTTATTTGCTGTGATGAATTCTAAAATTCATCTTAGTAGCTACTTACTGTGTTATGAAAACTGGGCAAAGATGTGTTTGAATCGTGCACAGTGGGTTCCTTGCTTACATTATCAAAAAAACTTAATTTTGTAATGTGTTAAAATTAATTCGGGAATCGACCAGTGTAACAGCTCGGCTTAGAAACCGGATGCCTTAGTTTCGATTTGCCAGATCATCCAAGGTACAGTTGATGTTGCTTTGTCACTTATTATTACCTGTACACCGGGTATGGTTTAGTGAGTGGTAATGGTCACCACATGTCAAGTTGGTACTTAAATATCTTCGCTGGAATATGAGACTCTAAACTGAGACCTCTACCTCTGCGTATCTCATCGGCAATAATAATGGTAAAGATAATAATTTCAGAATTATACTAATCTAGACTATTCACATTATTTGGCTCCCATTGGAGATAAGGTAGGAAGGCGATCGAGGATTCCTAAATTAAATAAGGTCTTTCAATCAAAATGATAGAATTTTGTAGTAAATGTAAAATATAGCTGGGCTAAAGAAATCCTCACTATAAGGGGTCCTATTATTTTACCAATATTTAGTCCGCAGGCCAAAACTAAATTAAAAAAATGGAGATCATTCAATTAACATGTAAGCACCTGTCAGAAATATAGGCGAACTGTTGTTTTACTAAATTAATTCTTCGACGCGAGGTAGGATCCAATTTGTCAAAACTATGACCACATTAATACATCAGGATGCCAAATTTGCATTTAAACGTTTACGATAGAAAGATAATTTAGGAAATTACAGTTATTTTAATAGAAATTATACTCTGCGTTTTATATAGTGGGGTCGATAGGGGTCGGCTTTTTTACGAAAACATCTGTTGTGTGTAGCGTATGAGTTTTTTTGTTATTTTAAAAGGAGACATGATGGATCAGTTTCAACACGTATTCGTCGGTTCCTTTGTTGCTTGGTTTATGGCTTTGTAATGTGTTTCTTTGTTTGTTCAGAATGTGTTACAGTCGCTTCCGAAGTTTGTGAAAAAGCAGTCGAGTCGTATCTAAATGATCTATGAAATTCTAAATTTCAGTTTTAAGAAAAAAAATATAAAAAAAAACCTACTGTTTCTTTAACGAGTTTTTACAGAGCTTACTTACTTAACTATCTATAATACCTACTACATAATAAATGAGCTGCCATTCCACAACTATAAAATGGATTAAATAATATCCAACGTATTTTTTTGTTATAAATGGATTTTTTACGCTACTTTAAAGGATTCAAAGCTGAAATTCAATTACTAGCGGATTATGTGACAAAACATTTTACAATTGCTCTAAATGCGTGAGCGACACAAAAGGTGATAAAAAATGCTAAAAGCATCATCACGAAAACTTTTGTGTAAGTGTGGGAGTATCTAGTTTTTGAGAGTGCGCTTTACAAACCACCGTTGCGTGTTTTTAAAATAGGATTTAGTGCAGATTGCCTCGACGACGTGCTCGGAGATCGTATAATCTTATCTTTTGAATGAAAAAGGATCGGTTTGTCGGTGATATTTCAAGTGATATTGGTACCATGTGACTATATGTTTTTACATCATTTTATGGCTTCGTACCTTTAACTTTTTATCTCGTCTGCGTATGCCTCTTTCGTATCTATGCAACTTCTTTTCGTAACCTAATGAGTGAACGAGTGTACAGTAAACTGAATGGCGGGCGCCCGCCATCCGTAAAACAAATATGAAAACACACCTAATCTCGCGTTGACAAACAACTCAAGATTTTTGATATTTGTCATGTCTTCAAATATGAAAAATATACTTATTATATGTTTAACAACCAGTCATTATGTCATTTATTGACCTTGTAGATTTAATAAAAAAATAGTTACCGAGAAATTGTCTTGAGTATAAAAAAGTACAGTCGGTAAGAAAAGTCACGGTGGCAATTAGACTGTGTTGAATAAATCACACAATACCGACTTAGACCGAATGGGTCCGAATAATTACGAATGCGAAACGAATGCAAATGTTTATTTACACGCAACTCCGAGGGCTCTTTGCGACGAACATTCGTGAGATTGCAGATAGAGTTATAAAACCTGTTCCAGGAGACTTTTCTAAATAAACAGATACCTACATAGGTATCCTAAAAGGAGTCAAAAGTCATACTGACTACCTGTCTGCTTTAAACTTAATTCAAATGGGTTGTCTTTTGTATGAAAGGGTAACAGACTTAAAGATAAACAAGCAAACATACTCAATCTATGGGTTTGCTATATTTTGACCGTCTTCGTTCCGTCATGGGTAAAAAGGAACGAAATTGTTTTAAAAAAATGTATTTGCCATGTCTATATTTTCTTAAGCCCAAATACACTCACGTTTGAGCTAGGATTGGCACTCAACATGCGACCACTCAATCATACGTCGACACCAAGTCGTGACTTATAAAACTCGCTTTTAGTTGGCTCATCTTTACTCAAATCCATTTCAAATGTTTAATGCAGCATTTGCGATTTACTTACAACGTATTTCTTCCCCTAGTAATCAAACATTTGGACAAAAATCCATCTAATTTTATTCATAATGTATCCATTTCCTTTTTACAAACAAAATAATAAAGGCACATTTATAGCGGTTACAGAGAGGCGAAAGTGTATTGCAATGAAGTATAGAAAAAAAGAAACGAGCGGGAGTTTTGATTGATCACCGACTCGGAGCTACTTTTTTGTGTGAAATTAAAAACACGAACTGAGCATGCGTTGGATTAAAGAGGAATTTCACCCGGCCAATAAGTAGAGGGAACTGAGCCTTTGTTCCCGAAAATACATTTTTATATTAATTTAATTTTGTAAGACGCAATTTTAGACATTGATTTCGCATTACACAAATAAATAGACCCATGTGACTCGATTCTATTCTCATCCACTGATTCTTAGTGATTTACAACGATTTGTATTTAATGGTATCCATTAAAACACTATACTGCGTTAATAAAGTTACATTGTACCTCAACCAGGTATTTAAACATACTTATGTAGGTATGTTTATGTATTAGTATTACTGAACCGAAATGAACATGAACAGAGAAACCGCAAGTGTACCGCAAACGAGTAATTAAAGCATCTATAATATATTACATTATGCATCCGAAATTCATGGGAGTCTTAGTCGAAATGTTAACTGGAATAGATGGGGAGAGATGTGTAACACCCAATACCGCAAAGGTAAAGCGTAATAATAGAAGCTATTTGGAGCTTTATGAACGATCAAAATTGCAAGAGCACGTGTATAAAATACACTTTGCAAAGTAGATTTAAATTTTAATACAAAGCTTTCAGTCGAGGGTCGTAAGTAATGTCTCAAGGTTGGAAACAAGTGGAAGTGCGTACCTTCCGCCTTTCCTCCGGTTCAATCATCCATTTGAGCCGGCTGAAAGTGGGTAATATGGTGACAGGATCTGCAATGTTAAAATTAATCATTATCCCATTTATGAATAAAAAATCTCTTAATGATTTTTAAGATGCAATCTAGTGATTGATCGTATTCCAAGTTGGAGATGAAATCCTTAACATAGGAAGATATTAACTAGATCATCTTTATATTCATTAAAAATAAAATAAAAATATGTGTTAACGGAAATTGGAGGCCATTTTTTAGGATCTCCCTAAGGAATATCCATGCTAAGTGTTCGGGTTTCAAGGCTCAGGTGTCGACCTCGGACGATTTCACAAGACAATGCTTAATAATTTCATTTCGCCATTACGGCGGCCATCTTTGCGAGTCACAGTTAGAGGGCATCGGCGCACCCCTCCACGGCAATTTGCATTGTAACTCGGACCACGTAGAAGGCCCTAACTGCCATACCACCACCTCCTAACTCTTGAATATATAATTTTGTTGCTTTTATTAACAGCAACTTTGCGTGGGAATTGGCGATAGCCTTCCGCCGCGACTGTTTATTGTGGACGATAACTTGCTAGATTTATTTTATAGTTCACCAAGAGACTTTGTCCCGTAAGGGTTGGTTCGCGGTTAACGCGCAACATTTTATATTGCCAATAAAAAGGGCCGATGCATGGAGCCATTAAAAAATTTGTTGGATTTATTTGACAGCTCGCTTGTTTTGTTAAAATGTTTATTGGTTCCCGTTATTACAATGTTGCTTAATTTAAACTCTTAGTCATAATTAAAATAGTGGATTTCCAGTTCGATGGAATCATAACTGCTTAATTTCATATTTCAAAGCAAACGTAATGGAAATGGTAGGGAAGTTGAGACAAACAGCGCGGTGTACCTAATAGATGTAAATGTAACCATAATTGCTTTCCCGACCCGGGCCTTAATGTAAAAGTTGCCCAAGACTGTTATAGACTTAAAAAGTTTGTTTTGGTGCCTATAAATTAATGTGTTTGCATGTCCCCGTTGCCGTTTAAGATCATTTTATAACTTTCAGTTTGCTCGAATACTTTGCAGAGCGAACTGATTCCTTAATTGTTTATTTCTTTATTTTTGCAACAAAATTGTTTTATGATACCTAGTATTGTGTTCAAGCTTATGATATATATTTGAAAAAAAAATCTAAATCCACCTTTTTTTTGTTTATCTGTTGGCTGCATATGGAGCATTAAAAATTATAATATTATTATAAGTAATATATTATAATGTAAAACTTATACTTATTTATCATATAGGTCATCAAGTCTTTGTGTTTAAATAAATTCTGATAGTCTAAAAAAGTCGTCAGCGGGGAAATCGTGTCGTATAAAGTATCAACGGAAACGATTTAGGAAACGCGGAAATATCGCGGCACGCTGCGTCCCGGTGCGGAATAAATTGTGCTCCTAATTCTAACTGTGACTTTTAGGGGAATGTGTAATTCCATTTCGTGTTACCAACTCTTTTGGGGTCTGGAATATCGACATTTATGGCTTGTTAAAAGTTTTCTTAGAGAAAGTTTTGTTTTTCACTTTATGATATAGGAGGTAAATGCTACGAGTATTTTCCATTAACTGAAAGTAGTTGATACAAATTATTATATGGCCAAGTACCTATTCAATTCATTCAACAATCCATAACTAAAAGAAATCAATCTTCGATGCCGTCACCGAAGCGATCATTGGAATGTGACCACAAAGAATTGAATAAAACGGACATTTCTTACAAAAATGTGTATCGAACTTTACAATTCTGTGGCGCAACTAATCGCTTAGTGACACAGCCCAAATCACTTGTAGATCCCATTGCTATGGGAAAGCGTTAAAAAAGTCGTACTGCTTAATAGATTTTTAAATAGTCTAAGTTAATGGGCAAAAAACGAGCAATCCGAAATAGAATTATCATTCGTTGCTAACTTAACATTTTTTATTGTCGTACAGGTAGGTACCCTGTTGATGTAAGACTTGTTCTTTTGTGTCAACATTAGATTTTTAGTCGAATGTATTTAATTAAAAAATATGTTCTCGTCAAAAATCGATTAAAAGTTTTCTGTAATCGAATAAACCGCCAAGTGAAACAGTGAAATGTGTCGCGTTTCACCGGCATCGAGACAAGTGCCATCAATCGTAGTGGTATCGATTCAGACGCGCGTCGCGATGAATTATCGAATCTATTAACTCGCGAGATTACCGGATTCCATGAAGAGAACGTGACTATAGAAACAGCCAGACGTGACATTTTTTATCTATTTTTATTGTACCGGTTCTTCTTTATCATTTATTTTTCTGCTTTAATGGTGATTATTGTAAAGTTTTGCGGGGTGTTATCCTTTTGTTTTTTTTTTTCAGTATATGTCTTAAGACTAAGGATTTTAGATGTCAATCAAACTCATATATTAATATCCTAAAAAGTATCGATTTTAAATCCAATTAACAATGCATTCGTTGGTGTGCTGCAATTTTTAGATAACAAAACAGTAGATTTTTTGTCTCGTTTGTTGTCGATCATCACGAACCAGGCTTTCGTCGTGAGCAGTTTCTACCGCATGCAATAGTTGTTATCTATGCTGCATATAACGTTCATAGTGTGCAACTGCAGTTGGTCATAAGTTTCAATCATCATTCTGTAAATGTACCTCTACTTAGTTATTTAATGACAACTGCTAGATTTGACATTTCCATGTTTATTTTTCTAAATTGTTTATTTTAGTTTTATGTTCAAAAGTTACAATTAGATAATAACCAACATAAAAAATAACTCTCAGTGTAAATACTTGCTTAAAAAGTGTGATCTACAAAGCGTGTAAGTGAAAAGAATAAATCAATACGCGCATATACATACACATACACGTAACACAATTACAAGTTTTTTTTATTTGCCACAGTCGTAACGATCGTGCAAATAAAAAGGAAATGTGGAGCGTTTAATTAGTTAATTAATTTTCTGTCTGCAAGTTCCGAGCTCTACGGATGTCGGCATGGAACAGACGATTTGTACTAATTATAACGCGCGAGCGACGCGCGACGCGATTAGCTTTCCACTACGAGACGCGAACCGAGTTTCTGTGCAAACCGCACTCACAACTAAAAATGACTACCAATAAACATCCTTTGAAATTTTTGCCTTGGAACAGATTTTGAATCATATTAATTTTGATTTATTTCACTCTAATACAAATATTTATAGAGTATTGAGATCTGGCTCGCGATCCGTTTTATCTGCCGTAAAATACTACATTTACCTGTTTGCTGACGTACTATGTAACTTCAGGTACTGTATTTAATGGATCTGTCAAAATGGTGCATGCATCGTAGCGTGTTCACCGGATTGTTGCACTGCTATGTCTATATGCGTAGATATATGATCTAGTAACAATAGCTCATGGTTCTTATAGGTACGACCTACTACTACAATTAAAAGCTAAAATTGTTTAAAAATTTATTGAATAATTAAAAGCAAAAAAGCTACGTGACAAAGTGAACACGTGCACAATTGTGTGTATGTGTAACCTTACACGTGATAGAACAAAAGCTTATGACAGGCGGACAAGTGTCAATATCCTCGATGGAGCAAGAGCGGCATAAGATGCCCGTATGCTGTCAGCTTGCACTTCATTCAACGAACATAATAGCACTTTACGTGTTGTGTGGGAATGCGAAATGTTTGGAACCAATTCATTAAAACCGACTCTCAATTTGTATGAAAGCAATCAAAACTGGCGCTAAATCATTCTCCAATAATTGTACCCAATCGTCGTCAGCACCCAAGTTAATCGGACAATCTAAACGCTCTTAAAATTAACAACAAACTTAATTATAGAAAAAAGCGTAGCACAGCTACCGTAGAGTCGCAGACCAAATGCGGAATAAATATACCGTTACAAATTACATCCTAAAAAAATTGTTGGAATTGAATCCAAACATTTGTCTCTTAACGAATCGTGTCGCGGCGGCATCGACTCAAAGCGGCGTGATTCGGCAATTCCGTTCCATTTTCAAATGCTCGCTGCCCATTCGTTCCCTTGGCTACGCCTACCTAATAAATTAGATGCCTAGCGTAGCACACCGCATAGTTACAAACTAATGAAATCCCGAAAAGATCTCAACCCATTTTCTTAACAACTTTTCCGAAAGAGCAACCGCCTTCAAAGATTTTACCCCGAGAAATAATTCCGCTAATAACGCTCAGCGCTCACACGGGTATGTTATGCAACCATAGGAATTTCATTAGATACACACTCGTCTGTTTGTTAAGGAGCTTTCCATTGCTAAAAGTTTCTTGAGGCGGGTATAATTCCTTTGTTTGTTGTTGGGGGTGGCGCTCCCGCCTCACCCACTACGTTTTCTAAGTCATCGGGTCCAATTATGCCCCTTTGTAGGTTTTGATATGTAAATTCGTGATTTTATTAAACAAACCGTGATGCCATTCGAGGGCAGCGAGCCGGATTAATAGCTTCTTCAGATTTGTGTAATCGCTTTCTCTTAAGACAACATCGGAGGTAATGCGCGAGGGACCTATTCACTTTTAAGTGCGTTATCCAGAAAATGTTCGTTTGATGATCCAGTTTAACATAGATATGGGGGTCAAACAGCTTTGTGACGCATTACGAAGTATAATTGATAATATATTATGACCTAAGTGGATTGTGGGTATCTACACACACCAGCCAGACATCAACGCAAGGGCAAAACTAACAGAACTTTACGATATCGTTCGATTTCCAATCTATAAAAACCTACCCCAAAACAGTCACAACGTAAACCGACAAATTAATCTGCACATAGAAACATAAAACGAACGTTACCGCCGAAACTACCCATTCGGTTTAAGCTTAATTTTTACCCCAGCACTATTAATAATTTACACGGGATAACGCCAACGTTTGCGCCATATTACAACGCATAAATTAATAATGTCGCTCGCTTGTTTAACTGCGAATCAGATGAGTTTTATTGACAATTTTGTTGGGAAAGAGCAATTTGCGGGATGACCACCCAATGACGCCAAGTGGTCACCAAATAGGGGAACGTATGGTACTTGCATGGGGGGGACCTATTGACTGGCAATTGTCATTTATGCGTTCATTTAGTAATGTCAATAGGGCTGCCTTGATGATGCCACTTAAATTTTAAATGTAATTAATTTATGAATACTCTCTATCAACATTTTTATTAATTACAAGTCTTTATAAGTCACGTGTTGTCGAATTGTAGATTGAATTTTCAACCAAAATCAATAATGAAAAGAAAAACCCTATTCAACTACTCAGTAACAATTTAGGTAGAGTTGTTGTCGTTGTATTTATTTCACAAGTTCCGTTCCACACCTTCGCGAAACTGACAGCAAGCCTGACAGCAGCTAGATGCAAATATATCATCGCATTTAGTGTAACTCAATCCTCGTACGAATGTACACAATTGCATTTGGGGTTGAATAGGAGCGGGCACACTCGGTATTATTGTGCAAACAGGGGCTTCCGCTGCTCTTGTGAACTCGCTTTTATTGTACTGATGAGTTACCGACATTGACAAAAGTAAAATAACTAAAAGACAGGTTTTGTGCAAACTAACCCAACTGTACTACAAAACATTTGCAATAATATAGAAGATAATCCTATTATAATTCCAACTATTACCTTACAGAAGTCAGATTTTAGTTTCATTGTCCTTCCCTCACCTCATAACCTTAGAACGCCTGAGTCGTAGATATACAGTAGTTTGTTACCTAATTTCGAAATAATTATTGAATGGATTCAAATGAAACCTCACTAATGGATAGGTAATGGCCCTAGAATTAAGCATAGGATATCAATTTTTTATTCTGAGAAAATATTCGTCCGCTTGAGATTGATAGTAAAATTTTAATCTTGGAAGAAGCTTGTAGGTATATGAATATTAGCAGTACATCTTTGAAAACAGTTCTCTCAGGTTGTCTATACATATGAGGTTATTATTACAGTTATGCAGCAGCTTCTGTTACCTATATAACATACCTAAGACTTGTACATTCCAATTCCTCTTATCGTATATGAGCAAAACTCGCTGTCGCCTCGAATTAACACAAGCTTTTGTTATCATTCAATTTGATTCCGCCGCCGGCTGTTTTATTATTTTAATGAGCCTCAATTTTCAGGGATAATTGAATGGACGTCGCGCTGCTTTGATTATTATTTCATTCGATACTACCCGAGGTAGCTCACATAGTGGAGGAGTAAACAGGTTATTTTGCATTTAAAACTCACTTTGGGTACCAAATATATCCATTACATGAGCTCGACACTACAGTAATATTATTACCTTGTTGATTTGAATAGATATCATTTATTAACATTAATCTTTTCAATATACAGAAAAAAATGTTCTTTATTATTCCTACTACAATAAATACGTACAATATAAAAATATCAAAACTTGAAATGCGCTGTCTGGAGCTCGATTCTGTAAGGAAAATGACACTAACTCGAGGATGTTTCGTTGCTGCCTCCGTGCTCTGTCTCTTTCGCTAGCTACTACTAATCACGTGAGATATAAGCTCTCTGAGGCCTCCGTGAAGCGGCTCGCCGACGAAGTTTGTATTAGCTGAATAAGGGAGCTGAATAAGAAATAGATTAAAAAGACTAATAGTAATATTTCATAATGACAAACACATTATAAAATGATAACGACTATACTCTAAAGTTATTTTTCTAAATCGCATACGATTATCCACAAATGGGATCCTTCGCAGTATTAATCCTGCAACTGTTTTAATATATTTATCTTTAAACTAAGGTCATTATAATAAGTGCATAGGACGAGCGAACAATTACCGGCGTGGATGCCATTTAAGTCACCACCTTTAGTTGTCCTGTAGCTTAATACATAGGGTTCTCGAATAGAAAAAAAACTGTGACACATGTATTAACATTTGCTCTAGATATTCTAGGCAATGTGAGGTCTCAGGACTGGTTTGTAACGACTTCTATTACAATTGTCAGTTATAGGTTGTCATTTAAAACAAATACCATAGACAGGCCAGTTCGCTTGGTGGTTAGCGACCCAGGCCAAGTGGCAGGTCGCGCGTTCGATTCCCACCCAGGACAAACATTTGTGTGCATGAACATGTCTGTTTGTTCTGGGTCTGGGTGTAAATATGTATATACGTATGTATTTAGAACAAAAAAAGTAGTATGCTCTCTGCTTAGTTTGGGATCAGATGGCCGTGTCCCGGGATATTTATTTATGTATAGTAGCACTGTTAAGACTACTACTTAAAAAACATAATGATAGTATTTCTAGAATCCGGAACGAGCAGAACTAATCGCATAGTTTTTAGGCTACCTTTGTTCACATTAATAATTTATAGATAATATTTAATGCATTTAGTTAATCGTTTATTGCCGCCACAATGTCCACAGGCTATCTAAACTGTCGCTAGTGCAACCCTAACGATAAACACCATGGAATAATATGAGTAAATTATAACATGCCTTTATTTTGAGCACTAACAGCTTACTCGTAGTTTTGCCTATAGTTAGCGTTGACTTAGTGCCGGCAGTTTAATTAAAGGGGTGCGTTTTGATTTGTAGTTGCAATATAAAGAGTGGCTATCGTAATGAGATTGTAAATAGAGTTTGTTCCGTTCATTTACAGTTCAACGTGCGCATATGGTGTCAATATTGGATTGCAAAAACTATGTTATCATTGGAAATTATCGTGTTTGATAGATACCCTTATTACTAATAACTTTTTGTCCTTTTATGATTGCGGTAAAATTTAAGAGTTTAGATGGAAATATATATTTAAAAGAGCCTAGATATTTAAAATTGTTTATTTTTTTTCATTAGTGGCCAGTTTACGTGAAGATATGTTCCTACTCTAGACAAACGTTTATGTCGATGGCAATAAATCTTGATATTATCATTAATTTACTATGGTACTGTGCCTGGATATTTAAAAATGTTTCTCTTTTTTTGGTATAGGTTTTACTCTGGACAAACGTTTGTGTCAGTCAACATACATAAATAAGGTAACCATAGAACAAGCTCCAATTGGTTTAAGATCAGATGACCGAAATAAATGTCCCAAGATTATTATCTACTTATAATCTTGTTAATACGTAGGTATCATTGATATAGTGCAAGAGCCGCCGATTATAATCTATACTTCTATACTAATATTATAAAGAGGAAAGATTTGTATGTAAGTATGTTTGTTACTCTTTCACGCAAAAACTACTAAACAGATATGGATGAAACTTGGCACATAGATAAAGCATATCCTGTAATCTGTAATAAAATAATATTATAAACCGGTTTTGATTAACTATACAATTATTTAAAAAAAAACATAAAGATTTACTTATGTAACGTAATTTGTGACTGAATAACGTTCAATATGTGGAGAGTAGGTACTTACTGCTCAACCGCAGACCAAAAAGTATCGGCAGACCGCAGCACGCGACTAGTAGTTCGGCAACTTATATAGCACCGCATTTTTGAAGCTTTATAACACATCAGCTTTTCCCCGGGGTAACACCCACATTCCCTGGGAAAAAAAGGATTCTATGACCATTAATGTAGCCCAAGCCTCCCCCTATGCCAGTTTGGCAAATTAGTCCTGGAAATAGGAAAATTGAATTTCTCTCTCTCTAGTCGTATTCCTCACTGCTGAGGACAGTGGCTTCTGACTTTGTCAACCAGTTGTCTCCATCGGTTTCGAGTATCTAAATATTATTTATTTATTTTTGTTAGACATGTAAAATATGTCATATGCAATTATGTTCATAATTATCAATTTCAAGAAGAACCTAATAGAAACTTAATTACTTTTTTATAATAAAGCATCATTTAAAAAAAAGTGTGAGCTTGAACAATTATAACACAATTGAATTACATTTATTCATTTCATTACGAAATAACTGGCGGCGCGCGGCGTCGTGCCCAAATAGGGATGAATGCCTTTTCTGTCTCATTCTTTTACCATGTTGCCTTTAATTAGGCTATCTTTTAATTATCTTGTCACAGAACACATTAATAATTCCGCTAGTTCGTACAGTTTGTAAATTAAAGATATATTTTTATTAGCCAGGTAACCGCCAACAGAGCGTATAAATAATAAATAAATAATTGCTTAAAAGTAATTTATTTTATTTAAACAATTTTCATAGTTACATCCAAATTTAAGTATTTAAAAGACATACGAATCTTATTAAAATAATAAATGAGAATGCTTGGATGACTATGGCTTAATGACGCATAAACAGCTAAACGGATTTGGATGAAATTTTGCCCACATATCATGTTTTGGATTGGCGCAAAGATCACAAATTTGGCTTTGGGAAAAAATTATCGCTAGGAACCCGGAGTTATGATAAATTTTCGTACTCAGAAAAAGCACCTACATTCAATTTTGGAAATAATAATTCAATAACTAATTTCACTGGATATGATTTTATGATTTCTTAATATTTGATAATAACTTACAATATAATTTTATAATTGTTTTAATTATTAGTTTAATTTATTAGCTTTATTATTTATTTATTATTATTAGCTATTATTTGGTTAATAGCTATGATAACATAGCGGGATAAAATATTTTTCGGAAAATAACCTTTTTACAAATTATAAAAAAAGTGTATTTTTATTGTTTAAAAAAAAGCAATTGCTTTTATGAATGTGTTATGTTTGGACGTCATCTAAGGACATGACTGTATGGCAACAAACGTTGGGTTTAATTTGTTATATTTAAACAAGATAAGCTTCGAGCTGGGAACGGAAGTCAGAAGGTAGATGTGACACACGTCAACATCCATAAGATAATTTCTTCTCTTTTTGTATCGAAAAAAAAAAGAGATTGAAACAGATTATTAATTAAAATGTTAATGCGTCAAACTGGAGCTTTTCTCTCATCGATACTTTAATTTTGAAAATGGAATAAGAACCAATCATAACCCGGATGTGGAACACAATAGAATGATTCCCACATGCCTCTGACAAAACAAAACAAGGTTTAAACATCGACTAAACTCTGAAATAACAAACCGATTACGCCATGATCAATGTTACTGTATGGCTCAAGTAATAAACTAAACCTACGGAAACCGATATGTAACGCTGAACATGCTTATTATATATTGAACAATACTCTATTTAAAATTTTAATACATAGGAATGTGTTGTTACCTATTGTGTAAAAATGGCTTCTGTTTAATAGCTATGAGATTCTATTTTTCAAAAACAAATAGGACGTTTGGACCTATTTTCAAGAGAACAATCATAATAAGTTTATAATCATACAGTTTGAAATACCGCTTCCGCTTTCGGCTGTCACTTACGCTGAAACGTGGAAACAGTAGCGGGTAGTCTCACTCAGCGATCCAATATTTAATAGTTTTATGATGTATTATGAAAACAAATCTCAGCGAGTTACTATGAACCACTGCGGTACGTTTCGGCTGCAATTTAGTATAGTACAATCGAAACATTTTGATATTTTATGTTTAGATAAACATTTTGTATGTAGGTAGTGAAACTTCGAAAGATTAAGTTTTTACTTTTATTAGTTTGACAGACCAATTGGCTTGGTGGTGCAGGTCGCGGGTTCAATTCTCACTTAGGAAAAAAAATTGTGTGCACGAACACGTCTGTTTGTTCTGAGTCAATGATGTGTTATGATTAAAAAAAAGTAGTATATCTGTTATCTGGTTTCCACAGTACAAGCTCTGCTTAGTTTGGGATCAGATGGCCCTGTGTAAAGAATGTCCCAGGATATATAGGATATATAGTTTGGTAATAGAAGATAATCCCAAAATTATTCACTTATAGAAAGTAACACTATTCCCAATAATACCGGAATACATCAAAATCCCTCGGGAGAAACCACGAGACGGCAGCTAGTCAAAGATAATAATTATTAACGCAAATATAATAAGTATTTATGTGGCTACAATTTATTTAAATTTATTTTTATTGGTTTATTTAATATACTGTACAAAGCATTAATGTAGCCACATAAATACTTATCAATTGGATAAAAACATTAAATATCAAAATTCTCATATGATCTTCTATAAGTCCCTACTAATATTATGAATGTGAATGTAAGTTTGTTCGTTACGCTTTCACGCGAAAACTACTTAACCGATCATTATGAAACTTTGTACACATGTTCTTGGAGATATTAGAAGTAACATAGGATAGTTTGTGCCGGGAAAATGTTACATCCCTCGGGAACGCGGGTAAAACCGCGGGGGACAGCTTGTAAGTATATATAATATTGGTGGATAATGTGTACGGCATCAATACAAGCTGTGTGGTATTGGTAATACATTACAGTAGTTAATTGGAATAATGGCCTACGGTTATAGCTTGTGAGTTCCATTATAATTGTGTTTAGTCTTCTATCTACTTAAGTAGTAAAATAATGTTAATATTTGTAGATACGGATGGGTTGCATTACATTGGACATTCATTTAATAATTACTCTATGTTTAGAATATATTAAATAACAAACGAGGCAATTTTATTACGAAGCTAAAAGGGATTATTCTTTTAATATTTTTTTTATTAAATTGTTTACACTTTTAATACAGGGATTGTTGACTTATACTAATTGTTTAATTGGTATAAGTCAACATAAAGTTTACATATAAATTATTATTGTACATTTCAACAATCGAGAAAATCATATAGTAATCCTTACAGCTGTTCCTCGCGGTTTCACCCGCCTTCCCAAGGGATGTAACATTTTCCCGTCAAAAAAAATATTCTATGTGTTATTCAAGGGCATTTTCTATATATGTGCCAAGTTTAATCCAATTCTCTTTGGTAGTTTTTGCGTGACAGAGTAACAAAAATCCATAATTACAAACTTTCGCGATGACAATATTAGTAGGATATAGGTAGGTACTTAATTGTTAATATTAAATTGTCAATAGTAATTTATTGGTATACAACGTGTTAGAAAATACCCTGTAAAAATTAAATTAATTATCTAAGCCAACAACCCTAGTAAGCTGTCATGTCAAAGAACCAGATTATTTAACAGAAAGACCTACGTACCTATTATACCTAATAATTGTCTTCTTTAATAGTTTTTTGGGTATGTTATACAGCGTTACTACGGTTCTTAAATATTGTGAATGGACTCGTTATAAGGCCCCATTTAACCTCCTTTCGGCTTTACGGGTAGTTTTGTAACAGCCTGTATAGGCGACCTACATAAATAAATCGTTCCTATACACTATATAATACTTAATCCAATATTGCAAATTATAAAATGCAGGAATATAGTCGCGGAGCGAATATCTAGCGCAATATTTAAACCGGTATGAGCTAGCTATGCAGACGTCTGGCATTTAGTGTAATGGTATGTACCTACATATTTATTTTGGATATATAAATATATATATCCCATGTCCGTTCTAAACTAAAAGTAACGATTGTAATTAAAGTAAGTCTCTCAATTACCCTCAGGGTAACATTTGGTTATTTTAGCCTTATATCTTAGGTACCATCTCGTTTATGTAGTTCATTGATTGGTAGAGATCAAACGATAAGTATGACCATCGTTAACTAGGTATGCAATTATATTATTATTTGGTCAATAACCATTATTCATCATCATATCAGCTCAGGGATGTCCACTGCTGAACATAGGCTTCCCCCTTGGATTTCCACCCCGAACGGTCTTGAGCGGCTCTGACCATTATTGATTGAACCAAAAGATTGTCAATTAATATTGATAAAGATAAAAGGATAAAGAAATCGAAAAATAGTTATAAATATAAAAAATTAAAATATGTGTTCAAGTATCAATTCGTATTGATCGCACTATAATACAGACAGCAGCGGTCGATACAAAAGGACTTAACATATTTTTTCATCATATTTTATTATGAACTTCTGTTCAACATCCAGATGTTTGAGTTTGATCAAACAAAAGATTTTTCAGATGTACTTCGTAGCGTTAGAGTGTAACTATTACGATCTTGATTTATGAGTAACTTGTGTTTATATTAAAAATCCCAATTTTATTTTGAGAGTCGGAGAGACTTCTGTAATATCAATCCATTTCATGTGTAAGCCACTTATAACAATACAAACGATAATCCACGAGGCTTCGCATTCTTTTCCTATAGTTCATACAGTCATTTTGTTAGAGATTAATATGTTATTATTCTAGATTATTTGGACAAGACATTAATAAAAAAAAAACATATGTATAATGTAGAGTATTCAATTAAAAAATATTCACTACAATATCTTTAATATTCTACGGAACGCAGCGATGGACAAGTCCAACCCAGTCTTGGCCGTTTTTAATAGTTTATTTCCAAACTCCCTGTCGACAGCGCCGATGTTTTTCTAATAACCTGTTTAACAAATCATAACGTTTATTTTTGTTCAACACTGAACGATCACACGCCCGGGACTCTATTCTGCTTCAAATCTCTAGCCAGTATGTTTTGATTATTTTAATTTTTCATTGAACATAAGAAATTGAAGTTAAAACGAGAACGGCGGACGTAAACGTAAAGCATAGATGAAGAAACGCCACAATCATCCGTTACGTAAGCGCATGTTCGCATTATATTTTTATATTGTCGTTGTGACCTTTGAATAGGAAATATAAAATGTAAATAGAAACATATAGCTTTGGCCCGGAACTGTACGTACTGAGGTGTAAATTACTTGTTTTGAATTGTTCTTTATTGACTGCAGACTAACTGTCAAACAAAACAAGAAACAAATAGTTGCGATTTATTTACTTCTCGTGAGTAGAAGTAAATAAATAATTATTTTTAAATATTCATATTTAGATCATCGCACAATAGAGTTTATTTCTGGAATTCATTAAATATACAATACTACATCTATCTTTCAAGTGTCTCTCTAATGGTAGTTGTGAAAAACAAGCTTCAGTTTTTTTTACTCCTACAAAGTTTTGTAGTTAAAAGGCGCCGATGGCATGTGTACAACTTATATGACTCGACAATATTAGTCGCCAGAATTAGACGAAATTAATTTAGGAACTAACTAACTGTGTTGATGGCCAGGTAGCGAGTCACTTTTTTCGTTTGCCACAAAAAGGCCGTTTGGAATAAAAAAAAGAATAATACAAACGACAGGAACGGTAGCAAAACATTTCGATTATTCCCGATGAAGCGTGTCAATATAAATAAAAAAACTTTAAAATATCAAAGAACTGAATATAATACCATTGCATCCGACATGGATCCCAATTTTTAATTTGTCTAGTCTTTTGTGAGAGAAAATAATTATTGGCGCCAGTTTAAAAAAACGAAGGCTTTCAATTTGTTTCAATTAGTAGAAAGATACATGATTATGCTTAGGCAGTTAGATATATAGAACCTAGCTTATAAAATTTTCAGACCAATGTGAGTCGAACCAACCGTGCACGGTTGGTTCCGAATAGGTAATAAGTTAAAATAAGGTATAAGTTCCACATCTAAAAATTTATTATTCCTGTAATTTTTCTTTATAATCTAATTATTTCATATCTTCTGACTATCTACAGTGCGGGGCCCTAAAACGTGTTAAGCTTTAATCAAAACATAACCAATTACAAAATGTAGAATGGCGTGAACAGAAATATATTGTCGCGGCTCATAATAGATTTTTCATTTTCAATCGAATGGCGTAGGGCGTGACAGTCCGTGTGGGCAGCGGGCAGTGCGGTCGACCGGCCAGAAATTGTATAATTTTACACAACAAAACAATCCTCCAATACATTGGCCGCGTGAATGGCCACGTCCAAACCAACACCCGTCAACGATTCAGAACAAAACGTGCCAAACGCACGCTTCGCGACTGTTACCAAACCAATTGAAAAGTGCCAAAATGAAAAACAACGTCAAAAGGAAATGATTAACTGTTGTACCCGGTATACCAGAATTTAGTATTGATTGTAAAATTAATGTTAACACACAGGAAAGATTCACAAGTAGGTATGTAACTTCGCCTTAAATAATGTGAACCGCGACTAGTCAGTCTTTTCCAAAAATCTGTAGACAGGTAGTTAAAAGAGAATTTCATAACGTCTAGAGAGAAATGAAATAAAACGATATTATGACGTGAGCCTTTACGTTTTACAATAGAGTACGACAAAGGGGAATTGAAAGGCGGATTTTGAACGTAGGGATACGATAAAGTGAAATTACAAGGATGGGACCTACCAAATCTTTAGAAAGACAGCGTACCTATATAAGACACCCGTACCTATTAAAGTTCTGGAAGCAAAAATCGTTTTTTTTGGCTTTTTCCTAATTCCTCAGTTCAACATCAAGCGTTTATTTTGCGTGTTATCGAAACAATACCACGACGCTGTCACTTATCGGTATACTATTGGTACAAATCCTGCAGTTTCGCTTGTATTATCGAAAGATTCAACGATATCGCATGGCACGTGGGACTTTTATGGAGCGATCACTGGAAGTGCCTATCAGGAAGCGTTCATACAAATATGTGTCTGCTTTCTGTACCGATGATACCGACAAAATATCTAAAATAAATGCTAAATATTTTTCGAAACATCGTAAAAGAGTCAAAAACCTAATAAATATACAGTATGCTGTCCAGACAAATTTATCAGATTGTAGTATCCTTTGATATGGCAGACAAAGAAACAATAAAGAAGCCTTTACGAAACGATGCTCTTAGCGAATTAGAAACAAAAACGGATTCGCAAGTCTTTCTGAAGATGACGTCTCGTTCTATTCAGTGCAGTCATCGAGTTTCCTTTGTAATTAAATATTGAAATTAAGAAATGAACAGCCGCTAATTACAAGAGGTTGTCCCTTGGGGGCTGATTATGTTGCCCCAGCATTCGCAGAAAGGGATGGCGGGCCGCTCTTGTTACGATTAATATTTAACATTTTAATGTTGCTTTTGTACATTTATAGTTAGTTTGGAAACTGATTTGCCTGTACATATAGATTGACAACTTTGTCATAATATTATACCCACTGAATTGGTCTGTCTAGGCTTTATATTTTAATTATAGTTTTAAGCAAGGCTCTCTTGTTCTGATGTATGTAATGTTAAAACTAGACGCTGTTACTCTCAGGTATATTTTATTTTGTTTTCATTATGCTCTATTGACCGATTTAATAGCTTCTTTTGTTCTTTCATCATCTGCTTAGATGTGTTGTTTATTGTAACATCTTTTTGTAAAATATTATGTAAATTTTACATCGCTGTGTCATGTATTAATTACATTATTATTATAACATCTGTTTATCATAACTTAATCGACAGCGACGTGCACCATGGTTACTGTAGATTGAAATAATGTTGGACCAGTGAAAACACGATCGATATGAGTAATAAAAAAGAAATAGTGACGTTGTAGGAACTATAAATTTAGTGTTTGGACATTTCAATTATCCGGACCACGTGGCGTGCCGACAATGATGTTCGTGCCAACAGTAATAAAAATTAAAAGAAAAAAGACAATAAAAACATGTTCGACCTAGTAAATATTTTTATGTATCTCATTCTATCGCTAATAAGACGTTTTATATTGTCGAGGATGATTAACAGAACAAAAGTACAGTCACATTAGAAAAAAGTAATAGAATATGCCACCAATAATAACATCATCACGATACGATCTGATCGCAGACGAAATAGGATCGGATCTTAAATACGTTTGGAATGTCTTTATTAACTGTCAACGAATCAAGTGAAGCACCGGGAGCTGTTTAATACCCCATCAGACAAACGTAATTAGTTTTGTAAATAAAATGCCTCGGAGAAATTGAAACGTAGCGGCTACCTGAGCGTTGCGGTGACTTGCTACATTAACTTGGGATTGTACCGTCGGATAGAACAGTGTTTGCAATTATTTTACATTAACTTTTTTTTTTAAATAGAGGTCAATCCAATCTTCTTACGAAAATGACGTCACAATTTTTTTTCATTTAATCGCTGAACTTTTGATAATATCATGTATTCTCATTAAGTTAAGATCGCAAAAGTACCATAAACACAAAAAAGAGCTTTTAACTTTATAACGATATTTTATTACAAATTAAGATGTTTATAATTTAAATTACTACTTTAGATGTTGTTGTGAACTGTACCTGAGTATTTTAATATGAGATTTTTATCTGCTTTATTCCTATTTAAATTTCTTGCTGGAGTTTTTATTTCCTAGAATCATTTTACCTATTATAATTAAAGAAGATATAAGAGTAGTAGGTATGCATAAACTGTGAACTAACACATTATTTATTTAGTAGTATTAATTTGTTAGTGGGTAGATGCTATTCGTTTAAATACACAAGATATACCAAATACTTTTATTTTCCAATTACCATGGCCACATAGGAACCATTAGAAGGGAATCTTGCTACATCTGAACATGAAATAATTATAAGCCAGAATTACGGTCGCAGAAGTTTTCCACCCCAAGCATTTTTTATTTAATTTTTATTTTTACGACACGATTAAACGCGGCTTTGCTTTCACTTTTTATTGTTACTGTCTCAGTGCCCTCTAATTTTTGGCTTCAATTACATTTTTCCTGTGCTGTTTTATTAAATCATTGCTTTTAATGATGAAAAGTTCATCGCGAGCCTCAGAGAATTTGTGTCCTTAACAGATGCAACATTATAAATAATCTCTGTTCTAAAAAGTATTAAAATTAAATTAGTGTTTTGTTTCGGGTATTCAAATGAAATCAATAATCTGGATCTCTCTTCTTCCTCAGGTACTTCTCAAGGTGAATAGGTGTTATGTCTATCCGAGGAAAGAATGCATCTCGCTACAACCGGAACACGTTAAAAAAAATAGACCAACGCTTTTTTAAACCGAAATCATTTATCATGTTTGCATTGAACCCAAGACAAACGGCTACTGCGTTTGAGTTTACCGTAGATAAGATTACGTGCGTTTGTTTTACCTTGTCTTTCGATTCTTGGGCCATTTTTAAGACAGAGCTTCATTGTATGGTGTAATATCCAGACACTGTGTTTCCGAGGAGTTAGGGAATTTTGAGAAGGAAATAAAGTATCAAACACTCAGTTATGATAGCTTAATTTTATTTACTATTCTTCTACCGGAAAGTAGTCTGTGGAAAAGAGTTGTAATTCATAGATTTATTTGCTCTATTTTAGTTAGTTAATTAATTCGATTAGCTATAGCCGTATTGGAATTGCGCCATGATCTAAATAAGTGCAAGTTATTCGCTCTGAAGTTATTATGCTCCTTCTAACCACATTTGGCTTCAGTAAAATCCAGTCCAGTTTTATCCGTGTTATTAGATTGATTTCTAGATTGTTATCTTTTTTGCTAGGTATCTATTAATTTAATTGAATTTCAATTAGGGTTAACTGTACCGTGACAGAATAGTGGGATTAGGAATACAAAAGGAAAAGGCAACGATAACCGTGAAAAATTTAAAGAGCATTTAAGTTATACCTACCATTTGTCACTACACCTCTGGCTTGTAGCCACCGCTAAATCCATTTAACTGATCATGACAAAAAAATATCTCATACTAAAATAGGCGCTCCACCATTTACTATAAGACCTTGTTTCACAGACCGGTCTATAAATGGGATAATTTGGCTTAAAAAGACTTTTAATTTAATATGTAAACATTCCCATACGGCTCGTAGAGCTCTAACATGTAAATAATCGAACGTTCAAGAAACAAAAAACAAAAAAATATACAGATTATGACTATTAGCTTACAATAGACTGTCAGCGAGTTGCTTTTGGTCTTTTAGTTTTTTTTTAATCTGCCTTGAAGACAGGGAAGGATGTTTACGCCACGTGTACGTTATGATTTAGTGTCAGTAATTACCAGTGAGTGTGAAAACGTCCACTAAAAGTTGAGAATAGTAATACAATTATAATAACAAAGACTCGGGAGTCTATTCATAGACTGTCGGTAGCGTTCATGATGTTTGTGTACTTAAAAGCTTCACGTGGTGTTTAAGATCCTACAGATTTTTTATGAAGTTAAGGCCCTCGAAGGGTTTCCGACAATAGGGAATCTTTCATTTCTTGTCGGTAACACGTATTTAGGTAATCACATTAGATTATATCATGTAGGTATTATTTTCAATGCTCCGCAAAAATTTCGTTTGATCTTCATAGAGTTCGTCGATCAGGATTTGTTCGATGTGTTTGCCGAACTATCTATCAGAACTATCTGTCAGAAATATCTGGGGACTCCTTTGTAGATGCTATTTGATCAGTGACACGGGCGGTGAGTGATGAATATTGCCACGCAAATATACAAAAAGCAAAACTATACGTGGTGTTAGTTTCACTAGGGTTGGTCGGTAGAAAGAGTAATATGTTGTTCATGTAGAGTGGTATGTGCTTTGATGTTTTTTCTATTTCATTGGTCGCAATTATTTCACAATATTTCTGTAATAAGTAGCAGTATATATGTACTACTTGTTAATATTATATACCTTCATTCTGGTTCGTTTATTGTAGCAATAAGTAATATCAAATACATAAGACAAGGTATACATTTCGATGGATACTCCAAAGAAGGTCCATTATTTATATAATTAAAAAAAAACAGTAGCACAGTAGTAAAGCTGTCAAATTCGGATTCTCATCTCGATTTCTACCCATGGGTAATAATAATGTCCCTCTGCCCTCTGGTACTCTCTATTTGGCACTACTCTTTTGACTTCGCACACCCGTATAAATCGTTCGGAAATCGTTCAGTAATAAATCGAACGCTTTTTAATGGCAGTTTATCGCAGTGAGCTTTGCGGTATTCAGATTACGGGTATGGCCTAAGTGGCGGCAAGGGAGCGGCACGTGCTCTCCTTATCTCTGTCCCTCGACACTTTCAATATTCGATTTCGTCGCGGGCGCGGTTTTGTTTAGATTTTTTTTGCTCCGGACTGTATGCCGGTGACGAAAATAAATACAATTTTTATGTGCGGCTTTTTGAAGTTCGTTGAGGCTATTTTTATGATCAGCTATTGTTAGTAGTCGTTAATCGATAATGTCGAGTAGGGCTTAGACTTTATTGATTGAATTTGTCTTTGATTGAGGTGAATGACTCACTGCACGAATACATCATGTCACTTTTTAATTTTGCAAGGTTATGGAAATTACTTTTCTTATTTTGTCTTATGCTTATTTATTGACTATTTTCTGGAAGAATGTTAAACATTTTCGTTAATAGTGAGCATGATACCTGTAGATATCAATGACAAAACCCTTTATCTGGATATGTCAACGAAAAAAGAAATCGTCACACCATACAATCGCACCCCAAAGCGTAACCGAAAACGAGACTCACCGCAATCCAAGCTAATGGAGTGTCTCATAATGACGGTTGCTGACATAAAAATAAATAGGCGAGAGTCAGTTTCTGCGTAAGCCGATACTATGATAACAGCATCGCTCCCCCGATAATTGCCGAACTTGGCCGACGCCTGATGTGATGATGCCTAGTTGTAATGTAGTGTGGATTAGTTGCTAGTTAGTAGCTGTGTAATTGATCTTACTTCCTATTCCCAATTAGTATTTGAAGCCATCAAATGAATGGGAATATACCTAATTTGTCGTGCCGATATATCAAGTAACGGGAGACTAGTGTAAACTTAAAAGTGTGTAAATGAAAAATATCATGAATAGGTAATAAATTGTAAGAAACTTTCAATGAAATGTAGATTCATAGGTTTCTCACAAATTGTAGGAAATAAAATAGAGTTCTAGTCAGTACCTAAGAACTTAATGAGAAAAACTGTAAGTTATTTGTTTATCGGAAGCAGAAAAGTTTCAGGTATGGAAGCATAATAGGCTTAAGGGCGAAAGATTTAGGTGACAAACTTTATTGCGTCCAAGAAAATACTGTTGTCTATTACGTGACCATAAATCACGGATGGGAAAACAATAAGCGTGAAATTGTGGAAACTGCGGTCGACGTCTTACGGTATTAAATCTTGGGGGAGTGAAATAAATAAAAATAAATCTGTACCCACCCTGCGCCCCACGCGAGAACTTGATTTATTTGTTAACTACCAAAGAGACTCATGCGTCTCAAGTTTTATTGCATTATTTTAATTGAAATTAAATAACAATTAATATTGATGTTTTTTAAGGGTCAAAGTAAAATTTAATAATGGATATAGTATATATAAATGGTTCGAACAAGTTGGTATGCTGTTCTGTAATTGTATTCAATATTTTTAATAGTCTAAGTTTTATTACAAAATTCCAGTTTTTAATATAAATTTCATTAGAGCTTGATGAGAATAAATCGTAGACTATACCCAAATTTAAGTTATTTCTTTTACTTAAGTAGTACTTCTTTTTATATTGATGATAACTTAAGTACTACTTACCTATGATAGTTTTGAAATAGTTTCAAAGATATTCGTATAGTTACAAAAAACATCTAAGTTTAAGATTTTTAAAGACTTTTTTTGTCTCATATCTTGAAGTGATGTAGTAAATATAATCTGGCACTGTATAGTAAACTTTACCTGGAAGCTATGAGAGACTAAATATTAAAATACATAGGTAAGTGAATCGTCTTAAACCGCAGTAACGTGCTACTATGTCCGCAGCTCCAGACCGGGTCGACCACCGAAGCGTGCATCAGGAGTGGGCCTCTCGTTAGCTGCCACGCAGTTCCCCGGACACCCCTTCAAGAAACACCGCATGGAGAACGGGGACTACTCGCCTTATGAAAACGGACACATGAGTGGTAAGGACTTTTGTATTGGAATAGTTTTATGATTGCAGATATTGGACTATAAAGTTGATTTAACGATTTCTTGAAACTAAAGTAGGTAGGAAGGTACACTGTAAAAGAAACATTCTTAGGATTCCTTACTCTTATGGTGACATCGGGACTCAGTAACTAAAGTTCTGCTTTTCGTACGTCGGTTCATTCGTCTGTCGGTATGTTTTGAACCGTAATAGCTAGACGCTTGAAATTTTGACAGATGTAGGTACTACTGTAGGTGCTATAACAATAATTGATAAAACTAAAATATTATTGAATATTGTTGGGGGCCCCGGTTCAAGAAACATGTTTTAAGACGTTTTGTCAATTACCATATTGTATGCTGGTACGGAGCCCTTCGTATGCGAGTTCGACTCGCACTTGGCTGCTTTTTTTTAATGACCCTGATGTCGCTCGCTTAGAAGATTAATTATTCTAATGTTTAACAATCTTAAAAAAATTAAATTGTTAAGGAATATCTGAGCTTTGAATTATGCGAATCTGTTACAAAATTATTTACTCCCTACATTAATCTTAACATAATCTGGCTTTGTAATATAAATCAAAACAAACGGTACCATGACATGTGATAACATCAAAATCGGGTTTATGTGAGGCCCGGATAGGCGCCGGATATGAATCCCCGTCTTCACTGGAGGTATGCCTCCTCATTTCGTATACAAATTACACAAATACAAAATTATCCCAACACAAACGGAGAAAAGGGAATAAAGTGATTAAATAGAGCTCAGCACAAGACGGCTAGCAATCAATCATTTTTGTCGCTTACGGCTTTGTTGATTTTGTTACGTATCATCTCTTTTACTCTCATGTGTTCGATATTTCCCTTTTCGTTCTCGCTTGAAGTGTCGTGCCAGACAAGGGAGCAATTACATTCGTGATCTTGCATAAGCGGCACTTGCTTATCGCGCACTGCCGCATTCGACTTTAAGTGTAGTTTGTTCGTTTTTTTCCCCAAAATTTGCAATTCGAAACTCACTTCGCATAAAATGAGCATACGTTTCATTTTATTGAATTTTGTATAAAAATTGTAAAGGAAAATGTATAATAGTATGCATCAGTCGTGATTTTATTTTCTATTATTGTGCCGTGTATCTCAGCGTTGCATAGATACTTTAATTACTTTACAATTAGTGGGAAGATGGATGGGTTTAGTAGTTTTAAATATTCGAAGCTCACGGTTATATCGAGATATGGTATTGTCTGAGATTATTTTACTCATTAACCCTGTTCCTTCTAATGAACAACGTTGTAATAAAGCTTGTTTACTTTCGTAGACAGGTGTTTTTGAAAACATTTTCATAAATGACAATTTCCATTAGTTATCCCTTATATTAAAACCATTATAATTAAATTCGTGCGTGTATCAAGTTTCTGTGTTCCGTATCTGTGTTCAGGCTCCGGCGCTAAGCCAATATTATTTTGACGAGTCGTTGACAGTGGTTTACAGTTGATGAAACAAACGCACACAGATACAGATAGTCCTGGGAAGGCGTTCACACACGCATCTAAGTCATCCGTACACTTCTCATTTATACGAAAGGGTGTCACTGTCTGAGTGAGTGAGTGAGGAGGGGGTGGCCCATTTTCACCCCGTGAAATAATAGGATATGAAAACATCGGAGGCAGAATATAATCCTCCTGCGAAGGTTGAACGGAATGGAAATAGGAATATGAAATGCGTGAAAGGGATGTTTAGGCCCACGTGCTCGTTGAAAGGGTTACCTACCGATGTTTATCTTAAGGCGGTAAATCTAAATCGATGTTCATTCCGCGTTGCGTTTTATAGTGTTAGTGTATTTGCGATAAGATCTGCGATGTAATTGGTCATAAACTTTTTAATACAACGCTAGATTGAAGCTACAAATTCACGGTCTTTAATGCACACGAAGCCGCTGCTATAAAATTATTCATGTTGGTATTTTGTTTTTCATTTAATTAATAAGGTTGTTCTATTAACGTTTTCATTACGATTTTTATAGACATTGAAGTAGTTCTAATGATGACATTGTTTTCGGCTTCTGCCAACCCTATAATTTGCGGAACTGGCATGAAAATGATGTGTTGATAATAATTAAAGGTTTCGCACAGTGTCGCCGCGAGTCGGATGTTATAACGGAGGGATAATGTAAGGCATTATAACATTACTCGCAGGGGTATAAAGCTTTACATTCTGATTGAATTCTGCGACTGAAATTAAGTAAGGATTTGCCTGTTTATGTTAAGGGTAGGGGATATGATGGATCAGTCAATTTGCGTAACTGTCTTCTATTCGCGCCTTTGTTCTTTACACTGTAACATGTTTTAATGGGTTTATGAGGCTGTATATTGTTTTGCTGTATGTCAAATAATTGCAGTACATGCTAATTTTAGGGAATATTTGGTAATTTCTTTTCTACTTTACCCTTATTGAGTTTTTGGACTGATTTGAGTAAATTCAGTTAGTTGAGTCAATAACCGAAACACATAAATCCCCTAGGTCCCTTTTGTTTTTAATTCAAAGTACTAACAAGCGCTTCGTGTCGATCAATTAAATAGCAATGCAATAAAAACTAAGACACTAACAAACGAACATTAACTGAGCCAGCGTTTTTCTAAATCAGTGCTATTTTACACATTTATCGGGTTGTAAAAACTGATTCGCATATTCTTCTCTATTAGTGGAAACGGTAGCTTTTTATTTCCTGATTCCATATAAAAAAGCTTCGATAAATACGACTCGAGTCAGCAATCATAGCAATTTCTTGCTATTCACGGCCGCGTTTACAATTTTAATGGTTAAAACATCAACTGGCTGTTGCGGGCAATCAAACAAATTGCCGTTACGCCTTATAAGGAAATCGTAATAATAAGCGTGGTGGCAACAATAATTAAACGCCGAAGCGATGCGCGACGGCTCTAAAACTGTTGACTATTTCAATCAATTTGACGAGTAACGTTCACTTTACTGCTTTGTCGGAATAAAATGCTAAGTACTTTAATGATGTGTGTCAAAGAGCAACCTTTTAATTGGCTGTCGCTATAAATATTCTTTATGCTTCTTGAAATGCTGCAATGAATAAAACATACGGAGATCTTTATTTACAAAAATATTTTTGTTCGATTTACATTATATTTTAATTGAAAATTGTATATGAAAAATCTAGTTTTATATAAATTGAACTAATTCTTAATTAATTCTCATTATTTTATTTACTGATATAAATCTGTTATTACCATATTAAATATATTAATATCTAGTTATAAATAATCCTGTGACGTTCTCGACTCGCACTGAGGAAACTAGATAAATGATATACTACATTAATATTTCTTTTTCTAATTAAATATTTTTATATTTACAAATAATTTAGTATAACTACCCTATAGGCAAATGGACTTAATATATGAGCTCAACTGAGGCCACCTGCAGGCATATGTGCGTTTGTAACGACAATTGCCGATCAGCCCTCGATAATACCGACCATCGGCTTTCAATTAGCAGAATATTTTGCAGTAATTATCAATTTGACAGTGATAAGTAGTGTGCCCACAACATTAATCTTAAAGAAATACGTATTGGATTTGCATACCTATTGAATATTGATAAAAAGGTGAAACTTGTATAATAACTATAATTAATCAATAATACACATTTTGTAAATAAATGTAAAATGTATGACGATTTTTATGGAGACCTGGAACATCTGTTTCAGACTGGCTGCTATTAGCAACTATCGACGTATTTTTTTAAGTTAATCCCTAACATTTAACAGTAATTTCTTATACCTCTTTTAAATCTAGCCTAGCTCTGGAGACGACTAATTCATCTCAAGTTGATAAATTAATATGAAAACTTTCCTTTGATATGAGTTACACCAATAAAAGTCTCCAAATCTTAATCTTAGCTAATATTATAAAGAGACAGAATATATTTTGTATGTTTGTGTATATGTGAAGGGTAAAGTCTCCATTGCACCTATTTTAAAAATTATTTGACTCATAGAAAGCTGAATTATTCTCGAGTTTTAAACGTGGAATGTGTTAGATTCGTCGGAAATGCGGAAACCGCGTGATATATGCTAAACTTGCGGCATGCTATGATGCCCGTTTTGACGTTTAACAATGACAAAGAAAAATTACCTTTATTCCTTGAGACATAAAGTGCATCTATTGATCCAACAGCTAATTGTATGATGATGGAAATCAACCTTATTCCAAAGCAATACAGTTTCTTGTCCTATGACAATCTGAAACGTCAAATCGGCCATCATAGCGTGCCGGTAGTATAGTGTCAATATAACTGGAAAGCGAGCTACTTACCATGATGATTTTATAAATACCTACGTATGCTATTTAAATAAAGCAATCTATAACATTAATATAGTCGTAATTCTTCTTTAACGTAACATTTTTTCTCTCACCGTCATAGTAATAAATAGGTGCTTCTTTTATGCATGTAGAAAACATTAACAACAGTCGATTTCCATACACGCATTACCTCTGGAGTGTTTAATTCCCATCGTTTTATAGTTGTACTGTGTCGTGTAGAACGGCGCTTACAATTATATTGTTGTTTTGCCACTTATGACATTGCTCACACCTTGAGGCCGCTTCGGTGGATTCATCTCTTTTTGCCGGAGGAAAGAATGGCGATGGAATTTCTTTTAATTAGCAATACCTGTATTCTGTACCTTCACCCGCGCTCTTCAAAACATTCTACGAATTATTTAATGTTTGTACGAAAAATAATGAATTATTTATAATTTAAATCACAATGATTTACCGAAATGAAAACGCTGTTTTGCTTACTCCTCCATTGTTGCAAAGTAAACTACCATATCTTCTTAATTTTTAGAGAAATAAACACATCACAAGAATATTATTACAGGTATGTAGGTACAACATCGGCAGCATGATGGATCGCAACAACCGGTTTTTTTTAACAATTGATGTTTATCATGACGAAACTTTACTGTCATGACTAGATGGCAAATTATCGACAATAATCACTATGTTAATTCCACTGATTTATTAACCATTTATCAACGAGCCGATTCGATATCGCCCGAAGCGATTCATACTGAGACGTATTGTCGATCAATCGAGTTGAAGTGAAATTACATGTTCCTTCCGTAATTCAGTCCGTTTGTTATTAAATTGACGACACGTAATAACACCCCATTACCTCGTTCAAACTTGTCATATACGACAAAGATTAATTTGACAATTAAATATATTAATGTATATAGCTTTTAGTAGGTGCGATACAAAGTAACGTTGTAGAAACGTTTTGTTTTTTTTTTTATATCCCGGTGCTGACAGTTTAAATTAGTTCAGTGTATGCACCTGTCAGGTAAAATATTTACGGTACGTTTGATTAATTATGGCAATTTTCTTTTATCGGCAAATCATTTTTTTAAATGTTTAAATGATAATATTTCCTGATGTGAGCGGACATCGATAGCGATTATGTTTAAGTCGCAACGCGGTCATACTCTTTGGGTCCTATTACTTAGCATTGCACGTTAAATGAATTTATTTTAAATATCGATATCGACAAAGATACGTGACCATTGATCGACGACAAAAACCCTATTATTTCTTTATTAACATTTTTTTACATTTATTAAGATAGTATAGAATTTTATATTGCAATAGAAAAAAGCAATATCATTGACATGAAAATGATATTCCATCAATTCAGACATGATTCTCAACAGTAACAGCTGCTCCCAAAAACCACCGACAGATAATCTCCCCATTGTGTAACTTTATTAATAAAAATATGGTTAGATATTTGACTAGCTACATATCTTTGATGTCTATTATGCAACAATAGTTACGGTTCTTTTGTTAACGTTTATGGATGACTTGAGTCATATTGAAGCTTGTTGAGAATCTAAAAGCGTACTTCAACTAATGTTACTTTTAAAGTTACGAGACGCCGCGAGCTATTAGTAGTCTTCTATATTTTGACAATTTAATTTGAAAGTTGTTAACCGAATAAAATTAGGTAGTAATAATATAAGTACTTATTTGCGCCGCTAAGAAAACCCATAATAAGGCGTATGACACATCGTTATCCCCGCAAACACATTTATCCAGGATAAAACTGTATCCCGGTCAATTTACGAGTAATTAAGCCTGACCCTCTTTCGCACACTGAGGGAGAACTTTTATTTGACTCGTTGAAATAGTCCGGAATTGCCGCTAAACTCGTATCCTATTGGATGGTATCGTATAAAGATTTCTCGGTGTCCCGGAATCTTGATTAATGTATGTATGGTGTTAAGCGTTGGTTTATTAATCATGATAAACGTTTATTTAGGTTTATTGTGAATTGCACTATTTATTTTGTAGTATCTTCATTTTGATGGCGTAAACATGAATGAACTAAACGATATTATTTAAAATATCTTTTTTAATTAATATTGACACGACAACAAAAAATAAAACAGTAGATTTTATATAGAAAAAATGAAGTACAAGAAACATAGCACGCTATAGGTAGGATAAACGTGCCGTCCTCAATGTTGGACTATAACTTCTCAAATTGCGTTCGTAAGTAAGGGACGCGGATTAGCGTGTGCTAGGGCAAATATTTTATTACAGTCCAAATCTCCAGCCCTCAACGTTTTATTGTTCATAAGGCTCGTCCGAGCCAAATGAAAGAGTTTATGGCGAAGACATAAGTCTGTCAGTGTTGCCGTGTAAGGGAGAATTAATCTTATTTTGTGGAAAGTTCTGTACGGGTAAGAATTATGTGTTGTGGCGGATTAAATGCTTTATATTTATCATGATATAAAACATTAATTTAAACGCTTATTTTGTTTATACATTTCATTTAGGAGACATTCAGTTTCAGAGTGGTATTAGGTATGAGTTATAATCATCAAACATACAATATACAATTTTAACTTATCCATTTTGTTGTGATAAATTAGATTTTCTTCGAAAAATCGCATGTATCTAATTCTATCTAGCAACACAGTCTGACATTTCGTCTTGTTGACTTACAATATTGACCGTCCGCATTTTGTCGGCGATTGTGTATTACTGTTATTGATTGTACTCGGCGCGTGACTTGTGTCGAGATGATTGTACTGTAGCTGTTACCCTGATAAACACTATTCGTGTGTGATATACGTTTACTACCACTCGGAAATAGGGCAACATCTAAAACAATACAATCTGAGAATAATTAGATTGTAGCAATACTAAAGATTGTAAACAGCCGTTTTTAGTGTCGACACCAAATTTAAAACTACTGATGGCTCTTTAATTATTTTATTAAGGAATTAAATTGAATCTTTCTGTATATTTAACAAAATATTTGTAACTTAGAAAATGTTAATCAAATTTTATTTTTTGTGTAAATGTATTCGCAAGACGTTGTTTGTTACAACATTAAATCATTGGGGACAAAATTATTGATAGATTTTATCGTTAAAGCTGTAAAATACGAACATTCATTTTATGAGGGATAATAATATAAACTATGATTATTATTCATTCAATCTCTATGTTGCCTTGAGGTATATAATGGGGCTTGAAGTATTCTGAAGTATAATTGTTTCTTATTGTAATAGCGCGAATTATGGTTGTTTTAAAAGCGACAAGTTTTAAGCTTTATTTATCGTTGGCAACATCGGTCCGTTATTTTGGCCAATCGTATATGCCATTGGTATACTGACCGTACAATTATGTATTTATTGTAAACGCTACGATTGCCGGCTGACTGTAATTTGCTTTTAATTCGCCTTGTTTCGTATCATTTTCGAGTTTCTTTCTTTTGCCAGCCCTTGGAGATTTGTTGTATTGAGCCTCGTCACACTTTGGATATGCTCTTTTTTTAATTACTTTGTATATGCATACATATTTTACGATAAAGTGCGATTACTTAACATTACTTTGTATTGAGTTCACCATCCTCATATTTAATCTCTGGGACTTAATGGATCTAATTTATTCCTTTTACGTGATTTACAGGCCATTACGGTTGTGTAAAGGTTTCCAGTTAAAACCGCCGAGTTATAAAGTCTAGGCTACATTTACGATAGATATTTCCTATTTTACGACAGTAACAAAACATTAATAAAACACATCTTTTATTTATAAACGAATGTATACAAAGTACCCTCTCCGAGCGTGTTGATTCGCAAATCGTTGGTTACACGCACTCGACATTTTATGAACGTGCTAAATTAAAAACACTCGCTCAACAAAAACTTGAAATACTGCGTCAAAATTATTGGAGTAATTGGTCTGCACAAAGTAAACAATGTTTGCTGTCTTTGAATTTTAATTGAATTATGCGGAATGTGTACGCATCCCGTAATATAAGTTATGAATTCGCAATTTTCTTTTTTTCAACATTAATTGCCTAATGAACAAATCAAAGCAAATTAATCGATGTTTTTTTTAAATTCTTTATTGAATATTACCTATTAATTAAGCTTAATTACTAACAGCCCGCGTAAGCATTGAAACGCGTGAAACATTATTTTATGTCTGAAAAGCAAGCAGACCACCAGTTCCAAGTGATGGTAAGTGATCACTGTAGGCTGGAGACATTATTAACACATGGAAATGCAAAAATATTAACGAACTAAACACATCCTTTAAGGGTACAAATGCAACTACAGGAACACACCAATAGGTGTTTGATGAGAGATTTTCCTTTTGAAGGTGTCTTTATCTTTTTTCACGATATTTGTCGCCATCTCAAACTACAGGATTCAAATCCACATTCATAAGGACATTCATCGCCACGACCACTTAGCTATCATCGATTAAATACGTAACTGTTACGAAAAACTCTTTTTACTCGACAATAAATTAATAAAGCTCCACCAATGCTTTAAAGTATGCATTATGTCATATAAGCTACAAGGAAGAATACATTGTCAGTCACGGCACTCGTACTTTCAGGTTTATAGCCAATCATTTATGCCCTGCTCGTTTGGTCATTTTGTAATCTGGCCGTAATAAAACTTGAGGGTTATTATACTAAACTTGGTTCAATAAGGACTTGAGAATACAAAGGTCCTTTGTTACAATTGAGAGTTGAATCAATGCATTTGGATATTGCTATCAAATTTGCTTCTTCTTAGGTAGTTACTGAAAAAACAATAGAATGCGGAATTTGTGGTCAAAATTTTTGGGATTTTATTTGTGCTAGAAGATGAAAGACGTCGTACCATAGAGTGATATAAAAATTGTAGATCACCGGGAAGTATTTTACAGGTTTATATGCTCAATTAGTTAGTTGGACGTATAACGATACTTTTTGGAGCATGATACTGTTTCTTTTCTTTTTTATGAATGTAATAATATTGTACGTAATGCCTCGGATAATAATTTTAACATGATAACTTAAGCCGTTTAAATACGACCGTACGATAGACGAACAGCAAAGCGAGAGAGAAGCAATAGAGATTCCATTTCAGAAGGAACCTAAACAAACACATATCCAAGTTGTCTGATGGCGTCAAACGCCGATTTTATTGTTAAAAAAAAAGATCGTCCCTTAAGTTTTGCGGTTATGATTACCTTTATCCCAACCTCCTTTAAACACATAAGTGATATAATTAGGGTTCCGATTCTATCGATTCTAATTCGAAATAATGGCCGGTAATTTGGTACGACCATTTGTCGAGGACAGTCGATATTCGATCAATAAATCGATGAAAATCGATATAATAGCCGTTCGGAATCGACGTTTCATTTCTTTAAATGCCCTGATCAGTGGATTCGCTTAATAATAGTCATAATCGTAAACGATGAACATTTTTGTCGATTATGGAGGCACATTTCGTTTGGAGCAAGGTTTTTTGTTCTATGCAACGATAATGCGATTCGAAAAGGGAAAATTGGATGTCTAAATTAAAGATTTATAGTGCTTTATAATTTAAATTACTATATATAATATCTGTTCAATCTTTTGTATTAACCAATACAAGCAAAATATACTGTAATGAATATTGTATTTTTTGAAAATTTTATTATTAATTTTGAAATATTTTTTAAATTTTTATAGGATGTCTATTGGATGAATATTGCCAGGATTAGCATATAGGTAACATCGCGAGTGAAACCGCATGGGACAAGTAGTGAAATATAAGACTTATAATGTAACATAACCTATATAAATAGTTCTTGTTCGAGACCCAAGTGCGTATACGCACAACAAGATAACATTATTTCTTATAAGGTATTGTCTAACGGCCAAAATTAATCTAAAATCGCAAGATTGAAGTAGAATTTTGATATTACGTGTATCAAAATGACTGTCAAAAGGTTCATCAATCAATTTTCGATCGGGATTGCATATTAATTTTCGCTGTAAGTCGCAGTACAGTATTCTCAAACAATAACACCTTGAAGTCTTCAATAAGACTTACAGTGCTCATAAACTGTAAGTAATTCAATTAAAAAGAGATGTATATAACAAATGAGGTTAATATGAAAGAGATAGAAGTAAGGGTTGTTTTAACCGCAGGTTATAACACGTATTTAGTTAATTAGTAAGTGCGGTTGACCGGTGCGGTTGTCGGCCCTACTTCGAGTCCGGGGATTTATAAATATGCTTTTTGGTTTATTGACCTAATTGTGGTTTAACGAAGACCCTTTTATATCAAATGTGTTATGTTCTGGTTTCTATGATATTCATTTCCATTTTGATTGAGTTTGTGGTGTCATAAACGTTTTTATTGTAAAACGCGACTACCTAGAGAAATACATTCTTCACCCAATAAAAGTTAGAAACTTGCATTATATCAGACATACAGCCTTTTTTTACGTTCAGCTTCCACCCAGCGGTTTTACTCGCGTTCCCGAGGAATCTTTTTTTAAAGTTTTTTTTTATCTTATGCTTTCCCGAGATAAATAGTATCATAAGCGTCCATCTGTATTGTGAAGTGACAATATGCAAACCGAATATCGCAACTAGCCATGCCTCAACTAACAAACTGACATTTGCATAATTATAAAATCAAATAGAAATATGACCGGTTGCTTGGATCAAGTAAGTCATATAAAACAGTATGTTGAGAGACTTTTCTCGGCATCTAAGAGACATACGTATCCTAAAGATTAGCTGGGACTAGGTTTATTCAAAATACTCAGGATATTATCGGCCATCCAAGTACCGGTTACGGCAGCTGCTCTACAGTTATGCTTTTCTGTTTAATAGAAGTTGACTGCGGTGTTAGAAATTCGATTATTCCGGGCTGACGTGTGGTGTTGATGCCTTTCCGTAAACACAACAACTATACAAGCCCCCAGGCCCCAGTCCTGACTGATACAGAAATGATTTTTCTCATAGATATACCTGTATTTAGGTTGATACAACAACATTTCATACGCATGTAGGTAAGTTCAGAGGTTCTAAACCTAAATCAATTCGATATTCACATAACTTTTTAACAATTTGAATAATTTATTACAATAATAAATACAGCTACAGCGGTGTATGGCTCAAAAGATAACCGAGGCGGTTAACCAAGTAAATAGACCCAAGCAATTAATTCTGGGTCCATTGGTCATAATGTTTGTTTGTCTGTTACTTCGAAGTGGTACGTTTATGTAGTTCGTGCCTACTGTATTGTGTAGAGATTAATATTAAATAACTTTTCATACGCAAACATGTCTGACCTTTAAGCTCGTGAAACTTTACCTGTTATTCCGAATGGAAATCGGAAAAAGCCAAAGGGGTTAATAAATTAAATTCTGAACTTTAAAGAAGTACTTATCGATTACTTAACAATTATAATAACTATAGCAGGTTATTATATGCTAATAAATAATTATTTGCTCTCTCCGTTACCTTTGGTACAATAGGCAAAATATCAAAGCTTACGTCATTTGACATTCAGCTGCAAGCGGCTTTGAACGCTTGCGAGTGGCAACGCAATCTACCAAAACGAAATAAGATTTGATGATAATTAAAATTTCCCCTTTGCGGCGACATCACATACCTGTTCCCTTAATCGCGGAACAATGCGACACACAATATTTAATATTCAGCAATCCCAAAATCCTTTGTAAAACGCTGCCACAATGGAAAAGGGTATTTTCCTTTAACGGTCCAACCGTTAATTCGTGTTTAATTCGACACCTTGTTAATTGTTTCCGACGCCCCAGTCGGTTTGGTGACCTCGGTGCCCGGTGCTCAGTGGGAGGGTGAGGTCATGGACAGTCGAAGACCACCCGGCACCTCCAAAAACACCCTCTCAGGGGGTCATTTTAAGAATATTTGCGCAACGCCCCCTTATGTTTACACGGGTTGTTTGTGGTACCCAGAAAACAATAGTCTCGAAATTCATTGCTCATTTTATTATTGTTGATACACCGTTTTACGGGCGATTCGATTATTGGAACAGTAATTAAATGATAATACTGGCCATTAATTGGATTTTACCTGTGTTTTACGTTTAAGTGCTTTGGAAATATTCGTTTAACATACTCTAATAAACTTATTTAATTGGGCAATAGGCTTAGCCTAAGAATCCTATTGACTATTATCAAGGTCTAGTACTTATCGGTTTCAATACTTATTCTAATTAGTTTTTAAACTAACCTCTTTAATCGCTGTGTACACAAAGATACACTGAATTGTACTCATATCTTGACAATATAATGCTAAATGGTACTCAAAGCGATCGAACAGTTTACAATCCAGTATCATGAAGTGAGTACTAACAATTTTATTCCATTGCAGAAATGGCGCGCATGGAGAAATCCCCGCTCCTCGCAAATGGGTATAACGCACCCCCCACCCACCTGGGTCCCATGGGGTTCATGCACCAGCATGCACTCATGTCTCCGGGCATGCCGCACCCCGGCGTACCCAGACCCGACGGTTCCATCATCAAGGGCCAGCCGATGCACAACATGGAAGCACTCGCAAGGTAAACAAGACAATTACGTCTGTTAATTCACTGAATACTAATAAGTTGTCTACTACGGATGTGCATAAGGGATTGTAATTCTAATAGGATATGTTATGAGAACCTAATTGGTAAATTGGTACGGAATACTGATTCCATTTAGTGACTTTGTCAGCTTGATTTGTACCTGAAGACAATCATCTTGAAAAGGTTTTAATTTTATTTTATGTCATTATATTCTTTACTTATAACTAAATTCTTATAATATTTCCGTGAAGGTGTTTCTTATAATATGGAATTGTAGTTAGGCATTCTGACAAAGAGCTGAAGATCGAGCTCAGTGGCGTGCCATAGGTGAGGCCTATGTCCAGCAGTGGACGGAGATAGGCTGATGATGATGATGATGATGATGATTCTGACATAGTGAAACTTCTTCAATACTATGTTGGAAGTAAGAATTAGGACAATTTTACAAGTATTACATACAATCTTCACTGTTACTCTTCTGGGAGCAGAGACTATACCGCCAAGTCTTACTTATTCAATTTAGATTGCTTTTTTTTAAGTTACATTTGTCCGAAAGTAAAATAAATACATGGTGCTAGGAAATTAATTACTTTGGTTTTAAACCTATAAATTGTTAAAGATGCATTAATGTAGAAAATAGAAAAAACACACGCCACCCCTAAAAAGCCTGTGTCAGCTTTTTATGGTTTGGACATTGATGCGGCTCGGTAACTACATATTTAGTTGTCATAAATTGCCGGAAGTGAAACTATTTTGGTTTTATTGATTGAAAGATAAACTGACGCTTCCATAATTCATGAAGACTGTTTACTCAAAGTTTAAACTGATATACATTTACGAGAAATAATCAGACGCCCAGGCTCAGACTATTTAGTTTTCATGATTCAAACTTGACAGGTATTCAGAGACGCTAACTTCTTTTTAAATAAAACTTATTGTGCACATGTAGTATTTGTACACTCAAACACGGGATAAATAATAAATATCCAGCCCCCTTATTCAGCTAATACAATATTCTACGGCGAGCCACTTCACGGAGTCCTCGGAGAGCTTATCTCTCACGTGATTAGTAGCATTAGAGTAGTTAGCGAAAGAGACAGAGCACGGAGGCCGCGGCGAAACATAATAAATTATAATAATATCCCGGGACATTCTTTACACACGGCCATCTGATCCCAAACTAAGCAGAGCTTGTACTATGGAAACCAGATAACTGATATACTACATATACTACTTTTTATTTTTCTAAATACATACATATATAGATATTTACACCCAGACACAGAACAAACAGACATATTCATGCACACAAATATTTGTCCTGTGTGGAAATCGAACCCGCGACCTTCGACTTGGCAGTCAGAGTCGCTAACCACTAACCCAATTGGCCTGTCATCATACATCCTCGAGTTAGTGTCATTTTCCTTACAGAATCGAGCCTCTGGGCCTTTCTTTACACGGCCATCTATTCCTTAGCTAAGCTTAACTTGTACCTGCTACGAAAACCAGATAGATACTTAAAATGAAATTTACATCCAGAGTAATAAGTAAAACGCCTAATTTCTTTGGACGTAAACACATAAACGGCTTATAAATTAATATGTTCACGAAAAGAAACCTTTAAGCAGGTCAAGAGACAAGTGGCGCAGGTTAAATGTCCAAGGGAAGTTAATCCAGTTAGAAAAGTACAAACTCTGAGTGCCCTCACTTCCGATCCGAAGACCTACTAGTACAGTGTTCACTTTACTTACCCCACTGTCTTACTGCCACTCATGTAATACAATACAATTGTGTTTGTGTCGGTCACATGTGTCAATGTGTCATGGTTTCATAAAAATAAGTTAGGCATTGGCAACATTTGTCAGGTATTTATTCTACTAATATTATACATGCGAAACTTTGTATGTATGCATGTTTGTTATTCTTTCATGCAAAAACTACTTAACGGATTTGGATGAAACTTGGTACATAGATAGAGCATATAGGCTACTTTTTATCCCGGATATGTTACATCTCTCGGGAACGCGGGTGAAACCGCGGGGGCCAGCTAGTGTGTTAAATTTGTCAGGTATTTATGCTATTATAAATTCGAAAGTTTGTATCTATGGATGTTTGTTACTCTTTCACCCAAAAACTACCCACTTACATAGAAAACTGGAATAACACATAAAATGTTTGTGCCGGGAAAATGTTACATTCCTCGGGAACACACGAAACCGCGGGGGACAACTAGTATTAAATATTTGTGTAAAAATTTGATAAAAATACTTATGGTGAGACTGAATTGTTTATGTCAAGGATTTTTCTCGGCAACTATAAATGATATGAACTGGCTTGAAATTTGGTACAGTTTTAGAACTGACCGCATGAAACAAAGTGGAAAATTATTTTATATTTATTAGAAAAATTCGCACATTATTTTCTTTTTTTATTATTTTATTTCGTAGGATTCAACATATTTTCTTAATAATTCTGTTATAATCTTTCTGAAAGGGCAAAAATAACCGAAGCGCAAAATAGAAACTATAATATTTAATTATCGATTTATTAATGTTCGAGGTATACACTTTTATATTAAATTCCTATAGAAATTGTATGTTGTATAATTTATATTTGTTGGTATTGTAGCTACTTCTAAAGTGGCTTCTATTATTATTGTACGCACGAGTAAAATTCGCACTCACCGAGTTTTTTAAAACAAAATCGTTTTTCATTGTATTCGTAACTCACACTTCAAGTAATGAAAAATAAGAAACATATAATTAAGCTATTAAAGCTAATATAGCAGTATTAATGTCCTTAACGCTTCGTTTATTATAATCGTTGGATAGGCTTTAATGTTATAAACAAAACATTTAATTAATTATTCATACAAGTTTAAGTAATCAGAAACCATATGCGTTCAGTTTTGTTTAGTTATCATCAACGAATATTGAAGGTATGAAACAGCATCTAATTTTATATCTCAAAGAGTAGGTAAGTGATTTTTGTAGACGTTCGCTTTAGGTGAATTGGAGAAGTTAAATGAAAATAAAGTGCTAAAGTAATCGAGAAACAATTTCAACGATCACGCATGAGTTGTTTCGGTATAAATATAAGCGATTGTTTTAAAAACATAATTAATTTCTTCGACCCCTCGTTCGGCCTAACGGAACATTTAATATTGAGTGCTCATAATTATTCCTTTTACATTCAAACCCTTTTTATTAATTATAAACTTTTCTTTTCAAATACTCTTGAGTACAGTTTGTCGCCAATTTATGTCTGTTCGGACCACTTTGAGCAAATTGTTTGTGTAGTGTCACTTCGTATTCCGTAACAAGTATATGTAAATGCTATACGCATCATCTTCATTCTCATTTTTATATTAATTTATCATCTATTTTCTGTACCGTTTTTTATTTTTTCTTATTTTATTTTCTTTGTCTACAGATCTGGTATTTGGGAGAATTGTAGAGCGGCATATGAGGACATCGTTAAACATCTCGAAAGGTAAGAATTAAATAATAATAAATATTAATCAAACCTACAGATCCAATTCTACAAAATAAAATATCTCAGTTACATTTCAGGTCATACTCTCCTTATAACTCTATTTTCTTTTACATTCTTCCTTGCGATGAAGTTTTTTTTCTCATCATCATTTATAATAATTAGGGACTCTGTACTGATTAAATGAGCTAATCAAAAATCTCAGGCATTGCACGGGTAATAAAGATGGGGAAATACAAAACGGCAACATAATTTATAAAAAGAAAAAAGGAATCCACTTTTAATTCAAATGGGGCGCAGATATCACGGGGGTGTGAAATTAGAGGAGACAATTAGATCCGTGGATCGGGTGTATTTTTAACAAATGACCGCTCACAGAGGCGGCCGCTTGCGGGGTGCGGACAATTCATCAAACTCATTCAGGGGCTAATCTCGATGCGAGGAAAAAGCGGCTCTCATGTAAATTGGGCCGATTCGAGGGCCAATCGCCGGGGGAAAGCACTTTTCTTTACTTGTTTAATGGATGGTGATTGATCGGTGGGCTCGCTTTGATACTCGCGGTTTTGACTTCGTTTTCAAGTGCTACCATTGAACGTTTCGATTCATATTAGATTGACGACGTATCGATACTGATTTAGAATTATATTTTATAGGTTTCCTATTGGATGTCGTATCATAATTTACATTATCATCAGAGTTAAACCCATTTTTTCGATTTGAGCCATTTAGTGAGTTATCTACAAGGTTTTCCATTACTCAAAAATGCGATTTAAGTATTCCTTATTATCCATTATAATTAGGGATTAGAATTGCTGCAAATTTTAAGATTCGAAGAATTATACTAAAGAAAATTCAAAACTCTTCTAATTAAATTTAGAGAAGATTGGATAATAAAGAACTATCTACATAGGTCGCCCGTGCCGGTGCGCACCGACGAGTTCGGGGTAGAATTACAGTTGGACAGCGAGCCTTGTACCGATGTGTCACTGTCAGCCGACGATCGCCTCGCCATGCCCGGCCGTGGCGCGGGATTAGAGCTTTAAAGAAAATGACCCCGCAATTTAAAAATTAAAACCAAAACAAAAAAAATACAGTTAAAAGTTGTGCTTGAATAAAATGTGATGACCAAAATCTAGAAGTCTTACTATCAGGTTTTTGAATCAAACATAAAAACCACTTACTTTTGCATCAAAGAAATTCATATTTTAGTAAAGATTATGTTTAGAAGAGAGAGAAGTTTCCCCTAAAGTTGGTAGCCTATGTAAACTTAATACTATAAGATAGAGCAGGTAAAATAGATAAGTCATATTAATGTCCTTGTCTGAGTGGCATGCTTCCTTGCTCTTACATTATCTTGGTTCGTTTAATTTGCGCATGCGCCCGCGACCGGTTCTCAATGCTAAGTCCAATTAATTGACAGGATTATCTCTGATTTAATATAATTTGTACGTACTGTTTGTTTTGTTTCTCTTATAGAGGCGCACTTTCTCATGTTTCATTAACAATTAATTTCAGGTTTATTTAATTAATAAATTCTTGTGGCCTCAGACCCGATTACACAAATTCTTATGAGGCATTAAAATTGTATAGAATTTCTAATAAAGAATTTTAATCGATCACAATAATAATAACATCAATTAGAATAAAAAACAGGTTGGCAGTAAATTGGAAAATCAGAAAACTTCAATTTGATCAATCTATTTTCTGTCTTCATTTACGCTCAGGCAGGAAATTTCCGTTGAGATTACTAAGCCACTATGTCTACTACAACTTCTAGGTGTTTACATCAATCACGTGCCTCTTATAATTTTATACGTCATGTCTAGAAGGTATTCTGATGTTGCAGTGCTTGTTATCAAATATGTTGCTGACAAAAAATCAAAATCGTAAATCAAAAACAGTCAATTAACAATCGACAAATCGTCGGGATCAATGAATTGGTCCGGTTTAATTCCGTTTCGGTTCGAATTAGCTGCGATTAATCGGCGAGCGGCGGGTTAAGCCGGCGCGCCGGGGGCATACGCCAGCCGGATCGGCACACATCGCTGTGACGTCGATCGTTATTCATCCCCGTGCCCCTTGCCACGGAAAGATAGCTTTGTTTGTTGACCCTTAAATCCACACAGTTTAAAAATGCTCCGAAAAGAGTTAAACCCGATGTGACTGAAACATAGCCATCCCATAAGCGCCACAAATTTAATTTACAATAAGTTTAATTTCTAATAATAGATTTCGTCATCGTCATCTAGTACGAGACGTCAAGACTCACGGCGGCAACGTTTGCGTGATTGAATCCTCCACCATTAATTTCAGCGAAGATCAAACGGAGACCGAGGGTGATATTTATCAAGGATATTGCGAATTATTTTAATCAAATCAAATTCCCTTCGTTGTAAACAAATGCTTTTGATTAATGAGACGCGCGACAGAGCCTCGCAGCCGTTGTGATAAAACACCCGAGGAAAAGACGAAATTAATGGTCATAAAATGAACTCTTGTATCCGAAAGATAAAGATGCTGAATGCTCGGAATCTTAAGTGATTTTTCTTCTACTATTTTGAAAGATGAATCCGGCCAGCGCCTCTGGTGACTGTGTACATTTATATCAGCACTTTAGAATTAGCCGGGTGTAATTTTGCGCGATTAGTGCGGAAGTTTCCGCGCTTCGAGAGATATTTAGATTGTCATGGCGCGGAATCATTAATAATAGCTACTTTTGATTTTCAGTAGCCTAATATGCAAAGGGCGCTGCGTAAAGGGTGCCGAGTCACGACGTCAGTCGTCAGCCCTCTGGAATACCTTCCGAGTTTGTCACCGATGCGGTCGTACTGGAATTTTATCTAGCTCTTTGTACTTTGCCCTTTTATGGTGAACTATTCGGTTAGTTCTGTTGGCGAACCGAACTATTCGTTTTGTTACCTTTGATGTTGAATTTACGTAGTATCTACTTGACATCTGTGCTTACCTACTTACCATTTTATTTTGATATTTTACCGATTATATGTAACTTATATACTTCATTTACAGTGAGACTGTTTTTTCTTACCTGGTTTAGGAAATTCCTATTAATATACAGATTTTTATTCTTTCTATAAAAGTATTTTAATATTTATAATTTTTTGTAAAAATGGATCTTTCAGTTGACTCTCAAATTTTCTTTTCAATATTCAGTGTCAATGCCTCCAACTTATGCCAGAAACATTTAAAAAATATGATATTTGGACTACACAAACCCTCTCTGAAAACCAAGCATATATTTATCATTTATGTAATAAAATATATATTAAAAGTGTCACTTATCATCTATATGTATGTAATATCACATATCAAAATATAACAATATAAAGGCATAAAATTACCGCACCCAAGTTTGTACGATCATTGTCATAATGTAAGTTGCAACGTCAGCCTATATTAATCTGGATCCGACGCCTGACAGCCCAAGTCAAATTTCTCATCAAAAATAAGAATTAATGGCGAACAGCATTAATCATTGGTTGGCAAACGGCACGAGGTGTCTGTATCCCATTATTTTGCATTACTAATGATATGTACACAGCGATAAGGGACGCTTTGGTGAAAAGAAATTATCTTGAATGTCACCTCATTTCCCCTATTTATATTAGGTGGAGGAACCATATAGCTTCGTAACTACATAAAATTGTATATAATGGACCTAGGTGATTCTTGTTTCATTTGAATTAGGTAAATAAGTTCTCTCTATCTTAGGTCTCACTTAGATGTAACCTTACGCATGTTTGTTAGATTTTTAATTGCCAGCCTGCAGACATATATCGAAGATTCACATTATTGAGCGATTATTTAGCCGTTTCAGAGAAATCATTAAAATATTCAAATCCAAGATTATGTGTGACGTCAACTTATCTAAATGTTATATTTGATTATGTATGTAACTAAAATAGAACCTTCCTGGGGCTATAGGGTCTGGCAGCTGGTTATGCTAATTGCAAATGTATTTTATGCGGCAACGCGTGCCGGGCGTGGTGAAAAAGATTCATTATTCCATCCTTCATTCGGGTGTCACTTCCAGAGAGGGCGGCTAAAAACACTGACAGTCTAAAACACTGATCTATCACGAGCTTACGATTAGATTAAAAGTAAATTTAATTTTCAAACACGTGACAAAACTATCGATAATTGGACTTCTTTATATAGAACTGAGAAGTTTCCTGAGAATTTTGTTTATTATTCATCCAGTGATTAGACGCTGGAAAGAATATCCCATACTTCGTTCAGAAGTGTGGCGAGGCGACAGATTCCGCTATCAATTAGACGCCTTCACTCAATAATTTTTAATAAGTTTGCATCACTAATCACTTCCTCCCCAAAAGGCGTGACCGTTCTATTTCTAGCCGTAGTTGGTTACACTGTCATTGACAGAAAATGTCACTTTTCCTTTAATTACGTGGCGGCCTCATTTCTTCGCGCCCTATTAGTACGCATCAATCAATGTTGCCAATACCTATTTTTTACTCTGCGACTGGAGTGTTTTTTCCCTTGGCCCGTTTTTGTTTACGAAGATTTTTTAAGTAGGGAATAATTTGATGAGGTCCGCCACCCGACTGTGTTGGATGCGAGCGATGCTCATTTGTCATCGTCTTGTCATTTCTGCGTTTCTTTCGAGCAGTTGAATCGCTAAAGTAATTATGTAAGTTTTTAGTAATTTTTTTCCATTTGGCACTCTCTCTCACAACATGGGCGATGTTTTATATCGATCTACCGATACACAATTTATTGATCACGTATGTTATGCATTTTAAGGGTCGTATTAGTCCAATACAAATTATGATATAATTTTGATTAATTAACAATATTAACAAATGAATATCGCTCACCGCAAAAACTATGAATACATAATCAACGTGTCATGTTGATACCGACATCGACGGGGTAAATCAAATATGTGAATCCACAGATCAAAAGAATTCATTACAGTGTGTAAATCACAATTTGCATGTGGCGTGGAATAACCATGAATATGCATCCCTAACGCCGGAGTTTGAACATTCTGTGCTGTGTTTGAATTGAAACAAATAGGAAGTATTATGTTTTGTCTAGTAGGTAAGTAGGCTAAAAAGTCTTTGGTAGTTCCTAAATCCTCATTCAAAAGAGAGCAATGGTATTATAATAAATAGGTAGTTAGTTACTTATTACTATATATAGAATGGGTTATGAGTGGATATTTCACAAACTTTTGACTTAAAAAAAAGAATTCATGAAACCCCTTTACCCAATTTATTACGACCTATCAAAAGACTCCTCACATGCATAAGCATATAAAGGCACTGACATTTCTTTTTACTTCTTCAGTGACATCACTGCACACACAGCACGGAGGGACATTCCTAAATATTTTTTCTGCGTTTCATAGAAAAACTTCCAAATTTTATCTATTTAGCGAAAATAGTCTTTGAAAATGACTTTGTCAAACCATTTATTTAAGAAACCTTAAGGTTACAGTTTTGCGTAGAGGCATTTCTGTTATTAAAATTAATATTTTTAATTATTTTATATATTTTGAAAAATTCTTGCTAATTGGCATTCATAAAGCAGAGTATGGTTAACCACCATATCAACGCGCAAGTACAGTAGCGCAACTGAACAGACTCTCTGTCATCCAGGATTGCTGACTGGGCATCAAACCGGACACTTGCCATTCCGTTCGCTTCCTGACCTTTTCCCGTTTTGTTATGCAAATCCCAGCTGCCGGGGGAATTATACAACACGAATAAAAAGTATTTCGCTGTTTACAAGCTGACTTCGCGCCGAGTATGAGTCGAGTGTGAGTTCGCATAAATCCAGTGAAATCACGTTACAACCATGTAAACATTCGTCGGTGAATTAATCTAATTGTACATATATCCTTTCGATTTATAGCAGTATTGCTATGTCACTGTGTCAACAGGTTTATATAGCCTTGTATATTATGACGGTCTTTGGACTTAGGTACTATTGGTTTGCAAATAAACATAACGTTATCCTCAACATCATCATTATCTATCTATAGAATAAATTCTAGGTAATAAAAATAGGAATGTACAATATATTGATTACCTAGAATTTATTTTAATTGTAAAATTCCGGATTTAAAAAATATTTTGAAGACGATCTATAAAACTTTATAAATAAAAATTTAAAAAAATCTAGTGTCAGTGTCATAAAAATCTCTTGGGTATAAATGTGTTTTGGAATATATGTTTTGTTCTCATGCTAACTTTGATGTTACATTTAATATATGTAATGTAATGTATGAGTAATGATATAGTGTCTAAGGATAATATTTAAGAGCTACTGACATAACAATAAAATTGACTATAGATGTGAGTAATAAATAACAATTGATAACAAGCGACGGTCATCAAACGAAGTTAACCATGGTATGGCTAAATAACCGCGCTCAACCCTACACTGCGGCCCACAAATCAAATGTTTTGATAGCACCGTGGTATTAACGAGACAATTTGATTGCGGACATATCCGCGGCAAATTGCTTCTAAATTATATTTTCTGTTTACTTTCTGCCAAACTCCCTGTTTCGATATGTGACGTTTGTACTTATGCATGTTTGGAATGGATGCCTGTTGGTTTCTGTTACGTTAATTATCCAATATGTTGACTCGCTTTCAAAAACGTCCGATGAACACATTCTCGTCGTAATTGTAAACGAAAAAATGTTTTTGTGCGCTTATAAAAATATTTATTGTCCTGCAATTTTTATGTGTTACAAGAATGTTTATTTTCGATGTTCGTTATCCGAAATACAACGTTTTTCGACCAACATTAGTTTTTAGCTGCTGTAAAGTTATATCTTTAGTGCATCTTAATGCAAATTAAGTTAACCTAATTTGGTTTAGTGGTGCGATGTCCAATCTAAGATACGCTGCTTTTAAGGAATATTTAATGTATTTTCTTACAAATTTTAGAACGAAACTGAAAAAATTAAATCTGATTAAATAAATAAGATACATTATTCCTCACGGGCTGGGTGTGATCGAAAACAATCAGCAGTTTGCAAACATAAATCATACACAATATAATATTAATTGTAAAGTTCAGTAAATAACCAAAGCTAGTCATATCGGTATGCATAATAATTAATTATACAGAGTGTGATTAATTTATCCTAACCCGTTTAATCAGAAGCCGTTATCTTTAAATCAAACTGTCAAACTTATTAAGTTTCAATATTCCACTTGTTTGGTTAATTAAGTGAATTATTTTTTTATTTATATAACCACATGTAGGTACTATGACAAAGTATGCGGTTATACTCCCACAAGGAAAGAAACCTTCGATTTCAACAAGCGAAAGTATGATTGTTATCTGGTTTTGCGTTATTGATTTTTATCTAAATCATATGGGTATGCATAACGTTTTCCTTGTGCTAATTAACATTTACCTAGTTTTGCAAGTCAAACATGTTCGCGTGGAACAAAGCCGTCACATGGCCGTACACGGCCATCTGATCCCAAACTAAGCAGAGCCTGTACTATGGAGACCAGATAACTGAAATACTATACACGATGTTACAAAACTACTACTAAAATTTAAGAACAGTAGTAACATACCCAATAAAATAAAAAAAAAAACTGATTTTTATGAATGAAAATTAGAAAAACTATTAAGGTAGACAATTATTAGGTAAAATAGGTACGCGTAGGCCTTTCTGTTAAATAATCTGGTTCCCTGACATGACAGCTTACTAGGGTTGTTGGCTTTGACAATTAATTATATTTTTACGGGGTATTTTGTAACACGTTGTATACACAACTTTTTTATTTTTCTAAATACAAGCTTATATAGATATTTACACACAGAACGAATAGAAATGTTTATTTATTTATTTATTTCAACAACAAAATCCACAGCTCTTAGTCACAAAAATTTTACATATATGTATACCAATACTTATACGCACAAATGTTTGTCCTGGGTGGGAATCGAACCCGCGATCTGCGACTTGGCATTCAGGGTCGCTAACAAAGCCAACCGGCCTGTCAATATTCACAATGAAGGAATATTCTCAAATAGGAAATAAACTCATAGACGACCTATTTTATTATAGTAAAAAAAATACTTTGACATCTTTTTTTTTTTTTTTGCGTGTCGATTGTTTTGGCTAAATTTGTTTGGACCAGAATTCTGCTAGGCGTACTGTGTCGTCTGTAGCATTATACAGGTCTTCTTTGACATCTAAACTAACATAATGATTGAAAAAAAGAATAACAATAGGAAATGAATTCATTCATTATATTATTAATTTAAGATAAAATTGGTCGACAGCTATCTAATGGAAAATGTTATGCTTATCAGCCGAGTGGACAAAACTATGATCGATGTGTCACATTGTCTAACTCTGGTTTAAGATAAATCGACACAGATACTGCGTTTGTCCGTCAGATAGTATCTCTAAAGAGACAGGAGTTTATATCTCGCGATATGTTTTATCTATCGTGTCTCTTACTCACAAATAAAGTTTTATTATTTCCCAAGTAATTATAGCTTTTAAGACTAATTATATGTTACTTTGTGTACTATTTTGATCGCAGCCATTTAATAAAGATAACTTATGTAACCGCGATCGAATTCATAAAATTCTATATTATCACCACAGAAAATAAAAGGTGTACGTCGAAATGCCATTATCGTCTCGTTCGAAACATGTTGCGGTCAACGCGAGCGATCACTTCGATCACAATCATTACCTGTGCCCATTCAGCGGCTTCAGCGATGTAGAATTTCAACCGTCTAGTTGAGAATCCATATACGATTCGCCGACTTAGGTTGAAGCGGCTAGGAGATCAGGAAGGTTTTGTCGCTTTACATTATCCGAGGAATTGAATTGGAAGTGTGCCGATGTATGTGAATTCTCTGCGGTCACTCCATACCTATGCATGTGCATTCAAGCCATATTTATGCAATCGGCGGTTACTGAATTGTTCGTATAGGATTACAACACATTATTAAACGGCATACTTGTTATGAGTACGTACAATGTAATAAAATGCTTCAATGTAATGGGGCAATTCTATTCGCATTTCCCTAATAATCGTACAATGAAATTTGAAAATTTCAAAACGCAATCCCATTACAGATAATAGTATTGCTCCCTAAAAAGTATGGGTCTACAAATCGTAGAAGCAATTTTGCATAATTATCCAACATTGTGCCGGGAGACAGGCGACGCGATGGCGCTTAAATCCTAATAACATCGCGCGGACCCGATCGGAATCTCGTTACGCTTCGGTAATCTACTGCGAACAAATACGAGCTTATTTTGTTAGATACGTGAATGTACCTGGAAGTGGTAGGATCTAATTTAAAACGTTTGATAAGCCTACTAATATTATAAATGCGAACGTTTGTGAGTATGCATGTTTGTTACTCTTTCACGCAAAAATTCCCGGACAGATTTGTATGAAACTTGGCACATAGACAGAGCATATCCTGGAATAACATATAGGCTTTATTATACACATATACTTATCTCGGGAAAATGATCCCGAGGGGAACACGAGTAAAACCGCGGGGGACAGCTAGTACTAAATAATTATATACAAACAAAAGACGGAAACATCAATACTGAAATCAAATAATATACCTTTAAATCTTCAAATACCGATCAATATTCCTAGTTCAAACACGAATGCTGAAAGCATCTTGAAACATCGTTCATCTCTACAGCTTTGCAAAAGACAAGTTAAATCTCCTCACGTACTTGTAATATCGTAATGAGCTCCTAAGCTCCAAAAGACATATTTTATTTTCCTCCAAACACGTTTTATATTTCATTCCACGTTTCATAAGCGAAATTTGCATGGCCCTCTTTGCATTTGGCAACCGTAATGCCACGGTCGCTTAGTGCACTTTTATTACGGTATTAAGTGATGTAATTTTTTTCATATTATATTATTCAAATTTAAATAACTGTCTCCGGTTTCCCCCGCGGAGGTCCCACTGTCTACCATTTCTTTTCGTCGCCCCCGAATTTGGTTATTTTGGTTAGACATTTCCGTTATGGAATACAGAGTGATTGGAGTCGCTGTTCATGTAGAGCTTATACTCTGTCATGTAAGTAAAAAAATAAAATAAAAATGTGACAACGTTTGGTTTGTTTATGTCACTTGGAAAATAGTGAAAACTTTTACATAAAATTAAATTTTGTTATTGGAAGTCTTACTTTTAGAGTAACCAGTAGTCAGACGCCGAAAAAACATCAAAATAAAGATATCTCCGATTTTTATTACAAGATTAATATTTGAATCAAGATAAACACATAATACCTTTGATTTGATTATTGAAATTGATTCTGCGTGTGGTATCTCTATCTATATCATTTATATTTTTTATTCAGTATATTATGGTTTCACAAGATTCCGTAATCGTAAAAAATGAAAATTCACAAATCGCTTATGGTAAGCCGTCTCCATTGGTGCTCTGTTAAAAAATTGGAGAAGTTTGGAGGCCGCAATTTTTACAAATGACATCGTGACGTTTATGCGAAGGGTGCGTCCGCCGACAAGTCATCAAGTTACTTCTTTCCTATTATTCCTGAATAATGCCATCCTTCCTCTCTAAATGTTTTCTTTTCCTTTTGAACATCGTTTTTTAAACTGGCTAATAATATTAAGTTAATTAAACTTTTAAGTAGTCATGCAAGTTATTTTGTATGAAGCGAATATCTTTTTTCAAATAAATATTTATTAGGTAACACTAAAACTTCAGTACTAAAAATTATCAGATTTAAGTATTAAATAAATAGTATGGATTTGTTTAACTGCCTCATGAACCCGGTCAGTCTATATATATAGATACATTCTAAAGAACCAATGTTTATATGTGCATCAATCGACAAGAGCATCTTGCCAAAATAGTGATCGTACACGCTGTAAAGTTATGCGATCATCCCGTTGTGTCGCGGCACGTTATTACACGCCAATATTGCCTTCACATCATTTCAAAAGCAAAACATTACGTTATCTGCATATGCTTGGAACTTTTTACTCATAACAACAGCCCCTTTGCTACTTGTATTTTCTTTATAATTTATTCCATTTCTCCCCCACACATTGGCATCGGTCGCTGATATTTTTTATTCGATTAGTAAACCCCTAAGGTGTTTTTAGCCTTTTTCGCTCGATTTTCTTCGAAGCTTTGTTGACTGTTTGGGGGGTTACAATGCTCATTTCTTTTGGATGAACAAGCTTATTTATTATTTTCTTTTAAGATTGTTAACTCACGGTTCGTTATGTTAAAGTATTGGTTCGGTTTTAGGTACCTATGGTACTTGTATAGCATCATAGGCACGACACGATCCAAACATGAGTTTTAATAACTTAATGCTTAATTTCGTGATTTTATCGTAATTATCCTAATGGACTTTGAAGGCTTATTAACAATTTTTTAATTCGTCGTTGACTTTTATTTCATCATATCAGCCCAGGGATGCCCACTGCTAAACATAGGCCTCCCCCTTGGATTTCCATCTCGAATGGTCTACAGCCGCCCGCATCCAGCGGCTTCCAGCGACTCTGAGTTACTTTTATTTATTCTTAGATTACTCTAATACGATTATCAACAGCCAAATAAATCCACATCTCAGTAGTGGATCTACGACCCCTACTTCCTGAAACCACAATACTTACACACTCGATTTATGTCGTAGAGGTGCAGTGGGGGGGTGAGACGAAACTTTTTGATGGATCGGACGGAGTTTGTTTTGCATGTGAGTGATATGTCTGAAATAATAAATGTTGAGGCGTCGACGCTTCCCCAAACCACCCCTCGCGAGGGTGAGCTAAAACGATTTTTGATTTGGGTGTCAAGCAAATGTTTTACGCAGTGACGCTCCGACAGGATTTGATTTTCTTAATCGATTCTTGAGAATGCAAATTCGGGGACTTCGTTCGGTTTGATTAACTTAACTTTAATTACAGACAACGTTAAACGGATTGTGCATTTGGTCGGCTTCGATAAATATATAAGTTTTTAGATAGATACTTGGCTATGTAAATTGACAACACTATTACCGAAAGCTTTGTTTAATACTTACGCTAATCAGATTATGCATACAAGAACGGTTCGGTACGGTCGGCAGTGCGGTATTAGGTTATGTGAACGGTTCAGTATTAACTAATCAACGTACATTGGCTTTGGTGGTAGATTGCAACGCATTGTCCGCGCTCGTGGCCCCGGAATATCTGTTTAGGCCACTACCCATACTGTAATGGCAATGGTTACCGTTAACTAACTACGTTAACCTTCCTATGGGTTCATTACCTTCATTTTCATGTGCAGGATTTTCATTATTTACTTTAACTTAAATTGACTTTTAACTTTAAATATAATAGACTGTTTCACACAGTGTGACTGTTTTACATTTTCTACTTCAGGATATGTATAATGATGCTCCTTGCTTTGTTTATGTTGTAATGAGTTGTGTTTGAAGGCAGTAAAAATAAACTTGCCTAATATCTTGGCGATAGGTACTAATCTCATTCTTAACTCAAACTTTCTTAATATAAAATAATGATTATCGCAACCGATTAAGATTAAATTCAAGTAAACTTACTCAGAAAATCTGTACTATCCAATTACATATATAGTCATTTTCATCTGGTTAAAAAAAATGGCAAAATATTATGATGAGACCATTTTATGCCACCATCAGTATTTTTTCTATTTCCACTCCGCCTCCTTGCGGATTCGTCGCCAATTTACGTTTTGACAAGTGAATGAATAATATTATTTCGCTTGTGGAGTAATGATGCTTGCTGCTGACAGTCTGTTGGGGAGTCTGTTAATTTGTTTACAAGATATTCGTCTGTATGATGTAGCGTTAGAATTGCGTTTTGTAGTAAATTATTGGAATGTTTTCTGCAATATATTTTTTCTAATTAAGTATTGATTTTGGTAGTTACAAAGTTACAAAATGATAACTTGAACCCGAGTGGTCGTTCATATATCCGATAATTCTTGCCACAAGGCACGTACTGAGATTATATTAGTATAGAAATGTGGCTGTGAATTCTAGACCTCTGCCTCTCCTTCGACTGGCGTAGGTACGAGTATATTTAGAATGAAGTTTTCAAGTTGGCGTGGATAACCAAATCCAAAATGTATGATTAAAAAAAAAAAAAGTCCGGAAATGTGAGAAATACTCAAAAAATCTTCTTCATTCATACATTACCCGTACCTTGTTTGAAATGATGTTAATTTTTTTTCTACATCACTTTTCCAACAATTTGATGTAAAAAAAACTTTTTTTCGGGTTGAAATCAAAGTCATCGGAATTATCGATTCAGAGCATAGAAACTAGTTATTATTAAAGTATTAAGTTATTAGTAAATTTGTTATTATCTATATACACCTTAGTCGCAGGTGGAAAGACAAGCCTGGCCTAAGTACTCACAGGCCCACTAAGCCAAAAAACAGGGAAGAGGGGAGAGAGGAAGGCTTATGCCCCGCATTAGGACGATCTGGGCTGTTAATATTTATAATAATACAAATATATATTTAAAAAATCTTAATAAACCGACCTTTTTACTGATATCAAATTAAATATACCATTTCCTTAAGCGCCTTCGGTCTTTTGTATGAACTAACATCATCAATCACGCTAACACTTTAACAAAAGATAAAAGTATAACTGAGGAAGAGGAAATAATTTATTATTTTATTGATTTGAGCGATATCTTTTGTCCGATCTAGTGATGATTCGATCATTGTTGATTGGCTCAGGATGGGATAACTTGTTAATGTAATAAGTTTAAGATATATGTTAAGATGACACCTATCTGTGAGCCTCTAATACAGGTATATTGTATTCCTTGAGAAAATTATAGATATCGCAACAAATTCAAAAGTAAAAAAAGTTTTATAAAAATCACTCATATATAAAAAGGGTTAGTACAACTAAACTAGATGAGAGGCGCAAATATCTTTGCAAAAAATATGAAACTTTATTTTAAGAGAATCCAAATATTTTCAAAGAAATTATTTACATATTAATGGTGGCGGAAATGAAAAATATATTAAATTCAAACGGAGCTCCGTGACTCGTCAGTAAAGTATGAAACGACTCCATTTCGAGGGTTCAAAGGTAGAGTAATTTACAAAACAGGTACTTCCAATTCTTTTCGCGGAATTTAAAAAAAGAGGTAACAATTTCTAGTATAAACTTAATCACAGTGCAATTTTATATACCATATTACACAATATTATAAAAAAATAAAAAACAATTATTTAATTTTTTATCACCTAAAATAAATTTTTTGTCCTCTCAAGCCTACAGTTTTTCTCAGATAATGCTTATACAATAAACACGTCATATTTATACTACAATCAACAAATATACATCAATTATCAGGTCTATGTTTTCCTCGTATCATAGCTACTCTGTAATCCACAAAAGGGTTCCGCGAAGGCTTAAAACAGCCACTTATTATGTATGTTACATTTCACTTTCAGACGTCATTTATATTCAAATGCTCAAACGGCATTACTGGGCAAAAATTGTAGCATTAACCCCTTTGAAACGAGTAAAATTGGTTTCGGCGGGGAATTAAATTTTCGATATTATTTAGTATATACATTTTATTCAACGATATCGCTTTTAGTACTCAACACTGTAGTTCTAATCATTTTGCTACAGTGAATGAAATAGTCTAGCCGTTCAGGTGGTTGGGGTACTATTCTTTACAATACAAGCTTTAAGTTACTAAGTAAATATTAATAAAAATGAAATTGAAACGGAAGCATCAGAAGCTCAATAATTCACAATCAAAAAAGGACCTACAGAATTAGGGTAGCGGCACGAGAGATCGGCATACAAAATGATTACATACGCCGTCTTCATCCGTTCACAAAGAAACTCAGCGGGGTTCTATAATATTATACTTTTGCCTTTGTGGTGGCTTCGCAGCGCAGTGGGAAGCATGCTTTATGGTTTCAAATGATAAAACTGTTTGTCAGTAGCATTGTTAGTATTCATTTTGCTCGGTAGCGTGACCGAAATCTGACAGTCGTTCTTTAACATTTATAACACGATGTTATTGGCAGTTTCCGAAAGACATAAATTAGGAGGTTTTAATTTCATTTAATTGTACGCTATATTGTTGTTGCAGATTGCGTGACGAAAGAGGCGATATGGAACGAGTTATGGCGATGGATAAAGCTCGCGACGGTTCACATAACGGTGAAAATTTTATTTATTATTCTGGACATTCAGATACCTTAGTATCTATATTACTTGACTACAACTGATGTGTGATGATGTAGACAGGGACAGTCACATTACATCACATAAACATCAAGAAAGACCCAGTTCCCGAAATCACAATCAGTTTTGTCAATTTTTCGACATTGATCAGTAATAATTTGAGTATATTGATTGACTAATTCTCTCTAATTTTCTTTCCCCTTTGAAAGTTTCCAAGTAACAGCCGCACAATCAAATCGCAGGTTCATCACCGGGTCACAGTCCTGTTCTCAACCTATCGAAGTCAGGGTCCGGCGACCGCGACCGGTCGGACCGGGGCGACCGCGACCGCGGCGACCGGGGCGAGGGATCGGCCAGCGGTCGGAGCTCGGCCGCCTCCCGCCGCACTCCGCAGCCCCCTCGGATGCCCTCGGCAGCCACCGCTGCAGCATCCCCACGATCGCACACCGACGACAGCGATGCAGCACTGTCTGATCAAGAAGATCACAACGTCAAAGACGAGGACGATGGTAGGTTTCATTCCTGATTCATTCAATAAAAATGTATCGATAAAATTTTAAAAAGTCAGGTTAAAGTGTTTATGTCACGGTTAGAGTAAAGGCCAAGATGAGTATCAGTAGAAAGTCGCTATTTACTGCTAATTTGGATCGTGAGCATGTATTAAACGCTTGATATTCAATAACAGCACATGATGGGTTATCTACCAGAATCCAATACATTCGATGCCAATATTAATCAACGAGTAGCTCTATCCGATGTAATCACGGCCAGGCATGACAAGAAAGTGTCCGTGTAGCATTACAAGCTGGTATCACCCGTCCAATATACTTGCCATGTAATGCACAACGAAATTACCCAGTAATAACCCTGGAACCTTCAGCATTCATAGTTCGGAAATTATCAGCCATAAAACCACGGTTCCTTTTATTCTAGAAACTGGAAACACTCATAGTAAATGTAGAATGGCTACGCGATACAATGTACGGGCATATTTATTGATGATAATTATTTTATAACTCAATAACATACTTCTATATTTGTATAAGAAATGTTGTAACTATTCAGGGAATCAAAAAGGTATATATTATGTATATTTCCTTACATGATACAAATAATCATATGGAATCAATAAGCACTCCTGCGCAGGGCGCATCCTGGCAGGCGATTAGTAAATGATCATGTGCCAGCGTTCCCATACATTTTCCCACCTTGATCTCCAGACACCGCACGTTTACTTGTAATGGTCCTATATAATAAAATCTTATTATGAGTATCGTCCGCAATTGCCCCCAATGATGTATGAATAGCGCTTAAAAGGACTCAATTCAATTTTACACGTGAGATCGGGACTATGTTCTTTATTTTCTGTTACATACATTTTACATCACACTATATTATCAAATTATTGTAATCAGACAATGATGATACAGGAAAGTCTCAATGCATCAAATGAATGTGTAGGATCTTTCTAACAGTACTACCTTAATATCTATAACAGTAGATCCATCGATATGGGTACTTCTATGTAGATCTTATAACATTTTATTTACAAGATTACTGCTGTAGTATTTTAATCAATTTAGTGCCTGTACTATCTTCACCTGCATCATCAATCAAGCGAAAACTAGTTATTAGACTGCCGTCACTATGCTATAAGCGCAATTACACCTATTTCAAAATGGAATGGGAAAATTATAAAATCTGTGATAATAACGGTTAAATGGAGAATCTTAACGATATTATTGTGAGCACGCTAGATTAACAGATATACCTACGGTTTACTTTTATATAGCTGCTAAAGAAAATGTTTAAACAATAAAGAAATAAACTTACCCTGAGAATTGACGATAATCACCGCAGTTACTTTCTAAGTAAAGGTATAGAAAATTATTATCGTGACTTCCTCAATAAGGCGACGATAATGCAAATCAAAACATTGGTCCACAAATGTTAATACTCGGAGGATACAATAGCTAAATTAAGTGAAACAATAAGGATTGTATACTGTAGTTATTGAAGACTACACACAAAATGGTCGGGGAGCGTGGGAACGAATGGCTGCCAACGATTTATAGGAAACACTCACTTGGCCACGATTTTACGGGATGAGCCCGGGGAAATTTGTGTAAACAATAGATTCGTCGACAAAGCTGATAAAACACCTGAAATAAATTCGCTTACACCGGAGGTATTTTGTAAAATCATTTTTAATTTGTATTCACTCGTATATTTGCTTACAATTTAATTTTCTCGGTACGTAATTCACGCTCAACACGATCGCCCCAGTCTCGTTATAAAAATGCTTTTGCTCAGACGACGTGTCATTCAACTTTGATCTTTGTGTATTTGAAATTACCCCTTTCTTTCGAACAGCGATCTCATCATCAGTCTAATAATATTTATATCCGTGAAGTATTTTACTCGATCAGACGGCTCGATTGAATCTGCGTTCTTAGTATTAGTTATAGAGTTTAAGTTGGGTTGATACATTTTGTAGGATCCTGTTAATTGGCCTTATTAGGGAGATGGTGTTGTGACAACCAGAGAGTGCTATCGTGCGCATCGACAATGACGAAACGATGTTGTCTTCATTATTTGATGAGCGGTCACTATCTTGTCAGTTAAATTAAATGTATCGATAGATTATTTTGGACCGTGAGAGACGCCAATCGAAAAAGAAAGTTTTTTTTTTATGCGTGAGGTCCGTTATTGACATAAGGCGAACATTATTGTAATTATCACGTCAACATTTTAAAATAATAAATGTAGATACGTTGGTACTTCATCACTCTTCCGAGGTTTTTAAGTAGATGGTTATTTAACAAATATGAAATTTAAAAGCATGCTATTATCGTCTGCTATTGTTCATTTCGATGTGCAGTTTCGCCAAGTTTAAGTGAAATGCCAAGTAGGTAATTATAATATAATCGATACGAAACACATTCGAGTAGGTACTTGGCTGACCTCGCAGAAGGAATAACTTACAGCATAGTGTAGCGGGGTATATAAATCGGTTAGAGACAGCCCATTCGGTGTCGAATGGCTTCACGTCCCTATTCTGAAAAGTAGACGGTTAAGCTCTTGAAAACGAACAATATATTGGCTAAATGTGTGTTATGTAAATTATAATGTGAATAATTTATTCAAATACTAACTCATTTGCATTATTATTATGATAAATGTAGATAGGTACTGTAATTTACTCAAGTTGAAGACAAACAGTCAAAGATCAGTCTTTCTTCATTTGTAGCCACATCCCTTATGGCTTTTATTTGTCTTTTATCATTTTCAGCCAAGAAATTAAAATCCAGGGACATACATTACACACGGCCGTTTGATCCCAAACTAAGCAGAGTTTGTACTATAAATAAATAAAAAAAAAGTTTTTATGGTTTTCATACAAATGTTTACAGCGCAAAATTGAGGCAACCCCGGTAAGTTATAGGGATACTTGTGATGGGGTTACCTCGCAACTTCCCATGGGCTACAATTTACAATGTTGAGACATAACTAAATTAAATGAAAATAACAAAAAATTAAATAAAATAAGCTAAATTTAGGTTACAAGATCATTACATAAATTGTTGTAGCAAGTTCATTTGTGTGTGGTATTTGAGGGTGTGTGTCCACTACGGAAACCAGATAACTGATAGCCTACATAATCTTCATATTTTATTCTAAATATATACTTAGATAGATTATTACATCCAGAGTCAGAACGCACAGCCATTTTCTTGCACACATATATTTGTCCTGGATGATAATCGAATCACAAATTGTTGCGTAGCAGTCAGAGTCTCCATCCACCAAAACATAAGGATCGAAAAATGTTACCCTACTCCAAAAAATATATATTTTATCTTAATGTAGCTTCAAGCGCATATCTGAATAGGCAGCCATGTTCGCCGGACTCCATCAAAGCCGTGTGCCGATGATCACCACGCGATATCGATGTTCATTGCAACAATAATTGCGGTGCGAATGATACATGCACGCGATTCACGAATAACACCGTTTGTCGATATTGAATACTTTTTGGTTTTATGTTGGTACACTCCTTTTAAGGCTTCTTATAAAGCTGTTGTTTATATTGATTTATAATAATTCGTAGCGAAGTCGGTAGTTTACAAGTTATGATAGCCGCGGTGTCTTGATCGCTTATACTTTTTACACATTAAAACGTTGTTATTTTGACCACGTGAATGACGTACGAAACAATTAAAAAAAAGGGGAATTCTTATAGAACTTTAATGAGCTACTGTTATTAATGACATACTACTTTCGTCTAATACCTTTAGGTGCCTTATAGGGCAACAAAATATAGGATAAGACTATTTATAAGAGCTTGTGAAAGCACCAATTTGGCCGACAGTCTGCCAAATCTCAAGAAATGCCAGAACCAAGCTTGTAGTATGGAAATCAGATAACTAATACTTACTAATACTAAATATACTTACCTACCAAAATTAAAAACCGTATCTAAATACAGACTTATGAAGATATTTACACCCAGATACAACCAGACATGGTAAGACGCACAAATATTTGTCCTGGGTGTGAAGTCCATGACCTGTGGCAGGGCAACACCAAGTCAATTGGCCGATATACCCTATTAAGATTATAACGTTCTAGTACCTTAAAGCTCTTAACATATTCTCCCTCTTTTTCTAATTAGATTATTTCAACATGGCAGGCGCGGAGCTGAGCGATGGCGAGCGCGAGCTCCCGGCATCATCGTCGCCTGCGCCGGTCAGCTACGCGGCGGCGACCGGCACGCCGCCCTCTGTGCCAGTAGACCCAACCGCTGACACCCTCGTCTCCTCCACAGAGACTTTGCTCAGGAATATACAAGGTCTTCTAAAAGTGGCAGCTGATAACGCCCGTCAGCAGGAGAGACAGATTAGTTACGAGAAAGGTGAGTTTTATGTAATTTCTTATTTAATATCCTATATCCTATAAAATCAAGAGATATGACTAAACAAAGACTTAAAGTCAAAATAACATGTGATCAATTAACAAGTCGAAACAAAATTGGAATAGCAGCTCATCGCGGTAGTTTCATTGTTTGATATTTTCAGGTAGTTTTTTAAATCTAAAGGCCTGTTCAGAAATTAGGGATATTAGCTATCACTGCGGGTAGCGACTACCGAGTGGGGATGTGGTAACCGGATTTTTATTTCACTCATCCGGCGAAAAATACCAACCGCTTACCTCAGCATCTTGGCGTATTTACTCTAGTGAAATTACATATATATACATACCCGGTGTTAGACCGTGCGATACTTTTCGTTACCCGCAGTAGCGAACTTGCCAAAAATCCGATTTAGGAATCCAACAAATCCCTTATTCTTCGTCGAAAGGGTACACCTTGCATTTATTTTATAATTAGTTTCGACTACTTCCCCGAAGAAGAACCCACTTCAAGTTTCCGAGAGAGTTCTGTTACAAAGGCGTTTCACGAGATAACATAAAAGAAGAGTATGGGTGATAAATTAGCAACATAGTAACTGAAGCTAGGTATATTAAATAATATGTACAAGTTTCTGAGAAACATAAACGTACAGTTTCACAATTTACATACGAAATTATCATAGATTATAACACGGAGACACTGTAACATACAGGAAGCCCTATCGATGTAAATGTTATAATCGAAATTGGTCAACATCTCGCGTGAATCGATTCTCCGTAATCGGACGTATGAGCAACATTGATTAGCTACCCCAAGACTATAAGATCATGTACTTTAGCTACAAGTTCCACAATCCCGTGTCCAGCGAGTATTATAACGACACACGTTTCATTTGCATCGCATTATATGTTGTTCATTTATTGCGTTATTACGTTAAATTATTAAAATTAGAAAATAGTCGGTAAACAGCAGTTTTGTTGTCATTTATAGGCACTTATGATATATGTCCGTTACTATCACGTATAGAAACGCTCGGGGCGTTGTCGTTGTCGTTTATCTCTTATAATTTAATGATAGTGGTTATGTTTATGGTTTTCGCACAATTTATTGCAAGCCTAATATGTGTTTTATCTCTATAGTGCCCTGGAACTACAAAATCTTATGCATTCAATATTACCGTCGTTAATTATTATGAGCACTCGTTCAAGTACTTTAACAAACTTAATTAAAATATTGAATGTTGAATTCGTGAATCAATCTCGAGCCTTCACCACCGCTTTAACTCCTCAGAACTTGAAGAATCATTGATAGTAATCTTCAAAAGAAAATTACATTTAACAAGTCATAAGCGTAGTATTAAAGTATCTAAGTCCGGAGACAGGTCCGTGCTCCACGCGAGTCCGGGCATGTCGTGCCTTTTGCAAATAGCCGTAGAACAGATGCGCTTGAGTTATAGCCGGGCCCACTATCATTACACACGATTCCATTCGGACAGCATAATTGTTTAATTGATATTTCTGCGAGTTATTTATTCACGTCATTTCGTTTTCTCCATGAGAAATAATCGGTGCGCTATGGGTAAAAAATATTTTATAAAATAAATAGAATTGCTAATATTTGCAATTCAGATTTTAAATTTAGAAATTGTTTTTCAATACAGTGATGTCTAAATAAAAAGAAACGAAACTCAATTGTTATAAAACCCATAAAAATACAGTGAGGTCGGGGAGAAAACTCGTGGCGCGAGTCATCATCAAACTTGAATATCAATATTGCGCCTCGAGCCAATTGTATTAATAAACAAAACAAAATGAGAAATAATAATGCTATAGGCCAACAAAAGGTTCCATTTCTCCCCTTATATATAAGTGATTGCCGAGGGAATAGCTCCCTAAACCGTAGAGACCAAGAGTGAGAATCGCGTATGGATACAACCCGTAATTTTGTTATTACGATAATAAAATTATTGTTGATGAAACATTTTTTCGAATCGATGTGTCTGGCGAACTTTACCGTTGATTTTTTTGTAGAAATTACAGCAATCACTCGCTTCGTTCGCTCGACTCAAATGATAGGTGTTACTGTGTGCTGTAGTGATTTTGTATTTTATTTAGTTCGCCCTTATGTAGTTTTTGGATATCATATACCATCCTCTAACAAGTTCCATGCATATTTTAAGCCGGCTTCTAAATAAATAAATATCTTAAGACATTCTTCACGCACGGTTATCTGATCTCAAACTAAGCAAAGCTTGTACTATATAGGAACCGGATAACTGAAATACTAAATGCTGCTTTTTATTTTAGATATTTACACCCAGACAGAGAACAAACATATTTATGTACATACATGTTTTTATATAAACAAGAAGAAAATTAATGTACCTATATTGATTAGGTAGGTAGTGCGTTCACAAAGTCTCTACAACAACATGCTGAGCTAAGTAAACACGGGTCCAACCCCTCAGTCACAAATGGCAGATCACAATCTAGGTACATTCGCTGACAATTTTTACACTACTGAAGAGTGGGTGACGCTCAGACAAATGTGAACCGCATTCACTGTGTTATCAGATAACCACTGGAAGGGTTGTGTGAAAGGACTTTTGGCATGATAAAGCGCTGTCGATTCGTTCGTGTAAATAACGTGCCAATGAATGGGAAATAGGTGTCATATTGTTGTATTTTCGAGTACGTAGCTTATGTGACAACGTTTCAAAGGAAGGGTTACACGAACTAAGTTCACATTTCGTTATATTGTTTTAGGTAGGTAATGTTACGTAGGTATGTAAGTAGTTTAAACATCACGATAAAACAAAATATCCAAAGTTATGGCCTTCAGCAATACAAACAAACGTTTCGTTTACAAGTTCAAGCTTTGGTTTCCAATAAGTTACATCAACGCATTCCTTGGTCAATCGGAAAAATAAAACGACTGTAACACGGTGAATCGGGCCGATTGCGATCAACGCGACATAAATCTGCTTCGGCTACTCTTTTAAGCCTTTATCCCTGTTAATTCTTACCGCTTAGTTTATTTCTGAACGAAATGGTCCGCTCTTGTTACAACGGTGTTGTTTTGCTCTTTTGTTTTACAACTATCAGTTTTTGTTAAGCTAAGTGCTGTTCAACGGGCAAATGGCACAGGTAGATAGTGTTGGGATACTTTATGGGCTTTGATTTAAAACGAAATTCGAATTTGTTGGTAATGATTTTAAACCATACGAGAGCTGTATTGCAGAACAATTTTACAACTACACTCTCAATTTTACACTCCCTGAGTTACACGTGGCGCCATCTTTCGACTTTTAACTGAACTAGTAGCAAAATGTCAAGCCTTCTGTTGTGAAATTTGTGAAATGTTGTTGATAGAGCAATATAAAATCGCCAACAAATATTAATTACAATGATATCTGATACACTCTGTTACACTTGGAAATGCCCTTTATGACAATTGCATAAATAACAAATTCCACTGAAAACATAAAATATAACTGCAAATATGAGTTGGAGGGAAATAGCCCATCAATAACGTGGAAGTGACCGATCGAACAAACATGAACTGGCCAATGATAAAAACTGATGAGCAAATAGACAGACAGGACTTGTGTACTCAGCTAATGGATTCAATTGATATGAAAGCTTTTACAATGCTGACGACGTCGAGACATTATCGGGGTGAAACTAATTACTGTTTTATGTATGATTTCCAATTTGTTTATGCAACTGTAGATATCGGTTTGTTTATTCACGTTGATAATACCTATCAAATATGTTATGCTTGCTCGGCTAGGCATAGTAATGAAAATGATACATTATTTTTAAGAATACATGACAAGTCTTTTGTAGTTTTAGGTACGAAATAATAGAACAAGATAAGGAAGATTGTGTTCCATGAAAAAAGTATTAAATGTAGTGCATTTTTTATACCTGTTTTGTTAGATATATCGTGGTAGTGTCAGTACCTTAGACTGTCCTTCACGAAGCTTGAAGCTCATAATTCAGCTGTGAGCTAGCTCCCATCGCAGTACAAACAACCGCCCCCAGCGGCCTAACGAGCCACCGCGAGATGCGCAAGCGCAGATATAAGCAACGATGCATTGTTGCCGCGCCGCGCCAGCTTTCGCACCATTGTGCAACATAGAGGTGTGCTGCAAAAATCGGTTACCCCAATCTTTGTTTGTTTACTTCTTCTTAGTATACGAGTATTATATCAACTTAGTTCTGTAAATACTTTAACACTTGACTTTGTTTAAATATAAAGAGAGGCCTATAAACGACAGTGTTTATTTAACACATGATTAATTTCAGCAAAAGCCTCTGCGGTTTCCCGTAACATTCGCTCATTGAACTAAGTAAACAATAAGTGACATTAACGGCGGTGTATTAAATGCCATTCCTGTAATGTACCGATACGCGAGGGACATCGGGCGGCCATATTGGATTACTTGCGCGTGTCGCTCCGGTTACATTGCGCACGCGACTCGACCACACGCGCGCCATCTAGCGCAGATAACTTTAAATATTGCTTGAGGCTTACCAGATTATTTGGTATGTGGACATCTATGAAACTGACTGCCTTGATAATGTGAATACAAAAATGTACTTCAACCACTTATAGGTACTAATTTTATTCGTCCTATTACTTTCTGTGTCCATGACTCATTAGTTTTATTAACATATTACCTATGTCGTTTCATTATTATGATTTACATATACAACTATAATTTGGGCTCGTTTGGCGTCGGTCACAATATGTTCATCGGTATTACTACTGAAGTACCATTTTTAATATACTGAAGTATGCACATAGAGTAACTTCAAAAAACTATATTTATATTAAGAGTTCGTTTTGAGATCATCATAAAGCATAAACCAATTACTGTTATTGGAATACAAAATGGTTTTTCTGTGTTTGTGTAAGTATAAATAATTATCCCTATTTTCTTGGGGGAAAAGTTTGTGAGCGTGTTACTCCCGGGGCGTTGTGCTCAAACATTTAACAATAGAAACATAAAAGTTCACCTACAATTTGGAATTATTTTATCGTGTAGGTACTCTTATATACATTCGTACGTACGGTTTTCTTGAAAATTTCCACGAAAATCGTATTTGTAATAAACATGGCACAGGTTTATATTGATAACGGTTAACTAAATAATATCGTACCTAGACTCACTTTTTTTTTACTACTGTTGGTGTGTTCCGATAACCGCGCATGAGAGCCAGTTTCTTTCTAGGCTTGTGTACTTACCATCTCCGAAAAAATCTCTCAAGCACTGGGTAAAAATAGATATGGATTGGTAACTTAAGATTTATGTACCTGTTACGCCTTATGTACTTGCTACCTCCATCACTGTGATAGTTATAAAGCTCATTTTATTAATATAGCTTAAAAAGAAGTAACAAATTAAAATATGAAAGCCATTTTATAAATAAACTTCATTAAATCATAGCTAATCTTATTTTTGCATAAGTAGCGGAGGGTTATGTTGTTTCGTTCAATTCGCTCGAGGCTGCTACACAACTATTGAATTCAATCCATGTGAGAAATGTGCAATCCATTTTAATACACTCATGTGTGTTAAAATAAAAAAAATATCTACAGATACTAAATAAAAATGTAACGTTATTTGAACTGTTCTTCCTTCCACCAATGTTAAGTAAGGACTCAAATCCCGCAATATAATACAGGTAAAGCAAAATTTTCATCAATCACGATAGAGGTTCGTTTTCTAATTTGATATGCTCGTTTTTTATAAAACTTCAATTTTGACATTGACATGTAAATGAAAAGTGACGTCATATTTGACATACTGAGAATACCTACTGTTATTTAAATGACCATATAAACCTTTGATAACCATTTACTTTTTATGTTATTTCGAAAAATGTAAGATAATTATTAAAAAAAAAGCAAATGAAATTTGACAAACTAATAAACAAAGTTTCAATTGTATTTCAATTATGATAGCAGTATAAATGTCTCGTTCACATAAATGTATAGACAGTAGCTCAAATATGAATCCTGTACCGCAACAAGCTAAGAAACTCCCTCAGGATCTCGGGATCTAATGTAGGACAACCGATATACAAACATCATTGGTTGTCCCATCTGTTTCTATTAGAATTTCAACCCTCAGCCGTCGCAGGAATATTCAAACTCGGTTAATAGCGTGCGTCAGATAAGTCATGCTGTGTTGCGACAGTAAGGTAAAGGGGTAAAGTGAGACAATCGTAAAGTTTAATAATAATTACATTCTCAACTCTCCTCCCAGGTTGTGCGCAATAATTAACCGCTCGGAATTACTTAGCTGAAATAATTTAATGTGACGCACACCGAATTGTTCGCATTTGTGCGTATGTGTGTGCGTTTGTGCTTTTCACTATACGGGTCCATTTTCACCATGATTAAGTTTAGTAGGTACGGGTATTTTTTAATTTACTTTTAATATAATGTTTAATCCTTTCCTTTGAATGAATAAATATTAATAAACAATATACATATATGTGATTTTATTATTATACAAAAATTGTAAGTTTAACTTTTTTTGTGTGGGAGAAAAATAAACAAATTTTATTATATATTATTATGATAATGAAATTAATTATTCTTGCACATGAGAAGTATGTCGTTTTAAAAAAAGTTTTAAATTTTTCACATATCGAATTAATACTTTTCGGTGAATACCTAAATCATTGACAATGACTTGATTGAGTATGACAATTGAACATGATTAAAAAAAAGAACAATAAAGTAGTTCACAGCTATACTCGATAAATATCTACATCATCTTAGTTCTTAATATTTTAAACTGACATAAACCACGGTACAGAAGCTGTTAGTATCTCACCAGTTTCTATGAGCTCTAAGATAATCAGAAACCTCGCTATTGGCGGCTCAAGTAAGGTTGGATGAATACTTGTCCCTATGGGGTGAAATGCGAACCCTTGTTGCAGTTGTAATTTACATACGGAATTACAAGCCGGAATAATATGTTTCATATCCTTGTTTATGAATGTAAGAATGTGTGTGATACAAGCCATTTTTGGGAGTAGGTTGGATCTCCAAGTTGTTCGTTCTTTTGTGGAGCTGATGCGGTATGATCCATTGGATAAAATTGTTTCATAATTTTTATTACTACATTGTATAAAACAAAGACGCTTTCTCTGTCCCTATATCCCTATATATGCTTAAATCTTTAAAACTACGCAACGGATTTTGATGCGGGATGATTTTTTTTTAATAGATAAAGTGATTAAAGAGGAAGGTTTTTATGTATAATACATGTGACATCCCACGGGAATGCGGGTAAAACCGCGGGGGACAGCTAGTTTATTAATAATACACAACATTTCTATTTAAAATTAAATAAAGATATCTCCCGATGAAAGAAGAAAGAGGTGCGGTTTCTTTTTTTTACTGATTACCTACGCACGGAACCCTAAAAGTATAATTATCTTTAATGTTCCATAAACGTGCTGGATCCATTTTCATTAAAACATTTTTCTAATTTCTATTTGTAATGCAGGCGGGGAATTGAAATAAAATAAGTCATATCGTACACCTGCCCGCGACTCGAGAGGAGCATTAATATTCTTTATATGCACTTAAATTTTGCTACGCGCCGGAAACATCGCGAAGTTTGTAGAAAAATGAAAAATTACCGGTCAGGGAGCGGCGACCGCAAAAACACCGCGTAAGATACAACTAATGAAAGCTTAGAGCCATTCGCATAAATCTCCCTTACATTTTTAATACCAATATATCCGACGAGGGGAGCTTCCATCGGGGAAAGAAAAAGTGTAGCCGAAAGCCAAAACATTCGCGGACTCTCGCGTTTATATCTTATTTAAATACCACCAGATGTTGTCCGCTTATAAATGTGGATATTTTTTAATCGGTGCCTTACCAGAGACATAATGGTATCAGCCGATCTGCCGTCAGCTGGTATGTAGATGTACGAGAGTTTATCGCGTTCGATGGCTAATTTAAAAATCCCTCTCTCAGGAGTATTCCATTCGCGGGGCCCGTCATCTCGCCGGGGCCGCTTGATATCTCTCTTGACCCGTAGGTATATTTTTTTTCTCTTCGTTACCTAAGCTTTTTCGTATCGTATCGAATCTCGAGGAGTCGTGTAGTCTCATTAAAATAATACAGGGCTACTGGATAATCTTATCCGGTGTGTTTCGATCGCAGATTGGGTGCGCGTGCGCCGATAACACCACGAGTTATTCAGACGGTGCACGCTCGATACGCTACTACTTTTTAATCCATTTTGCGACGACAACTTCATTATTTGTACCTTTACAACAGTAATAAGACTATGTATGAGAACATTTGTGTTTACGATGTTCGTCAAAGTGTACCTTCCCGCTACGCATCATACGAGATGCAAATCTCTTATAATTTATTCATAAAATTATGTGTTACACATGTATGACAAAATCTCCGCGTCAGATAAAGTAGTACTAGGCAGTGGCTTTTTTATGAAGGGCACTCAAAATTGTGTCGTTTTAAAATAGAACTTACTTGTACTACGGAAGGTTGAAAGTAAAAAAATGTTAAAAGAGGCTGCAAAAGATTTTATGTTCTAAATTTCACACATAATAAAGGGAAGCAATTCTTATGATTATTAGCGTAGAGACTGCGGGAATAATCCTCCGCAGTGACATAGCCGTGTGACATAAGCCGGAAAAATCTAATAACAATAAAATAAAATTGCTGCCGGTTTGTAAATTTAAAAAAAAGACGCAAAGGGAAGAAAATTCGTTTTCCGCGCCACGACAACCATTACCATTATTTTAAATTTCCTTTGTCGAATGCCATCAATTTGGATAATGTGTTTTGAAATTGTTGATACAGAAATCACTGGACGATATCTATGTACCTATATAGATTTTCATTTGTTACATAAATAATCTTCGTTATAATTCCAATTTCTGCAAAGCCTCTAGAAAGCACTTAAAGCTACAATATTCCTTAGTAATATTTCCTTATGCTATTACTATTAAAATTTCACCTTAAGACCGCCAAATACTTCCTCAGATTCATTTGTGCAAAAACGACCGAACACAATTCAAAGGAAGATCTGAATTCTTACTTTTGTTTCACGTTTCAAAGACCCATTTCGGTCGCTTTCACCACACCGCTCGTTTAAATTATTTTACCAGTTTTGAGTCGTAAATTTTAGGAAGACTTTAATTGTTATTTTAACTGCAAGCTCAACTTCGTCTTCGCGGTAGCGGGGGTTGAAAATATGTCTTAATTCGCTCACCCTATGACTTATGTTTCAATGAAATTAAAATGTTTCCTCCTTTGTTCTTTACAACGCGGACACCATATAAATCATCATCGTCTAACACCTTTTTAGTCCAATTAGTGTAAGGAAATTATTCGTTTGAAAAAGTATGCGTCCTCAATCCGAACAAAGATTGATCTGAAAGTCTTCTCTTTTTCTGTACTTATCCATCTCAACATCGAGTCGTTATTCTAAAATATAAACAACGAGCTTGATCTCATTGGACTTTACGGATCTCCAAGGGCGTCACATTCGAAATTTAAATATTATTGTTGTTTTTGCTGAGTGCACGAAATTGAAGAGAAATAGAATTTTCTCATCGCGACCCTTCGAGTCTCGAGAATCACATTTGGCTGCTGGTTGACTAAAAAAATAAAGGTAGAAGTTGACTATTATTTATGCCACTCATGATCGTAAGTGGTTATGAAACGATTTCGATTCTCAATTAATTACTACACCATCAGAACACTATCAAAATTACGTAATCAAAATCGATCCTTTTGTTTATGGGTCTCGATCCTTTCAATCATCTATCGACCATTGAGTTTCGGTATCATAATAATTGTCCCTAATTATATATTCCCTTGAACGAAGCGCATCGTTTTTATTATTATTTTATTTATAAAGTAATAATTTTTCGTCGGCCACAAGTCGATCAGGTTTTAAATTTGATTGATCCGATATAAAGATCGATTTAATAATCGAGTGTTCCGCTTTAGTGTTTTGTTTTTCTTTTATTTTTGTCGATAAACGTTTTTAAAGAGGTCGTTTTTATTTTCTGCCGTCTTTAGTGTCTGGATTTTGATATGGATTTGATTTTTAATACCTAATTTAAATAATACTTACTTTCAAGCGATTTTTGGTTTTGTTTCGAACACAACTGTAACTAATTTTGAATAATGCATGCTAGAATTGGATGTATCTTTATTCATTATTGTTAAACAATGCACAGATACGTACTAACACGGCTACTAAGTCCGCAGGGACCACCAGGAGTATCTTTTGTTAAGGCGCCTCTACTCGCAAATCGCGAGATGTTGAGATACGGTGCATACCAACGCGAGACCTTAATGGCCATCCCTTGGCAAAGGTAATTTACGTCTCATGTGCGAAACCACTCTTAGCTAAAAGCCCTGTAAATTACAGTTTGCCGGGATTGATTTGAAATTAATCTCGCTTGAGATTGCTGTTTTATTAAAATAATAAAAAATAAACTTTCTTATAGTTAAGTTATTTAAAACGAATATTCTAATGAGTCTGAAGATTAACAATACATTCTTTTGGTATTTTGTATTTCTGTGAAAATTACAAATAAGTATATATATTTGCAAATTTCACTGGGTAGGTACTGTAGTGTACGAGGGCGTAATTACAAAAAAAACTAATCAAATATTAATTATTAATTTTAATATTTTTTATCCATCAAATTCTTATATAAAAAAAACATCTTTGTCATTATATTTCTTTTTTAAACAACGATTATTAACTTATAATTCAAATTATCGTCAGTCAGTAACAGTAATAACGGCCAGTGCGCTAGCATAGACCTTCCTTACAGTACCTACTGAGGTTTTCATATTGTATGTGCTAGGTACATATGCTAGGTAAATGTACAATGAATCAGTGAATTTAGGGTAATTCATATCGGTAAACTGTCAACTCCTCATTTATCAAATATGTATGTGACACCTGTCTTATCTGTGATATATTTCGAATTTTATTTATCCTTCATAAGGTATTAAAACGACTCTTCAAAATAATATGTCTTTGGTATACACCGGTTCTAAAGATCTGAAGAAATAATGATGTACCTATTATGGCTTTATCAAAAGTAAAATACTTCATTTGTTTGTTATAAAAGTTTTAAATATTTATTAAATTTGCATTACAATAATATAAAAGTCAAAATTTTAAATACAAAATGTGAAACCGTATATTCAGTTTAGGCCCCCGGAGGGCACTTATGAAGGTGACTGAAGGTACCACCGATTCGAATCCAACGGAGAATACACCTTACATGCTAAACTTTTCTACAGTGCCTCAATAATAAGTTATCAAATCATTCTAAAAAAGATGACAATTCACAAAATATACATAAATTTACAAATTAATAAACGTCATAATAATTAATACTATGTTAAATTAATTTAAAATACAAATCTACGAAATCTATATACATAAATGCAAAATAGAGTACCTTTGACGCACCATCACCACAAAGTTACTGAACATATCGGGATGGGACTGCTACCATTCGATGCGGAATTTTTCCTAGATGGTAATAGTGTATATATGAAAGTGATAGACGTTGGTAAAACCGCGGGGGACAGCTAGTTTAATACTAATATGAAATGCAAACCTATGAAATTCAAAGGACAAACCGACCCGTACCTGTTTAAATATATATATATAATATATTAATAACTAGCTGTCCCCCGCGGTTTTACTCGCATTCCCGAGGAATATCACATTTTCCCGGGATAACAAGTAGCCTATATGTTATTCCACGATATGTTCTATCTATGTGCCATGTTTCATCCATATCCGTTTCGTAGTTTTTGCGTGAAAGAGTAACATACATACGTACATACAAATATTTCCTCTTTATAATATTAGTATAGATGTGGTAATGAAGTTAAAATAGGAGACCGTTATATATGAAAACATGACTACAAAAGACAATAATATTTAGTACGATATTGTTAACAAACATGGAGTAAGAGAACGTTTCAATTTACAAGATCTCAAATCGAGATAGCCCTCGTACGATACTCATACTCATCCGGCCCCTTATTATAAGCAAGCGCGGCCAAGTTAACTTGTCTCTGTTTTATCGCCAAGATTTTTGTACTTCGATATGGTACGTGAACAAGCGGCTGGTTAGCTGCTATATGTTCATATCGTTGTAGATTTATATCACAGTCACTAGTAGTTTTTGACGCTCTCTGATTTACTTTTAATGAGACTTCTCATAAAAAATATTTTTTCAACTGGCAATAACCAAATTTTGATTCAAAATTGGCATCAAATAATCATCATTATCAATGAATACTACATCCTACTAAAATTATAAATGCGAAAGTTTGTATCTATGGATGTTTGTTACTCTTTCACACAAAAGCTTCCAAACGGATTTAAATGCAACTGACACATAAATAGAGCATATTCTGGAATAGCGTATAGGCTACTTTTTTTCCGGGAAAACTTGACATTCCTCGGGAACGCTGGGGACAGCTAGTATATTATAACTCACCATTATCAAATTTTTATCGATTTTCATTTAAATTTCTTGTACTTTTGATTTAAGTAAATGCGTTTCAATGATTATTATTTTTAGTGTGATATTACGTTCAGTTATTTAATCACACAAAAGCAACTAAGTATTCCAATTTAATACTCATTTGTAGTACCTTCAACCAACGATATACATGTAACAGTTGCCGTTGTTAATGGCCTGCAAGCTTGTATTGAATCTGTTGAAATAATTAAAACACTAACGGAGTTATTAAGCGAAACAATTCTCGTTGCTTGCATTGAACAAGATTGTTGCGGGTCCGGTGATATTGTGCCGACCTCGCGTATGTATCATCAGATACTATGGACTTTCCATAATAGATATTGGACATACAATGAAATGGCTATTCAAATCGAATAGTCACACAGCTTTTCCAGCTTAACAATTAATAATCCTACGAGTAATCCCTATTATTATTAATTAATATTATAAATGTGAATGTAAGTTTGTTTGTTACGCTTTCACGTGAAAAGTACTTAACCGATCATCAATAAACTTTTTAAACATATTCTTGGAGGTATTAGAAGTAACAATGATACTTTTTGTGCCGGAGAATGTGCCCTCGGGAACGCGGGTGAAACCGCGGGGGTCAGGTACTAATAAATAATTCCACCGGCCATCTGATCCGAAACTAATCAGAGCTTGTACTATGGAGACGAGACAACTGATATATCACATACTATTTTTTAAATACATACTTATATAGATATTTACATCCATTTTGCATTGAATTAATCGAAGAGTTTTCTAATATCTATTAAGATGCTACTTTAAGTTAGGTACGAATAAAATGAGCTATAAATAAATGAAAGTAGATTAAATAAATCTTTAGTTTTCTAGTAATATTATCATTGGATGTTTGTATGATTGTGACTCATCCCCCATAGGCAATTACTTTTTTTTATTATTTCAACAGTATACATAAATTCCTTAAATCATATAGCTCTAATAAAAACCACTAAAATATGTGAGTCATACGTTACCAATAAAACTCAAAGTAAACTAGACTTCTAAATTAAATGTTCCATATAATGCAACAGTAACCGTAGGTGCTAACAACGCAAGTTAATCAGCCTGATCCCTTACGACCTCCATTAGATAGACGCGACTTAGGTACCTAATTGAATAAGGGACCAAATTAAACTGTGAGCGAGCATGACCTCTTTCTATTCAAATTTGACTCCTGCATGACGCCTTCGCCTCGTACGGATGGATATGGGGTACTTATTGATGGCGAGATTAAGGCTTGATTGAAAGTTGGGGATTAATTTACGTTGTGTGTTGACTTGCTGGTAAGATTTAATTTGGGAGCGTACCTGAGTAAAGTTTTGAAGGCCACTGTTACATGGGTTTTGAAGACACTGTTACAGTGCTTACGTATGCCAATGTGTTTTATATTAAAATGGGGAAAATTAAAAACATCGCAGTATATAAAACAGGCTTCATTATTAGTAAGGGTAACTCCATTTTGAAGGATGAGTTCTATATTATTAATTAAAACACTAATATGAACTCCATCCGAAGTTGAGAATAAGCATCTCGAAACATACCCAAATCGGAATTCCTCCCCAATAATTTCCGTCAGGTTAGGTTTAATTGAAAGTTATGCAAATCTCTCAATTCGACTCCTTCACAATAGTACCGGGATTCCAAATGAGTTAATCCGTGTTTATGCTCCTAATCGGCCCCTTGCTGACGGCCTTGTTGCCTGTTTAGCTCACTGTTAAATTTATGCAATGCTTTTTGTGTACAATGAACCATTTATTTAACTTTAAATGTTGTTTATGCTAGTAATTTTCTCTAATGGATTAACTTTTATTGAATCCATATAATGCTTAAGGAGAACTTAATATTAAGGTTGCGTATTTGTTAATAATAAACTAATAAAACAATTATTTCCTTGCAGCTGAACTAAAAATGGACGTACTCAGAGAACGAGAAGTGAAGGACAATTTAGAGAGACAACTACTAGACGAGCAGAAAATGAGAGGTTAGTAAAAGTATAAAAAAAAAATTGTTCTGTAGACAACGAAGGCAAATTGTACCGCAGAATAAAAGAAGATATGGCACAAAGATAATAGAAGTTTATTACAAAAGTTCACGTTTATTGTTTCACGCCAACACTAAAGATTCGTGCGCTTTGAAAAGAACAAATAGGGTGTAATTTCAATGGCTTCATAAATCACCGATCAGTGGCTCGCCTCGCATTTGCTGCAATTAACAGGAAATCTTATTACGAGAGCATTGTTTTCTTCCTCGCTACGATATTTAGTTCCAACATTATCCTCTCTAATATTACTAGCCGTGTATGGTGCCCTATGCTACCAATTTTCTTACAGCGGCGAGTTGTTCCATCAAAGCTATAGTCGTGCCATTTTTATATGTGTATTCACACGTTATGGTCCCAAGGTGATTATTGTTAATGGCTTCTATTTGTTTCTGTACTTTCCCAAGATCACTCGCGTGTTCCGACGATTTCTTCAATTTATAGGTTCATTGATAGTTTTATAGGTTCCTTTGAAGCCTATGTAATCACCATAATTATGTTATTTATTAAGTTGGCCCCACTCGATCGAAGGCTACCATTTGTTTCATATTTCAACGCGAATCTATTATTCTGGGTCAAAGCTACTATTATTGCAAATTGCACGTCCATATTTAAGAGTAATGACATTTCTTATGCAACATATAAATAATGGCTAGTTGACATGTTTATTAAAACTAAATCATAAGGCCATTTCGCACCCCAAAACAAACATTGTAAAGGTTAATTCGAACAAAATACAATACTACTTACCCTTTCTTCAGTAAAGCAATACATTGTGTAAGCGAGTAAAAAGAAAATCAACAGAATGGAGGTAACCTTTGTACAAATGTCAAGCGACATGGCAACGATGTACTAACGCCTTGAGACAAAGGGTTTAATTCTATTGAAAACAATGAGAAGCCAAATTGAACTCTACCCTTTTAATAAATGTGTTCCCTTTGGATCGTGGATATATTTCAGATAAGGTAATGAACAATTTTACATGTCACAGACAACATAAAGGTGCTGTAAACATTTTACCATGGTAGAAATTTATCATGTGTAAATGTAGGTAATATAAATTTAAATGTTAATAAAGGGTCGACAGGTCGCTGTGAGCCTGTCGCGGCGTATAATGAAAATAATTATTGCTTCTGAAACATATGTTATAATTAAAGTACCACTAACACAGTCTGTAGCATCATACCCGTTTGATATAAGGCTTTTATAAAAACTGAATGCCAGTTAACACGAGTAAATTGAAGTGTATGTTCTGTATTATCGATAAAACCGCTGTTAATGGATGTTCTAGACTAGGTATTTGGCGATCTTCGATCTAGTTTAAAAGCTTTTTGACAACTTTCTCGCAGCACCAGTTAACACCTTTAACGGTAGTTCTTCCTGTTCAATGTTAACATTTTGCTGTAAAACTACATTTGTAATAGAAATCACGCAATTAGGAAACTGTCTATGATTTTCTATTTTTATTTTTGGATAGAAAATTTACGAAAAAGGTTGTAATATGACAATATTTCGAATAAATAAAAATGTATGTTACCTAGATATAAAGACTGCGGTGTAACAAAGAGGGAAACCGTGGCTCCATACATAATTCATACGGTGAATGAACTCGATTGCGTCGTCGTGAGCAATACTGTTAATTGCCAAAAACCAATCATCAGATAGCGTTGTATGCGTCGACGCTATGAAATACAACTTTAGTTACAAAAGCCCCCGCAACACAAACTGTTTGCCGATATCATGCATAAATAGTCGTGACTCCTGACCAACATTGTACTCCTCTTTTTTATTCCCATATATTCGATCAGTTTAAATATCTATGAAACGGCTAGATATTAATATTTATAACCTATTATATAATGTGGCATTAAAGTACTGAACTCAATTCTTTATCTTTATTTACAACTAAATACAATACTTATTTAAATGCGGGTATTTATTAATTTAAAAAGCACTTTAAATGCATACTTATATAGACTCATGTCCAATAACGGAGTTTTGTTAGTATGGTTCATAATTTTTATTTATTCACAATAAATGAATAAAGTGCATTTATCGAAGACAAAACTTAATGACCGCATTTAATTATAATTAGTTATATTCAAATACGGACTTAATTGATGTGCATTAAAATTCATTTTGAACTATCCGTACCTGCTATTTCGGTCTGAGAATGTAGTACGTATCTCAAAATAGCATTGGAAAATTATAAACTTGTTTCGTGAAAATTAAGTCATAAAAATACAATGAATGCTCCCAAAGATGCCTAAAGTATAGTGATTTTTAAAACAGAAACCGTTGATATTGTATGTATCCAATAGTAACATTGACTTTTCGTTTAAAAGAACACACTTTTCCAAATTCAAATTTTAATAAGACTACTAGCTAGCGCCCACGGTTTCACTTGTGTTCCCGAGGGATCTTAAATTTTTCCCGGAATAAAATGTATTCCATATATTATTCCAGGGCATGCTCTTATATGTGCCAATTTTCAGCCAAATCGGTTCAGAAGTTTTTTGTGGAAAAGAGTATAATCCTCACAAACATTCGTATTACTAAAATTAGTAGGTACAAAAAAAATTGTCGTCCAATTTATAAAACGTATTTATGGTAACTTTAGACGATTTGTGAGCTAAGTCTCATGCGCTAGCGAATTGACCAATAACAATCAATCAGGGAGGTCGATCGCAGTCCGCCATGAAAATTGGAATAGAGCCCGACGAGCCTAATCAACGTCCGCGAAGCGAACGTCCATTCATAATAGATATTGTATTGAATAGTCCGGTATCGTTTCGAAATCTAACGCTTTCGTAATGCACTGCACTACCATTTTAACTGGGATGATACTGCGTTCAGCGCAATCTGCGTTATTAATTATTTGTAAACAATCTCAATTTCTTGTTTACATAGTTTTTTTATTTATCGTATCTATTTATTTTTGACCTTATTTTTGGACTGTTTTAACGAGAAAGAATGTGATCATGAATGTCTGTTACTCTTCCACGCAAAAAAGATAGAGCATACCTAGAAATAGTATTAAAACATTTATTTCAAGATAAGATCTCTTGGAAATGCGGGTAAAACCGTGGGCGGAAACTAGTACAAAAATAATATCGTGTTAATTCATTGTAGCAGTATTTCGATGTTGATGTCCATCTTTACAGAAAATGTTGTCGTACTCAATCATTTTGATTTATTCGTTTATAATTGAGTCGGACTTCCAATAACTACATCTTGGGGCACCCTTTAAGGATTCCATTCATTACTGAGGATGCTATAATAGTTCGTAGGGAGATCGGAAATACTATTCCATACTTCTCGCCCTATGATTTCAAGGCGTTCCGGTCATGACTTAACCTTTTGGTTAAATTAAACAGGGCTGTCTTCAGAAGTTTCATAAATTAAAAACTTACTTTTGATTTGTTTTATTAAATGAGTTTAAGGATGTTGACTACATTATATTCTCGTATATTCTTATACACGGTCATATCCCAAACTAAGTAGAGCATGTTCTATGGAAACCAGATAACTGATAGACAAATACAACTTACATATTTCAAACACATTATTATATAGATATTTATATTCAAACACAGAACAAAAGACATGCACACAAATGTTTGTCCTGGGTTCGAATCGAACCCAAAACCTGCGTCGTGGTAGTTAACCACCGTTAGTTGGCCCCTAACCACCAAACCGCTGAACCGTCAAATTTCGTAAAATATATTCCAATCATTTTCGGATATATATTTTCCAAAAAATTTAATATCCATAAATTTACAAGGTAATTTATTATTATTTTATTTTAAACCAACTCTTTCGAGTCTGTTGTATCCGAAAATAAATCAACAATACAACTGATTCCGGCCCTGTGTTTCCGCATCCCCTGTCTCTGTATTTGAGAGAAGTAAAGGAGTCGGTATAATTCTCATTGTGCTCGAGATTGCGTAATTAAATAACATGTAGGCCGTAACATTACGGGCGTCTTGAAAGGGTTCGCAATGGAAATGTTACGCCAATTATGCGTACATTATGTCCGGAATGGAGGGTTATCGATGCCTGTTATAGATATGTATCTCAATTATGGGGAATGTGATATACTCGTACATATTCCACGTGTCAGAATCTTCCTTCATTATATCTCAAAAATTTAAATCGGAACAACTCATTATATCGATTTATTGCTAAATAATGTTCTACACAATATTTTGTATTCAGTCGCTTATTAGAGTAACGCACTTTTTAATGCATTCTTGTCAACAAATAGGAATTTATTCAATCGTGACTTTATCTTTGATTATACAATGTTATTCATTAAAACTGAATGGCTCATTAATTGTATTCTGATAAATTCTACTGTAAAAACTAAGTAACTTGCTCTGATGAAGTCAATATACATAACCAAACTATTGCATTATTCGATTAGGTAAAAAAATGAGTAAGACTTCATTTTCTAGTACCATAGTTGATCTATACCATAGATGTAGCTATTAACATAGATTCCTTACGAAAAAAAGTGCATAGCCATAACCACAACCCAAAATAGGTATAATAATTTTTAATTTATACAGGATAACAAAAGTTGTACAATCTGGATATAGAATAAAATATTAAGGTACGAAAAAAAATGTCATTGCACAACCACCAGTATGGTAACAACGTTTATGTCTGTCGTAATGTCTGTACCAAAGTGGTCAATGCTGATTTTATATAAAACTGATCCCGGTATACATTGTTATGCGACATTTTTTCATAAGCCTATGACAACTCACAAAAGTTTCTTCGCTATCGGATAAACAGTAAGAAAGCATTGGGTAACTTGCAAATATTCATTTAAAAATATATAAGATATTCATAAAACAAGTCAAAAATATCCACAATAAATAACAATAGTTACTAAGAACACATACATTTGTTACCAAATGATCATTTGATAGTCAGCAGTCAGCAGCCCCCTACATTGCAAACATTATCACAACCGGACAGTCGAGTGATCAAATTCAAATGAAATCGTTTAACTGGCGGACAATCGTATCAACATACGTCAGTAGTCAATACAGTCCGTCATTGACGGCCTCTTGCTCTAGCAGGCGTCATCGCACGGCGTCGGCACCCCTATCATAATTGTATTACCCCATCAAACTACATTCGACATACAATCTTGTCAACTAGGTAATGAAATTATTTGCCATATCATTGCCTTACTATAAAGACTAGAACTAATATATTTCGATTGAATCTAAAAAGGTTGTGAACATGTTTGATAATGTGGTATATTTTTTGTTATGTTTATGATTGTAATCAAACCTCTTTATAATAATTAAGTTTACACCCCGTTTACAAACTTACTTTTTCTCGGGTAATGTGATATATCTAATTCAAAGGCTACTTTCTTATGTGCTTAGTTTCATTCATATCCTTTTTCTATTTTTAGCGTAAAAGTTTAACAAACATTTTATTTACTATATGCCAGTGCCTCAATACTGGAACGTACCAAGAGTTGGCTTCTAATAATATACTGGCTTTGCTGAACTCACATACCTATCGTCGTCTATAACCAAACGTCAAGTCAGGCTCCAATACTGTCAGTTCATTGGTTTATCCAAATAGAGACAGATGATTTCCAATTCATCTGTGTTGGTGTGCACGGTCTTAATGGACGCAATCTGTGCGATCGAAGGCGCATCTAGCCGGGGCAGTGCTATTGTGTCCACGTTTGACGGAAGCCTCCTATTACAGAACGCAACCAGTCTGTATGTCTGCCATAACATTATTACCAGAATTTGATCCATCTCGCCTTTTACAATTTCATTTGCATAGCACCGCATTCACAATACAAACAATTATGCAGTTCATTACAAATAAAACTGCACACGTTGATAATGATTCTAATAAATTATTCTTAAAAGGTTGAGAATAATCAGTAATTAAAACCTTGCATGGCAGCATCACATTCCGTGACAAAGTACAATCAGTGGCAAAACAAAAGTTACATAAGTAATAATTGCAATAATGCGGATGGAATTAATCGAATGCTACCTCATTTTTATATTCATGTACCGTTCAATTATTCTGTGCAGCGGTCACCGATGGAATTCGTAAATGATCAACGAGTGATCATAAAAATACCGACAATTCTTCACGCAAAGAGTTCAGTGGGAAGAGATCAAAAAATATTTCCAATACACGCTAAATCCTGACCGCGATGCGACGTGAGACCTCGTACCACGAATACCGGGCCAGATACGCGCCGTGTACGGAATTCAATTACCAACTTCAGTTATATCGCGTTTCAGGGTTCCTCGTACGGAGAATTTGGTTAAACAACGCTGCATTTTTGCCATTGTTATTATATTATATCACTTTGCATCCACTTTCATAGAACTTTGTTACATATTCTAGATAGGTAAGTATCTCCTGCTTGCAAGAACATCATAGTTTTGAATAGATAGTCGATAGTAATTAATTCATTAAACTAAACTTAGTGCTATTAAGAAACGTATAGGTAAATACGGAACCTTTTAATCATACAGAAAATGGAAGTTCGACCGGTTTGGATTTATTACGATTTTTTGCAAGTGTGAGGTCTTGGTCAAAGTTATCGGCGCTACGAAAGTTTCGCGGACGACGTCGGGTAAATATTTACACTCGAACGTTGCTTCAGTGGTTTCGTTCCTCTTTTTTGCCTGAGGTTTGGCTGTGGCTATGGAAAAATTGTTCCGATTTGTTAGAGCCTTCGTGTTCGTTAATACGTCTTATTTTTGTATTTGTTAAGAGTAGATTCGCGTTGCAATTTTATTTCGCAGTAATATTGCTTATTTGAGACCACAATGTTACCATGGTTAGCGATGATGTCCTCTGTAAATGATAAGCACACAAAGTTACACGCACATTCCGAAGTATTTCCGTGCAAAGTTCTAAACTTCCTTACGCAGTTAATTTATTATTGGTTTAAAATATTTAAGCATCTAAAGTACCTAACGGTTTTTGTTTTTTTGGTTTTATTATGGCAAATGCTAACTTTTTAACCATGGTTGACGGTTTTTGTATTGTTAATATTATTAGTTGGGTTTTCAAATATCTTCACGCCCATTATAATCATAGGGGTAGGCATAGGTCTCAGTACTGTTCGTTTCCCCTAAAATGATTCATATATATGATACTAGCTGCCCGGACAGACGTCGTTCTGTCGAAATAAGTCCATACAAAAATGCAGGAATTCGCTCGCAGCGCCACCTACCGGGTCCAATTGTGAATCTAAACCATCCAGGGCACCACCCAAACGCAAACAAAAAAAAACATTCCAATCGGTCCAGCCGTATTAAAAAAGAAGAAATAATTGAATTTCACGGTATTTCGTTTACTACAAAATAAATTTAATTTATACATTAGCCTCAATAACACGTGGTAATCATGATATTGAATTGTAGCTTATATGACACGTTCGTAGATTTACCATAGCAGCGCCATCTATTGATGACTTACTCAACCCAGTCGAAAGGTATCGACATCTCTTAGAATCATTTGGAGTTAACAGATAATTGTGACTGTCAAATAATAACAGACAAATAATTAGCAATAAATTAAAATTGCGACTATAATTTGAGATTTAAACTATCCTATCTCTCAAGTTGGATCGAACTGCACATGGTGTGCGAATTTTATTATAATCGGTTAAGTGGTTTAGGAGTCCATTGAGGACAAACATTGTGACACGAGATTTATATATATTAAGATATATTCATGTGAAAAGCATTGTACAGCACGTTACCGAACCTAGAACCTCCGGTTTGTAGCAGAGCTTCATACTACTCGACTACCAGCAAGGGTAGCTAATTTATCAAATTCCTGACCATGCTTCTCATTTCTTATCACGGATACTGATACCTACTAGTACGTGACACAATTACCAATTCGGGGTTCCGGAACAATGCAGGACACGTCAGGTGTCGGGACATGGGAAAATTACGTGTGAACCTATTGCCTATAGTCTTATATTTAAGATACCTTCATATTCTTCAGCAGCACATTAAGCCTTTTATAATCTTACTAGCTGTCCCCCGCGGTTTCACCCGCGTTCCCGAGGGATGTAACATTTTCCGGCACAAAAAGTATCCGATGCTACTTCTAATACCTCCAAGAATATGCGTACAAAGTTTCATGATGATCGGTTAAGTAGTTTTCGCGTGAAAACCTAACAAACAAACTTACATTCACATTTATAATAAAAGTAGGGATATATTTTAAATTAACAAAATATCGTCGTGTAAAAACACATTTTATATTCCGAAATTAAAAGCTAAATAGCTCATAAAGATCAAATTGAATATAGTGAATAAGATAATGAAAAATGTGAGGCAATAAACTAATCTAAATCCCAAAGCGATTAGTCGTCGATGTTCTCGTGAAATGAAGCGCAATATGAGATCCGCGAGGGCGTAAGTAATACAAATGATTAGATTTTGCGACTGGTCAGAACCATTTGCCTGCTAACGTAGCTGTTTGATGCATGTAGTACTCGTATGTGCATCTAGAGATTTTTAAAGGCCATCTGATCACATGATTATGCTGATAAATAAAATGTAGAATAAATCATTTAAAAAAAAAAAACAAATATAGTTATCCCATACCAATTTAAACAGAGCTTGTGCTATAGTAACGATATAACCCGCGACCTAAGCCACGCAAACTGGTCCGTCAAAATGACCGCATGCAAAATGGTTTACTTATCTTAAATACTGTAAATAGATAAGGGATGATAATGTAAACAGTAAAGCATCAATTAATTACTAAGTCTTATAAGAGCAAAACAGGGAGATGGCAAATTAAATAACTTTAGCACCCCATTACTTTCTTAATAGAAAACAATACATGTTAAAGAAACACTAAAGGGCGGCGGTTTAAAGAAAGGTTGAATCGAAACGCACAGGGCAGCATAACACATTTCACCGCTAAGTAGAATCCGATGTTTGGCTCGTGCCGTTGTATGGATGGACACACAGATTGACTACCTTTTAAGAAAGGTAACTTCTATCCTGGTCCTTGCCTTATCGGGGGTTGTATGGGGCCGTTGAATTAAGCTTATTTTATTTGATAGTGATTCTTAACAACTTACCGTATGTTTTTTATGGTAATACCTTATCTAGAATTAAAATATTTTATAATTTAAAATCTAGATAAGCTACATTAACCTGTACTTATGTAAATCTAGTATTTAATCATGAAGCATAAGTTTAAAATAGGAATGAATAGGCGTATGTAATCAAGAAAATAGCAATCCAGTACACGACGTTTCATTTAACAAACCATCATTTGTAGCGAGATAACTAAATGGAAAGCCGACGAAGGTCTTACATTGTGAAACCTTGTAATTACCACCACTGTAATTATAAACTAGTAAATAGGAACATATCCTCACAGAAAATGTGGCAATCAAACCTTATTCAGGTTCATTACACGTATGAGTAAGTAATAAATATAGCGTTAATAAAATCTCTCACAACAGAGGAAATAATAATAAAATATTACAAGACCCCGAAATTTTGTCTAATTAATTTTGTATATACGTTCTATGGGGCTACGATGTCTTGGGAGTAACATACAATGAGCCCGGAAAACCGAAGGCGAGGTAACAAGATCCACGAGCTAAATTAGAATTTATGATTGTATGTGAAATTATTAGAACGGGTTTCAATGTATATTAGAATGTATTCCCGTTTTAAGACGAAGTTGAAGCAAAGTTCTGCGGTAATTTGGGAAAATCTTAGAAATTTAATCATTTCTGACGTATACGTTTCTCTTGATGAACGGGTTGGACTTTGGTATGACTAATAAGTAATGTTTATTTTGGCGAAGAGTGCAGTTTTCGACATATACATACGTAATTTTGATCGAGGAAGGCTGATTTTTTTATGCAATGTGAGATTTTTCAATTCCTGTCACAGATCCTATTAATGAGTTTTTTATTTTATTTATTACATAATTTTAAGTTGTTTAATATGTAGAGTTTTTTTGCCGTAGTATTTAACTTGAGATGACAATAATATTTTATAAAAAATAATTTACTATATATGTATATAATATTATATAACTTACTAGCTGTCCCCCGCGGTTTTACCCGCGTTCCCGTGCGATGTCACATGTATTATACATAAACACCTTCCTCTTCAATCACTCTATCTATTAAATACGCATCAAAATCTGTTGCGTAGTTTTAAAGATTTAAGCATACATAGGATATAGGGACAGAGAAAGCGACTTTGTTTTATACTATGTAGTGATGATGATGCAGCATGCCAATACTGTACATGAAAACATAAAAAAAACTGGTCATAAAAAAATAAGGCTATAAGATCTTTTAAACTTTGACTGTAGGTTAATACCTATACCGTAATTGGATCATGTTTAAAGTACTTTAAGTAGGCATATCTGCTAAATGACAAGCATTTGTGTATGTACCGCAATCAAATCAACCCACTGAGAAGTGTTGCGACGTGGTCGTGTCGATTTTACACGATCGAATTGACGATTTTGCTACAATTGACTGCGCGCGCCATATGCTGACCGTACCGTTTTCGTAATCTGATACCTAGCTTGTCATATTTTCGCTATAATTACTAAGAAAATAACTATTTTAGGATTAGACTTATACTGCCAATATGATTCATTATTATTCAAACATGTATTTGTTAAATTCTATATTTTGTTTAAACTCATGGTAAAATTTATCAATGAGCTTAGAAATCTAAGAAAACATAGTTTAATTGATAATAATAGCAACGTTTTGGATGTATTTATGTAAGAGAACAAACGAACAAATTTTGTAAAATTTAAGCCACATTTTCCAAATTGCCCACCGGAGCGTATGAACTAGTGAGCCGAAGTTGCGTGTTAGCGCCAGACCACTGGGAGTTAGAACTCTGTTCAAAACTAGCGAGTGGCGACTGGCGACACTGGAATGAGTCAGCCCGACAGCCGGCCACCGGGCGAAGGTAATGTGCCCAGTGCCCAGTGCCCACCCGTGCGGGCTCCACTATATTGACTCGCTCTGACGAAATACTGACCAACGAGCAAACATGTCTACTGTAAGTTTCTTATAACTTAGTTTTAGAACTTGTACTTACAAATCGATTTTCTCCAACCAAATTCGACAGCTAAAACGAAACTCTCGCTAAATCGCATTCACCCAAATAGCAAAATCAAAGAGAATTATAATTATCGAAGGAGTGTTCAAGTCGGATTTTAATTATAGAAACAAACAAAAACAAGAATTTCCAATGCCTTAGTGGAGTTTAAGAGTGAGTCAAGAGTTTAATTCCCTTCTCTTTGTTGCCGTTGTTGAAAGAATTTTAGAAGGGGTGAGATTTAACGACTTCCGCTGCAGGGCGCAAAGAGAAAACTACTAAGATTTATCATTGCGCACCTGAATGCTTTGAAGTTATTTTATAGATCATATAAAATTTAGAAATTATGTAGTTGTACAAATGCTCTAAATGTATCCCAAAATATTTACCGAATATTCTTAGCGGTATGAAGACATGAAAATTGTAAGTTTAAAAGGAATTACCTCACCCCTGACTGTTCGCAGTTTGGTCTCCTCTCACCCCGGACATAGGAAATTCAATAATAATTGAACTTGTGCCCGGCAGACCGCATCCGGTGTCTCGGGGAAATCGCTTATTGATCTCAAATTTTACTTCGCTGTTAGTTTCATAATCTTAAATGAAATTAAATTGAGTTATTATTTAGATCCATGTCTATTTAGGTAATGCAATGTTTTCTACAATACGATTTTAATGAAGTTTAACATACTTATTATGGATATATACCCAACGATATATTAAACAATACGTATTCCAGAACAAGACAAGAATGTTCATGTTCCTGCAAAAGACAATTAAAATCGATACGAGTGCAAATGGAGAAGCGTCGCTCGATTCAGCGAACATGTATCAATGCATCGAATGCACGAATCGATTGTAACGACGATGTCGATTGCGGGCTAATAAATTGTTTACGTTGGCCGGTGTACGATCATTAAGATCTTTGTTTACTGCGCGACCACACACGAGTAACAGACGTCGGTGAAGCCATACACTGATTTGATTGCAGGATATCGTATTAATGTTGCTGCTAATATCATATTTACAGCTAAAACTTTGTTTTGCAACATAAATTGACTTCCTGCTCTAATTAATGAATTCTTAGAACAATGTCAATCGCGAACTAAAATACGTATACCAGATAGTTGAAATATACATTTCAATATTGAGTGGGATTTTATTAGGTTTGTTTATATTGAGTTAGTTTCATCATGAATATTTTAGCAAGTAGAGTTAATTAAATAAAACGTGCAAATAATCCAATCTGATGGAACGGTAATAAAATCAATCGTGTTTTCGTCTGAACCGTTGAGGCGTGAAAGATGATTCCGTTTATACTCTCATTCGGTAGCAAACAGACGTTTTATGCTGTAAGCCTCGACGGTTTATCGACTTATTGGTTTTTATCGTGAATTCGTTTGCTTGTTTATCTTGTCCAATTTGTTATTACCATGTTCCTATTACCAGCCTAAGTTGTTTATTTGACATGCCTCGAACTCAATCGTGTATTTACTCTGACGAGTCAATAATGGAATCGATTCCAAATAGTATAATACGAGCTAAAAGAGATGTATATAGGTATAGCATTTTCATTTCCCGTATAATACTCTGTCGAAATGATACAAGGGCATAATTAGATTTTTTCGGGTGGCAGACAATATTTTCGACGAAAATGAATTATCTCCTGCCCTTTCGATGTAAGTACTACATGACTGCACATAATCAAATAACGCGAGTCAAAATTGATTCATGAAAACCCTTCTCCGCCATTTATTGCTGTTCATAACCAGACGAGATGGCAAAAACGATGCAATTTTAATTTCAGATATTAAGTACCTACATCGTGCGTAGGTTTGTTGATTGTTGCTTTTTGATACACTTCCTTTATAAAATATCGTTTGATAGTTTTAGAAGTGGTTTGCTATTAATCTAATTAAGTGATTTATGAAAATTTAATTTTTTACGGGATGACCGTGCACTTTGGTTTATGGATTGATTGTTAAAAATTGCATACAGAAAACAGATAGCTTTTATATAATTGGTTGTTGAAATGTTTACATTGAATATTAAGTAAGAGCAGGTACATTTATCCAAAAGTTACCAGTGCATATGCGTATATTAAACACTTTGTCGCTTCATAAATTTTTGACAGACCAGTTGGCTTGGTGGTTAACGCTCTGACTGCCAAACCTAAGGTCGCGGGTTCGATTCCCACCCAGGACAAACATTTGTGTGCATGAACGTGTGTGTTTGTTCTGTGTCTGGGTGTAAATATCTATATAAGTATGTATTTAGAAAAAAAAACTCGTATGTAGTATATCAGTTGTCTGGTTTCCATAGTATAAGCTCTGCTTAATTTGGGACCAGATGGCCGTGTGTAAAAGAATGTCCCAGGATATTTATTATAATTTATTATAAATCTTACATAATACATCAACGTTAGCATTCTATAACATCAATCTACCATAATTCATTTTTACATTACTCCCAACATCTCAAATTGGCATCGAATCACACTGGCACGCGCCATTTAATTTAATAAACCGTCAAAAAGCTGTCGGCACCTGTTAGTGTTTACAAATGGACCGGACATACGTTTCCCGCTTTGGTTTTCCGCTAGGGGGTTCCATTTCGCACCCCCATGATGAATTCACCTTTTATTTTGTCCCACTTGACTCAATTGAGAGTGATTTTTGAGCGTGAATGGGCAGCCTGCTATATTTGCCACTGACAGGATGAAATGTGCATTGAAAGCTATAAAAGGTTCGGACCAAACTCAATCAGAGTGTTGCGTTGCCATTTTATTGTTTTGCTTAAATAAAAAGGAATCGCTATCGCCATTTTGAATATCTACCGTTTATAAGCACCGGTTATGGAGTTAACGAAACTTTAAGGATAGTTTAAATCTTACATATTCATTCTATCGCTGTGCGAATCCATTTAAGTTTCATGGACAAAGTTTACGTTAACAATATTCCGTAACAAGAGTTTGCAGAATCTTAGCGATCCATTTGAGCAGTGCCCCTCACGAATAGTTGTTAAACAATAAATTATATAATAACCCCTACGATACCGAGACCGACCCGTGCACTTAATCAGGGAATACATTCAACGAAATCACCTCGTCAGATACAATTAATTCTATCCTAATACAGGCCTTTGAAATTGTGTGATGTATTATGGTAGTCATAAACGAAGATTTATCCTTTTTATAGGTGGGGCGATGAGCTAATAATGTGAAAACAGAGATCATTCAAATATACTGAATGATTTGACCTTAATCGGCCAAGACGTTCAGGACTTACAAGATCACTAAGACGCCAACCTTTTATACATAAATATAAATCTAAGATCGGCAGAAAATGATCATGTTGCGTCGTTTATTTCTAAAACTAACCTCATGTCTAGTGTATAATTACAAATAAACACTCTACATTGAGAAACCAGCTAAGTTTATATGTAATTTCTCCAAGGTTTTGTATTTCAAAGCTGAGTGAAGTCTCATCTGTAATTATTCAACCCAACTGACCGACCAGAGTGAGACGGTCGCCGGTATCAGGTTATTGCTTAGCCGTTTACAACTCATCGGTGAGGTTAGTATAGCTGAACAGTTATTTAACATATCGATTATAATGAGTCGCGTGCCGATATTTAATAATTATATAAAGTACACAGCTACGCCATTTCAACGTAAATAACACAGTTCAGGCTCAATTGAATAGTAGGGCTTCTCAGATTACTGATAGAAACTCTGTTGTTCATCTAGACTTGAATGATGAACACTCTTCAAGTCTAAAGGTAACTTGCGTCCCGTTTCAGTTTCTTGGTAACTAACCAGTCGTAGTTTGTAGGACTTCTGCGGGCATCATGTTGTAGTCTAGTTGATAGTAGGTACATATCGTAAGTGAGAAGTTAATAATTTCAGTAACAAAAATAAATCTATTGTACAATGTGTTTAATGTCAACGTGCGTCTGGCATCTGAAAACTTTTAATTTTCTCCCGAACAAAATGCGAGAAGGGGTGGCCCATTTGATGTCCAGGGTCGACGAAGTTCGAACGCTTTATTACTGTGTCCGGCTTTAAGTGGGTGTAAAGTTTCAACACCCTTTGATTTACTTGCTGCGCGGGGAATAGGTGTGCGATGGATCGAACGAAATTTGTTTGAGCTTTGTCTTTTTCCACTGTAACTGGATTTTATTACGCGTCCATTTTGTTTTTATTTGTTGTGATGTGACTCGTCTGCGCTAAAACGTATTTTGCTTTTATTGGGTTTGAAATTCTATACTTCACAAATTCGAAGTACCGCTATAAATACCTTAAATTACCCGAAATATTGTAACGAGGGGACTGCCAGGACAATTCCAACCGCATAATGGGCGCCGCAATTATTACACTAATACCTTAAAGGACCATTTTAATCCCCTAATCGGAAGCCAAACTAACGTGGTGCCGTCCCGCATAGAAATATCTTAAATTGGCAACACGGTCCGGCGGGCCGACCATAAAACATCTTAATGAGTACAGCCAGCAGCTGTGGACTCCCATATTGCCGGTCTCATATCCATGCAAACTACCCACAGCCAACGTCTTAGCAGCCTTACTTTCCTCCTCCTTGTTTACAAGTCGACAACTAATTTGATGCAATATGTGCATAGGACAACATTACGGGCACTATCTCCGCCGTGCGTGTCTTGCATACATTTGCTTCCTTCCTCACCGCAACACGGTTGTGGAACAGCCTGACCCTTGAGCCAACCCTCCTATATTCAAATTCAGCCCGGACCGGCCATTTGGACGCGGATTTGTTATAAGATTAGAGGAAGATTTCACTTGTGAAACAATATGGCAGACGATTTACATATTTCGTTTCCTTATTAGTTTCGGGATATTTGTTTTGGGGCCGGCGAATTTACATCCACTGACCGATTAAATGGCCCTTAGGCGTCTTTAATGGGGGTGCCGCGTGGTCGTTGTTGGCCTTAGCAAATGTGTGCTTATGCGTAATTGAATATTTTATGGGCTGTATGTATCAAATTTGGTGTGGAAACATTATTGATTTTTCATACCAACAGATATTTCCTTACCTGTTTCTTTACCGGAGGCAAATTTTATTAGGAATGGAAACCTATTTTTGTTTCTGTTTGGAAAGTCAACAAGCTTCCTCATGTCGCCTTTTCAGTTAGCTCATGTGTTTATCGTTTGCATTTATCTGTTGACTGTTTTTATTCCACGGTTGACATTTACCCTCTGTTTCAACATGCTCAACGTATTCCCGACGAGTTTCTTTCATTCGCTCTACGAGTGCTCGCGTTGCATTACCTCTATTCATACGAAGATAGCTTCACTTAGTTTCCTCTTTTTCAGTGCGGACGGGTTAATTTCTGCATCTTTATTATTCGAGTGGCCGGTGTATGGAGTAGTCTAGTCTGTCTGGTAACGTAGATTGTGTGGCGGAAAGCAAACTTGAATTGTTGGGTCGCCGCCACCGCCGCGTGGAGGTAATGAACGCACGGGTGGGACATGCAGTGCTGCTGGAGGCGTCTGGTTTGAGCGAGAGGCACGGATCCAAAGTGGGGGGCGCAGGAGGGTAGGGAGGACCTGGGAGAGGGGGTACAACGCGTCCTGTATGCACAGCGCGGCTTCCGCATTCGTTAATGCAAAAGCGAGCACAGACTTCAGGTGTACATTTTCAGCGCTTGTGTGCTTTATACTTGATGTTAAGGCGTGCGTCTTTGTGCAATGCTGAGCCTTAATTATTATTACATTTTATCTCCTCTACGCTTCAATATGCTTTTAATATTCAAAGCTGGTGTATTTTAACTATAAATATTTCAGTCAGACTCAGTTCAATTAATTTAACAAAGAAAAGTAGATGGATAGTTGCTCGATGGAGTTGAATTTAAGTTATCAATTCATTATCATTATTGATCTTATCTTAACCTGAGCCATGATTTTCTATACTACATTGATCACTTTCCGTTCCCTATCCTCTTGAACTCTACCCATCTGGCTTCAGGGTAGGCTAACACTATACTGACATGTTCTTGCCTCTTATTTTCCAATTAAAAAGGTTTGAATATATCACATGTATTTGAATTCCTATATATAGACAAAGTCTCGTTATCATGACACTCTCTTACAACAGAAAACGAATAACCCGCGGCTTAACAATTCATTATTGCATTCGTTTATTTCGGCTTCATTAAAATCGCATTAGGATTAATTTTTCTCGTCCCCGTTTTAATTCGCAGTTTGCTAAGGGGATCTCTCGCTGGACGGCCTGCAATCATCTATTGTCAATATTTGTTGTGTTTTGCGACTACCTGCGGCTCGTGTGTTTAACGATATTGCATGGAAATAGGAAGTGCTTGTATTACTTACTTATATTTTTTCGTTAGCCACCAATTTAATTACTAAAGTTTTTTTAGGACTATTTTTAATAAGGTTTTTGTAGGATTTCAATTTTTTATTAAGTATTACTGCCATCAGGATGGAGGAAAGTTGTGGATCGGTTTGTGATATAGATATTTATATATTTAGTTTATTTATAGTTTATTTAATTATATATATAGTTGAAAGAACAGGTAACCAAATAATATAGATAATTGAACAAAATGTCACTGTAAATCGATATTTAGATCTCAAATCGATGAAGTGAAGCCTCACGATACATTCGCACGCGATACCCTCGACCCCTGCCAATGAATATCTTCAATATTATTAATTCAGCCATATTAATAAATGGTGTCACGTTACGACCACACCGATGTCGCAGGAAGCATGGCCCGATGAGCCATTCCAACGAAAATAATACATCATTCGATCCTGAACTGCATCGATTTTTTTATAAAGATTACTTTTTATTTTGTCCGTCTGATCGATTCATTGGTGTGTATTTAGTTAGTATTATGTTACGTTACATTTATGTTTTGACCTGGTTCCAGAAATACAATATTTTCTATACAAACATAAATAAACACTTCGATTTGATTCGGGCAATCAAGATTTTTATAAGCGATAAAAGTATGATTACGTCGGAATGGCGTGTGCGACAATTTGAAGAAAAGTGTGAATGCTTTTCGGACACGATCATCGTTAAACGAATATTATATGATTGATAAACTTTATGATCATTACTTATTTTATATCAAAAATCAGATGACGATGATACTTTTGTTGTCATGAAAGTGAAAAAAAATGTGACAAGTGCAAATTGAACTTGCCCATTTAGGGTTCTGTACATGAGTAATTTAAGCAACAGATTTTTGTGTGCAGATCTATTTTGAGTAGCCGAAATATATGGATCTTTTATGTTCTTGGGATAAAATTTATCCTTTATTTTTATCCGAAACATATTGTGTCAAATTTCATCAAAATAAGCTGAGCTTATTTATGAGATCGAGTGTCGATTTGAACATCACATCTTCACATTTTAATAAGAGTGTCATTTTTTTTATCTAATCATATAATTTTTTACTATCATTCAAAGATCAAGCATGTTAACCATGTGTTTATAAAGTTTCACTTCAATAATATTTTATGAAATGTTTCACGAAATTACCGACTTTGGTGAATTTCTTTATTTAAAAATACGTAGTGTCCAAAATTACTCGGATAGGGCCGGGGGCTAGCAATATCAAGAATCGTGCATTTCACGGTCCGTAAGTTCAGCCGTATCGATACGGATATAATAACCAGTGAAATGGTAACTATAAAGAGAGATTGTATTTTTTACTAACGTCGTAAGAAGTCGGAATGTCCGACCGGCCCTTTGATCGGTTTGATAAAAGTGCTTGCGATCTTTTTCGTATTCTTTTTTTCATAAAAAATTTCTTTGTGCACCTTTATTGGTGTTTTGTTATTTAGAAATGAAACCTACCTGTTATGAAAGATGAAAGCCGTAAAACAAAAAGTTCCTTTCACATTATTTTATCACTAAAACCGCTTAGACTAACAGTTTAGTAATCACACATACAGCCGTTTTGAAAAACTATTCATCGTATTACATTAAGGCCTAAGTGCTCTACCAAGAGGTAGATCCAAACACAAAATATTTTTATCGTCATGTCAGAACTGAGGAATGAAGTGTTATCTTGAAAGGTCATTCGTAGCTATAACTTATTTTCCCAACTCGTCTGACAAACACAATAATCCGAACATTTTTGAGGAAAATGTTTATCGCGGACGACACCCGCCCCATAAATATTGTACTTGGTGAAATAAAACAGAGGAAATAGATAAAAAGCTAAACGGTTGTTAGAGAATAGTGGGGACAGTGGCGCGGACAGTATGACAAATGTTCCTACGAGGGATGACAGAATTGTATACTTTTTTATGTTTTCTTAGAGTTACTTCGTCGTATAATAAAATTCATATTATAATTTTAATGTTTTTATTTAAAATCATTCAATCATCAGTAGTCAGTAGATGCATTAATTATCCCATTACAAATGCCGTGATCATGATGGCTTAGTGGTTAAACCTATCTACGGTCACTAAAGTGCAGGTTCAAATCCAAATCACTGTCCGAAGGTGCAAGTTTTTGTATGTGATACGTGGATAGAAGATGCAAATTTTAATATAAAAAAGTAAAATACAGAAAATCTCTTAAATAAAATTGATACTTTATACCTAGAAAGGTCGAACCATAGACGATTATTTTTCTTCAAAGGAATGAATACTCCTTACTGATATCAGCAGAATATTACGCCCTAATCTAAACCTGGGACATCAGTCCAACATACGTACGTATATTTATGACATTTGGCGCATCTTATCTACACGACATTATTTCATACACATCTATCGGAAAGCCATTTGAACTGTGTCTGATTTTATTCTAGGCAATTTATTTTCAATAAAGAACTATAAAAAGACTTATCTAAATGGTTCGGTTACTTTCGGAAGGGGAGCAGCTGTCATAAAAGTCAATTCTTATTTATGTCGCATCACACTCGCGGAAAAACTATCACGGAACTTGTGTCGACATTCAAACAAATAACATTATATAAAAACATTTTGAAAAAAATTGGTAGGTACTTGAGTATTACTTACCTAAAGTCGATTCATACCCAGGTGCTATCATCTCATACCTATATCATACCTAGGCTGTATAAATTCATACTAAATAAATAACGTTTTTTAATAAGATACTAAATTCTACTAAAGCTAATTTAGTGAGCGTTTTATTACCTAACCTTAATAATATATCGTTGCTTGACCTACACAAATACCAATATAATATAATAATAATACGCACGAAATGACTAATATCGCTACGAGCCATTAGGTAATATCTATGCGATAATATTGCCCATATGAAAGTAGTGTTGCTCCCAAGCCCTATGTAATTATGGCCACAACGAACAGTAATTTCAATGCTTAATCTTTTGCACTTACCTTACGATATGCGTTCAAAGTTAAACATTTATTACATGAAAAAACAACATTTATAATAGTAAAATAAAGTTGCTCAAATTGCCCTCAATAATTACCCTATTACCTAGTTCTAGTTATGAATAATTTATTAGGTTGTGCAGTGATGGCCAAAGGGCTATGGATGTTAGAATTTAGCTATTGAATGAGTTACAAAATAACAGATCCCAATTTAAATTTGTACAAGTATACAAACTCATTTACATGTTATTCGAGCAACAAACCCTAGGGGACCGTATCAGCCATTTATGAGTTAAAAAGTATTAAAGAAAAGAAAACTCGATAGATATAAAAAGATAGGTATAATAACAAGAAAAGAAGCCGCGTGCAAGGAAACGGCTCGCGGCGAATAAGCCCCGCGGAAAGCGGCATTGTTCCGCGACTTTCAAAACGGAACAAAATGAACGAGGGGAAGGAAATCGGATGAAAATATGAAAAGAATACACGTTATATACGTAAAAGTGAAACGAAACGTCGGAGATCGGGTCTCAGCCGCAGCGGTCCGCAAATATAATTTGCATAGTCAAGTAGCCGAACTTTTGTCTGCAGCGGATGTTCGCAAGCATATTCGTTCGTTGCTTTTTAACCACACTCTCATTCTGTATCGAGCTGGGCTTTTTATTGCATTTTTTCCCCTTTGAACGGATTCCTTCAATATTTTGGTGGTTCGTTTTTATTCATACGCTCGGTCATCGAATTGTTTCGCTTCATATCACACGCTTTGTTGCGTTCTCTTAAGCTTTGGCTTATGACATGCTACTTTGTATGTAAATTTCAATATATTAACGGTAGGCTCATTCAGCTATTTTTACTATTAATATCCAAACACTTTTTGTATTATGTTGTATTTTTAATACTATTACTAAATAGAACATGTTCGTGAGTAGATTGCTGACTTTTGCAATGAAGCTAAAATACTAGTCAGGGAAACGTCATTTGACTATAATTATTTCTAATAAGTATATACCTATTAAAATTCATAACTTTTCATTTCATAGATTATGTAATTGAATTGAACAATAGAGCGATTAACATAATTTGAAATGCATTCAAGTGCTTTCAAATTAGAACTATCACAAGTATAAAGGCGGCAACAAAGGATAAAAACTTTTTGTTCAACCAACATCAAATGAAATAATCGATTGTGGAATTATTACGATTCATCGTCCGCTAGGAACTTGTGAGCGAGGAAGCAATAGGCCGGATTATGAAACACAAAGCGGAGCCGACGAGCTATAGACAAATATTGACTTGTAGAAACAATGAACGCCGACAGCGCCGCTGCCGCTGGATTATACGTGGGAAGACGTTGATTGACGTTTTAGCTTCGGTTGCTTCTACTCACAATACCCTGCTACGATTGAAATCATCCAAAACTTGGTACCTAGTCCCAAAACTGGATTAAAGGCATCGAAGTAGAAATATAATTAAGCTTAAAGTTTTTGGAATGTAATGACGTATAATTACTATTTCCTCTACTTTGATTTATAAACATTGTCCACTTAATCCATCAGAATATTTGTGACAAATTCTTGCACGTTTTTTTTGTACAATAGTATATAAATATTTGAAATTTTGAAACCGTGAATTATTGATTAATAATAGCGTCCGGCCACGTTTAGCCAAATCACGTTAACAAACTGAGCAATTTCCTTAATTGAACAAAATCTCGGTCGCTAATTTATTAAATCGTTGGGTGTTAACAGACAGAAAAGGTGAGATGAAAAGGTCCTAAAATAAGCTTCAGTCGTGTGAAAAACTGTTTTCCAGAGGTGTTCAACTGAATCAATACTCAGATCCGATGGTCCGTCGAATTTTCCACTGAACGGATACTTGGACGCAGACCTTTGTATTGGCGGGAAATTAACTGAAAAAGGACCGTTCTATCCTAATTTTGTTAACGTAATAATTATGTAAGGTCATATTAATAATACATGAATAAACATAAACATTGAACAATTAAAAATAAATACTATACCATAAACAAAAAGCACCAATGTGCTAAAAAAGAAATACCGAATAAGTAAATGAAGTACCGACGTCAGACCACATTATTCATTATAATAATCATTCTAAAGCCAATTAGTGAGTAATTCCGATATAAAAACATTGCAAATGGAAATAAAAACGCGACACGTTTCGATCCGTACGTTATTACTGGTCCGTGTCGGAGGTCGTGGGATGACAAATGATGCGTAGGAGTCGATCGCTAGCGAACCTCGCCTGTTTCATTAGCAACAACATTAATTACTAGCAAATCTTTAATGAGAAAACGAGCTTTCATTTTATTTTCATTTAACATTTCTCTAAGAGTGGTTTACTTTGCCTTAGCTTTGCTACTTTTATACTATAGTTTTTATTATGAACATAAAGTTTTGAGGTTAAACAAGATAGGTATTACCAATATGGTTTCAAAATATATTATTTAAATAAAAAATTGTGAAAAATAGTCTTTTAATTTTATACTGGCAACATAGTGGCACACATAGAATAGGATCGATAAACTTTACTGCTCGACATCGGTTGGTAGTGCTGAGTACTGAGAAGGTTGTATCTTGTATTTTTTATTAGTTTATTATTCATACCGTTTCCATAAAACGGACGAGTTATCCGCATCTTCATCGCGGCTCGACTCCATCAAAACTCTATCTTTAACCATCTCGAGACATATCTCGAGGTTGCCTTGTGGTCCAAGTAAGCAAATCTAGCGGAGTTTATTTTAATTGGTTACAAGCTAAATAATTGGCTATATATTATTAGGTGTACAACTTTGCTTCCGCCGTTTTGCAATAGATGGCTGTAGCGGTAAGTGGTAGTCGAAATAAATAGATCGTAGATGTCATACAATAAGCTTAGGCATTTGTAAACATAACGCCATCGAAATATTAGTCGATTTGTGTCTGCATCATAAAGTTATTATCGATTAAACATGTCAGCTTACGAGCCAAATTCTCGTCATTTGCGGGAGGTTTTAATTTTCTGCTTTAATATGAAGAAATCTGCGGCTGAGGCTCATCGAATGCTCTCAAATACCTATGGTGAGGCCGCTATTAGTGAAAGAACGTGCCGAGAGTGGTTTCAACGCTTCAAGAACGGTGATTTTGTCGTCGAAGACCGGCATGGCGGTGTAAGAGAGAAGGTTTTCGAAGATGCAGAATTGGAGGCATTACTTGATCAAGACTCGTGTCAAACGAGACAGTAGTGGCCAGCGATGGACAATACTTTGAATCATAAATGTATAACCAGTTTTTTACAATAAAGCCTCGAATTTCGGAAAAAAACGGCGGAAGCAAAGTTGTACACCTATGTAGATAACGGCTCCCTTTAACTTGAATGGGCGCGGACAGATAAATTGACGAAACGGTTAGTTATAAGAATGTATTTTTGTGGTCTTCTCAAGCATCATTATGACAAGACCTAAAGACGATATCCTCAACCCAACAGCTTAGATAAAGTTGTAGAAAATCAAATCATATCGCGATAAATAATTCAATGTTCATTTTATAGGAGGTAGAGAAATATAAATTGTTATTTAGTCAATTTAAAACAGCTATATAACATTTAAATCAAGAGCAAAAACTAATCAACAAATAACTAATCGAATAACATAATGTAAATTACGAAAGCTTTTGCCTTGTTCCTCGAAATCGTGCCGCCCCTCTTCCCTCTCGGAGGCAGGGCCTCCAGCGTCTATCAACACGTGTACGGACTCAATCATTCGTCAATCGAACTTCAGCCAGAATAAGATGCAAATATCATAATTTCACAAGCAAGAAAGAGAAATAATATCGATGTATCGAGATCGCAAGATTATTGATGAAGAAATGCCAAATCGAAAGGTGGTAACTTCAAGCGCATTGAGAAGGGAATCCTTCAACTGGGTATCATGAGATAATTTTAAAATAAAGAAAAGGTTGTCGTGGATCGTAGGAGGGAAAGGGACAGACTCAATACAATTTTCAGATTTATCGTATCATACACATAAGTATTGACGTAGTTACAGGTAAAGAGAAGTATGGCGCACGACGCAGGCGCAGGCGCGAATCGTTTATTTAGTTGAAGTTTTGTTTTGCTCAGCGCCGCGTGCGGTATGCATAGTAATTGTTGTTTCGATACGGTACAACTGAGTTGAATTTTACCGTCCTCCATATTTCAATAAGCTGGATGGAAAAAAGAATAAGTTCTTTCTATTTCGACGCTAGAAGCGTATTCTTTTTTAAAGCCACTTTCTATTCACTAAGACTTTTGAATTTTGATACCCTTTATTTATAATATCCTTTCTTTTACCAGTTATGTACCAAAAGCGGTTAAAGAAGGAGAGGAAACAGCGACAAGTGATCCAGGAACAACTTGACATGGAGATGAAGAGACGGCATAAAATAGAGGAAGCCCTCAAGCAGTCCGGGGCACCTTCTGAGATACTTAGAATTGTAACTGGTAAGTACTTAAAAAAGGTACAAATTAAGGTACCTTAGTTACTATTAGCAGTATGTACTTAACACTTCAATGAATACCGATAGATAAGTACATAGGTACATTTGATTTCACAATATAATTTAAATAGTTCTAAATAAAGTTCGATAGTAATTAATTGCATAAGCAATTACTTACCAAAGTATTCCTCAAACATGTCAAATTGTCAATAGCTTCACCATCAGACTATTCAACAAGTTAAAACGTCATGTACCAGTATGTGCCCCTGACATGTTAACTTGCCGTCTGTCAAACTATCTTTGTATTTAGTAGAAATCCTACGTGATTTTATATATGGTTCTTCAGGCAACACGTACAAAGTCGAACTTTAAGCGGACTGCTCAAGATTGTTTCTTGATTGTTGAGTAGGGTGATTTGTGACTTCACCGGTTGTTATGTTGATATGGAGTGCGTGACGTAAGAAGGGTGGGTGAGCGCTGGTGAAGGCTTGTACTAATCTCCGTGTCAGGAAATCGTTTCGCAGACCATTTGAAACGAGGGTTCAGTGCTCAACTAACACGCATTCGAGTTGAAATTCTTACATAATCGCTGTTTGCAACATTTATTGGCTGTACATTTGACTGATTAATTCGAGTGCTGTAATTATTATGGAAAATTTCAGCAAGGGAATTCCTACAATTACTTGCCATGTTTCTTTTAGTTATCCATTATCTATAATGATGATTCCATCTGCAGAGAACCTGACGCCGTCAGCTCAGGATACGCCGCGGTTGGAGCGCGAGAATGGTTCGGAGAGCAAGCCTCCGAGCGCTGAGCCACCAGCATCCTCGCCGCCCTTCCAACGGGAGCCACCCAGGACTCCCGACAAACCGCAGTGGAACTATCCACCACCCCCGGTTGACATCATGAGCGGAGGCGCTGCCTTCTGGCAGAACTACTCTGGTAAGCATTGAATAAGTTTAAAATTTCCATTTGCCTGTTTAGGTATTTGTTGAGATTATAAAAGTGAGCCTATAGTAGTAGATCTGATCACTAAAAAATGTTACAAAAATAAGTGAAACGATAAATTGTACCAAACCTTAATTATTCGTCGTAATGAAACATTTCCAACCAAAATATTCATAAATTCCCGTTATTGAATTCTCTGTCTGTTGCAAATTTGTAGCGTTGCAGGATATGTCTGATTTTCGATGTAAAAGGGTCCGGCAAAAATACGAAAAAATTGTACGGAATGAAATTTATACTCATCATATTGCATACCGAGCGTATTGAGAATTTCAAGTATTTAAAAGTACAACGATATACGCGCTCTCGTTTTGTATTGTGGGGTGAGCTTTGAATGGGAAGTCCAACATCAAAAATGTATAGTTTGATAATATTTTTCCATGGAAAAAAATTATACACAATTTTTTTTTTAAATAATATAAACTAGTGCTTGACTGCGATCCCACCTGATGGTAAGCAGTGATGCAATCTTTGATGTTGAAAATATTATTACAAACTGTGCTTAAGTAATTATATAGGTCTCTAAATTAACGAATGGCAACATCTTACTTCACATCGACTATATATTTTATTATAAACCGGAAAAAATATTAATTAAACATTATTGATGCAACGTTTCACTCGTTAACCCAACATTTTTTACACACATTTTGAAATCGGAGCGGTCGTTAGGTAAAAAATCTTTCGTTACGTCAAAGGTTTCATGTGAATTTTAAAAAATGCAATACAGCGAACTCTCCGACCAGCAAGAAGCAAAAAAAATATCGTGCACGTATTGGTGAATCAAACCGTAGTTTTTTTCATTTATATCCGCTTTGTGGAAAGCCCAGAAATTTCATTAAAAATGCACCGGCCTCGATGGAGCATGGGATACTATTGTGTGTAGGCAGTAGGCACACCCTCACCGCTTACTTGACTGATATGAAATATGCTTCCCACTTTTATAAGTTGTCTCTTATCTTAAAATGGGGATTAATTTTTTTTATTGAAACTATTATTTTTAATTACTCGTCTGGGCACACACGATTTATATAATCCTAATATATATATATATATATATATACTTGTTTACTTATATCGATGTCTGGGGACCATGATCTAGTTTAAATAATAAATAAATAAAATATGCTAGGACTGTATATAGTACTATCCTTCCAATTACATATTTTCTTATTTAGATACAAGCTGGTCCTTGCGGTTTCACCTGCGTTCCCGAAGGATTTTCGCGGGTAGCCTATGTGCTATTCCAGACTATAATCAGTCACTGTGGCAAATTTCATTCGGATCCGTTCTTGCGATATTAAGTAACAAACGTCCATCCATCAAAATTTCGCACACATAATAAACAGACATATTCACGCATACAATTGGCCTTCGATGGGAATCGAACCCACGACCTGTGGCGTGGCAGTCAAGGTTTCTAACCATTATGCCAACCCCTGAATCGTTTATTTTACTTCAGTAAAGTTTTATTCCAAACCACTTTTAAAATAAAACTCAATTTAATTTCAGTTGAAACTTTATATAGGGATAAAATCTACCCGTCAAAAAGCAATGGTACGAATGTAATAATTTCCTGTATTTTTCCGACAAGTGGCTTTTACCGTCGGACTGTTCAAGTAGAAATTGCAAGTAATTTAAGTGTTACTTCACCCCAAGTATTCCGAATCACGCGAGCACGTAAGTAGACATAAAATGCTAGATATTGGAGGTTCATTTGCAATTACATTCGTGAACGATTTGCTATAACTTAATTTAGTTATTAATTTAATCGGAATGTAATGAAATCATAACATTAGACCAAGCAACGAGTGGGCGAAAGAACCTTTTTGAACTCGGACCAGAATTAAAAATAGTGAAACCTTAATGATAGATTTCTCTCTTGATTGCTTTAACCAACAAAAGGTTTTTACATTTGTTAACATTTTTCCTTCAGCAAAACATTAATAGAAGCGGTAAAAAAAACGCTACGAAGCCAAAACAGAAAAATATACGGGGGTTGTAAATATAAAAAGATAACAGAAAAACAAAAAATTTAAACATGGAGCCTTTCATCAACTTTCCTCAGTGCCGTCGGTATAAAGAAAAAAAAAACATATTTTATTATTCGTAAATTAGAAAACTTTTTTTCTACGTGCTTTTTATAAGAAACGAGATGGGTCAAAAGTATCGCGAGTAATTACTTGGAAAAAGTAACACGAAATGGAAAAGTTTGAGATGGGAATGATAAAGTTCCTGTTAGTACCCACACATGTATGACTTGTATGAGCAATCAATCATGAAACGGTTTCCATCGTGGCCATCATTACGGTGATTGGTCTTTATACTGTACTGTACAAAGAGGCATGTGAGATAATCAATTATCAAGTATCGACATTAATGTTGCTTTATTCTGCATCTAACCAACTAGAAAACTTAATTACTTTAATTGATAACGACTAGCTACCGTACCGCGGTTTTACCTGCATTCAGGAGGGTTCTAGTGTACCTATTCTGGTATTATAACAGATTTCTATCAGGGATGTCTAGTATGTATATATGTGTCCTGTTTTTGCTGTGGTAAATTTCAAATCGATGAATTTTAGTATGACTGCGTATGATACAAAATGGGAAAATAATATAGTATTCACTTGATTGTTTTATTTACAATATATAGTAGTACTAGCTGTCCCCGCGGTTTCACCCGCGTTCCCGAGGGATGTAACATTTTCCCGGCACAAAAGTATCCTATGTTACTTCTTATACCTCCAAGAATATATGTACAAAGTTGCATGATGATCGGTTATGTAGTTTTCGCGTGAAAGCGTAGCAAACAAACTTACATTCACATTTATAATATTAGTAGGGATAGTAGGGATGACATAAATAGATATGAAAAATATAAGTTTAGTTTTTTTATTGGCATCAACAGTCTTGCTATCTTCATCGAATAACAATTGTTAACGCAATTAAAAAAGTGTGTTCTTGTAGATCTAATAAAGTACACATTATGATTATAACTTTATAACAACAATAGTAATAAAAACTAAAATGTTAATAAGCACAAGTTAATACAAATTTATTCTTATCTAAAATTAAAACTGCTGAAAAGTAAAGGCACGATATATCCAGCGCTCTCATAATTGAAATTATAATGCTTGAGAACAATGTCATAATATTGCATTTTCAGAAGCGCAAGTAACGTATTAAACCAACCGATGTTACATAAGTAATATAAAGTTGAAAAATTAATAAAGAGGGAACTTCTTCACGGTACTTTTTAGGTAAGCTTGTAAAATGAATGGAAATAAAATTGTACCGCACAGGTGCGCTCGAAACCTTTGACGATATTAACTTTTTTTGTTTATGCTTAAGTAGAAGAAAACAGCCTCAGTATTGTAGCGAGTGTTTTCTCAAAATTCTATTCTTTGATAAATATTACGCGGATAAGTAAAAATGGGCAATATGTAATCATTTTTATTATGTCAACTGTTTAGCCTGTATTTGATAGCTTAGTTAAATTGGTAAATCTATTAAGAACGATAATACAATTGAATTAAATATAACTATAACAGTAAAGTTAATCCTGTTACCCACCATTATTTTCTACGACTATTCTTGCAATCTCCACCTATAAAAATTCACAATGATAAAACAAAACTGAATCTAAGTCACGATGGAATTGATTCTTAAAAAAGGTTGAAAGAGTGTCTTTAATAGAAAATCAATCCAATCAAGTTAATTCGTCTCGGTCCAATAGAGTCCGCAACAGTAGCACCACATGCCGAGTCCGTTCTTTTGCTCCGATTGTACGATGGCCAGCCTAACCGTTTCTTTGTGGCTCTACCCGACACGGTATAGTTCCCTTTACAATAATTCGTTTGAGGCACCCTTTGTTCACAACCTTCTCAAATTCCCATCCGAAAAATTAATCAACTCACTTTTTCTGTGTATTTTACAACAGTAATTAATTTTGTTTTAACAACGGACGGAGGTGTCGATTGCGCTAAGAAATATTTAAAAAATAATGAGCAGACGGACTTTCTATCATTTCAACAAAGGTGTTAAATAACAAAAACATAAAAAGTTGAAGTATACAATATATATACAATAATGTCCATTGTGCTAGGTAGGATAACAAAAGTAGTATGAGCACGAATAGTTTTTATGCAATCGAAGGTGATCGAAGTGGAAGAAACAATTTGAGAATGACCGAGCACTGAAATTGTAATTTCTTGCTTGAGATTCTATTTTTAATATAATCGATTCGTTTCTCTATACAAATAATCAATAATACGCGCCGTCCAGTTTTTGGGTGGCCAATGAATTACAGCGAGTGCTTCATGTCTTAATAAATATTGTTGATACCAATAAGTTGCTATTATTATTAACTAAATCAATAATTGTATGTAAAGCATACATGCCTAATTTTCAAATGTAATGTAAGGACCAGGAAATCACTTTATTAATCATGTTTTTTCAAAAATAAATTAGTAGGTGTTGAAGTGAAACCGTTCTAGATAAAATTATTGCTTAACAGGTTTGAATAGAAAAAAACCATTTATTTACAGCATCGATCTAGTATCGATTGTATTGTACCGAACATTCTTTTTATTCTTATTATTTCTATCACTTTTCAAATAAATCGATTCACGTCCACATCGTAAAGTCCTTTTTTGTCATTCCTTGACCATTCGATCAAAACGAAATAGATGTTGTTTTTATTTAAGTTTTTGTACATTTACAACATTCAGTGAAAGTTAATGTCATTGTTGAGAGATGTCAATAATACTTTGTAGTACTCGATCATGTATCGGCTGCTTAAAGTTTTTATTTTAATTCCAACGACTCAACAACTTTTGTATAAATATAAAAGGGCAAAACATTAAAGGATAACTTTTTATCAAGCTAAGCGCTCAACCATTACAGTTGTTTCAAAGAACAAATAGATTATAGCACTCAAAGGAACCGGCAATTCTGTTTTAGAAGCGGCAAATGCAAAAATATTACGTATTCAAACAGACCTAATGGGACATTTAGGGGTGGCAGCGAAGTGAAACGGCAAAGGCCGAAGCTTTTAAGTGTATAATATTTAATTGTGACGCCCTAGGCGTATAATCTCGCCCGAGATAATAGGTTTCTGTTTCGGGACAACCCTCGATGGCGACACTTGTGAGTGTGATGCCCTACAGCTAGACTACACTGAAACAAATCGGATTATAATTGAGTTTTTCCAACTGACAAATGTTATCAAGCATCGTGTGCTTAGTATATTTGTAAACAGTTTGTTTTCTTAAAACGCTGTGATTAATGTGAAGTCGTTGGGATGTGTCAGGGAGACAATATGGGTCATAAATTTGGACACGCATAGCATAAATTGTAAACGAATGTCGGGAGAAGAAATTGAATTCCCTGTTGAGAAAATGTTCCATCAAAGTAAGCAAAAAACGCGATTCCGTTTATATCTTTTATATCTCGTAAATTGCAGGAGGCGGCAAGCGTTGCATGAAATTGAATAAGCATATTTCGTAAAACGTCGACGTTTTCGGAGACAATTGCCTTACCTCACCTACTCTTGCCTCTTCACGAACTTTGTCAATTTTCTTAAAATCTTATTAGAGAATTTTCTGTGCTTGAAATATGTATTTTTTGTCTTTGATTTATAAATCCCTGTATTGTACCTACTTACAAACAGGTATTCACAATATTCATTCAAATAAGTTAGACCCATGTTATTTTAAATCTCTAGAGAGATCGATAACATTATATCATATAGGAAAGTGAAAGTAACACTTGCACAACCCTTTTGGTAACAATTTAATATTACGAGTGTTGCGTTTTTAGCAAAGGCATTGTCGAATATTAAATTAGAATGTGTCAAACGTATATGGAGTTCGTTTGATGTGAGTTGGCTTGGCTTTCACCGAAACACTAATGATATTTCCGGGAGGGACCCTTCTATATCAATTTTACAGGCATTTTGTATGCGTCGGTATGTGTGTGTCTGAACGTTAAAGTTAGATTTCTGTATTGCATATTACGGAATCTTCTAATAGAGTTATTCAAAGATTGCCGACCAAAAAACGGTTTAACAAGACCGTGTTGTTCTTAGAACTAGCTACAACTTTTAATAGATTTTCTTGTTTGTCAACAGAATCCCTGGCTCAAGAGCTGGAGATGGAGCGCAAATCCCGCCAACAGGCCATGGAGCGTGATGTGAAGAGTCCCCTGTCAGACCGCGCCGGCTATTACAAGAACTCAGTGTTGTTTAGTTCGGCCACTTAGCTGACAAACGCCGGGGCAATGGATTTCCCCGATAACCAAGATTATGAGAGAGAAGTGGACGAATCGAGAAAACCTATGATCAGTGTCAAACCTGAGTTTAGGGAAAAATAGAATCCAAAGATTTAAGATTGGTGGATTTATAAACATGGACGTGTTTCCACTTACCTTCCATAACGTTCTCGGTTGACGAAATCTCGACCCGGAAATTCAATAAAATTGTTCATTAATTGTTTATTCTATTAAAGTTTTTCGCATTACAGATCTCAATGAAGTTGTACTTTGTAATATTGAGATTAAAGTGTAAATATTGTTATTCAATTCGAAGTAAGAACTTAGATTTCGTGATGTTAAGGCGAAGTCTAATGAACTCTTCGTCCATAGTAAAATTTGTAAATATTCCTTTATACTATTATTAAATGTAAGTCAATACGGTTTTATCGACGATCCGATTTATTTATTCGTCAATATTATAACCTTTATGATGAGTACCTTTATACTTCTCGTTAAATGCCATATTTATGTATTAAGAACCTATCCAATATTATTTGATATTTGTATAAATCTGCATTTCTTTTACAAGGAAAACAATATGTACCTACATATCATAGTAATACGCTTCGTCAAATTCTTAATGTCGTTCAGTGATCGATACAAAATTGGAATTGATCAAAGACTGCGTTTGATGATTTTTGTAATGTTCGACCGATATCTTAGAATTCTTCGAACGATAAGTATTTAAGTACCTTCGAAGGCTATCAGTTCTAACAGTAATGATTGTCAACAGATTAAAAGGCAAATTAGTAGGTACACATTATGTTCCTCAATTTTTATAACAATAAAATGTAAACATTTAATAGAAATAGAAATCTTCATTATCGTGTAATTTATTCAATTTTAGTGCAATGATTAGATGTAACTGAACCTAGTATATCTCTAAAATAAAAATGTACTATAGATACGTTAAGTTAGTAGTTTCCAATGATACATTTTTACAATTCAAATTTATTGACTGAAGACACACGGAAGAGACAGTTTTGTGCGTACAATGTAACCTAAGTGTTTTCTTTAAAATTTCATAATGTTAGAAGCTGTATAAATAATTTTAATCGCTGTATCTCATATCCATAACGCCGAGTCGTATTAATGGGTAGAAAATTAACATTAAGTTTTGTAGTTTTAACATACATAAAGTATGAAATTATAGCGTTATTTATATTGATGCTTAGTTTACGAGATGACTTTTAATGTCTAAAATAGTTTTAAATAGAATTTAGTGATTGTATCGGGCGTGAAATTGGCGCTTGGCTATTCGACAATACTCGACATTAAAGGGAAAAAAACAGATCGTTTTGGTTCCGATTTATTTTAAAGCAATTTAAACCTTTAGCAAATGAATTTAAGTGTTAAATATCAACATTTTATAATTAAATAGTCAAGTGCCGATCCAAACGATCGCTTCGTACAATTAATTTCACATTTATCTGTAATGGGTTATGTGACGTAATTAATAAAACTTAGTTCTTACTATAAATGTTTAGCTGAGCATGTGTGAATGTGTAAAGGGCGTGAATGTTGTTCTTTTATATGAGTTACGTACTTTATTTTCACTACAAAATATTTCGAAGACAATACTGAGTTAGAACAGATTCAATGTCCTGATATCTATTTCGTTCAAATACTGTTTTGTCGGCTATGTTATAGTTCCTTTATCAATCATGTTGAGGCATCTCAAATGTACCTTTTAATTCCAATTATAGAATGGATTTGTGAAAGCAAGTGTTATTATTTATTATTTCTATTATAATTATTATTAATTTACTTAAAATTGTGTGTGTGCCTTGTATCGTAGATGAAAATATCAAGAATAAAAGGGAAAATTATCACTTTGTGTTTTGTTTTATACCTTCTTCCCCAAAAAATCAACGATATCCTGTAGGTAGAGCATATCAATAAATAAGGGTAGATGTATTGATATATTTAATTATTACGTAATGAGGTTTATTTTTATACTCATAGAAGCTAGTTTACAATGAAAGTGACACAAATTGCTACTGAGCTATATTTTTTATTACACTGATTCAGAAAATGTTTCATTGTGATGTTTTTATGGATCCGTACACAGAGTAACATAATAAGTATCTAAATAATAGATATATATACAGGGCCGTTTTATAATTATTGGAGGCCCTGGGCACTATAAGATTCTGGGGCCCCTAAGCCTATGAGAGCACTAAGAGCGTGACACACCGATCCGATCCGACGACACGGTACAGATTGCATACATTATGTGTAACCTCTGGCCGTCCAACGGCTTCCATTTCTTCCATAACATCGGTTATCGGTTGGTATTGTGACAAGAACTAGGTGGCCCCAAGGATCGCGGGGCCCTGGGCTCAGAGTGCCCAATGGAAGAGAAGGCCCTGTATATACGAGCTTAGCAGCAGCAACGTTACACTTGCAAAACCTATTAATTTGGTTAGTAGTGACAATAGTAACAGACCAATAACTCAAAAATAATTAATAGTTTGTACTCTATCGTAACAGCAGTACATCTAAGCGTCTAAGTTTGGTGTGATTTGTTTATACTCATAATAAAACAACAAATAATAAAAACTTGCCAAGTGTGTGTCGAGCTCAAGGTAAGGGTCTCGAAAACATTTTCTTTTAGAAAAACAAAAATAAATTGTATGGCATACAAAACCCTCAGTACGCAAGTCTCGCATTCGCCGGTTTTTATTTGTTTGTTCGAGCGTAAATCAACGATACACAAGTATACTAGATTCTTCGTAGCAAATCAATTTGACTGGGGCTCGATTCTGTAAGGAAAATGACACTAGCTCGAGGATGTTTCGTCGCGGCCTCTGTGCTCTGTCTCTTTCGGTAACTACGCTAATACTACTAATCACGTGAGAGGTAAGCTCTCCGTGAAACCGCCCGCCGACGAAGTTTGTATTAGCAGAATTAGGGTGCAGAACACAGTTACACATAAGTAGGTACCTACCCTAAAAAGCAGAACTAGGCTTTTAAGAAATAAATATATCAAAAAGAATACACTGTTTTATTACTAGAATATTTTTATTTATAAATAATCTGTAAAGTGGAGAGCGGGCTCGTGCAGACATCCATTTCTTTTTAATTTCCTATATAAAATAACTATAAGGTACTTTTTTAAAAGGATAATTAATTTAGTATTGTTATCACATCATCTGAAATTGCATAAAAATCTTATGAATTAGTAATTGTAATCAATTGATTGGAAATTAAGAAAATTATTATATGGTTAAGTTTTCCAATTCCCCAAGTATACTCTAGCAAGTTACCACCGACATCCCCCTAAATAACTCAACATAATTAATCCACGGAACGAATAAAACTACAGTGCCATAAAACAGAAAAGTCATAAGAACTCCCCGATTTTATATTAGAGTTCGCTTGCGCTCGAGCGCTATTTTAAATCCTGTGAAATCGGAAAACTTCATATTTATTGCTAATAGATTTTCGGCCGATGAGCACCGGGTTATTTGGGATGCAATTTTATTTTGTCCATATGAATGATTTTTATATTTGCCCCCAGGGTGGGTTCGGCGCCGCGTATTGATGCGATGCGCCCTTAGCCATTTCGGACATCATGCAATCATTGACCCCTTCAAGGTATTTCGGGAAATATTTTTTCAAATCAACTTCTTTGGTGGTTTAAATTAGAAATGCGAAACCGAAAATAATCATATCAGTGTTACAACACATGAAGGCTGAATCTATAGGATTTTATGTTGCGTATCAAGCTAGATGAATATAGCTAGTAAAATAATAAGTAAGTTAGATATATATAGACTTAAATATCAAGTAACTATAACCATTGCATATCGCTCGCCGTCGACATGTAGACATTGGCACAAATATTAATCGATTAATTGTATCGATAACAGTTTCACTGTAAATAACTGTGACAAATACATAATTATGTAAATGATAAATTTTAATAATAGATACACGTTGAGTTATAATCTCCTGACACTGACACTGTTTGATGCGAGGTGAAATACACACCCTTATTCAGCTAATACAAACTTCGTCGGCGAGCCGCTGCACGGAGGCCTCGGAGAGCTTACCTCTCACGTGATGGCGTAGTTACTGAAAGAGATAGTGCAAAGAATCCGCGACGTAACATTCTCGAGCTAATGTAATTATCCTTACAGAATCGAAGCCTGATCACTAAGAAAACACCTGTCGTATTTCTATTAGTTTTACTCGATATCTTTCCCACCGTATTAAAAGTGCATACTTATGAATTATAAACATTGTAATTGTCTAAGAAATTATAGTATATTATTATTCATTTTGTAATAGGTCAGATGAACGGGATAACCCTTTTCTCATTTTAATTATACTTAAATAACTTACTGCACTACAATGCCAAATATTTCATTATAACATGCTATATTTTTTCTTTATAAAATGCTTCTGAAACAATAATAATAAGGATTACTACCTGGTATTTAATTACAATTATATATAAGTTACTGTAATATGTTCACCAAAAAAATTATTAAATCAAAAACCTATTTAAATACTGAATACAGCTGGTTCTATCATTATTGGGTAAGTCTTTGTAATAGGTTGGGGAAAAAGTTCCTTCGCATTTTTTAAGAAAATTCAAAACATTTTTAATAATGTTTATTTACATTTAACTATAGTATGTAGGTACCATCTTGTTCGATAACTTTTTGCCATCTTGTAGGTAGGGACATGATCCCATTGCTATAGAAATTTTGGGACTTCTGATCAAAATACTGCGACAAGTGGTTTTCACAAGTGTTTTTCAAGTGTTTTTCGACAGTCCTCTCGTGATGCTCACCTGACACTGCCTAAAGAATTCTGAAGAGACCGAAACAGGTAGAAATCTGAAGGTGCAAGGTCAGGACTATATGGCGGATGCATTAATACCTCCCAGCCAAACTCTCTTAATTTTTGCTGAGTGGCTAAAGATGTGTGAGGTCTAGCGTTATCATGATGAAAAACCACACCCCTTCTGTTGATTAATTCCGGCCGCTTTCTCTCAACTTCTTGCTTTAATCTCATCAGTTGTTCGCAGTAGAGTTCAGAATCGATGATCTTGCCTGGTGGTAACAGCTCATAATGAATAATGCCCCTCCAATCCCACCACACACACAGCATCACCTTGTTGCGAGTTAACCCGGGTTTCGCCACAGTCTGTGAAGCCTGACCGGCCTTTGACCACGACCTTTTTCGCACGTTCTTGTCGTACGTGATCCACTTTCCATCACCAGTTATCAGCTTCTTCAAAAATGGTTCGGCTTCATGACGTCGTAATAAAGAATCACAAATGAGTACACGGTTCATTAGGTTTCTTTCAGTGAGCTCGTGAGGTACCCAAATATCTAGCTTTTTTGTGTACCCAGTTTTTTTCAAATGCGCCAAAACTGTTTTGTGGTCAATTCCCAGTTCTTCAGCTACGTCGTAATTACTGATATACCGATCTTACTCCACTTTTTCAAAAATGGCATCCATTTTATCCGTAATGGGGCGACCAGAGCGACGTGCATCTTTGACATCAACATTTCCGGATTGAAAACGCTTAAACCAAATTTGTGCTACTCTCACAGACACTGCACTAGGTCCATAAACATCGCAAATTTTTTTCGCGGCTTGCGTTGCTTTTTTACCTTTTTTGTAGTAAAATTTTAAAATGAATCGAATTTCTTCATTAGATTCACTCATCTTGGCGGTACGAAAAACAAATGCAAATCACACATTTTCTTAATTTGAATTTGGAATTATGTTCTTTAAAATTTAAACTTTCAATGATACCAAAACCAGCCAGATACAAATAGTATAGCCAAAGAGATTTTATTACAAGTTCATACATACTATAATGCGAAAAGACTTTTTCCCCAACCTAATATGTAATGAATATACTTATGATAGTCCATTACCAATAATAATAATCGATAATGATAAATAAAATAAAATGTGGTTGTAAAAACCTGTATGTATGTAACATATATATATATATTTTTTTATATTTTAGGATACACAATACAAGTATGATATGGCCTAATTATACCTACTACAACCTAGCTTAGGTTGGTTAATAAGTAATTGAAATCTATCATAAACTAAAATAGGTAATTTAAATGACAAAAGTATTATATTATGTAGCAGGTACAAGCTCTGTTTAGTTTGGAATCAGACAATTGTGTGTAAAAAAAAATCCTAAGATATTTATTTATTATTTCATTAAAAATCATTAAACTATTTTAGATAATTATTTTTTTGGCATAGACATAGAAAGACTGAGTTTCTAGGCTTATAAATTACTTATGACTTTGCTGCGACACTACTGGTTTAGATTAACTAGATTTTTTTTAGTTTGAACAAGCTTTCCCCTGCGGTTTCACCCGCATTCCCGAGGGATATAAGCTTACATATAAACTATCCTCTTGAATCATTCTGTCTATTAATGAAAACCGCATCAAAAACCGTGGCGTTGTTTAAAAGATAAGCGTACAAAAGGCGAGAAGCGACTATGTTTTATACTATGTTAGGAAGATAATATAGATGCAAAGAGTAACGCCAATATATTAATTATGATTATATTTATTCACATTGTGGCTTTATTTTTTTTTATGGTTTTTTGAAGTGAAAACTTCTTTAGCGGCGTTGAGCACTTTTCTTGGGATGGGTATAAAATGTTAAACTCGCGTAAAAATGCACAACAAAACGTTTAAGTTTTCATTCCTGGCAACCCGGTGTTTTTTTTATATAATATTTTGTCTGTACCTATTATTTCCAACGCCTTGTATTTTCCAAGTACCTGTAAACCGCACCATACCATAGCCTGTTCCTGTACCTACAATAATATGCTAACACAGGTACGTGAAATAATAATTAAGTTATATACGGCATGTTCTAAGTTCAGAAACGTTTTCTAGTTAATACTCGTCGTAGCAGAGTTAATATTGCGCGCATAAATATTGTCGCACACGACAGCTCTTCGCCGCCTGTAGTCTCTATTGATGTATAGCACTTGTATACAGAGTGATACTGAATCGTAAATTAATTTTAATTACTTCATAGTTAGTTATGTGCTGAATACAAGTCACCGTAGGTTGTTTTTTTAAGCTACCACAAGCACTAGGTATCTCACAAAGGAGGTCTGCATTGTACTGTATGCCACATAACTATTGCGCTATATTATGAAACCTTTTGCGAGAGTAAATAAAGTTTATATTTACACTCTCATAATTTTAGATTTATTAATCGTTAAAAATACATAAAAATTGTTACAGTTGATAATTTTATCAAATTTCATCTTTGTTTTAAAAATTATTACTTAATTGTGTATTTATTTTTAAATAAAACTGAATTCCTACTTTCCAGTGCTGAATTTCAATTGGTCAGGAAAGAGGTTTTTCAGGAAGGGTGCGATATAATTTTTACTGGGGCGGCAGCTGGTGTTGCAGGCGTCAATAGGCTACGGTGACCGTTACCATAGTGGCATGCAAAGAACTATGATTGTATTTTTAAATACTATACATAAATGGTTTAATATAATATATAATCCAATTAAAAAAAAACTGAAAAATTACAGATATAACAAGGTGTTTAGTTAACCTTAGATTGAACAAACAATAAGTGTATCTAATAAAGGTTCAGAACCACCCTGTGAACACATACGCAGACGCACGCACCTGCCGTCAAGGAGTCGAGGGCGCAATTTTCGCTCTCTGCTCCACGGATTAGTTTTTCCTTACGATAATTAAATAACTTTGAGCTATGTTGTTACGTGATGTATGACCGTGTTTATTGTCTTGTACTGACACGTATTTGGTTAGTAATGGGGGTGTGATAGCGGCTCTATTTGCAACCATGTGTGATCGAATTAATAAATAAAAATAAATTAATATCCGGGGACATTTTCATGCACACAAATGTTGGTCCTGAGTGGGAATCGAACCCATAACCTGCGGCGTGGCAGTCAGGGTCTCTAACCACCAAGCCAACTGGCCAGTCGGACAAGACACGCCTTTTATTGATTAATATAATCAACGAAATCCTACTAATATTATAAATCCGAAAATTTGTGAGTAATGTATGTTTATCTTTCACGTAAAAACTACTCAACGTATTTCAAAGAAACTCGGCACAGAGATAGAACATGTTCTGGAATAACATGTAGAATACTTTTTATTCCGTGAAAGCGGGTAAAGCCGCAGGCGACAGCTAGTTTCACCATATACTTAAAATGTACTTCCAGACTTTAATATCTGTGTCGTAGGAATATCCCACATAGCAACTCTCTGACAGAGTCAGCATTTAAACAAGGCAGAATAGTTACATGAATAAATATATAAAAAAAAAAAGGTTCTTTTTTGATTTGGTTATTTAGTAGGAACACTTTTCAAATGAGATGTTTTCTCATTATACCAAAGATCACATAGAAATAAAAAAGGGTGACAAGCCACTTGTAATCTTTATTCACTTCAATTAAAATAGAAAGCCGTTACAAAATAACTGGTCGCCACTCTGTTATAAAAACATCTTGCCCTTCTAAGCGAAGGGGTTGAAGTACCAATTTGCATTGCATCTGAATTGCGAATACTTATTTCATTTACAAAGCTTTCTCATTTTCTTAGTTCGTACAAGTGCTATTAAAAGCTTATTTCCAGTGCAGAAAAAAGGTTTTATTTGAGAATTTATGCTTTTTTTTCTATTGAAAAATAATCTACATAGAAAGAATGGAAAATCTAGCTAAAATAAATGATGATCAATGATAATAAAATGGTTAAATAAAACTATGTACTAAAAATGTGGCCATAGACAAATAGAATAAAAAACAAAACGTATAAAATATCGGTGAAGATTAAAAATAAATATAGATTCAAGATAAAAATTGCCACAAAAAGTATGTGAACCAAACTGTCCACCAAGAATTCTCTTTACCATAAACAATAGTAATAAGAGACGACAGCAGAGACCATAAAGTCTTGAACTCTCACAAATTCGCATTAAGAAAGGTACGTAGATAAACTTACTTCGCTTTTAAGCTCGAGACCTCTTATAAATCCAATTGGATTTAGCTTTGAGACACACTGGGACTACGTCACAATGCGCCATCGAATACTTTACTATATATACCTCAATCATTTGATTTTAAATTATGAATATCTTAAGTATAACAGACTGATCCTACTCATACATTAACAGGTTATAAAAAGATCACCAATACATATCATGAAATCATTTTTGTAACAAACCATTTGATGTTTTTGCAACGTTTCTGCAAACGACAAGCAGGATAATGTTTAGGAAGTTTAGCGGAGATTGCAATGGTTTCCCATTCGTTCAGATATCTGTTTAATTGTCACGTATTATAGCAAGTATTACTTAACATTCTCTCTAGTCGTTTCCCTCACTGGTGATCGTGGCTCCTTCTGACTTTGTCAACCAGCTGTCTCCATCGGTTTCGATCCGTTGCTTAGTGCATTGCAGCACTAACCGGCATCTCCAGCTCCTGCGACATCTGGTCTGCCAACCGCCTGGAGCTGCGGCCTGTCGGTCTCTTACCTTCACCCTCCCAGTCACCATCAGTCGTTCCAAATTGTTGTCATCCCTACGAGCAATATGGCCAAAATATCGCAGTATGCATTGCAAACAGATTGTAGACAGCCGCTGACTGCTCTCTATTTTTAACTCTTGCAGGATGGAGATGTTGATATCTATCCTCAGCATCTTGAATCAACACCACCTTGTTAACATTAGATAAGTACGAAAAAATATACTGGAAATATACTACCAAATATTCAAGTCGGAGTCCAATTTCTGTTCAGTGTATCCCCATCTTTGGTACGGATAATTATCTGGCACAAGGAGTTTGTCTCAATTAGCGAACAGAGGGTCCGATGCTATTTGATGCTGAATTGTTGTAAACTCATAAACATCAAATTCAGTGTAATAATCATTTGTGTCATTTTGTAATTCGAAGATAATTTCTAACTCGTAAGTATTTATTTATTAAAAACACTATTTTATCAATCAAAAGATATTATGGTTTAGCTAAAATATAACAATAAAGTAGCCTTTGAAATAGACGTGGCGCATGGGACTGCTAACGCCATCTATTCTTCTTCACATGTCAAATTATTTAACTTTAACAACGCTATTCTATTATCAAAAAATGAAGTTAATATCATAAACATGATACAATATCTAATGCTAACCAATTATTATGATTAAAAAAGTATATAAAATTAACTTCAGATAAAAAAAAACTATCATTATTTACGTAAAATATTGCCTTAATACTAAACTTACAAATTCCAAAAAAATAAAACCAACTGTTACGACTAAATAGATATGTTTAGAAAAGCCTATAATTTTCACTCTACATCCAGTCACAATTTGCATTATATTACAGGAGGATGATGAAGCTATACCTATAGCGTTGGAATAATCCGAACGAAACATTCAAACATAACTGTCGTAATCGATAAAATGGCGTCTGGCGCGATGAAGGCGGCACAGAGACAATAATAAATTGTAATTACAATTTAAAATGAGCAGGCGTCGCCGTGGGTGTGGCCTCCTGCCCCCACACACCATGCCACCTTCCACTTCACGTGTGTGCACTTTTTACATTCATATTGCAAGTAATTAATACGGTATGTGTGTGTTTCTGAACTCTAACAATGAATAAAAAAAGTTATTAATTGAATAACAGCAGAAGACACGCTGTTAATGTAAAAAGCAGCTCCTCCACCAATTCTGTACAGAGACATTTATGGAGGTAAAGGCAGTGATTTTTGATATTTCAGTAAGTTAAAAAGTTCAACCTGAAACATATTTTTCTACGCATAAATTTATTTATTTTATTGCCAAAAAAATTTTAAAAAGATCTCTACCAATTTTCACTCGCTAGATTAATCTGAAGTTTACCTGAAAATTTCATCGAAATCGATCAAGCTGTTTTGGAGTCCAGAGGACCATGCACACATAGCTATATGTTCCGACGTCTTAACTTTCATAAGAAAAAAATTAAGCAAAATAAACATTAACGAGTAAGTGTCTAAAAAAGTGACGAAATAAATAAGCGAATAAGTCTGAAATTTTAATATTTTCATAACTGGAAAAAAAACAATGGTTTTCCCATTACAGCGTGTGTCGTTCCTAGCTATTGTTTTAGTCTAGACGTTATAGGCGTTGACCTAATTCACTTTTAAACTCTGACAATACAACAACAATTTATTAGTAACTAAAATAATCTCATGACGTATTGAAACTATATCGAGCTCCCATGTTTTCATGAAAGCTTCTTAGACTGATGATATTGTATTATTGTTTAACTCATATATATCTCCTCCAATGAAAAGAAAACGATTAAACACTTATAATACGTATAATTTCTAAGCATATATAACCGTCTTTTGTTCCGAAAATGTTTTGATACGTATCGAATAGCTATTTACCAAAATTACACGTTACGAACCATTTACTTGCTTTATTTTCCCATTCCCTCATATTCGAGTCTGATTTTATTACAAAAAGACAATCAAGTGATTTGTTTATGAAAGTGACCTATTGGATTCCGTAGAATATTATATTAAAACATTTAAAAATAATGATTGATTTCAGTGCCTTTGGTTTATACTGATTAGTTTTTTGTAGAAATTACGTAATCTTGAATTATTTAAATTTAATAAACAAACCTATCTTCCAGTAGTTAAATTCAATATTCAGTTATGCTTATTATAATGCACATGTTCAAATTATAAATAAAATAACAAGCACTGCGGTACCCTAATAAAAGGATAGAGATCATAATCTCAGAGGTTCGAGTTTGGGCCCGAATAAAATGGAAATACATTTTAATGATTATTATACCCGTAAACGATTCGCCGGGAACGCTGTTATACCATTCAGTGGAGCTAATGTCTAATATGGACAGTTTTCACCTATTTTTAGTGTCATGAATATGAACCTGGAGGTAAGAGGTTAATTATATTTTGATGTTTATAAATACACAGTCGCTTTGACCAAAATTGCAAAATTTATGAAGGTTTCTATGTTGAATTGTCTTAGAAATAAACTGGTTATTTTACTGCATATATCATAAAATATATTTCCGTATCTTTACGTAAGAGCTGTAATTTTTTTTGGAGATTTTGTTGAAATATATACTCGTATATATTTTTTTTCTTTTTATACCACAAGGGCTGACAAACGGACTAACGGTCCACCTGATGGTAAGTGGTCACCGCCGCCTACGGACATTTGCAATACTGGGGGAATCGCCAATGCGTTGTCGGCCCTGAGACGTGAAGTTGTTAAGTCTCATGTGCCTCTAATTTCACCGGCCCCCTTACCTATCTAACTGAAATACGGTAATACGAGTAATATTTCACGGCAGAAATGGGTAAGGTGGTAGTACTTCCCCGGACGAACTCTGCACTAAGAGCTCTACTACTCAACAATAAATAACGATAAAAAAATAAAAAATATATTTTTAAGTTAAAATTGCATTACAATTTACATGCAATATTCATAGTGGTGCGAGCTCGTTTGGTTTTGGAATGAATTTGATATATTTACTAGCTGTTCCCGACATGCGTTGCTATCCGACATTTTTTTGTGCACCTTCGCAGGCTTACGTAAAACAACTCACTTGGTTTCATCCCTATCGAATAAATAGTATTAGAAGGCATAAAGTACAATCATACAAACGTAATTTTTTATACATACCTATACAACGTGTTACAAAATACCCCGTAAAAATATAATTACTTATCAAAGCCAGCAACCCTAGTAAGCTGTCATGTCAGGGAACCAGATTATTTAACAGAAAGGCCTACGTACCTATTTTACCTAATAATTGTCTACTTTAATAGTTATTCTATTTTTGATTCATAAAAATCAGTTTTTTTTTTGGGTATGTTATACAGCGTTACTACGGTTTTTAAATATTGTGAATGGACTCGTTATAAGGCCCCATTTAACCTGCTTTACGGGTAGTTTGGTAACACCCTGTATATCGATATTGAAATCTAGGTACGGATTATATATATTTTCAGTGCTTTTTGTGAAACAAAATAATGGTTGATTGATTGCATTGTTTCTTAGCTTTGTAGAGTGTATAGCAAATCGCCGTTTTAGAAGATATTCTATTGCATAAGTTTTAAGTGTAGCTGGCGTACAGATCTCCGTCACTATTTCAGCTAGGGGCTTCAGATATGAGCCTAAATGTTCATTAGACTTAGGGGAGTCTGGGAAAGGGTAATACCTCCAAAACCATACCTCTCCAACAACTCCAAGAAGTAAAATGGGACAAGAAACCTCGTCTAAATCAATAAAAATAGAACAACACAATTAAAACCGACTAACGATTTTTATTTGAATACAATTTTTTTTTTCATAAATATGCTTGTTTCAATTTAGAACACAACATAGGGTTTGAGACTTACCTGAGACTTTTTAACGAACCTCATAGATTATTTGCACCCCATTTTTCGTTTATACATTTTATTTAAAGATAACATATATTTAAAGGTATATTGATTAATAGATAACGGCATCCCTTAATTAAAACTAGTATTACACATTATAATACTAAAAACTAAACCTGTCTTTAAGTCAACAACCTAACCCGCCTATGCACTTTTATAACGATAATTTGGCGCCAGAAACAAATGATTGATTGCCGTCGTAAACGTCAAAATTTGGACCCAAAATAAAAGGTTCCAGTGGTAATCAAACGACCATATCAAAAAATGTTCCGAATAAACGAATTAATTTGTATAAAAAAGTGCTCAATTGGTTTCTATATAATTACTTGCGTTCAAGCTATTATTTTTGTAGAGGTTATGTGAAAATTTATTAAAAAAATAATTTAGCTAAATGTGTTTTAATGCATAAGCAATTTAAAATACAATAACAATAATTGAATACATATAATACAATATATATAAAACGTATTGTGTAAGAGGTATAATTAGAATCCATTCGATAAACTTTTAATAAATATTGCCAGTGTACGTGTAATATGAAAGCGTGGTTAGAACATATAACATCAGTTCACTCTTCGAGCACACAATGCAGGGTTTGTTTGTCCCTTCTGTTTGTTGAACTTGCACTGCACCGCACTCACGTTGAAATAGAGAAATTGTAACAGAATTTTGGAGCTGCTCTGAAATACTGAACCCGTGGTAGTCACAGTCGCTGCAAGCATATACCTATTAACTAAAATATTTCTAATGTTTACATTTACCCAGGACATAGAGCTAATAAGAAATCTAGAATAGCTTCCATTTTCTTTTTTTACCAATGTGGCCGGCAAACAAACAGACGGTCCATCTGATGGTTAGTGGTCATCGCCGCCATTGGACATTTGCAGCACCAGGGGTATCGCCAATACGTCGTCGACTATGAGACGTAGAAAAAACGTTCCATTATTCGAGATGTAATGTATTTTATAATAACTAGTGTTTACCCACTAGTAAAAAATTGAGCGTAATTATAATTGGAAATTGGAGTAAAATATAAAGAAATAGCTGGCCCCGCGGTTTTACCCGTGTTCCCGAGGGATATCACTTCTCGGGATAAAAGTTAGTCTATATGTTATTCCAGGATATGCTCTATCTATGTCCCAAGTTTCATTCATATCCATTTAGTAGTTTTTGCGTGAAAGATTAACAAACATAGTTACATACAAATCTTTCCTCTTTATAATATTAGTATAGATAAAAAAAAAACTATTCACAAACTGTTTCACCTTTTCCTATACGTATGTTACAACGTAGATAATTACAATACCACCCTTCCTTACCACCTTCAGGGTACCGTTAGAGGCTAAAAACTAAAAAGAATACTGTAAAGTTACACATCTTACACCAAAGTGTCAACAAAGATATTCCAACATTCCTGAAAAGATGTTAAAGGATTAGGTATATAGAATTTCCATCTGGCGATAAATTAACCTACGTAGGATGAAAATACAAGGCACAGTCCTCAACAGGAAATCGACATGTGTTTCACTTCTACACGAACCATCATCAGGACAAATATGGGAAACACAGTAATACAAGTGCCCTACTTCTTCACGGCGGAAACGGGTATGGGGTAGTACTTCTCCTGAAGAACTCTCCACTAAGAGCTCTACGGCTTCATGTCTGTCTCTAAATCCGTCCGTATCGATAAAACTCGGAGGCCATTGATTTAAACATGCATTCTCGACATTTTAGGTCAGTGCGTTTACCATCACGGCCTTTTCTATCCGTCCATGAGTAATTCTAGCTGTTTTGTGTACTCTAGCAAGTAACTTATACGGTATATATTAAATATAGCTGCCCCCCGCGGTTTTACCCGCGTTCCTGAGGGATATCACATTTTCCCGAGATAAAAGATTTTAGTAGTAGTAGAGCTCTTAGTGCAGAGTTCGTCCGGGGAAGTACTACCACCTTACCCATTTCCGCCGTGAAGCAGTAATGCAATTGTATTACTGTGTTTCGGTTAGAAAGGTAAGGGGGCCGGTGAAATTACAGGCACATGAGACTTAACAACTTCACGTCTCAGGGTCGACAACGCATTGGCCATGCTCCTAGTGTTGCAAATGTTCATAGGCGGCGGTGACCACTTACCATCAGGTGGACCGTCTGCTTGTTTGTCGGCCCAAGTGGCATAAAAAAAAAAAAAAAAAAAAAGTAGCCTATATATTATTCCAGGATATACTCAATCTATGTGCCAAGTTTTATCCATATCCTTTGAGTAGTTTTTGCGTGAAAGAGTAACAAACACTTACATACAAACCGTTCCTCTTTATAATATTAGTATAGATATAGATTATATCGACACTGTGGCGATACTATTATTGAAAGTTCAAGTGAAGGTCATAAGGTGCATAGTAAGATGTATTAATAAATCATTGACAGATAACTATTGTAACATTATTATTAAAATATTGTTTATTCGTACAAAAAATGAATATCCTTGATAATATGATTAAGTTACTATTTATATCATACCATTAAATGATTGACAGAATAATTAAGAATAATTAGTATTCGTTGTCTATTATTATCCGCTTCTTACTCTTGCATAATATTGTTTTCTTATTTTAAATAATGCCTCTTTACTTAGGGGTGTAACCTTCAGTTTGCAACTGCAATAGTCAATTATTAGTAACTACATACGTATAAGTAGGTATAAAGGTTGAAATGAAACATCTCAACAACATCTAATTATTATAATATTTGTCGTTATACTAATCAGTACATAGTATTAAACAAAGTCGCTTTCTCTGTCCTCATATCCCTATGTATGCTTAAATCTTTAAAACTATGCAACGGATTTTGATGCGGCTTTTTTAATAGATAGAGTGATTGAAGAAGAAGGTTTTTATGTATAATACATGTGACATCCCACGGGAACGCGGGTAAAACCTCGGGGGACAGCTAGTACCATAATAAACATCTGTATATGTAAAAATAGATGTTTTGTCTGTATGTCATTTATAGAATCGTAAACTATGCAACAGATTTCAATGCAGTTTTCAGTGATTCAAGAGGAAGGTTTATAACCAGGATTGAAAGCCACAGGGCGCAGCCAGTACTTAATAAAACATTTTGACCTAATAAAATTTGAAAAAGATAAAAATGAAATCCATGGTAATTATATATTTAATAAGATAATACATTTTCTCCTATAATATGAACTATACGTACAAACATTATAATTAAAATTAAAGCTCTAAAAATTATTCTTCATGAAATAGTCAAAATTATAGAAAATACTAGCTATCCCCCGCGGTTTCACCTGCGTTCCCCAGGGATATAACATTTTCCCGGCACAAAAAGTATCCTATGTTACTTCTAATACCTCCAAGAATATGTGTACAAAGTTTCATGATGATCGGTTAAGTAGTTTTCGCGTGAAAGCGTAACAAACAAACTTACATTCACTTTAATAATATTAGTAATGATTAATATAATACAATAGTAGATCTGACCTTCGTAAGTAAACTGAATAAAAGGTTTTGTATGTAGCTTTTTTAAGTTAATTAAGAAAAGAACAATATACCGTTTTATCTATATTAAAACAATATTCATAAATAAACTACAGTATCGCCGCAGGCAAGATTCTTTAGTCATGTCCAAGTGACTCTTTGAATTATCAGTTATCCGACATCATTTTTATTGACTACCCCTTAGCTTTACCCTTAAATAGCCGCCATGACATTTAAGTAAAAAAAAAAAAATTAAAAATACAAGTCGACGACTCGATGGCCAATTGCATTTTGTAGCAGTGGAGTGCGAGTCGCGTGTTCTATGCTATTAGCCCGCCCTTCTGGGCTGTTTGCCAGAATATTGCACTTATTACGTGATTTCACTCTATTGCTTTTATATTGCTATGAGGAAGGAGCGCCATCTTGTGGTTATTGGTTTGTCTCATTTTAAAAGGTCTGTAACTTGAAAAAAATAATTTGGGGTTATTGTCTGCATACCTAACTATTTAGCAATAGTTTGAAGTGAAACCTTGCGGCATTGAGTACTTTTCTTGGGATGGGTATAAAATGCTAAACTCGCGTCAGGACACGTGCCCTGATCGAAAATTCGTAAGACGGTACAAATGCACAACGTTAATGTTCAAGTTTTCACTTCTGCCGACATTCCCGGAGTGTTTAGTAAAGGAAACAAATTTATTATTCTAATCCAGCACCGTTTATTCAGTTTAGGCCCGTGCAAGACACTTATGAAGGTCAAATTTTTATAAATACAATGGTCTAAATTTATAATAAAATGTATATAGCATAAACGTTATTACGTCCACCACGCGTCGTCGCTAACTGGAAAATGTCATAAATTATTCTTAATTTCAATACTTTTAAAATCAATGCTTCTACTAGAAATGTATATATTTACTCTTCAGATAAAAAAATATATTTATAAATGCAATAGAGACATTGCAATGATACGTAATAAACGTAATAAGCAATGGCAACGGCCAGTGCGGAGTGGCGACATGTCGTCTTATCTAGAAACCTATTTATTACATTTAATGATTTTTATTATTAGGGTTCTGCCAGTGACATGGCTAAATCTTTGTTTCCATTTACCTAACTATTACTAAAGCTTATAATTTACTTTACAACTGAGTTTGTTAAATTCTCACATAATCAAAACAGCTGCAAAGATGTAATGAAGGTATAGCATAAGTCTGTTATTTTTTTTTATTAAATAGCGTTTAATGAGTAAGGCTGAATAATCAACAGCCTTATTATTTTAGTAAAAACTGTACAATTATCCAAATTATCATATTGCATTGCACTTAAAAGCCAGCATTCATAATTAACACAATTATTTATTTGCGCCGGATTTATTTCACATCCCATTTAATTTGGTCTTATTAACAGATCCAGTATCGAATCATTGCTGCATTAACAGTAATTATTTTTATCCACATGCAATTTGACATGAATAATTAAAACAATACGACAAAAACGGTCAGTTTTAGGGTTATACTTTTCTAAATTAAATAAATAACTAACATTATACTACATAATAAAATATATATTTATTCTTTATTTATTATATTTCTATGATTTTTATCTTGCGAAAAAACCACTTGGACACTTACAAATAAACTGCTTTGTACATTATCTTAAATACATAATAGGCAAAATGTTACGGAAAAAATTACATCATTTTCTCAGCTTATTTTTCCATTTCCATACTATGCATAGGAAAGAATTCTAAAAAGACTAATAAGACAGTAAACTCAAGGATGAGCTCGAATTTTTGTTAAATGAAAAAGTCTTGAAAAATTGTGCCAAAGTCTTACCTCTTGAAAATGAAGCACAACCGGTGTTTCGGCACTTGATTACAATACAATACATATAGGTCAGATACTGTACACTCTGCCATACGCCAGTAACAACTGCTTTCCTCGCAAGCAATTCTTTTTCCCGTGTGATTAACCCTGGGAAATTGCGTGCAGACTATTGAAAAAGCCTATTAATGTTGTTTACAACGACGTTTTATAAATATTTACAGTTTTTACCTATAATTGATGATTTTTAGTCACAATCAACATTTTTCTTTTGTTCGATTCTGTAGCTCGCTTAGATTCATTATGTTTTTAAATATAGTTTTTGTTTCAATTTATTTAATTTTATAGTTATAGGTACAAAAATTATGAGTGCACGTGGGAAATATTATTTCAGATTGTTTCAGTATTTATGTTCAAACAAGATGTGAGTGGAACCGCGGATATTGGACGGGAATACAATATGTATGATATATTCATAGACTCTCTTACGTAGAGAACGAAAAGTCAGCAACACTTCAAAGCAATATCTGTTTTAATGAAAGGCATACCTTAGTTTTCTTGGAGTACCTTTTTACTTGCCGCACTGAACGTATAAAAAAATAATGTTTCGATATTCAGTTGTTGCATATGATGATGTTAAAACTTGAGTATCGCGTTTAACTGTCAATATTAAAATTGTTGCTCGAGAACATTGATTGGCGCAATTTCTCGGCGATTACGTTTCCATCGCCACCGGAGAGTTCCCGGTAGAGTCGCATAAATAATACGTAAATAACCGACCCTCCGCACATTGTTTTATATTATTTTCATTAAATTAATGACCAAGAATATAATCAATTATACGACGTTACAATTCAAAATCATTCACCATATTTTTAATGGTTAATTACATCTAAAATATAATCTTTATTTATTTTCATAAGCAATTTCCAAATTATGGATGCATTTTGTTTTAATTCTCGGCAATAATAAATGTTTTATAAGTCTCTTTATATTAGACAGACAAATAAACTCTTTCAGAGGTAAATCTGCAAGATGACTAGTCTATTCAGTTTGTAGTTAGATATTATTTCTACAATTTTGATTGAACAAACAATATTCTATTAGAAAATAATGTTTAAAGTACTACCAAAAATCTATGGATCTTATTAGATTTGGGGGACTCGTAAGACATGAGATGCAAGGCAATAACTCGATTACAAGGGGAGTCGCTGGATGACAGGGGGGGGATTATAAGAACTTCGTTAGTCTCACGAAGGTGTCTAACTCAGGTCTGAGACGGGAGAGATTATCGCTTTTGCCTTTAGCGGCGCATTTTGTCGTCAGTTTAGAATATCTGATGTGTTAACGGGGTACTACTAGTACCTACACACGAGTTCCTGTAGATATCATTAGCGTAAGCCGGTGCAAACAATGTGAGTTCTTAGTTACTAAATACGTTGGGAATTAATTGGTTTAATCACAAGGGTATGGGATATTCAAATACATTTGCATTTCTAACTTACTACGCGATATAATAGTCTGACATAGTAAAAAAAAAATTGGCAAGGTGCCTATAAGTTTATTTTATTTGACTACGTAATGAAAATATATTTTTCTTTCCTAGCATTATTAGGTCAAACATTTTTATTGCAAAAGAAGAGCTTAGACCAAATTGATTAGAGCAGCAGCCCAACCACTGAACAGCATGCAATGAGTGTTATGTAAACGCACCAGCTGAATCGTTCGCTCACAAAGGCACCAACACACAAAGGGTATCGAGTGCGAGCGCAGTTCAAAGTTGTTGAGGATGCAATCACAACTTGCACCGCAGACGCGAGTTTACTTATTGTGTAATCGACTTAAATTCTATGTGACGCTTGCTTTATATTTAAGAGGATGCTTCTCAGAATGTTTCTAAGCAGGGATGGACTCAGTAATGAACTCTGGTAGAACTTCCAAATAGTTATGAACTCATAACAGATTAAAAATATATCAAATTTGAGTACAAATGCTGGCAAGATAGCTATTAAACCATTAAATAATAAGAAAAATGCAGCGCTTTCCTCCGATCACTTTAAGTATTCAGTAAAAAAGCCAACTGGAATTCAGCGGTGTTCTTAGATCCTGGCTACCATTTTAATAGTAAACCTTCCGTTGATGGGATGAGGGCCTGAAAGGATTATTTCATTTCATAATTAGACAAACTTGGACTAAAATTATTTGATAAAAATATTATATTGCTTATTAAATACTCTCTATGGTTGTACTGTCTATAAATGTTTTCTATATATCACTTCCGTATATAGAACACACTTATAAATTGACCTCAACAAAGGTGAACTAAATTATTTCCTTGTTTTCGCAACTTTAAATTGCAATGTGCTAGCCGTAAGCCCGTAGTACGTTTCCATTAAAGCTTTCGTCTACATCTCATTTAAGTTAAAAATGTATCTGTAACCTTAGCGCGAGTAAAATGTGAAACTAATGCAAACAAAAATATGATTTACTTTTACATAAATAAAATTCAAATTATCAAATTTGACTGCAATCATGCAGTCAGATTTATTGTCCATTGAATTTGTAACAACAACAAGTAGAATTCCGATTATCCGGATCATATAAAGCCGAACATTACGTATAATCAAAAATCCGGATAATCGATTACAAAATCAAATTAAACAATAATTTAAATTTTAAAGAAAACCAAGCACATTCCATATAATAAAAAATCCGGATAATCGATTTCAAACGTCAAAGTCAAATCAAACAATAATAAAAAACTGATCATGTTTTATTACGTAAATTACTTTTACATACTTGGTTTAGGCTTAAAATAGGCATATAGAGCTGTGACATAAGAATCCTGATGTCCGGTTAATCAGTGTTCAGATAATCAAGGTTCTTACTGTACACGTATGCCATGCCATACGCTACATAGTATAAAACAAAGTCGCTTTCTCTGTCCCTATATCACTATGTATGCTTAAATCTTAAAACTACGCAACGGATTTTGATGCGGTATTTTTTTCTAGATAGAGCGATTGAAGAGGAAGTTTTTATGTATAAGACATGTGATATCCCACGGAAACGTGGGTAAAACCGCGGGGGACAGCTATATTCTTATAATAGCCTACAAGTATGGAAACAGACGTAGATATAGGTACATATACCAGATGTATGTTTGATCAAGCGAAATAATTAATACGTATAGTTTCTGTAGAACTCTGTTAGCAAAACCTTTCGGTAGATCTCCCTCCGCCACATCCTGTTTAAAGATGTTTCTAGAATTATTAACTAAGATTTGGCGTAACAAATACCAAGTTTCACTTATAAGGGATTAGGGAGCGTGTTCCGGTCCGAACCCCGTGGGATATGTTATTGTTTTGATGCGTGGCTTTAACGATTTACTTACTTTACTAACGCTACATGACGTTTTAACTAACCATTTGTTTATGAATTGTGAATGACTTAGTGTAAAGTTAAGTATTGATTAAGTTGGTGGTGGCATGTAATATTCGAAATAATAAGGCTTTACTACCGCTTTTGCTGGTGGTTAAAGTGCAAGTGTTACGGTTTCTATGTTAGGTAATCTTGTATGACACCAGTAGAGGATTCAATAATAGGTTCTTATAACAAAAGAAAAGGTCTATTCTACAATGCTAAAGTTCGCCCATTGATCAAAATTGACCCATTATAATTAAACATACATAATTTGCCAGCTAAAAATAAAAAAATATGTATTGATAACACCAAAGAGCTTTTATTGCCACAGAACAAATATAATAAAAATCTGTAAACATATGAAAAAAATAAAATGTTACTTAACTACTTTGTCTTGGCCTACTCATATAAAGATATTACGAATTATTTAAATGTCGCTGTAATGTACCTCTACGCTTTTCCTTTGTTACATGTATTCTCATCTAAATTCTATGAGCAACCATCATAAACGGCCTTTTTTTATTTATTACTTATGTTTACTTAAAAAGCTCTCAAACGAATACATAGCGATACATGAATGCTAAAAGAAAAACTAGACTCGAGCCTTAGCTGCCCAGTCTGAAACACAGGCGCGGTCACTTCCGCTCGCGTCTGATTTTAATGTTTCGCCCACTCATACGATATTAAAGATCACTATCACACAGGAAGGTGCACTATTAGTTTCGCTTCGTTTTCATTAAACCCTTTCGATATCTACTTATCGTGGAATCAGTTAGTCATAATAATATTTTCCTGTCGACTTTTCAATCAGATGTTCCTTTTTAAAAAGTAATTTATAGTAATTACCTTACACACACCTATGTTGCTTCAAGCTTTGGTTTAAAAGTAAAAAAAAAAATACATTGTGCTCGTGTAAAGACTACTAAGGCCAGGTTGATTTGCTAGTGTTTTCTAAATCTTAATGTAGATCTGAGATCTTAAACAAAAAACCTGGAACTACATAAATTGAGAGAAACCAAACTTTTTCGTAAGCTATGATATAAATCATTGTTATATCAGAGAACTGGATAATTTGGCATTAAATTTTTACGACTACGGCAAAGCCAAAGAAAGGGTTTGAGTATTGATATTTTCTCAAGTAGGCGGCAGGTATCTTATACGTATCGTTATGCATTTTAAAATGGTTTATTACAAAATAAATTATAAATATCCTGGGACATTTTTTACACTCGGTCGTCATCCCTAACTATCACCAGTTTGTATTGGCAACCAGATTACTGAAAAACTAGTTACTAAGTATACTTCTAAATACATATTTTTATTGAATACTTCCGGACTCAAACATGTTTATGTACTCAAGTAGGTATGTGTTTTAGAGGGAATCGAAACCACGACCGTAGGAGTTAGTCTCTAACCACCAACCTAACTGGCCCGTGAAGAAAATACATTTACTATGACAGTCACACATTACTCTTTTGACAGTCAAAAGCACCTGTCCAAGAAAAATATCATCATAATTCGCAAAGTTATTTTCTCGTCAATGCAGTTAATTGAGCTATTTTTATATAACGTGGCAACATTAACATCTAACATTGAGGATAATTGTAATTATGTATTCAACTTTTATTACCTCATGAAGTCTATTATTACATTAGATGCGCTTCGTTTGACATTAATTGTTAACCTTAAGCACGGGGTAAAGAACATATTAGATTAACGTCCAAAAAACTATATTGATGAACCACTGAAGGAAATCGTGTGGTTTCTCAATGAAAAACTAATTTAGTTTAGCATGTTACAAAGTACAACATCAAGGTAACATGATAAATATAAAGTCAATAGATCTCTATCTAATACCCATTATGTTACTTTTAACACATACTACCTGTATTATTTTTTTCTAGTTTTCTGTAGTATTTATTTATTCTAAGGCATCCGTTGTCGAGGTAGCCAGTATTTAAAGTTATTGCGACTTATAATAATAAGACTTAAAATAATATATTTAATTTATTCATATATTACTTACCATTTAACGTACAAAAAAATATAATATACTAGTGTGTTGGTAATTAGTTATAATATTATTACCCATCCCATATTGTTTACACGCGGCCATTTGATCCCAAACTAGTCGACTAGATGGACACCAGATGACTGATATACGATTTAGTTTGTCTTTAAATCATTTGTTAGCTTTTTATCTTATTTATGGTGTTTATCTATAAGTGATCGTTACATAGGTATAAGTTCTTGTATGCTTTGTGTATTTATGTAAATAGTTATTGGTAAACCTTAAATAAATAAATAAATAAAATAAATATACTATTTCTATGTTTCTATTTCTATTCTTAGTTTTTCTTGCAATTATCCCCTGGGAGGAAAGCTGATATTGAATTGAGCGCACAAGCTGAGCCAATCAAAAAATAAATTAAAAAGAGTGATATTATATTTGTAACAATTATAACTTCCTTTAGACCCTGGTAGTATAAGTAACAAGTGGTATAAGCTAATAGTTTTAGTGAAATCTCCTTAAAGACTTTTGACTGTCACAAATACATTATTTATATTTAAGAGCCTCAATCAGTCGGTCAGTGTACTCTGAAAAGTATACCACTCACTATCATATTATATAGAAAAAAAATAAAAATATTAAAACTGGCAGTTCATGTAGGTAATGCTGAGGTTTACCAAGATTAAAATACTAACTCAATTAAATAAAAAAAAAACATAGTTATGATTTTTCTCGTACGAAGTAAGTATATCGTCCGATAAGTTTTTGCCCCCGGCTCGGTATTGCCGCTCAATCGAATTATCGTGCTGCCACCATCCAAGCAGTAAATTAAGAATTAACACGGAAGCTGATTATTTTAAAACATGCATCGGATACCCTTTCTAACGAGGTTTCCTATCTGAGTCGTTGGGGCCGAGCTGCTGGCAGCCGCCTGGCTGGGTGCTATTACAGATTGTTACGAAAAACAAACATGTTTATCTGATATATTTTGATACTTTTTGATTCTATAATAATCCTACTAATACTATAAATGCGATTTCTGACGATGGATGTAGGTATGTTTGTCTCTCTTTCAAACTCTATCAATAAGTCAAGGACTAAACGGATTTGACTAAAACTTTGCACATAGATAGTTTATAAAATGGTTTATTACATAGAATACTTTTATCCCGTGAAAATAAAAAATATCTAGGGAACGCTGGTGAAAGCTGAGGATGGCTAGTACTAAAATAATAATAAATTACATTTACTTTTTTAAATGACATCACTCAACAATCATCATTGCGAATTCAATTGTCATTGCAGAGCTTTTTCAACGCCATACAAATGATGATAGTAATTTAAATGCGTTATAATCACCAAACGCCCGGAGCGCGGCATCAACACTGATTCAAGTTCGCAGAATAAGTCTCGGTTGGTATCGAGTTAATATTTTCGAATTAAAACATTATGCAGGTGAAATTCCATTCGTATGTATAAAGCACATACATATGGTGTTCTAATAAAATGTATTACATCACCTATTTAATAATAAAACTGATTAATGGAAAGGCAATAGATACCTTTAAATAAAGCGGACATCATCCCTATATTATCCACCATCCCCAATTCTACACTGAACCACAAAACGCTGAGAGAATTTCCGCCAATACGTCGACATCCCGCGTCGAAAAATAATAAAAAGCTTTTATTTCATGTAAATAACATTGTAACATAAGATAGTGCCATATTTTTATAACCATAATTAAATTGAATTTGTACATATTTATCTGAAAGTAATTAGACAGTAATTATGACTTTTTTGATTCCCCAGAGGGATTATTACTTAGAAATATTAGTTTTATTTAAGAAAAGTAATATATTCCATGTTTTATTATGCATGAACCTCTTTGAAGACATCTCGCTTACGGATAGAATAATTTGCTTCATCTAATTTCTAATGCGAAAAGCAAACGAGTGGAATATTTTTCAAGCGTCTTTGTTTTTGAACATATGTAACCAAACCGTACATTACTGAAATCTTTTAATGCCAGAGCGTAAATAGGCATTTCTGGGTATGTGTGCTATCTCCGGTCGTGTCATAACTGCTGCTGGCTGGAGTGAGTTGAAGACAAGCGTAATAAAGTAAAGTTTTTTAAAAAATAGTTCACAGGTTCATTAGAAATTAAGTGGAATCAAATGAACAAACACAATTTATGAAACATCGTCGTCGTCATTACAATAATCGTTTATATATACGAGTATAAAGCCATAGACATATCGAAAATAATATCTGACACCCTTCACATAATTCAACAACACTGTTACTACTTACAACGACGTTGAGCTGTCTAAAAATATTGAAAAAAAATTTACGAACATATCATGATGCCCATGACTGTACAATAACAACATATTACCTTGCTATTACAAACCATTGTATTTAAAAATGCTAAAAAGCTCCTTGAAATATATTGCCTAAAGAAAGACAATAAATATATAGAGACGCAAGAAAACCCCTTCAGTAAAGCGTAGTAAATAATCGCGTCGGCGAAATGGTATCGTGACAAGCATCCATGCCTCAAGCGACCTCTAGTAAATCAACTTGCGAATAAAATCCAATTACCAACACAAAAAACCATTAGTTTCATAACAATATACCCAAAGCCGTACCCAACCATTCAGCTACCGTTTGTACACAATTATCCTGCTTTTCCCTTTTTAGATTTATTGTTTTCCTATTAGTTGTGAAAGCAAGAAATGTTGCGTATGAACTGAAATTATATCAAGTTTATAACAATTATACAAATAATACAGATATATTTAGGATATACCTTTGAAATTCCGGTTTATAACTTTAAATTCAATTTTTTTATAAAAAGTATTTTCCAAAGCTATTTCGACATTCTTGACATTATAAACATTTTGTGGATGAAAAGTCTACAGGACGGAAATGGACAAAATCTTCGAAATTTATTTAAGATTATCTAGTAAAAATAGACGTACCTAACTAGAGAAACGACTGTAAGGTGTTGAAAATGGAGACCATTTCTCCTCTCTTCCGACTCTTGGTGGTGAAAACCGCATCAAAATCTATTGCGTAATTTAAAAGAACTAAGCTGACAAACACACACAAAGGCGTAAATCGTTATAATTACCTACCCTAAAAGAAAACCAAGCAAAATCATTTGAAATTAAATAAAAATACTTATATATATAATTATAACATACTTGTTGTCCGGACAGACGTTGTCCTGTCGAAATAAGCCCATACAAAAATGCAGGAATGCGATCGCAGCGCCAGCTACCGGGTCCAATTATGAATCTAAACAATTCTCGAATTCGCTGGAACACACACAAAAATTTCATCAAAATCTATCCAGCCGTTTAGGAGGAGTTCAGTGACATACACACGTACAGTAGAATTATATATACGAGTATAAAGATAAAATGTGTTATGAATTTATTTAATAAGAGTTTTTGAATCATTTGTACATGATATCATGAAGGTTTCGATACAATGCTCTTCCTCATAAAAAGCCAGTCACGAACACTATAGTAATTTTCCTAAAATTCAAATTGTTATTTTAATACATCAATCGTTATTACTTAAACTTCCACCTGACCCTAGTTGATAAATTCTCGTCATCTGATATTCAGGCTCGCACTTGACCTTTCTTAAATGTACAGTTAAGTAATACAAGTCCATATTACAACTACAATGCAACTGTTCCCAAAAAAAAGCAGTCATATAATAAAATTATTGAATTTCGCAATTTAATATTGGCGCGCTCGCTCACTGTTGGCCATAATTACCAATGCGGGCCCAATTCATCATTCTTTATTACAAGCACAAAATTCCATGTAAATTTCATGCACGCCCGATGCGCGACGCCAATGAGTTTCGATATATCGCGGAGATCTCATGCTTTTTTACTGTTTCTCTGTACTTTTCTGAATAACTTATTAATGACATCAAATTCAAATTTCAATGTGTGAAAACCGGCTGGTAATTTGGAACTCGTCTTTTAACGCGTTACAAATTGACTAACTTAAACGTAACGTTTTTTTTTAAACTTTTATCGAATTCAATTGAAAAATAATTAATCAATAACGTTCAAAATAAAATATTGCACCAAATATTTCCTCCTAAACATAAAAGTATTAGAAAAACCGAGAACAAAAACCTAACAATCCAACATCTAATACCGTTGCTAAAATAAAGAAAGAGGCGAGATAAAACCGTTGCTTGAAGGTGTATCTATTTTTCTTTTATTTAACGATCAACAAAGTGACTTTCAAAATCATTGTCTCAGCATAAACAAGGGAGCCCCCCGCGTTCCGACTGAAAATGTCATTAATGCCTGAGTGAAATTCGGGGTCTAATCTCGTCACTGCAAAGCTTATTACATTTATACAACGGAGTAATCTTCGAATAAAGTTTTCAATGAAAAGTGTTGAATCATTGAGGATTGCGAACCCTTCCTCGCTGAAAGAACTCGGCCTAGCCAGGTGGATGCTTGAGTAATACTGTACACTCTCTACCTCACTTTATATTACGATATTTAATATTTGTTTTTGATAACTTCATAACGAATATTTGAAATTATTTGATTGTTATATTACCGATAAAAAATAGTATGTGCAGAATTTTTAATCATAATTATAAAATAAGCGGTATTAATTATTGTTCACCTGAAAAACATGGCTGAGCTACATACCTTTTCAAATCACGGCTGTATTCAGAAATATATTTATCAATATTTTTGATAACGATCTGGTTGAGGTATTATTACAACGTTTAAAGCAGTTTGTTGGCTTCCAGAATTCGGTTTGATGATGACTAGACATTACGACTGAAATCACGGTGTTCGAAATTTCCCTGGCCTCTCCTGAGTAAACTCCTGGAAAACCTAGTGAGATCTGACAAAGTTAAAATGCACGATAGGAATGTCGTAAGTGGCTATATTTTTTGTATTAACGTACAGTTAATAAATACCTAATCAGAAAGATGTCAATGTTTTATATAAGTACTAGCTGCCTGGGCTGACGTCGTCGTGAATTTAAACCATCCAGGGCGTCACCCAAACGCATACAAAAAAATCATTACAATCGGTCCAGCCGTTTAGGAGGAGTTCACTGTCAACACTCGTACAGAAGAATTATATATATAAAGATAAATATACATAACTAACAAAATATTTTTCTTTTATTTAAATCAAAATTTTAAATACGATCTGAAATAGGGGATCTAAATTTTAGTGGTTACTACGGAAAATAAAGTATCACTTGAACGGGTTTGGACAATCCATTACATTTAATTTTATATCTGTATATGTCATTTTTTGACATGTATAGCCAACAAATTCAGCAAACTACATTTATACCGAAGCTTGCCAATCATAAAACTACAACGATAGGGTATTATTTTTTACAGGAAAAATCCCATACAGTTTTAACATAAAACATTTAAAATTCCTACAAAAAAATTGTTTGTGATCCATTCGTGTGTGTTTAATATTTTGATACAACCAGTTATTTTTGTGAAAACATGTTGAAAATGTCACGCGATCCTTTTCCACTTTCCTTGGGAGCCGTCATCCTGACTGCGTAAACCGCATAGTCATTGCAACGCAATAACCAATTGTGGGCGTATTACGTGTCCTATCACAAAGCCCCAAGCTCTTTTATCCTGTACCTAGAGCATCTAGAAGAGATATTCTATCATTCATATTTATCTGACATATAACGAATATTAAAAATTTTGACATCTATTATACAAAATTTAAAATATAAGTCGCAGATAAGTTCTTTGTTACATATAATTTACCATTCTGACGTTGGACTTAAACTTGCATAATTACGAATTTATATGTAATTAGTACATTTATAAAACTTGAAACTACTATTTTTAAATAATAATAATTATTAAGTTATTAATAATAACTGAATGTGACGTCTAACACTTCCAGTAGGTAAAATATATCAACGTGCAGATTTTTTATTACTTTGACTGTGATGCGACAAAGTCGTTTTTGCGCAAACATATCGGCGACAATGGGAAACGGGGCTTTTGTATTTTTTAGTTTGATTGATGATTTTAATTTCCTATTTGGTTCGTTGATTCTGTTTGAGGGATAAAACTGGATAAAGGTATTTCCTCTTTTATTTAACCTCTGTAGTATCTTACATATATAACCTAAATACTATTGATCCATTTCTTCTTGTTTCTGTTGTATTTACTCTTCATTAACCACATAAGAGGATGGAAGTAATAATTTATTATTAATCAATGTCTTTAGATTAAGTCTGTGTTTTTCTATGATCATAAGTTTTTGTAAATAGAAGTCCTAGTAAAAGAAAGGTTTGAAATCCAAACAACCACCAAATCTAAAAACAGGGGGTGTTGTAAAGACACGATATAAAATGAATTTTTTGCATTACAGGAAAACATTTTACTTACTTATCAATCACTTTTTAATACTAAAGATTGTGTTTATCATTCATTAATTTTCGTCACCCAAAAAGGTAATGGATAAGAATTTCAAAGTCCATAAGAAGTAACACTTAAAAAATAAAGATTAAAATAGAAATGTATTAAAAATCCCTTCCCCCACAAATAACCATAATAGTATCCCATAGCAAATAACATCACCTATGCGGTACGCGGATGTGACAGGCGCGATTTAAATATGGCGCCGGGCGTCAACCCGCCACGCCAGTGACGTTGTGGTCGTCCATTTATCACTCTCGTAAGCCTCCGTCGATATTATGATCAATGCCATTTGCCCGCCCAGACTCGCCTATTGCGTGTATTCATGGAGTTTGTGTCTTCTTATCTGTGGAATACCGAAATTTGTGAATATTTTTGACATGGAATTTAAGGTATTTCTCCTCAGTGTTAAAAATCGGAATAAGATTTCAGATCACCTTGTCTTCACCAGCATCGTTTCATTTGCCTAAGAACAATCAGTTTTACCAAATCGCGTCTAAGATAACTAATTGCAAGACAAAGTAATTTGCTACTTAACCCCAAAAAATAGAACGTGGTCTATTTTCTAGCCGGCATCTCAAAAAACTTATTTCTCATTATGATGTAAAAAAACTCAAAAGTCTGTATTGATGACAAATGGGGTTAAGTAGCAAATTACTTTGTCTTGCAATTAGTTATCTTAGACGCGATTTGGTAAAACTGAAAATAGAACGTGGTCTATTTTCTAGCCGGCAACTCAAAAAACTTATTTCTCGTTATGATGAAAAAAAGTAAAAGTAAAGTTTTTGGTTGGTTATCCACGAGCGATTTGATGACAATAGCCACTTGATGGTTTTTCACAATAGTGCAGTTTTTGTTCGAGGAGTCAGGTGCTCTCGAGACAACTTAACGAAGCGCAACGAGAGTCGAGTTCACTAAACTTATTTTATTGAATTGCTACCATCGGTTAAAATGAATACCATTGTCTTGATCCATAGTTATTTTTCAACCGTATTGAGTTTTTTTTTTATTTAATCTTTAATACAAAGTTCGTACAACTGATAGTTTTTTACTGTCTGGATGGAAATTGGTAATTTTGCTGTTTAGCCTAAAAGCAAGTTAACACAAACTCTTTATCCCTTTATATATCTGTCACTTTGGATTAAATACAAATATACTGATATCGTAACACGTAATAAGAGATCAGGCGGATCGCCCGTCCTGCACACTTTGTATTCTCCCAGTTTCCACCTGGGGGTAGTAGCTTTTTTCAAATACCTTTACGGTTCACTCCGTTGGGTATGGCAACACTTTTAAAAACATTCAAAATAATATAAATGTGATATCGAAATCGTCAATAACTGTTTTAGAATGCAAGCAAAACGCAATATCTAAAGACTGGCCAATTGCGATTTGTCCGAATACTGCAAACGATACACATAGTTACAGGATATACCTAGGTACCAACCAAAATTTCTAGTCTATTCCTTTCCATTAAAATTGCTATATTATTTACTATATAAGTTTTCCTTTTAAATATATCTGGACTAATCTATCATTCTAAATATATTTCAGACTATCTGTCCCCCGCGACTTCACCCACATTCCCAAGTGATGTAATATTTTACTAGAATCCTATGTATTAATCCAAGTTATAAACTATATATGTGCCAAGTTTCATCCAAATCCGTTTAGCAGTTTTTGTGCGAATGAGTAACAAACGTCCTCACAATCTTCCGAAATTAATTATTAATATCAGTAAGATATTTTGAGCCGCACACTTCGGTGATGTGCGAATATATGAAGATGGTCACTATTACAATAGTCTAGTAATAATTTCTGGTTATTAGTATTTTTCGTAAAGTGGTAAAAACTTCAAAGGAATTTGCAACCTATACACTTTTTGTGTTATTCTTCATTATCCATCCATAGTAAGCTTTCTTTCAGGGCCGGTCTCAAAAACTATCTAAATAACTATTAGGAATCATATTTTTTTACCTTACGAGAATTTTACCAAATTTCAAGTCAATATCTGGGGCTCGATTCTGAAAGGAAAATGACACTAACTCGAGGATGTTTCGTCGCGGCCTCCGTGCTGTCTCTTTCGCTAACTACGCTAATACTACTTATGACGTGAGAGATAAGCTCTCCGAGGCCTCCGTGAAGCGACTCGCCGACGAAGTTTGTATTAGCTGAATAAGGGGGCTGCTTAGTAAAACAGCTGTACCATTCCAACAGACAGACCAACACCGAAATCTCTCGCAATTTGTTACAGGATCCTGAAAAGAGAACAATGAATTGTTTTTTTTATAACTATCTTACTACCCCATGAAGAAATTCCCTAATTCTAAAAAATCTTATAAAAAAAAGTATTATGCAGAGGAGTATCATCGAACGAACAATCAGATTTATATCATAAATACAATTTATATATCTTCCTGTCCCTATTCGGTTAGCTTATCAAAGCGACAATGTAACAAAGCCATCCTCAGATATCAAGTGTCGACAGCCGAAGAGTGCGGCTAACAAAAGAATGAGAACCGGAAAGATAGGTGAGTGCTACTTCAATGTAAGAGATCCCTCGTAGATTGCGAGGAGGATGAATGGAGTCGGTACCACATCGACACTCGACGATCGGGGATCTGCGTGATCAATTCACACTGCCATCAGCTCTCAACTAAATTGCTTGCAATTAATTTTTCAATCTGAAGATGTTGATGGTCTAAATTATAGGGTTTTTCCAATATTTTTTTTGTTATATCAGTTGACTTATAAGGACTAGGATTATTTATGTACCATAAACTATGTATATAGAATAATGAATACGGACGATTGGCTTGCCATGCTTGTTGCCCCAAATTGTGGGAAAATCTTATAAAATTCTTAAAAGTCTCACTGATTAGTATCCTGAAGTGGTCTGAATTATTGTCAAGAAATTAAAAATAAATGAAATAACTCGAAATTCTAAAATATATTCGAATGTTCAATAATCGAACGCCTTTTAAAAGTTATATAGCAATATTCTTATTAATGGACTCAACAGAAAATAAAATCACAAGGCGTTGTTTTTATTCACATTCTAAACTGTACTCATAATCCGGCCATTTGTAATTTATTCATAACAAACATATTCTAATTTGTATAAAATGTAGGTATACAAAAATCGTTTCTCACTCATAACGCTAAGTCGCACTCAATTATTCACCGTTCTCTCAGAGCCACTTGAAAAAAGCAAATCAGCATAACTCGTCACTTTAATATCGATCCCCAATTTACGAGCACTTATCAAATCGCTTTATGCATAGATATTAAGTAAAAAACCAAAATAATATTCGCCACCACCTCACGGGACTTTCAATCTTACTATATACGGAATAGCAAATGTATTTTCTTTTATTGATGTGTGGATATCTTTGTGGAAGTACAAAGCGGAGTGGTTTACTTAGAGTTTAAAATATTCATAGCTTGTACTGGATCGTATTTAAATATTTACATAAGTGTCACGCAGCGTCACTGACGTTTGTCGATAAAATGTATTGAGTGGAATGGCTGAGTCGGGAGTTACTTAACCTAGGGTGACGAGGCATGAGTAGAAAATATAATCACGTCGCAGGAATCATTTTTGGGATATTTTATTGTAAGAAATTGACTTATGGAGTACCTACATTATTGAGCTTTCATTGGGTTATAGTTTGATATAACGCTGTGTTAGTATAAATAAATACAACAAGAGTAAAGCGTTCAGGAAAATATCATGTCAGCTATCGTCTTAAATAAATATCACATTATTGAGAAAAATATAATTTGTCCGATATTCTCCAAAAAATACCGATAATAGTCTATCATCAAATATTAAACAGAGAAATCCAACATCAACTCACATTTACCATTACCCTTGCGTGTGCACATCTGCATAATAATTTACAGGCCAACTTTAAAAACATGTGTCTTTTAAAATATTTATCATTTTTATGCGAGGTTCATTGTCACCCCCATCCCCTGCACAGAGTGTACCAAGACGTTAACACTCGGTAGGCAGGGAGGCGATACTTCCACTAAGCATCGTGTATTCGAGCCATAAAAAATAATGGATCTGCGAATCGTCGAGATATGCGCGGAAATATGGAGTGAGGTGAGCGCTCGAAAAATCGTAATGGCATCGCGAAAATGGGGATTAGAAAGCGATCGACTCGAAATCGATGCGGGAGTGTGCAAACATTGGATGAACATTGTGTACCTTTGACTTTACACAGGAGTTCAAAAAACAAGAGGAAAAAATATTGAATATCGTCTGAGAGTTTGAGACATAGTGGGATAAAATCACAAATAGATAAAATTTACTGTACCTATAACATACCTACTTACCTGCTTAAACATCGTCAAACTGTTAAACGTTATCTGACTTCTTACATATTAATAGTAGTTTGTGAGAGAAATCTTCAATTTATAATTAAACATTTTAGAGAACACGCGACCATATGTGTTGCTCCCTAAGAAAATAACATAAAACGTACTAACCTAATTTCAGGTAATCGAGTTTACTCGCCTCGTGTAAACATATCCCGATGTAAATGACGATATTACCGAGCCCGGCTGGTACAAACTATGTATATAAATACAGTTACTGAGCTTTATGATAACAATGTAAAATAGATTTTCTTATTTGAAGGCAGCCGTGCTTACAGCTGGTCAAGTTACGCCTCGAAGCTGGCTTCTCGAGATAAGACACGATACGTTTTCGCCTCATACTTGATTGAAATATGTCGGTCGATTAACGATGTAAATTAATATGAACTTACGCAAGAGGTGCATGGCTATTAGTATAGGTGTCAGTAGAACACTTTGGTGCTCAGATTTAATGAAAATGAAAAAGTTTGGTACAGTTAAGTGTACAACGGGATAATAATAATTTATTTGTCTGAAACATGGTATAAAATAGGAGTACAATAATGGTTTGGTTCAACATGTTTGGCCAATTTCTGGCATACAAAATTCAAATGAACAATTTATATATACAAAACAATGTCACAACTAGAACCTTATAAAAATGTTACATGTGCACTCATAAAAGTATTTCAATTTCATAGTACAATAATAATAAAAGAAAAAAACAAAATAAAGGAAACAATATAAAATCAATGTCAGGATAGAGCCAGGACACTTTGTCAATGGTTCTGTGTTCCCACTTTGTGGAACTGTTTAGTCAAATATATATAAAACTAGCTGTCCCTTACGGTTTCACCTGCGTTCACGAAGGATGTTACAATTTCCCGGGATAAAAAGTATCCTTAGTTACTCGTGTTAACACTAGCTATCTGCCAGTGAAAGTCGCGTCAAAATCGGTTCAGCCGTTTCGTAGCCCATAGGGAACATATACATAGCACACATATAGATGTTTATATATAGGTTTCCTGTAGTTATGTAGATATTTCATATACCTAGTACAAAACAAAAGTTAAATACAACTTTAATAAAACCTTTAACTAGTTTCTCCATCTTGTATTATTAAAATTACATGATAGTTATGATATTTTGCCTTCAGTATCATTCAATTAATTATCTCTAATTATTTTTACTCAATATTTAGTAAAACCATAATATGGATGACACTAGTTCCTAAGATATTCATCTAGTCTAGGAGCTAGGGCTACTATGTAAAAAACATTAATCTACATTTCCAAAAAATCTTTTTTCATTTCCAGACACGACCATTCTACAACATAATTATATGTTATAAGGTCATAACGTATTTGTAGCTCTATCTAATATGTTAAATTTCTATTTCCTCAAACTATTAGGTATATAAGTATTTTACATAAAATGAGAGCCTCACGTGCGACAAAGGCTTGACACCTTTACGTCTAAGTAATTCGTCTCAAGTTATCGGTAAGCAAACAAAGTTGCGGCCGATGGGGAGCGAACCCAATTATCTCTAATGAAGACAATGATATAAGCGTGGTTATTGATCTAGATTTAAATTTCATGACGGGTCAGTCCCTACGATGTGCGAGCCCTTAATGCTTCTTGCCAAGTTTGGTATACGCCACTCGCGTTGTCTTGGTGCTTGCAAGAAAGGTTGTGCAAATAATTAGTTAGTCACTATCTAAGCTTCCCTGTGTAAGACACTATTTCACTTTGTTACGGGATATGATTTGATATGATATCAAGTCAAACGAAACGATAGAAAATATTATAAAACACTGCAGATTGCTTGATTAAGTTCTAGAAATCGACAAACCTTTGTTTCTGTAAGTTTAGGATTCATTATTAATTTTTAGAGTAGGTAGTAGAGTTCTTACTGCAGAGGTCATCCGGGGAAGTACTACCACCAAACTCAGTTCCGCGCTGAAGCAGAAGGGCACTTGTACTACTGTGTTTCGATTAAAAAGGTAAGGGGACCGGTGAAATGACAGGCATATGAGACTTAACAACATCACATATCAGGGACGACAACGCATTGACGATGCCCTGGTGTTGCAAATTGCTTGTTTGTCCGCCAATGTGGTACTAAAAAAATTTTGGTATATTTCATCGATTACAAAAGGCGTGTTTAGTTATTTTCCATAATCAAGGATCAAGACCATGCAATCTGAATACATGCAAGTTTAATGTCCACTAACTAATTTCTTATCCCCAAAACATAATAATATGAACATACACACGAACAAACATCTGAAATTATGATTAACGAGCGCACGCACACACTGCCCTGTGATACGAACCTTTGTACACATCACCTACTTACGAACATAATGGAATAGATCACCATGGATGATTAAAATAGACTACATTGTTGACGAATATCAATCAATACTTGTGTTTTTATATTATGGATTTATTCAAATCTTTTATCTAACAGTAGAGATAAGTGAGCAGAAAAACTTTTGCACGTATACCTATTTCATAGTTAGGTCAAATCCGCTTTCTCTTCTGGGGCTCGATTCCGTAAGGAAAAAAGCACTAACTCGAGGCTGTTTCATCGCGGCCTGCGTGTTCCGTATCTTTCGCTAACTACACTAATACTAATCACGTGAGAGATAAGTTCTCCGAGACCTCCGTGAAGCGGCTCGTCGACTAAGTTTGTATTAGCTGAATAAGGGATCTGTTTGTAATTCGTTCGTTTACATTTAATAACTTATTTTAAGCTTTTGACGAGTTATATCAGTGATGTCAAAAAAAAATTGCCAACAGTTTCTTTTTATTTTTTACATTTTCAATAATAATTATGTAAATAAGAATTTCGACCAGTATGCCAACACTAGTTTTTATAAATACGAGTGATTATATCTAGGATTCCTATTTTCTATCCATTTTTTTTTGAGTTACTAAAATTTGTAGGTTTGCTTTCTTCTATTAGGTTAAGTTCGATGTGATTTTCCGAAACGATTTAGTTTATTTAAAAAAATTATAAATAAAGGAAAGCAGACTGATTTCGAATAAATCGTAAATTATTTTATACTCGCATGTTAACAAAAACTTGAAAGCATCATTCAACTTCAATTAATTTCCGACTCCAATAACAGGGGTGTTCCGTATCGACCGTTCGAGCTCTTCATCTCGTTAAGATGTTAATGATTTTGCATAATAATTGCATCCAACGAAAAGCGTGGAGGTTATTTGCCACTACTGGGGCTGTATCAAATGTCTTTATAATTACTATTATGAGACAAAATAACGATATAAAGTTTGGCAAAAAATATACCATTGGTACCATGGTTTTCATTCTTATGATATCTTATATATCTTATGGTAGCTTCAGTAACTTTAAATTTGACCTTTATAGTGAATAAATGGTTATGTATTTTTCAATATATGTGACGTTGTTTATTTTATATTAGGCCTCAGATTTTTCCTTTATAAATTTAATAAGATCACTATAAAACTCCAAAACAAAGTGCTACGAATATGCTACGAGCTACGAGAAGCTATGATTCTCGTAGATACCTTTATCACATAATCGTTGTAAGACTTACTTGAGAAAGGAAAATTCATCACACATAAGTGGGTAGCATAACGAAGGAAACGCATCGTGTGAGCTTATCTCACTCGACTAGATACTAGAATTATCTGTCATGAGCTTGTACTTAAGCACGCCGAGCGTTCTCATGACTCCACTAATCGAGTTCTGCGTGATTCTCAACTCTATGGTGCCATCGTAAATTGACTGGAGATAAAAACACAAACTGTTGATGAATTTTTATATTAGATTGTGTAGACGATCTTTTCATTTCAAGATATAAATGATGAATCGAGCTTACAATTTTTAATGTTTGATATAATGTGACAGTCAACAAAATATACTAGTAACAATGTTCGGCGCTACAGAATAAGCTGTCACTACTGCAAAACTAATAATTCATTCCAAAACTGCCAGGGAAAATCCCCAAGCGCACATATAAAAGTCATAAGTTATCTGAAAGGCAGCCAAAAGGCATAACTTTAGTATTGTATTTGTGTATCGGCAATATCAATGGACCAGTTTTGTTGTGTATAGTTCGAGTAACGCCGTGGGGAAGGCGTTTGGTAGAAATGTATCGGCCCCGCGGTGACCCCCGACCGTAGGCCACTTTCTCACACGATCCCATCTCTACCACATATTTTCTAGCACTTCTTTTATAGACAAAATAGCCCTATTACTGTAACATACTGCAACGAATACTGATTGTAGGGTTGGGTGAGAAATTGTCTCATACAACACACATTTTAGTATTTCTATTCTCAACAATCTTTTTGTATTTACTACATTAAAAACCTACATAATACTTATTTATTGTCGTGCGCATAATTGTAACAATATTTAGGTCTTCCTTGCCGAGAAATATAATACTTTACCAACTAATGGAAATATCTTCTGATACAATTCTCTAGCGATTTGAGTCCAGTAGGAAACAAAACAGGCTCAATCTATTGCAATAGAGCGGGATCCCGCGGGGCAGTGGGGTGCTCGGAGCCGGGAGCCGGGACGGACACGCGGGGGAGAGTCGGGACTCATCAATCTGCGGTCTCCTCGTGTCGATATATTACAAGTGGCCTACATACTGGTCCGGTTTCACACGCAGATGTGACCTAAAAGCCTTGTGGAAAATTGGAAGCACACACCCACACACTTGATAATGTTTGTTGATAAATTATTGAGGTAACATTCATTGTTTAACTTGTCCTACTGATAAATTAGATTGTGTTAATAATGTTTTAATATTATATCTATTTCGCCTATTTTATTTATTTTTTGATTAATGTATAATAATATACTTACAAGCAATGTTAGTGATGTCTATTTAGATTATCAATTTAAGTTTTTTCTCAGAAACGTAATGAACATTGAAAAATAAATTTATATAAAATACTTTGTAGAACTTCTTAATTGAAATCATAATTGTAAAAGCCAATGAATAGAGCCAAGAATATCAAAGCAAACAGATTCTTTACCACAAAATAATTAATTAAAGATGAACAAGTTATCTCGTCGCGACACCTAGAGGCCACCGTTCTTTTGTACAGGCATCTTTTCATCGTCAAAACTCATTTCAATTAATTTTCGTGGTATTAAGTAAATGCTGTGCGCTTTAAAGGTGAGATATCATTAACACTGCGTCGGTGGGGGACGAAGCCAAAAAAGTAAGCATCGTGAAAGTCGAAACACGCGTAATTTCGTTAAAATATATTGTAGGTAAGATAAAGAAGTTCTAACCAGAAAAAAATCGCCCTCTTATAAAATACGAATAAAATGTATTTTGTTTTTTAAATCCAGTTTCAACCAACCTTTTAATATAATCCATTTACTACCAGAAAAGAATTGTTCCACCCAACATTGGGTCCTTACTCTTAATTGACTTTTGAAGTAACAGACTAATAATATATACATTAGGTAGTTACTTAAGTCAAATCAAGTCACTGAAAAGTTTTAATAAAATAAGTAGTCCTACCTAATAATAATGATTACCTACAGGATTTCAATGTCGATGTTGGGTTACTTAAAAATAATGAGTTCCTCCTTTATACTAACGTGTCTTCATTTAGAAATACGAAAATTAAAAGAAAAATAAAATCACCCTCTTCCTGTTGACCCACCCCTCCCACGGGAGAATCATTAGGAAAAAATCGTGTTGATGGATTTAATTACAAAAAATAATTATTCTAAAGAAAGTTGCCTGAATAAACTCGGACGGAGCGGGTTCTTCGATTCCCCCCTTAATCGGATTAATTTACTTTTAAAAAGCTGGGGGTGGTTGTTGTAATTAATGGAATGATAACATTACCCACCTCGTGGTTGGACGCCTTTGGAAATACTACAAGTATAAACAAAGGTAAGCCGCGCACCGCCCGCGCTCTCGTCTCCGCTATAGCACCGATATAAAACACTAAATTATATTATATAAATCATCTCTGTTGTGAAAGGAGGTCAAGATAAGAAAATCAATTATTAAAAAATATTGTTGTTCCTTAACGCACTTTGACTCGCTCAGTTATTTTCACAGCGCGCTCGATTTTTCTGCATTGTTTCGTATTATAGAAAGACTCGGTTCTCGGTTCAGAAACACCACTCGAATGCGAACGATCTCCAGTAACGGTCCCGATGAGAAGCACTTTTTCCACTCGGTTACCGTCCGGTGATCTGTTCTGAACGCATCTTCACTGACGCAAATCATATTGCTGGGAAGGGTTCGGGATTAGGAACGTAACCCGAGAAGAATCGACTAGTCATCGCCGCTGATTTTTCCCGGTCTCTCATACCGTTGTGACTTAAATTTCTTTCGCAATGTCACGTCTGTATTTATTAGGGTATGATATGTAACAGCTGTGTATTAAGTTATATTTTAGTTGAGGAACTGCAAGTAAATGATATATAGTACCTGCTAACAACCTTCATGTGATTTAACTCGCATTTCCAAGGAATCTTAAGGATTAAATAGTACTTTTTGATTATTCTAATCATATGCTATTGCTGTGGCAAATTTTATTCAAATCCGTTGAAGCGTTATTATCTTGAGACAGTCAGTCTAAAATTAAAAACATCCAAACTCATCACTTTTCTAATATAAGTGGTATTATGTCATCAACATGTCTCAAGTATAAAATTGCAACAAAGGAATTCAAATGTAATAAATTGAAATTCCTTAAAGAAAAAGTTAGAAAGAGCAATTCAACCCTAAATTGCTAAAGTTTATTCGTACAGCTACGTGGAGGGAATGAGCGTTTATTTTCTCGCATGTGCTGTATCATGTCGCGATCATTCTTTACGTTTTCTATCTATGTATGTCTTATAAATGTGGTTTAGTGCTGTTCATATATCGATATACTTACTGTAAATATATTACGTTTTTATAGAGTTTGTAAACAAAGCTAATTTCATGACTGATTAAAACGGCACGATGTCCCTACACTGACCGCCAGATTTGATTAAAGAATTTGTAGGGAATTCCCAGCTATTCTTTCTGTTTATAACCATAAATTATACACCATTTGATTGGCTCATTGTGTCAACACAGATGGATAAGTAGCAGACAGAACACGAAAAAAAATCACTGTGATGATAGGGCCGATAGTGGAGAGTACGCGCATACACAATGTCAAATATAAATCGTTGGATACTAGGTAAAAGATTCACAAATTGAGGAAAATAGTCAGCGAAGTAGGCTCTACTAGATTTTCCTCATAACGTGTTTCTTCACTGTAAGTTTCCTAACTATGTAATTATAATGTACCTACTCGCTGTCCCCCGCGGTTTCACCCGCGTTCTTAAGGGATATTACAATTTCCCGACATAAAAAGTATTTGTATATTATTTTAGGGCATGCTATAATAGGTATATGTGTCAAGTTGCATGTAAATAAAACAAAAATCCATACACCCTCACAAAGTATAACATAAAAGGTTTTATTTCCTTAAAAAGAATTTAATTTTTTAAATGTTGGTGTGTCTAACGATTATTATTTATCGATAAATATTTTCTTTGGACATCACTGTATTGTAGAGTGAGCTGCCATGACTATAGTAACTTACCAATGGAGGTTCGTTGTTACACCAAATACTGAGAGCTTTTGTTTAAGAATAAGGCGGAATAATATTTATGGTTGCATCCAGCCAGGTATAAATATATTTGTCTACGATACTATGTTTAGAATTTACAGTTGTTCTTTCTTAAGAAGTATAATTAGTTCTAGTTTGTGAACATGTCTATTTGCTCCGTGTCTAAGAGTAAATATCTATATAAGTATGTATTTAAACAGTAGTATGTCAGTTCCCTGGCAGCCATAGTACGAGCAGTAAACTCTGCTTAATTTGGGATTAGGCAACCATGTGTGAAGAATGTCCTAATCTAATGTCCTATGGGATATTTTAACTCAAGTATGCCGAAAATCACGCAAATAGCCCATCTGGTGGTAAGTGGTCACCGATGGCCTATGGACATTTTCAACACCAAGGCGATCGAAAGGCTTTGTCGACCCTGAGACGTGAAGTTGTTAAGTCCCATTTGCCTGTTATTTCACCGGCCCTTTTAACTTTCTAACTGTAAAACAATAATACAAGTGCAATACTGCTTCACGGTGGATATGGGTATGGTAGTATTACTTCCTCTTCCGAACTATGCACTAAGAGCTCTACCACTAAAAATAATTTAATATAATGAATCCTGTTTCATCAAAATTATATATTTACCAAAAGGGTAAATACCTCCTTAGCCTATAATTATTAGGTTCATAATGCATAACCATCTTTGGCATGGCAAAGACTTTATTACACATTAGCAATCCTCAGTATAGTAAATGTACAGGCGTCTGTGGCCTTTTACCATCAGGTATAATATCTACCTGCTTACCAAACTCCTTAAATAAATAAAAGTGTAAAAAGTTTTTTTTTATAGTTTCCCATACTTAGTTTATTTAGTTATATGAACACAAGAATTATTTGACAACAACTTCAATACACTGGTGTTGAATCTAGGTCAAACCTAAGTAAATTTATATTTTGCACCTTTTTTAGGAACTCTGAAATAAATTTTACTTCAACTTGTAAATTACTATATTTTTATTCAGAATGTTATTATAAGAAATAATAAGAATTACTCATTGTTAAACACGTCTCAGTTATAGTATAACATTATAGAAATATAGAATAATATTCAACAATTATTGTAACCAATAATAAAGTTGAAAGCGATAAGGCGGTTTCTGTTTACCTACAGTTTCTAAGTTTAGTGGCGGATTAATACATATAAATAAAATGTTTAAGTAAATAAACCTATTTATAATAGTAATTATAATAAAACCTTTTATTCCGAAACCAGGCAATTATTACACTTACAATAATGGTTAAAATAAAAATCACAAAATGTCTTCAATTTCGGTGTGGCATAGACATCCTCTAGCAATATCAATATTACAACACACATTGATAAATAGTGTTTAAGCATTTTTTTCAGCGTATTTTTGGTAGCGGCATGCTTAATTATGTCGCCTGGCAATTCATTGATACCTTTAAATAAATGACCACAATAATATAGTAATATTACCCTGTGTCGTAGGTAGAGCAAGAGTTACAAATCAATTATGTACGTATGTAACCGCGTACGTATTTTACTATTAGACTGCCTACGATCGTAAAATGTATGCGTACACAGACTGCTAGATTGCATCACTTTTCGTTGTAAAATTACTCAAACTGGATGTATAGAGCAATCAATGCGTCAGGCCAGTTGGCTTTGTGGTTAGCGACTCTGACTGCCAAACCGAGGGGGTCGATTCCCACCTAGGACTAACATTTGTGTGCATGAACATGTCTGTTTGTTCTGTGTCTGGGTGTAAATATCTATATAAGTATGTATTTAGAAAAAAAAGTAGTATATCAGTTATCTGGTTTCATAGTACAAGCTCTGCTTAGTTTGGGACCAGATGGACGTGGGTAAAAGAATGTCCCAGGATATTTATTATTATTATTTATTTATTTATTTAATGCGTGGTTAACTCAACTGAGTATAGCATAGGATTCTACAAGAAAGGTGTGAAAAGATTTTTGCAGAAACTGCAACGCGTGAGTTATACCCCTGGACCCCTATCCATGCCGTCTATAAACTATTGAAGTATAGAGTAAGAGAAGTAAGAATATTGGCACTAGAGTAATGGGGCTATGGAGCTTTAAGAGCGCGACATGCGTTTTTTCAAGCCCATGGTCGTCCAACGGCTTCCATTCCCTCTGAGCTAGGAGGCTTGTAATATAAAAAAAAAACAATTAGAATAATGACCAAAAATGAGACAACAATAAAAGTTTTATTTTAAAATTTACAAAAAGCAATTGGACTCTCATTATAAACCAATACCGATTAGTATTCGATTCAATACCTACGACCTTATATTGTAGTTTGTAAAATACAAGGCCAGTTCTTATCACCGGCCTTGAATTGCGTTTGAACAATAAATTCACACCTTGATAAAGAAAAGCGCGTGAGCAATGAGTATTTGCAAACTACCAGTTGAAATAAAATCATAAGAAATCCAATTGTAGAAATCCTTATAAGTTTTAAAAAGTAAAAAGTTTTTTTTTTTTGCATTACTTCACTACATAGTATAAAACAAAGACGCTTGCTCTGTCCCTATATCCCTATGTATGTATGTTTAAATCTTTAAAACTACGCAACGGAATTTGATGCGGTTTTTTTTAATAGATAGAGTGATTGAAGAGGAAGGTTTATACATCCCACGGGAACGCGGGATAAACCGCGGGGGACACCTAGTAAACATATAAACGAGCAAGATTAGCCCAAAAAACAAACACTTAACTCTTAAATAAAAAGTTATTTCAAAAGTATAGCAAAATTATGATTAACTTCATTGTATGGTAGATTAATGTATCAAAACTTAATTCCAGTAACAATAAAATTAAACGTAATTTACATTTGGAACAAATTAGTAAAGTGGCGTAACTGATTAAAATTAAATTTACGTTTTTATCAACTCTTGGATCACGAGGCCAAAGAGAAAAATGTGAGAAGAAAATATGTTTTTTCTTACTCCAATTCCCTTATCGCGATATCATTCACTGTGCAAATAAAGATCAATCAAAGGTAAAATAATGGCAATTACTGACATTTTCAATAAATAAAAGCAATTCTGGATCTATGGTATGGGGGCAGAGTTATAAACATGTCACATCGATGCTACTAATATAGTAAATATGAAAGTTTGTTGTTGTAGGGAATTAATGTAACTGAAAGGATTTGAATGAACTTGGTACAGAGATTCCCTGGAATAAAATATAGGCTTACTATTTTCCTGGGAAAATTTTAAACCCCTCGGGGATGCGAGAGAAACCTCGAGGGACAACTAGTACCTAATACATAAGACCATACTTAGTCAAGATTATCACCATCACTTTTAAAGAATAAATAAAATTGAGCCGGTGCACATTGGACTTGCGTATGTTAAGGCAAATTTTATGTTATTAAAGGATTATTTAAATAAAGAAAAATAAACTCCGCGTTTGCTTTTTTTTTCTCGTTGTTAATTTATATGAAAAAAGGGTGTCATATTATATGACACCTTATTTATCGTATTCACAGTTACAGATTTCAACCCCCCATTTCCTATGGCTATAATTTTTTTTTCATAAGCGTTCCAAACCTAAAATTTATTGTTCTTCTTTAATTAATATGGCGACTGTTGTCAGTAGCACAATTGTGAACAAGCATGTTCTATACAGGCAGATAGACACTGTTTATAGTAAGTTTTATTAGGTTCTTTTTTACCATTTTTTACCCTTAAAACCGTATTTGTTTGTGATTGGCATTCAATGAGGATGATTATCTCAACACTAGCTTATAAGAAACATGCTTCGTCGTGACTTTGTGGCCCTAATATACAGGAACTGAATCTCAGAATATGAAAATTTTTATTCACACATAATTAAATTAGCAGCAATTATTTCAAATATTGAACTATGAACTAAAGTAATACAATTTCTACGGCTAGTGATAAACATTTTTTTTTTATGAATAACTAGCTGTCTCCCTCGGTGTTACCCGCGTTCCCGAGGGATGCCACATCTTCCCAGGATAGAAAAGTAGCATATGACATTCCAGGATATGCTCTATCTATGAGCCAAGTTTCATTTAAATCTGTCCAGTAGTTTCTGCGTGAAAGAGTAACAAAAATCCATACATACAAAGACAAACATTCGGATTTATAATTAATTAATAAGAAAGAAGAAAATAAGAATTAATTAGTAAGATAACTTTCAGCACAAGCACATACATATATTCTAAGCTTAGTTTCTCATTTTACTTCTAGCAGAATAATCGCTGGCCAAACACAAGCCTATTATTATACAACGTGTTACAAAATACCCCTTAAAAATATAATTAATTATCAAAGCCAACAACCCTAGTAAGCTGTCATGTCAGGGAACCATATTATTTAACAGAAAGGCCTACGTACCTATTTTACTTAAAAATTGTCTACTTTAATAGTTTTTCTATTTTTCATTCATAAAAATCAGTTTTTTGCGTTACTATGGTTCTTAAATATTGTGAATGGACTAGTTATAAGGCCCCATTTAACCTCCTTTCGGCTTTACGGGTAGTTTTGTAACATCCTGTAAATAAAATATACATACCACACAAGAATCGCACATAAAACGAAACTTATATAAAAATATAGCAAGCTTTTCTCATTCTCAGATTGTTACCGTTGGCGTGGGCGATACATAACTTTAACTTCCGAAGCACACGCTCTGAAATATTTATTCCTGAAACGTAAAGATCGGGTGGGGGGGGCGGTGGCGAGGTGGGAGGTTTATCCCGCGGTTTCCTTCCCGCCGTGTTTTACTTCGAGAATGGGAAGTCGCCGCCGACGGGTCGATATCGGCAAAGATAAGCAAATGAAAGATATTATTTTCATTATATTGACATAGGATTACCAAAGCTTAGGTATATCTACAGGAACATTCGTGTGGCTTATGGTGTTCGAAATACTGATGTCAGCAATTTTTTTTGTAAGAATTATAGAGCATTTAAAGGAAATACTTTCTTTAATGTAGTAGTTTATGAATCCCGTTTTATTGGTTATCCTGAAGCCATTTTGTGTTCGAAGGCCTCATTAAGTTGACGTCCAGTTTGTTTTCAGTCCAATTAATTTAAATTAATTTCGTAAATATCTAATGGTGCCTGCCTAATGCTTATTTCAAACCAACACGGTGGTGATTGAGATAACGATGACGATTTTTCTATCAAGAATTATTTCTAAGCGATATGTCCTCCATCTTCAAAGCGAGTGTTACATCTCCGATAGCAGAGAGCTTTCATAATCTTTGTCAGTTCTCCGACCTCCAGTGGGGGGCACCCCCCACCGTTCGATTGTCTGCGGAGGCTGCCCCGCCGGTGCCATCTGATGTGCCGAGAGCACTCCAGATCTGCATAGATCGTTGCCTTCGTTTTTTCCCTATCGAAAAATCAATACAGTTTCATAAAGTCGGAAGAACGACACTCCTTAATTTTATTACAAGTTAATTCTTAAACACCTGCGTTTTTTGTAAAAGCTTTTCTTTACAATTAATTACAGAGGCAAACTTTTGTAATAAACATACTTTTTAAGCAGTTGTTTGGGTTTTGTTTTCATAATGAAAATATTGAAAGAAAATCCAAAATACTTCAGAGTCCTTTAAACCTGCAACAATAAAATAAATTAATACATTTCAGTATGTAGGTCACCCCGTACATTTGTAGGCTGCAAAGGAATACGGTACATAATGTGAAATGCCTCATCCCAAAACCATACCGAGCTTTCCGCCGCTCCCACCCTCAAGGGGAAAGAGGCTCAAACACCAAGCAATAAAGCCTTCGAATCCGGCAAAACAAATACAACGAACATTCCAATGCTAGATATCACTCGCTCCGCCCACACAGTTGGCATTACGACTGCGAGCGTTCCTATTGGTCGCCGCGAAGCCTTCTCCATTTCGAATTGGTTATTTTTTTTCTACAATTGAAATTGGAACTGTCCGTTTGTTCTGTACGAGTGTTGCACGCATGCGTGGTGAGGAGGCGTCTACGTCACGTAGACGTATCTACGTTCCGTGGGCTACGAACTTGCTACGAATGTTTTATTGGATTCCTTTCTCTGTTCCCATTCGTATTCTGAATGTAGATGTGGATTTGCGGTCGTGTTAGTTCACTGCGCAGTCGTCAATTTATATTGTGGGATGCTTCTTACCATAGTCATCATTGTTATATATGAAGGCACGTGAATTATAAGTATTATGTGAAATTTTTTTTTTGAATGTAACGAGCAATTCGTAGTTGTTGATAAACGTCTGCCAAAGTTGTTGCTAAGTAAAAAAACGTATTTATATTATCTACTAAGTATCAACCAAGTACCTATTCATAATTTTCTGTGTGAAGTTCCCATGGACGTACTTTGACTTAGGAGAATACAGAGTCCCAATATCTTTTTATTACTATACTTATACTCAATCACACCTTGCTATGTGATGATATAGCCGAATTCAGAAAGCGCTCATAGCTTTAAAAATAACTAGCTCTCAAGTGTAGTTGCCGGGACTCAGCAATAGGTGCTTGGTGACAAATTACGCAGGCAACTACTTCCCCGAAAGCTTACACGCATCGTAGGATTTTCCAAATAATGCAAATTATGATAGCGCTACTGAAAAGCATTTCGTTAATATTTCATCAAAACTCTAGATACAACATCGTATGCAATAATGCGCCCGCAACTCTATCAAAACCTCTTGCAGATTTTCATAAAATAGTGCTGTGACACCTCTCGACAAGGTTATACAGTTCAAAATGTACCAACATTTGCCTACGACAAGTGTAAAACCACGTTGGCATCTACAACTAGCTCTGTCCGGAACAATTTCATTTGCGACTGGGCGAGGATAGCGTTGTAATTACAACAACAATCGATAGAGGCGCCACCGTCTGCCGCACGTTTAATCTCGCCAAAATCAAAGGACCGTCGCCTCACACCCACCTCCGCAAATGGAACCCGTCCCTTGCCACAGATGCTTTGAATATTTCATTCACACAATATCCACTGCAGCTTCCTCATTGTCTTATAGTAAAACCTCGTGCGGCAAACCGTCGATGGATTTCGTTCAATGCAAAATAATTGTTGAAAACTTGTACAGTGGTACACATTTTGTCTCCGAGCCTATATCTGCAAAGGTATATTTAGCTGTCCCCGGACCAGATAGTTGCATTTCCAGTCTGCTGTACATAACTATTCCAGGGAGTTTTATTAAAGCTTAAAGTTGTTTGTCACGAGATTGTGCATTTAAACTACCTCCTGCCTGTATTCACTTAGTTATAAATATTCATTTACTATTATTTTGTTATACTAAATATACAAGCTCTTAATTTTGTCAATATTATCTTTGGCTCTGAATTTGAATTTGTAATAGGTAAATACTATTTAAGACCACAATTTAAAATCTCGCATAAATTTTATAAAATTGTTTCAAAGAGGTAAGGGTTCTAAGGTTTACAACCTAATCACATTAAACTGTTAAAACATTACAAAAGATAACTAAATAATACCTACTAGGTATGTCCATTGACAAAAGTGGTTAGCCCCTTATTATACGGCCTCAAATTATAATCATGAGCTCTAATAAAACAACACCGGTATAGCTGAATGGTATCGAATTAAACGTGTATCGGTGCGTGCAGCACTAAACTATCGATTGTCGATAATTTGTATCGACGCCGCACCGGTGGTTAGACTTAGCTCATTGTTTTACTAAAATTATTGCTTGTGTTGGCATTCGACATCTATCTATGTATACGTCCATCCAGTGGAAAAGCAATACCTACCTTATATAATTTGAAAAAAAATCTAATATTTTGCCAATAGGGTAATATTTTATTTATTTGGCACACAAAGCAACACAATCAAATTACGATAATAAGTTAATTACAATTTTTAAAGTTATCTGAAAAAGTTCCAATCTCACTGTTACTTTAGAATCAAGATGCTAACGAAAATGTATACATTCCACGCATCTATGTCTGTTCGTTCGTTGAGGCGATTATTGGTACATGTCAGAGCCTACTTCTGTAAGCTTCCTGTGCTGTTAATATTTTTAAACCTCTAACGTTTTATAGTATAACGTAATTGCACGAGGCGTGCTCCGTAACATAGAGAACTAATCTTTAAACTATGCAAATCATGACCTAGATATTAGGTATGATATTAATTAAGTGTCGTTGCTATTTATTTGGTACATACACGAGGGATGTACCTAAGTAAGGAGTATGTATTAAAGCAGAGCAACCCACCTACGTTACGAGTTGGAACAGTGCAACACATATAAAGCAGCTCCAGCTCTGCCGAGCGCTAGTACTCGAAATCCTGGAGACGTAGTACGTAACAGATATTTAGTAAAATAAATTATTTTTTAATTCAAGTTTTAGTGATAGTTGATCATGCTTCGGCCAATTGCAAGATGAGGAATTAATGATCAGCTTATTATGAGATTTTCAAAATTACACAAGATGCAATATATATTATACATACATTCATACACTTTATACCTATAGAGACTTAAAAAAAACATACTGTACATCTTATAAATGTATTATAATCATTATAAATACTTACATAGATTTTAGTATTAAATTACATTTTAGAAATAAAATATTGTGTCATTCTCAAATCTCATTTCCTCAATCAGATCCAAAGTGACTTTTCCACAGCTTTCTCTTTAATATTAAAAACGAAATGATTTGAAACCGGGTCGTCAAAGTGAAAGAGGTCATTCAGAGCCGCCAAGGCAATGAGTGTACCTTCATTTACGTAATCGATTTCTCATCGGCGGCGGCACACATGAACGAGCGCATCTATTTAGACGCATAGCTTCAAAGTTTCAGCGAGTTACGTTCTAAAGGCCACGCTACTTATAGAATAGGAAGCGAGTGTAGGTAATGGCGCAAAATAGTGACGCAGTATTATTGCAGGGGGTGGTGGGGAGCCCATACTCCTGGCTCACAATACCTCCACTCACCCACCCGAGAGCGACTGAAACGTCCGCGAGAAAAATAAGATCCGTACTCCGTCCCGCTTATTCTTAGGAAAAGCTTTTTGTATATTTTTTAGGTATTCTTTAGGTGGATTCGAACGTCTCTGTGTGGGTTAGTAAATAATATTGTATGTACAAATGTCGGTTTCTCTGTGTGTTTGTTGTAAATTGATGTCGAGTGCAGATCGTTTCTTCTTATATTTTTTCAAAGACCCGTCCGCGATGTAAACGAAGAAAGTTTTGTAACGTTATATCTTGAGTACTTACTTACCTTTAACTTGAGACGTAAACGTATTGGTGACGCGTTTTGGTATTTCAAACATACTTTAATTAAGTTTACCTTCGTTTATTTATTTGTATTTTATTCTCTAACTTTTTTTATCATCCACTAGCGACCCCCGGCTTCGCCTCCGTGAGATAACATTAATGGATAATGCGCTTTACCTTCCGGAAGAAATTATCTTAATGCTGGTGAAAACCGATTTAGAGATTACTGATTACTAAAGATATAATTTAATAGCTTCCGGCCCGTTGTTCAGCCGCTATCCACTGCTACACCAGAGGTCGTAGGATCGATTCCCACCAAGGATTTGTCTGAATGACTAAGTTGTTGAACTGTTTGTTCTGTATCTGAAGGTAAATATCTATCCTACTGATATTGTTAATGCGAAAGTTTGTATGTCTGGATATTTGTTACTCTTTCACGCAAAAACTACCAAACTGATCTGCATGAAACTTCGCACTTTTTGTACCGGGAACATGTTAGATCTCTCGTAAACGCGGGTGAAGCCGCGGGGGTTAGCAAGAGAATATATTATAAAAGTACAATATTTTATCATATTATAACTTTTGCTTAGTATAGTATCACATGACCGTGTGTAAAAAGAATTGAACCAAAATATAGTTTTTTTTTAAAGTCATCAAATCATAAAGACGGAAATAAAGACCTTTTCCTACTACGAAACACTACTTTGTGTACTGGTTAAATCTATATGGATACCTAATAGACCACGGGATTTACGCTCTTAAAATATGAATTATATGATATACTAGCTGTCCCCCGCAGTTTCACCCGTATTCCCAAGGGATGTACACTTTCCCGGAATAAAATGTATCCTATGTTATTCCAGGCATGCTATCTAAGTGCCAATTTTCATCCAAATCCATCTAGTGGATTTTGTGTGAAAAAGTAACAAAACATCCATACGAGCCTCACAAACTTTCATATTTATAATTTTAGTAGGAAGTAATTCAACGTATTTTGCACCCTATTGCCATCTTGTTTAAAGACATAACCGCATATATCCGCAATGTCTGAAGATAATGTATTCTATTCTTCTCTATTTCTCTTCTTATCTCTTCTTATTTAATCAATACAGAAAATAGGACCGTCAATTTGCTCCGACAAGTGTCTACGGGCGACCGGCCAGTTGGCTTGGTGGTTTGAGTCCCTGACTGGTCGTGGGTTCGATTCCCACCTAGTTATCCGCCGGATGGAAACATTTGAATGCATGAACATGTCTGTTTCTGTATCTGGGTGTAAATATCTATAAATGTATGTATTTAGTAAAATAAAAAAATAGTATATGTAGTATATCAGTTATCGGGTTTCCATAGTACAAGCTCTCTTTAGTTTGGCTGTGTGTAAAAGCATGTCCCATAATATTTATTTTTAATTATTTATTATAAATATCATTACACAATAAAAGTACCCATATTTAGTATCTCAGTTACCTGGTTTCCATTGTAAAAGTAAAAGCTTTTCTTTATTTCATAATTTTTTTCTTAATTTCCATTTTTAATATCAGATGGCTGTGTGATATTATTTTTGAACATACCATAGATACAGGAACGATTCTCACGCTTACCATATTAATAACACGATCGATATAAAAAGAACATGCCTGCTGTATTATAGTTTTCGGTAAGTATAGAGTGATATTAATATCGAATACCTGAGAATCGGGCTCCAAGACCGAAGATGGCTGCACTCAATCTACGTAGCTTTGATGATGTTTTTGTGAAGAATCGAATGATTCTTGCTCTGTTCTACCATGTTTACTAGGAAATGTGGGACCTTAGAATAGTGATGCGTCTTTATGAGATTCGTAAGAGTAGGCTATTCTACGATAAACAAAATATCAGTAGTAAACAAGCATTGCTAATTATTTTGGTTCGGTTACCAACATAAGTAGATTAACAGTTTCGATTTTACTTATCGTCTGTACACTAAAATAAAACTATATTGTAGAAATATTATAATGTTCATTTTTTTCGGTAAGTGAATGTGACTTTACAAAATATCTATTCAATTTATTATCCTACTAATATTATAAATGCGTTTGTTTGTATGTATGGATGTGTCTTATTCTTTTACGCAAAAACGGACAGATTTGGATGAAACTTGGCACATAGATAGCGCATATCCTGGCACATACTCGTATAGGCTTTTTTATCCCGGGAAAATGTGACATCCCTCGGGAATACGGGTAAAACCGCAGGGCACGGCTAGTTGTATATAAAGGATAGTTGTGTGTTCGATTAGTTTGTTAATTTTGATCCGTTAAGCTTATGTGGCTGACTATACCTATACTACCGGCACGCTATGATGGCCGTTTTGACGTTTCATATTGTCATAGGAAAAGAAACTGTATAGATTTGGAATAAGGTTGATTTCCATCCTCATACAATTAGCTGTTGGATCAATAGATGCACCTTATGGCTGAAGGAATAAAGGTTATTTTTCTATGTGATTGTTAAACGTCAAAGCCACCATAGAGTGCCGCAAGTTTAATTAGGATGGTATATTTTTTTTTATAAATAACAATTGTGGAGGCAAGTTTGTATCTAGTTCAAAATGTATATGTTACTGTAAAAGCTCTAACTGCAGTAAATCCTAAGATATTCCAGTAAAACCTAAGATCTACCAATTCCTAATGGTAAATGTCCGAAAAGATTTGCGATTCGAACTTTTACCACCATTCCGTTGGTAAATCTTAGGATTTACATTAATGGCACGGTAAATGTTGAAAAACAAAACATGTCATTACGAAACTATTGCACTGGAACATACCACAGAAAAACAAATAACCGATGATACTAATCTAACAATTCAAATACAAACCGATTCAGAGATAGAAAGCGCTATTCAAGCTGAACAAGATCCAATACCAAAGAAGATAGAATCTATTCAAACAATAAGAACAAAAGCAAAATTTAATTTGGAAAGCCAAGCTGAAAAAATGAAAACCATGTCAGCTGATAAATATTCAAATGTGGAAGTGGGCCAAAATGTAAGACTGAAAGTACCTGAAATTGACAGAGCTAAAACTGACCCAAAAAGCATTATTGCAGTTGTGATAGATGTAAAGGACAATGAGTTTTACCAACTAGGTACCAAAATGGGAATACTGAAACAGCTTTACACCAAGAATCAGTTCGCCGCATGCTCTGAAGACTTCATAAAGATAGAAGAAATTGTTACGGATAAAGAAGTGACTCTTCGAGAAGTTGTCGGAAAATTGTCGTTAACTGGAGGACAAGGATTCAAAAAATGTAATTGTCAAAAAAAATGTTCGACGAAAAAACGCACCTGCAGATCATCAGGATTACTTTGTAATTCTAAATGCCACAACAGCAATCCGTGTTGTAACAAGTGAAATGTTTTTTTAGGTACCTAACCTATTAATCAATTACATTTGATTGTCTTTTTTTACTTCTAAACCAAATAATAAGAAAAATAATAATTCAGTTAGACTAGCTTTTGTAAGCATTATGTTTGTATTTCGTTGTTACATTTCAAATAGAGAAGTACTGATTCAGTTAGATAGATATTATAGAGATTGAGATATTCAGAGATATACGTTATGTGTTTTTTCAAAATAATTTAAATAAGTTGGTATTAGTTTGTAATTATTATTATCATTATGATACCTTTATAATACTATGTACCTGTTTTGTCCAATAGTTCAAAGTAAATAATTAAGAATTGCTCATTGTTTTATTCCTAAAACCAACATCTACCAGCTGACAGTGGTAAAACCTAGCATATACTGAATTCGAATGGTGAAAGGTCGAAAAAATCGTCGTATCTTCAGAAATACTTACATTTACCAACTCATATCGGTAAATCCTAAGACTTACACTTAAATCTTAAGATTTACCGTAGTTCGAGCTTTTACAGTAACATATACATTATAATAATATTATGTAACTACTTTTTTCTTTTAACAAATTTTAACAGCGCCATCTTCTCCAGAGTGACGTAACTACATGATCTGAAGCTCAGTCTACGCACGTTCCCTAAACATTTATCCAACTGATCCTTCTTCAATTTCTCGTACAGACGTATAGATGGCTCTTGCTTATATATCTGTACTAATCTTAAAATAAATGATTTGTATTTTTGTTTGTAATGAATAAACCCTAAAACTACAGGACCGATTTTCAAAATTCAAAAATTGATTCAGTTCCCACGGAAGGCACTTGTGAAGGTGAAAGTTACTGAAGGTAACTTTTAATAGTCATTTAATTTATTAGAAAGCCATCCCGAAATATCATTGACATGTTATTATCTAATAATACGTGAGATCCTCCGGGAATAAAATGTACGTAATGAAAGCTGTATGAGTAAAATAATTGTTGTAAAAAATATTGTTCGTCGCACATTAAGGAAATTTATTCAAACTTGTATCAAAAGTGAGTACAATATTTTGTCTCTAATATGAATAAAGTATGTCACTGTATTCATTTTAACGTGTATTATCAAAAAACTATTACATAAAATATATTATTAAAAATATTAAATGTACTGCAATAAAACAATAGAAAAAAAAACAATTACAATCGAATTCAGCTGTAAATCTTCTGATAGTCAAATAAGTTCCATCGACACTGTCACTTTATTTACTACCTAATAATATGCCAAGTTTGCCCAATCTCAAGTCTTAAAACTAAGGTACCTAGGCACTTATGTCATCATAAAAAAAAATAATCCATAAAACCGTTTCATGCATAATGCACGTTTATATTCATTAGTCTTGAACATTTCTAAGCCTACGACAACTTACCCTTTATGACCTTAGTCATAACCTGCCTTAAGGCCCGACATATTGGACCGTCAATAAGAGACTATTTAACCGCCGATGACTAACAATATTCCTTACTCTTTTACACTTACGGATAACCTCAGTGCACGACAAAGACGGCAAATAAATTTAAAATTTCGGCAGTAATGCTCATGGGGCAATGCACTCACTAACTGGTTGGGAGAGGACGAAAGTACGAATTTTTTTACAATAATGAAGTGAAAGATTGTATTGGTGTAAGTACATTGAATAATTTAAAGCAGTCGTTTAAGCAATTGAACATTAAAAATAACCGAGAGTTTGATACTCGTATCTAAATTGTCGTGTATATTTGTTTGTCGCGATTTGTGATACAGATGTCTCAAAGACAGATCAAACATTAAAATAACTAGGAACAAATTACAGTAAGTAATCGATTTAAATTACTGTATTATAGGCAATATCACTTATGTCTGTATGATTTATACACAATCAAAAGACCAACAAACAAAACATATAATACTTTTTTTAAAGTAAACTAAAGTAGCCTAGGAATAGAGTTTCTGTTCAAACACAAAATCATATTTAAAATCCGTCAAAAGCTTTCTTTACTAAGTGTATTAACTACTACTAAGTGTGTATTGTAGCTTCAGTAACTTTAAATTTGACCTTCATAAGTGCCCTCCGAAGGCCTAAACTGAATAAATGGTTTTGAATTTTGATTTTTTTTTAAAATAGCTTTAGGTACTTTCTTTTTTTAATTTCATCATAGGATATTCTAGGACTATGCGGTCATTGCTCTTAATGACACGATTGTTATTGTACATAGATATATAGATCTGATTACTAGCTTGCCCCGCAGTTTCACTCGGATTCTCGAAGGATGTTACATTTTCCGGGTATACCTATTTGCTGTTCCAGAATATAAACTATCTATGTACCAAATTTCATCCAGATCCCTTCTGTAGTAAAAACATTAATCCTTGCAAACTTTCGCATTTTTAATAGATTGTGAAAGTAATTTAGCACATTTTAAAAATATCATAATATAAGGAAAAGAAATCTGAGAAAGATATAGAAAACTTGAATCAGAGATGACCAAATTAAATACTGGACATACAAGAAAACCAGAATCCTGATTTGGTTAACGTGAGAGCATTTATTTTAGAGCAGTAAACTCTCACCGACAAAATGACAAAAGTGATTTTTTGAGGTCAACGAAAGACATTCCACATCTCACATCTTTAAGGAAACGAATGAATAGGCCTACTTATTTGTTTAGAATATATGTAAACTATTTATTTCTCTTGCTACTGCTAATCTTACGTAATGCTAAATTATAATTGTCAGTACCACTATTGTTGTTTTTAGGGTTCCATCCGTCTGTCAAGACCCTTTATCTCGGGAACACTTGCAGGGATCGAGTTGAAATTAAAACGATGTACTCAAGTCTACAGCCTCTTAGTCTGACAAAAAAATCAAACTTCTAAGTTAACGTAAAAAAAACATACGGAATACGTATATTTCGATCCTCAAGGGATTCAAAATTGATAGGGTATTTTCCGTAGACCTAGAACTGCGAAATATAGCAAGTAATTTATTGAAATTCACATATCAAAACTATTATTATCAAAAGCCTTAACAAATCCATTCGGTAAAAACAGGAGACAATACTTCTTGAACAAAGTTTAAATACTATTAATTATTTACTAAAGAACTAGGACCCAGCTTTAAGGGGTACAATATTGTTATTTATAGTACAAAACATATATTTATTAGCCATTTCTTGTGTGAAGATTTCGATCCATATTGTTAGTGGCAATTTAAAGCAATCATTTGTTATAACCTCACGGTAGTTTCAATTTAAGTTTCATACTCTACTATAGCACTTTACACGTGCTTCTACAGAATTTTCTAGCAAATATAATAGTTACATAGCTTAATGGGTCAGTTGCTTGGTGGTTAGAGACCTTGCCACGTTGTAGGTAGTGGGCTCGATTCCCACCCAGGACAAACATTTGTGTGCGTCCTGTTTGTTTGATCTGTGTCTAGGTTTAAATATCTAGATAAGTATAGATTTAGAAAATAAAGTTAGTATAATAGTTTTTTAGTTTGCATATTACAAGCTCTGCTTAGTTTGGGATCAAATGGCCGTATGCAAAGAATTGTCCCAGGATATTAATTTATCAATAGCCTAGCTGTCACAGATTTATTAATCACTCCATATTAAAATGAAACTGTCAAAGACAAAACGTAAGATTTAGTTCAATTTTCAACTAGAAATAGTTCTGTTTCACTTTTATAGATAAAATAAGACAGAAATAACTAAATAGGTATGAATAGTAGAAGGTAGAAATGTAGGCAGGGAACTTCGTAAATACTGATGTAAATAACATATATTGAAGTAAGTTGAGTATCTTAATATTTGAGATAAGTGGCCGAGTATTTCGGCTGATAAATTTAAGTGGAATAAAAGTGCAATGGGTACAATAAAGTTCCCTTATTGCGAGCCCTTTCTCCTGCTTTTGCACTTTCGGTGGTTGAACCCGAACGGGGTGACATTGCGGATGACTGCCACGATTGCGTGAATATATTTAACGCCTTGATACTTGGAAAATTAGGTATTTATCATTAGTTGAGTTATGGTGAATATTTCCTGGAATATTATGATTCTGTCCTTATGTTTCAGGAAGAAACACTGTTAAATAAAGTATACTTAGAGGTTCTCACCATAGTAAAACTAGAATGCCTTTGAGACCAACTTTTCTGATCTAATATAGAAGATGGCAAGCTAGGATAGTAGGAATAATGATTACAATTTTTTTTTTTCGACAATCCGTATTTTCTTTCAACAATTTTATAGAAGGATGCACATAATTACATATTTTCACTGATTTAATATAGAAATTTGCAATCGAGGATAGTATGATGATTGATGATGATAAAATTAGAAAGTTTATCAAAACCCGACCTCAGTTTCAGCAATTTTGAGTACCTACTGGTGTAATTTATATAGGAGTGTGCAACCTAGGTTAGAATGATTATAAAATTTATTCAAACCCGTGCTGAAACAGAGCTTATGAAGCATAATAAAATATTTTTGACGAAGAATAATTTATATACAATAAAGCTTGCTACCTATGATCTAGAAGAGGCAAGCACACTACATGTTAAATGTTCACTGCACTTGCGTTATTGCGTATGGATGCACTGATGCATCGAGTTGAATTTTTTTCGCCGGTTAATACGTTTGTACTTGAATTTCAAGTTTAGATTACGGCGGCGTATTTAAGACTCGGTGTTGGTTTATATAATACCTACGTATTAATATGAGGGTTACTTGTTACAAAAAAAAACATTAATGCGTCCATATAAGAAGTAAAAATGAATTTTAAAATGCTCTTAACTGGGTTTTCACAACAATATTTTGGTACTTGATAATATTTCAGGTACTTGGCTTTATTATAGGTAAATTATGTTTTAATTATGGAGAGGTAATTTTAAATGTAATATAAAAGAAAACTATATATGTAGTTCATAACATAATAAAACATTGATGCAAAATGAAATCCATCTAATCAACACCTACAACTATATTTAAATATAAGCATCCGAATTAGAATACTTCGTAACAGTAAACCGTTAGCCGTATAAAGGAATTGATGTCGTCACAAATATAAATAACATTAGGCTAGGTCAAGTCCTAACTCAATTGGGTAGACCGTCGCTGCCAAAAACCGTAATAAAAAAGTAAAAAACGTGCGCAGACGCAGGGCAATGCACTTTTTCGTGGTCGGTCGTCGGGCAGGTCCTAACAAATTTTTGTGAGCTGAATGACAATTTTTACTACCTTTTTTCACGGCAAATTGAGTCTTAAGTCTCCGAAAAAAACTTTCCCCAACATTAACGAAACCAAAACGTTTATTAACAACATATTTTGATAAAATAAAAGACGGAATGATGACGTAATATTGGAAATGGTTTTAATTCATAATTTTGAGTGCTAAATTAATATGAATAGAGGCACATATGACTTGTTGTAACACTAACGGCATACCACATAGAGCCTATAAGATTGTTACATTACAGTAATATTTTTGGGTGATGATTTATGTGGAGGGCTGTCGAATGCCGTGAGGAAGGTCACGAATTCGAATCCTACAGTGACCTTGAGCTTTCACTGAACGAAAATATCATTAGGGACTTTGATGTTCTCTGCCATGCCTGATATTGAAAATCTCTTGCCTGACAGCTATCAATGTGTTCAGACAGTCACACTTGAGAGCAGATCCTTTCTAGACTTCCTGTACTTCAACATGGCGAGATTGTAGTCAAAACAAACTTTAAAAACCACATTTGAGTATTATTTGTATTGTAGACTACGAAAAAAAATTATTGACCTTTTATTATTAATAATTTCATGATACACATGGTAAAGATAAAATACCCTTTTTAATACAAAGTGAGTGGTGCAAGCGTGATCACCAAGTCCTGGCTGATTACCACCATACTCCTTCCTAAATCTCTCCAGAACTTCAAAAAGCTTTTAGTGGATGTCAAAATTGGTGCGACACCGAACTAGGTTAGTTTTGTTTACCATACGCGAATCGAGCGAGCGAGTCAAGTGAGCGAGTCAAGTGAGCGAGCCGAGACTTACGACTTCCCTTTCTGAATAAACAGTTGTCTTCAGGAATACTTAGGCGTCATCTGTATTTGTGTTTACCAGAGATTATTATGAATTCCTTGGTATTCAGTTATTATTATTGCTCACCGGTTATTTTTAATTATAACTTTCTTTGTTACCCTGACTATAATATGTATTGTAGATTTAGAGCCCAGACACTTCGCTTTTCAATAAAAAAAAATGCATGCCGCCATGTGTATAGTTTTTTCTACCATTTTAATCTATATTTGTGAAGTAATGATTTATTTCAAATAAATAAAAGTAGAAATAAGGACTGGGTGGATGGATTGTATGAAGAAATACAAGGTAATTTTAAATGTTTGTGCCTAACTTGGGAAAGGTAGACAGTGTCGCAAAACTCATCAGCCTCACAACTCTGCCATTTTTAAAATGAATCTTCAGTTTCTGAGTTGTTGTTTAAGATTTAACCTAGTCACCAGCGTTGTTAATGTTGGTAAATTTGGGGTTTAACTAGCTGTCCCCGCGGTTTCACCCGCAATATTACGAGAACAAAAGTATCTTGTGTTAATCAAGGTTTTAATCTATTATCCAAATCCGTTTAAAGTTAATGCGTGAAAGAGTAAGAAACATCCTCCATCCTTATAAACTTTAGCATTTATAATATGAGTAGGACAAAATCATTGCTCGGATGCTGATTCCTCCATTGCACAATATTGGACGGACAAAAACATGCCTTTATTTGAATAATTTTATTCTTACAACTAGATTTACCTATCAGTGCGTTTGCATCATACCTCTACTAAAAATACATGAAATGGATTTAGTACAAATGTTTAAGTAGCATTATCAGTAAAAGTAATCGTATAGATGGAATGGTATGTACCAAGAAATTCATAAGGTGAATGAGTATTGACAAGTTTACGTAACATCGAGTACCATACATCAATGTAATGGAGCAAAGTTGTACAAACATAGTTTAGATGAAGGCCAACGATTCAATAAATTAGTATACAAAAGAGTAAGTATTTAGGTAGCTATTGACAATAAGGCAGACGTCTTTGATTTAAAACTTAGATAAATCCGATCTATTTTCGGATGCCTAGTTTGTGGTTACATATAGGTACAGGAAAATCCTGTTAGGAAAGGAGTTTGGCAAAATCAATTAATATTTTTGTTAAATAATGTTTGTACGCTAGTTTCTACAGATGTTTCTCCCGTGATTTAGTTATGAGCACGAGACTCGACAATGTTGCTCCCCACATGTATGGTGATGACGTGGGTTTCGGGTACTAAATCTTTGCCTACCCACTTCGGGAGGAACGGGCGTGAAGATGTTTTTTTCAAATAAAGTAGTATTGAAATATTTTCCAATTAACAATTTTCAATAGAATACCAATATCGCCTGCAAAATAGCTACCAAATGATGAATTGAAAGGTAGGTAATTATGATTTAAGATATGAAGAATTAGTTTTTATTATAAATTACCTGTTTTATTTGCTGACTTTTAAACTGTACCTACCTAATATAGTCAGATTATTAGGTCATGAATATGTTACACTTTGAAGTCGTCTTGGGTTTGGTGTTAAACGTTAAATTCATTTTTTGGGTTCCGTAGACAAATGACAAAAACCATTTGTTTGTCCGTAAGTGACTCGTCAATTATTCGGAGACTATTGGCACTATATTGATGAAATTTGGAAGGTAGATAGATGTGTACGGTATCTTTAGAAAGGTCTTAAAAATTATATATATATATTTTTTATAAAGACACATTAGTAAGAGATATGAGGTTCTAAAATTTAATTAAGTAAGTCCCCCCTCTCCCTCTAGCTTACTCTTACCATGACCCATGGAAAATTCTGAATAATAATAATTTATTTGCACTAAAAGACAATAATGTTATTATAACATTGACATTATCTTTTAATTACAAATGATACCTAGCCTAGGACAAGCCTATATTCTAGGCAGCAGTCCTCATAGCTAAGGTGAATTTAAATTTGTAAAAAATATCAAATACTTTTACATAATTTGATATGATAACATTTATAATTATGTTAAGTAAGGGTTTGAAATTCCTGCAATTTCGGTTTAAGTCTAACGACCGCAAATCTTTGTAATTGTAAAACAGTATTGTGTTAAAACACAAACAAATTTTTCGCTGTCAGTCAAATGCAAATTGAAAACTATAACTCGGTATTCAGGAGATACGGAACCCCACACGCTACGTGCTCTGACATGCACTTGGCCGGTTATTTTAAATTAGAGTATCTTTTGTGAGTTCAATACCTCTCGAAATGTTTCGCTGACCAAGGTTAGGGTATTTGTATTGTATTATTACTTTTTAACACATTACCACAAACTAAATAGATAATTTCATACAAACATTTATGCCTTGTGTTTATAAGTATACATAATATGTATAAAAAATACTTCAAACAAATAATTAAGTAAGTAAAAAATAACAATTCAAAAATCCTTTATGGTTTTTTGTATTACAAAACAATTTTACAACTAAATACTTAATCACACTCCATTGAAATTTCATACAAATCATGACCAATAATAATTATTTTATATTTTCTACTACCAAGTACCGTAAAATCGTACAATTGATTCGCTACAGAGCTACAAGTGAATCTACGTCGTAGTCGTCGACGATACTTGTAGCGTTGGGGTAAAAATATTATAATTGTAAAGGCTATTACTTTCATGCACTAACAAAAATGCTTCAATTCAACAAACAAGGCAATCTCCCTTTGAACGAAAAAGCTAATTTTTCCACCAAAGCTCCAGCAAATCTCCAGATTTGGGCCACCTGATTGTAAGCGGTCACCGTTGCCTATAGACTTAGCAATACCAGAAACAATACGTTGTCAAATCCGACATAAATTTGTCGTCTCATGTGCCTGTAATTTCACCGGCCCCTTTACCTTTCTTACCCCAACACAGTTATACACTGCAGGTTCAAGATGAAAATAGGTATGGTGGATGTACTTCCCAGAGGAACTATGTACTGGCTCTGCTTCCGCTTACTGACTTACATATCAAAGAGATGGCCTATGTCTAACAATATTAACCTACAACAAAATAAATATTTAAAATACGACAACAAAATGGTATAACAAAAGACTAGAAATACAATGTTGACTCTTATAACTAATGTATTACTATTAGACGGATTATCTGAACGACATCCGCATAATATCTTATTTACATTGCTATTTATAAAAATATTTGGAATTTACATATTAGGTACCATTTACCTTGTATTTATTTGTTATATACTTTGTAACTAAAGGTAATTCTTTAAACTTGAATTTTGAATTGTTGCACAGTTTATTACTTTACCGGTCCATATTACTTTTTAACAAATTTATTAACTGAAACAGAACTAACAGATATGTTCATGAACAGAAATGGTTCTGGGAGGCTTAGCTATTCTACTAACCGAGACGTTAATAAATGTAACTTCTATTCAGTAATTTAATCATTTTAGGGATCCGTACAAAAATAGCACAAAATGAACTCTAATGATTAAGACTTCGGTCGGTGTCTGACTTGACACACACGTGTCACACTTGACACACTTGTATGACACAGCCACTTTTCTCATCATCTTCAAATCTGTCAATCTTCAAACTACTGACTAGAAAATAAGAATAGCCATCTGCACAGAATAGAGAAAAATCTAGATACAATAAAAATAAAAATTATCTGTGGTGTGAACATATTATTCATCATAACGTAATATCTTTCCAAGCTTCCATAAATGTTAGTAACTTTATATCTCGTAGTACTACCTCATCACATCATACTACCACTATTTAGGTTTAAAATGGCAACACCATTCAATACAAAAACTAAAAAGGTTTTATTAAGATGATATACGGAAGAACATATAATACTTTCCCTTGGAGAAATAAAAAATCGTACGTATCCAAATTGATTATACCATTCAATAGAAGCATTACGTATGGATTGAAGTGACTCAAGTATAGTGTAGTAAACAGCGTATTTTACGGCTTTGAAATTGCGTACTAGCCTTGAAACCACGTCACATCGTGTGAACTACGTTAAATATATGGTATACCAAGTTACATTGCAGTTATTTAATCAATGCATGAAAAAAATAATTGTTTAATAAAGTATCTATCTAAATACCTTTACCGATCTATTTCGCTCACAACGTGCTTATTTTCATAGCTACTCTATCTATATTCACTCTACGTCTAAAATCGATTACCGTAAGTTATTTGAAGTAAGGATTAAGTGGACCACGGTTAGCTACATGAATGAAACAAGCCTATCGGTATTGACAAAAAAACATGCTATTCCTTTTCAATGGATTTATATATTAGCTTCTCGTCACCCTTTACTGTTACAAAGAACAATTCATAAAAAATCCCAATTGCTGCCAAAATTTACCACTGCAATCGATATCGAGCGCCGCGCCGGTGGCACATATAAATGCATACGAACCTCGCTCGTGTCGTGACTGCCCGCGGAAACCGCGTTGAGTACGGCTACCAAGCACACGCGCACCAGAATCACACAATAAAAATCTTTAATCCACGCGAATACAAACATAATTTCGTGATCATGAATGACGATGCAGAACTGTACCAAAAAAACAATAACATGCAAAAACGGGATGCCCTGCAATGCCTAGAAAAATATGGATATAGAATTAAATGGAAAAATTACGGAGACAGAATCATTGATGTAGGTTGCGGTGATGGAAGTGTTACTAGTTTATTGAAAAAATATCTTCCCTATAACTTCAAGAAGCTCGTCGGGTGCGATATTAGCGAGAACATGGTGAACTTTGCGAATGAACATCACATGGATGAGCAGACGACGTTCACGGTGCTGGATATCGCGGGTCGTCTACCTGACCATTTGAGAGAGGACTTCGATCACGTATTTTCATTTTACGCTCTACATTGGATAAAATATCAAAAGTAAGTAACTATAACAGTATTTTTATGTATTTCGTATTTTTTTATTTATTTTCAACTAACTTTCAATATTCCAAGCATGGCTAGTATTTTTTTTATCGTAGAATCATAATGATTGTTACGTTTCTACTAATGGCGCCTCAAATTCATAAAATGCAGTCATAACCCGAAATCGATCCTGTATTTTTGTTCTAACATACATTTTTTGAATGCATAATGACAATATAATCAAAACCTTCTCTTTTTAAGTGGGTTAATGAGCTTAAAGGTATAAAATTATAAATTAACTACTCAATTAATGGTCAAAGGCTAATGTCCCTTTGTTAAATTTTAAAGTATTTTGTTAACAATTATATTGATAACATTCAATAAAACGTGTTAATTGTGTTACTTGTGCTCATTTCCAATGAGAAATGCCGTCCATACATCAAAGCCTGTTACTATAAAAAATATATGAGAGTGACTTGACCTCCAAAACTTTCAATTTAAAGAAACATCATCGAAATCGACCCAGAAATCTCGAAGAAAAGGGTGTACGAAAAGTAAAAAAATATTATAAGTACATACAGATCATAGAACCTCATTAATATTCATTTTTAGTTCAAGATTTAGTTATGTACGGTTACCATCTCGTTTGATAATGTATTCTTATATACTATATAAGCATAAAAATAGTAGTATATGTAGTATATCAGTTATCTGGTTTCCATGGTACAAGCTCTGCTTAGTTTGGGATCAAATGGCCGTGTGTAAAGAATGTCCTGGAATAGTTTTATTATAATCTTAGTTATTGTTAAATTATCTTTCAGATACTGTATAAAATAATTCGGATATCAACTCAATACATCATTTGTAAATTGTGTATTTTCACCTAATACTGCATTTATCCTCCAGTAAAATTTAAACCAACTTTTGCAGTTGTTTTTAGAAATGCGATATCCTACAAATATTATAAATGCGAACGTTTGTGAGTATGGATGTTTGTTACTCTTTCACGCAAAAAGTACCCAACAGATTTAGATGTAACTTGGCACATAGATAGAACATATCCTGGAATAATATATAGGCTAATTTTTATCGCGGGAAAACGTAACATCCCTCGGGAACGCGGGCGAAACCCCGCGGGACAGCTAGTACTCAATAAATATATTATGAGTTTTTATTTGTTTTTTAACCAAATATGTTTTGTATTTTTACAGTGTTGCATTCAGAAACATTTACGATCTTCTAAAAGAAGGTGGCGACTGCCTCATGATTATCCTCGGTCATGTACCAATCTTCGATGTTTACCGCATTCTCTCCCGTACTGATAAATGGAGATCATGGCTGAAAGACGTGGATCGGTACATATCACCATATCACGACTCTCAGGTACTTAATCACAACAAATTTACGTACAACGTAGTATATTGTCCATGTAAGTGTGTTAGAGCCATCAGAAGCTAACACCATCGTCCTTTCAAAAAAGAAAAAACCTACAACGTGGTGTAGGGTGCCCTCCAACTAGATGGAGCGATGATATTAGCAAGCTGGCTGGCAGCGGTTGGAAACAAAGAGATGAAGATCAAGCTCAGTGGCGTGCCATAAGTGAGGCCTATGTCCAGCAGTGGACGGAGATAGGCTGATGATGATGTATAACACTTTAAAAATTTTCAAATTTATTTAGGAAAGGAGCTGGCCCTTAGTATACAGGTTTTGCGTCCCTTAAGCGTCAGACACTTCACTTTAATTGGAGTGTATGTAATGTGTAATAAATATATTATTATAACTCCAACTATATCTAAGGATCCTCATTAAAATTCCATAATGATGCAGATGATGTGCCAGCTTTAGTACTTTAGTACAACAAATATGCAAAAGCCCTACTAAAATAGATATGATTAAATAAAATGTCAAGTAAGAAATAATTAATATTTGTTTTAAAAAGAAATTCGTATTTTTCAGGACCCAGCCCAAGAAGTAAGAAAAATGATGCAAGATATTGGTTTTATTGATATCGACGTTAAGTGTGAAGATATGGCTTTTGTTTTCGATGATATGAATGTTTTAAAAAGTAAGTACATAAGTAAATAAACGGAAGAATTACCTTACAAAATTTAATGATTCTAGGCCAACGGGAATGTACTTAGGTTTTGATTTATCGGCAAGTGTCAAAATATGCGGCATAAATGGCCATATATTTTTACGGCGCTGACTTACAATCATTATATTTTTACCGCTCTAACATACTGTAACCTTTAGTATTTGACATAAATTTAAACATGAAACTTGAGCGAGTTCCATATAAAAAGGACTTGATAGAAAGAGTAGAACAAAGTATAGTACAAACTAAACAAAATATTGAAATTAAGTAGATACTTCAGTACTGAAAAGAATTCTTAAATATAGTAAATCCTATGTTTTTTTTAATTTTATCAGCTGACTTCTAATAAACCAATTAATTTCATTACAGAAACGGTGACAGCAATAAACCCATTCAAGATTCCAAAAGATATGAATGATGAATTTATAGATGATTATCTTAAGGTAGTTCAAGATATGAGACTCATTGATAGAGTCAATAATAACCTTAAAGAATCCGTTATAGTACGGTTTAACTACACTCTACTTGTTGTATATGGATCCAAAGGTGTGATAGATTTATAACTATAATTAAGAAATAATTTATTAAAATTAAAACGACAATATTTGTAGGTAAATTATCTTAAAAAATGTTGGGTATTGAGGCATTTCGGTGTTAGAGGAATGAAACGCTCGTGCAATTAACAGACTACTGTATGAGGTATCTATACTATCACTACATAACATCACAATAATATCAAAGAACAACACTTTATATGATTGCAACAAAGCTAGAAAATAAATCAGTATTAATAAAAAAATCATTATTTCGAAATCATTCAAAAAAGAATAAACGTCAGGGCTATTTTTAATTAACCTCTAAAATGATTAAACATGAAAAAAAATAAAATTTAAAAATGTTGTAATAAGTACATAAATTTGTGATATCATCACGCAAATATTTAAAGTAGTATAAAATAGAGCACCTCACATCGCCGCTGTCACGAAACATGAGACGAAATTACAAACTGCATACCAGTGACATACTTGAAAACAATACCTAGGAGAATTAAATCTCCGAATAAACATTTTAAAGACATTTATTTTGTTTAGGCCTAAGAAAGGCACTTATGATGGTTCTGATGTTACCACCGATTCTGAGGCTGTCATTAACTGAGAAGATATAGAAGAAAAAGAATATCATTTCATAGATATACTAGTTCAATAATTTCTAAAGGAATATAATTTTCTGGGTGAAAGTGGTACATCCTCGCCCTCGTCATAGCTCCTTCTGGGCACAGTCGAAGGCCAATGGCAAACTCATTCTAAATAAAAAATAATTAAACAAGCAATAAGTTCTGTAACCAAAATTACATGTTAATTTTGCAATATAAATATTTCTTTGGGTCTTACACAAAATATTGGTTAGTACCAACCTTTTATATCCAAGATTTTATTATAAAAATAATATCGTTTCAACAGTCTCAGTGCTTATGTGCCTAATCACACTATTCTATAATGAGGATGTTGAGATAAATTACTAAAAATTATATAAAACATCGAACAGATACAGAGATATAACAATTATTTAATATTTCAAGATCCAAAGAAAATAATGTGCAGCCAAATATTGCGATTTCTTCTAGATACTTTACTGTTTACGGTTTAAGATATTTATTTCTGAAAAAAAATACAATTCACTTAATATGAGAAATACAAGGATATTTTAAAACTAAATATAAGAATTACTTATGAAGAAGGTAGGTACTTGTAAAAGTAACAGTAGTAGACACTGGACACAGTATTATTATAATTTTTTTTTTTTACCGACTTGTGGGTAAAAGGAAAATGAGTGTACTATTACATATCGATTCTTGAAAGCAAGTCAATTGCAATTACATATTGAACAATTTATGTGCTGTAATGTTTCGGAAATACAGAGTAGGTATCCTCGTTAGTTTTATACTTAGCAAATTAGTAAATAATAACTGTACTAATATATGTAAATTAAATGAAATTTGTGTGGTGGGTTGAATTTAAAACCTAGAGAAATCTTTAAAGATGTGGTGTTTTATGGTTTTCTTGTACAAATTGAAGGACTGTATCTCTTTAATGTCATTAGGTAATTTATTATACAACTCTGCTCCTTCGTATAGTATGTTCTTTTTTCCGTAATTAGTTCGAGGTGGTCTTAAGCAAATGTTGTTTTTTCGTCTAGTACTACGTTTTTGTGTTTGGTCTTTTATCGTAAATGTTATTTTAGAGTGTATATTTTTATTTATTATCTTATGTATAAATATGCATGTTTTATATTTATATATCTGTGATAGTGTCATCAATTTAGTTTCTTTGTATTTTTGTATGTTTTTTTCAGTCGGTGTAAGGTAGTGGTAATGGAATAAGAGTTTTATTATTTTGTTTTGACAGGTTTCAATTTGTTTTAAATGTGTTTTAGCCGCAGTGCCCCACACCTCTAGTAGGTATTCTAGGTGAGGTTTTACCATAGAGTTGTAAATGATATATCTAACAGATCTCGGCAAAAAGCGGCCGATGCCTCGAAGCGCGCCCATGACAGAAGATAGTTAAGATCTTAATTTATCTAGACTTAGTAGACGTAGTCAAAATGTTTAAAAAGTATATATACAATGTCCCAGGATATTTATTTATTTATAACTAGTGACCCGCCGGGATTCGCACATAAACCTTCCTCTTAAATCATTCTATCTATTGATGAACACCACATCAAAATATGTTGCGTAATTTAAAAGATCTAAGCGTACAGACGGTGGGAAGCAACTTTGTTTTACAAAGTAATGATTTTCCATTTAAATAACTGTTGTATTTTAGGAAAATCTGTGTTAATACCTGAAAAGAAAACTTTGTAAGAAGGAGTGTTATACATATGTACACTGACTGCAAAAAGCTAACATTTGTATACGCCGAATATGTTACTAATATCTATATTAAATTAAACTTTAACATTAATGTATTACGGTCGAATTTCGACCACTGTGTGACCTCAAATACCTATAAGTAGATGAATTGTATTTTCGGGGAATATTTTTCTATTTAAGGAAAGGCATGGATGAAAGTATTGTAAAATAGATAAGTATTAGGTATGTATTATTTATTACTACAGCATTACAGATAAAACTCTATTTATTTGAATAATGTTTAAGTTGTCACTTATTTATAGACCGCCTTCTTGTCATTATGAGAAATGTGACATAATTTACGTGATCATTTAGATAGTGTTTTAGTAATTAAGCCATTTAGTGACTAAGGGTGTTAGGTGTGTAAAATCTGTAAATTATAAGCGTTGTTATTGAATATAGGAAGGTATATTGTTTATTTGTATTGGCACGCTTGAAAAGCTAGATGGGCTAAACCTTTAAAAACTGGTAACACCTTCATGTGGGTACTGACCAGTGTTACGGGGCGTAACACGTGTTACACGAGCGAGCGTTCGTGCATTCAGCACGGGGAAACAAGGTGCTCGCAGCGATCAACAAGCGGATTTACACGGATTTTAGTGCACGGCGTAACGTAACATGCTCGCTGCGAATGATAGATTCCCCCCCTAACACCAATCAGAACCCACCATTAATGAAAAACCACATCAGATCTATAGTAATGTTTTTTTTATTCTATTCTATAAATTTATTATAAACCCACAATTGAATGGAATAAATGCATAATCTATGTACTGAGTAGTACAAAAAAGGATTGAAGGCTGTATTTTTTTAGTTATAAGTACACATTATTACAATTACACAATAAATTTGCAAATCTCATGAAGTTTAGATTTTATTATCATCCTATTTGGTTAAATACTTTTTTGTTAATATTTTAAAACGTGCACTTATATCTAGGTGCAAATAACGTTATTTACGTACAGATTTTATTGGTGATTTCAAACGGATTTCCTGCTTAAAGTTGATTAAAAAAAAATTATTACATTTTTAACAAAATTTTAATATTTGCATTAACATTTCCATTTAATACAAATTAAGCCTTCTTTTGCTTCTTAATTAATGCTTCCAAAATCATGCATAAAATATTACCTTTCTTAGACAGAGTGATTATCTTAAAGAAATACTCTCCGTAGAAAAATGACGATCCGAGAAAAGAATTGGCAATACCCGACATATTGATTTTACTACAATAGGTCGCCTAGAAAGAAAACACGGGTGTTTTAGAAATTTAATTTCTAATCCAACGATTAGTCTTAGCCTGTCTGGTTTACACTCAGATGCTCTTCAGATAATCTTTTATACTCTATGTGATTATCATTTTTTTGTACCACATGACCGGTCAAGCAAGCACACGGTCCACCTGATGATAAGTGGTCACCGCCGCCTATGGATGAATGCGTTGTCGACCCTGAGACGTGAAGTTGTTAAGTCTTATGTGCCTTTAATTTCACCTACTGTAAATGTATTAAAAAAGAATAATAAAATAAAAAACAAACCTTCTGTATCAGACAGGTTTTTGATTTCGTCTCCTGTCTTATTACAGCAGCAAAAGCAAAGTGCTGACATGGTTTCTTTATTTTGTAGTTCCATAATAGAGTTTTAGGTCGAGTCTTCATGTTATATACAGTAATTCTCATCTAAAAAACAAATCGACAAATGAAATTTAAACTAGTTTTCGCCCCTGTTTTACCACTCCTATGGGATCATATTTTTTTCCTGGGATGAAAAGTCTGCGTCCTTCTCTATGTCATAGGCTATGTGCGTGCCAAATTTCATCACCATTGGTTGTGACGCTGAAGCGTCAAGAGGTATTATATAAATGGACTTTCTCATGTGTAATATTGGTTTGGATTAGGATTTCCATGCATTTATCATTTCACAATTTATCTACAAAATTATCTTTTAGACTAAATAAACTATACCAACCTCATCAATAACAGCTGTGTCAAAAAAGGTCATATTCATATTTAATATGTAGCTATCGTTTACTAGGATTAGTTCTGATGACACATCAGTGTCATTTGTTGATTTGGGTCCTGTGCACAAATTATATCCACTCCATTCCACAACATATGGACCCTTAGAAACAAAAACAAGAATAAATATTTAGCATAGGCCTGATTTTTCATTCGCCACTATTGTTAGCTGAATATTATATATAGAACAGATATTCGATCCAAAAACGTTGTATATTAACCCTTTCAGACACATTTACATGCATAATAATACCAATATTTTAGTAATAACTTTATGACCGACGTGCGGAGAAATGTAGTACTCAGTCTTTGACAAAGATGTTTATCATCGTGTAAGTGCAACCAACAACCGAAATAAAGCGCTGTTTTTAATTAAAAACATCTGGTAAAGGTGGTTAGTGACACTCACCACTAAGACTGAAAGAAATGTCAATGCTGGTAATGTCCAAATTTTACTTTTACCCAGAGATTTTGTAACAGATCGAATATCAATTTTGGCCGGAACCAAAGAGATTAACAAGCCCTCGATAAGAAATAAGAAACATAATTTTGTACCATATCTACTACTCACATAGCTATTGGGATTCTTCAAAAGGTTTCCTTCTATACTAACGGTACTCAGAACGAATATGATAACATTCCAAGCGTACATAATTTTATACAGTAAGGTTATATTTAGATATAACAAAGAAGAGAACGATGTAAATAGGTCTAATCGCATTTGTTGGTATACATGAACACTGATCGATGTATGTGCAAATAATTTTAGCACTTAATGTATTTATAATAGTACCTAGTTAACTTTCCACTTAAAATTCATTTCGGTGGGCTGATTAGTTCCGTGTTTTACATGAAAAGTTTATCGCTTATGGCATTCTTTGTCCCTTCTTACATAAGGGGGGCCGGTGAAGTTAGAACTTAATAGTTACTTGATAGCTTCATGTCTTCATGGTCAACGTCGCATTGGCGATGCCCAATTACCATCCGGTGGACCGTTTACTTAAATATAGACCTACTTCACTTTAAAACAAAAATGACAATTGGTACTTATGCTTTTTCAAAAAGCTAGTCATGATGGGAGAAATAAAATAATTCTTAATAGACACTCGGTGTTAGATTTTCAACCTGGACTTGATCAGCGAAGTCGATGCTTCAAAATATTTCAATAATATGACCAGGGCTTCGATTCTGTAAGAAAAATGACACTAGCTTGATGATGTTTCGTCGCGTCCGTCTCTGTCCGTTTCGGTAACTACTCGATCACGTGAGAGGTGAGCTCTCCTAGGCCTCCGTGCACCGGCTCTCCGACGACGGTTGTATTAGCTGAATAAGGGGGCACGATTTCATTATGATGTTATGTTATTCCTACAGCGAATTTAAGACAACTACAACTGGTCAATCATCGCCCTTATCATAGCAACTATCTATGTAGCTATATTATTAAAAAATTGTAATTAACCTACGATAAACGATTTATTACTATTCTCTTTATAATCGTGTTCTATATTTAAATTTAAAATAAGTTTGAAAACATAGTAATCAAAAAGTATTTTATACGTACATTAAATGTATAAATGACTTATTTATAACTAAAATGATTATCCTACTAATGTTATAAATGCGTAACTTTGTATGTATAGATGTTTGTTACTGTCTCACGCAAAACACACATATATAGAAAATGCCCAGGATGAATCGTAGGATATTTTTTGTGCCGCGTAAATTTTACATCCATTGGGAACTCGGGTGAAATCGCGGGAGACAGCTGGTTTTAAATAAATAAATAAAACAATAAACGTTGACACAAAAAAATTTTATTGCACTGCAAGTGAAAACAGGCGCATTATTTTTTAAGTACTGTATGTGAATTTAAATTGATAACTGTATTTGCATCTCATGTCTTCTTAGGCCTCATAAACGCTACATCCATTACCAAACATGCTATATTCCCTTTGTTAGACAGCGTTATAACCTTGAACATATACTCTCCGTAGAAAAACGAGGTGCCAAAAAATGATTTGCCAATGTCCGTCAGATTTATTTTGCTGCAATAGGTCCCCTGGAATAAGATCAAAAATAAAAAAAAACAACTTTGTAACAATTTAAGTATTGAAAAGTCTATCATCGTCCACTCATTTTAAGGATGAAAATTAAACAAAAGTTACTTACAAATATTATAGATTGTGGTACACAAAATCAATCACGTATGAAAAAAACGAACCTTTGGTATCATACAATTTTTTGCCTTGGTTTGTTCTCTTATTATATTGGCAAAAGTGAAATGTTGACAAGGATCTTTTAATTTGTAATTCCACAGCACCGTTTTGGTGTTACTTTGAGAGCTGTATACGGCTATCCTCATCTGTAAAGAGAGTAAAAGGATAATCATGAAATTAGAGTAGTAGAGTTGAAGTACTATTACCATACCCATTTCCGCCGTGAAGTAGTAGTGCACGTGCATTACTGTGTTTCGGTTAGAATGGTCAGGCCTTTGAAATTACAGGCACATGAGAATTAACAACTTCAAGTGTCAGGGACGACAACGCATTGGCGATGCCCCTAGTGTTGAAAATGTGGCGGTGACCACATACCATCAGGTGGACCATACTCTGCTTGTAAGTCGGCCCATGTGGTATGAAAAAAATTGGGAACATATTGTTCTTGCCAATGGCATCAAGTTGACTTGTAAGCGTGGTGATATTACTACAAATAAAACCGATTTTTTTTAATTCGACAGAGTAATTGGCACAACCACTATAAGCCTCACATTGCCACCAGAATAAGTGGATCTTAATACCATTAGTTATCTCAAACACAGTATTCTTACTCACTTCATCAATATGAGATTCATCAAGAAAAGTGATGTTTATTTGGGCTACGTATTTTTCGTTCTTTGGTGCGAAATATGTCGACATAACAGTAACATTTTTAGTTTTAGGTCCACTGCACTGTTGGTAAGTCTTCCATTCCATAACATAGGGGCCCTGATGAAATAATTACAAGTATACATTACCAGCTAAAAACCAACACGAAAAAAAATACATTTTGCACAAAAAAATTACATTATTGAACAAAAATGTTTTAGTCGTCTAAAACCATCTTCGCATTCTTGCCGGGGCAAATCGGTTCGATGATTTCAAAATCTATATTATATCGGACACAGGAAGAAAAAAAATTGTTAATTATTTTTTAATCATTACTATTTTTTTTAAGTTCCGTGAATATATTAACTGACATAAATTTAATGAACTTACATAATTATTTGCATTCTTAATCATACTAGCACTAACGTTTATGAAGAAACCAAACAAAATCATATGCTTCAAACAAAACATTTTGGAAACACTAGTTCTTGTACATTATGGACAATCATGTAGAGTGTACGATAAATGATGAATATAATTTTGTAGATTCAAGCACAAATGGATAAAATATCACCACTTAATGTGTTTTTAAATGTTATAAACGTCCACGCGTAAATCATTTTTGTAAGCGGATATGTTTTGCGTATTACAAAATTAAACATACATATTATACTGAACTAAACCATTTCTGACCATTACATGCTAAAATCACGACATCATAATTTTGTCTTCAATAAAGGCCACTTCCACCTTTAATTTCTACTTTGAATCTGAATGATTCCTTCAGTTTTTTTTTTTGTGTTTTATTTTGCATATTATTTTGGTCGACAAACAAGCAGACGGTCCACCTGCTAGTAAGTAGTCACCGCTGCCGTATGGACATTTGCAACACTAGAGGAATCGACGTCTAATGTTTTTAAATTCACCGGCCCAACGTTACCCATGTTAAACAACTTTCCAGCCCATCTATTCAGCTAATACAAACTACGTCGACGAACCAACGTAACTAGGCCTCGGAAAGTGCTTACCTCTCACGTTATTGCGTAGTAAGCGAAAGGGACAGAGCATTGAGACCTCGACGAAACATCGTTGAGCTAGTGTCATTTTATTTATAAATATTAGATATATTATTTAACTGCTCGAGCTTGTAATTTACTAAGGGGGCGTCAATTAATTACGTGAGGTGTTTAAGGAGGGGGGGAATGAAATGAAATGATTGCGGTTATACGAACGGAACAAATTAGCAGTAACAAATCTCACGTGAGATTAAGGGGGGGGAGGGAGTCGCACGAAATCTGACGACATCTCACCAAGGGGGGAGAGGGGGTCAAAAAATCGCCAAAATCACCTCACGCAATTAATGGATGCCCCCAAAGTCACTTAATTACTTTTATTTTTTACAGTCTTAACCCGCAAATATTGTCAAGAAGACTAAAATAAAGAATTACATGTTCATAAAATAGCAAAATTAAGTGATATTTAACATTTTTTTTTTAAAAAGATCTGTTTCTCCCTTCTAGATGATGATAAAAAAATATGAATCAATTCAATCGCTGTTTCTTCCGTTATTTACCAGCCATACGCGTGCTCGTCGTCTTAGATGGTAAACCCTTACACGGATAATTTGGTAAGCAAGGGAGTCTCTTGGCTGAGAGATGACGTCGAGGATTGTCTCTATTGTTTAAAAGGTAAAATTTTAATCTTGTTTTAAAAATGTTTATGGTTATTGAATCTTTAACTATTTTAGGTAATTTGTTATATAGCTGAGCTCCCTCATATTGCAAATTCTTTTTACCGTATAATGTTCTAACTGAGGGTAGTTCTATATTATTCCTGTTTCTTGTATGATAGCGGTGTGATTTGTGATTGAAAGAAAGTTGTGTATGTATTTTTAGTTAGTATTTTTCGTATGAATAAACATGTGTGATATGTGTATAATTCTTCCAAATTCATTAGTTGTCTATATGTAACCTATTTTCACGTTTAAGGATGTCAAAAAATAGTTTTCGCTTCTGTAATAAGGTTATCTATTGATTCCATAGTTAGTTGTATGACGATGTAAATGAACCTTATCATAAAGCAAAAAGGTTTATTTTCCTACAACATTTTTAAGCGTTAAAAGAGGTTTAGTGTTTAAAATATCTATCCTACTAATATTATAAATGCGAATGTTTGTATGTATGGATGTTTGTTACTCTTTCACGCAAAAACTACCGAACAGATTTGGATGAAACTTGGCACATAGATAAACCATATCCTGGAATAACATATAGGTTACTCTTTATCCCAGGAAAACATCTCTCGGGAACACAGGTGAAACCGCGGGGGACATTTAGTAGTTTATAAATGTTACTAAACAGTTTACTTGACTATTTCTTATCTAATTCAATCCACAAACAATGCAGACGATAATCACCAAGAAGTTTCTGATATTATACCTAAAGTACTTTTTGTTATTTTAAGTTATTTTGTCATTTTCTGCTTGGGGTTATGACAAGTTTTGTCAAAAATTTATGTAAACAATCAGTCCATACAGAACAAATTGGAATTGGAATCTGCAAATATTTTTACTAAATCTAAGAAGATCATTCATAATTAGAACATGAAGAAAAATAAGGTAACTACACAATATTTATATGTATAATGTTTATCAAAATTGTACTTGTAACTCGTTCGATAATATGCGCTAAAATTGTTTAAAAAATATTTTTCACTTTTCATACGATTTTACCGTAGTTGATTTTATCTCGTTTCAACTTGCAGACTCGTTCACAAGTGTCAATTTCGGCAAAATCTCGTTTAGAATTGAATGCAGACTTTTACATTCCACCCCTCGACGTCATCACAGTGAAGATATTGAATTTGCGATTGACTGATGAAGTTGCAAAGCACTTTGCGATCAAAGCTACATTCTTCGATCAGCGCTTGCTCACTGGTATCATCAAGTCAATTGGAGCTAGAGACAATGTTAAGGAAAGCGCTATAGCTATGGGGACATTGAATTATGACCCGTCTGATTATGAGAAAATGAGCCTTTTTGCGGATTGTCCTTTAGTCAGTAAGTATTATTTTGTTCTATTGTAAAAATAATGTTAATTTGGCTTGAATCTTGGCTTTCTGCCTATGAGAATATTCCTATAATAATATCTTAAGAGATGTTTTGTATGTTATTGATTATAATTACCTAGTTTATAAGCACAAATAATAATTATATTGTTAAACGTTGAACACCATTTCGTCGATAAAAATGTTGAGTCTAGGGTTACTGAATTGTCCAAGGGCCAGGGCATTTTCTCTAACGGACAAATGCATTAACCCAATAGGAAGTTGAAGCAGTTATTTCTGATTGCGGCCACAGTCATCATAATGCTGGTCCGGAGAGGGCTATGAATCTGTAGGCTTCAAGATCGGGGCTCCAGGCTACTGCCACCGACTTTACCTGGCAACCTGTAATGAATGGTCTTAAGTAGTGGTCAGTCAGATATAATTTAAAATTCTGGGTTTATCGCAAGGCCGTTAACAGGTTGCGCAGTGAGACTTCGCTTACTCCGGATCTGGACATTTGCTCTACAAGTATTTATTTAAAATCGGAAAATAACCGTCACTGGACAGCATTAAATAACATGTGAGAATGTTTTACAGTTAAAATTCAGCCTTTAAAAAGCATAGAAGCGAATCTGAGTGATAAACAATCAAATTCAATACGTCAAAGCATCACAAGTAGTTCGAGCAAGTCTGGTGCTAGTGCTAAGCCTGCGCCTGTGTTGGATATAAGTTGTTGCAATATTGATATTCTCCGCATGTTTATTGGTGAGTATATCCATGAGTTGTATCCTCGGCTTAGAGACCGGTGGTCCTAGATTCCAGTCTATCATTGGGTAAGGTAGAGTTCATCCTTCCATGGGATTGTTAACATGCTTAAGAGTGCACCGAAATACGGCGATTTGTCACGTTGGGACTTCAAATATCTTCGAGGAATGTGTTTCTCAGTAATGAGACCTCACTACCTCTCGGGATATAATGGGCTTGAAGATGTAGGTGTTTTATTGTTTAAAGAAGTGAGTATCATATCCCACTGATATTATAAATGTTACAGTTTGTGAGTAAGGATGTTTGTTACTCTTTCAGGCAAAAACTACCGGGCAGATTTGGATGAAACTTGGCACATCGATAGAGCATATCCTGGAATAGCATATAGGCTATTTATCCCTCGATAATGTGTCATCCCTCGGGGACAGCTAGTATATTATAAATGCGAATGTTTGTGAGGTCGGGTGAATGGATGTTTCTGAGTCGTTCACGCAAAAACTACCAAACACATTTGGATAAAATGTGGCACATAGATGCAACATGCCCGTAAATATTCTCTGGAATAATATATAGGATACTTTAAATCCTTGGAAAATAAAAAATCCTTTGGGAACGCAGGTAAAACCGAGCAGGTAGATTTTTAATTAATTAATGTTTCAGATAAAGAAGAAATGCGGGTTAAAAAAAGAATGCAGCCAATGGTACCCGTTTCAGTTTTACAAAGTACTAGTTGGGATAATCTTCCACTCATTACAATTGAGCTGTCGGCGAGAAGAAACTTGTTGAATGCCGTTCACCATGAAGTGCTAAGACGAGCGAATTACATGAAGATAACTTTAGTAGCGTCGTACAATATGATAATCCCATTTGACGACACATATGTCTATACTGCTGCTACAAAAACACCCCTTTCTAATGAATCCGTAGGTTGCGATTTATTCTCACTATTACACAAGAAATACCTACCAAACCCTATTCCTAAAATGATGATAACAATGAATAGCCTGAGAGCAATGAATAACATTTTTTACACACGGTCATGTGTAACGTCAAGCTAAGCAGAACTTGTACTCAATAGTATGAAAAAATCAAAATGATTTAACTACCTATACTACTTTTTCTCCTACCTATATATATATATTTACCGGGGCACAAAACGAAGAGACACGCAAATAAAAATTTGTTCTAGGTGGGAAAGGAACCCACAACCTATAGCGTGGCAGACACGGTCTATAACCACCAATGCAACTAACCCTTCCTATGCATTTCCATCCGTCTGTAGATCCGTCTATCTGCCATATGTTCCTAATACAAATTTTAAAAAAAAACCATTGTGAAGCAATGGTTTTTTTATCACAAATTTAAATTATCACAAGGGTTGATATACCAAAGGTGGTATATCTTGCTAAAATTCCCTTACCCGATACAAAACCGTATTTCGTTTATTTATTCACATATGTTATATAATATATCAATAAAATCATATTGTTTGTTGTTTCGGAACCCTTATTAATGAGTGTAATATCTTATTTTTCTACAATAAAATCTCAATATTACAGACTATAGCTAAAAGGTATATTTTCCTTAGAATGCCGGGTTAGTGACTTATGCTCAGGGTTACAAAGTAGCTGAGAGATTTAACCCCTTGAATTTCAACCCTCAATGGGAGAGTCTAAGGATTGGCGACGACATCTTCACGAATGGAGATGAAAAACTTTCATGTAAAATTGAAGATTTGCGGAATGATGATAACATTGACTTAGAACAATATTTACACGAGGATTTTCGTGAATGTAAGTTAATATGGTACATAGGGATGTTTATAATTAAATCACGCTTTTACGGTAGTAGCTTCAGTAACTATAAATTTGACCTTCATAAGTGCCTTCTAAGTAAACTGAATAAATGAATTTCATAACGACTGAATGGATTAAGTTAAACTTGGCACACAGATAAAATATTTTCTGAATTCACAAATAGCATACTTTTTATACCTGCAAGACACTTGATCCCTCAGGAATACGAGTGAAACCGCGGGTAGCGACTAGACTTATAAAATTTCATATAGTAAATTGAAAATTTGTGGGGTTTCAGATACGACCGTTTGGGGGTCATTTCATCGCACCCTCATGCTGGAAAATTCAGAAAATTGGTTATGGGACCACATTCGACAGTACAACTGGCCACTAGAAATCCATATTTACGGCGAAAGTGGTGGCTTTAGCTTCATGTCTTTTCTCAATCTATTCAACTTACTTTATCCAGGAGGTTAGATCACACAGCATTGTTTGTACGTCGCTCTCCACTTAAGTATTTGTTTGGGATTAATATTCACCTTTATAAGTTACCTTGGTTAAATACGCCTGCCAAAAGCCTAAACTAAATAAATAGGTTTAAAATTAAAACTAAACACTAAAACTCTGTAAATATTTTATTTGTAATTTTGTAATAAATTATCGTTTTATTTTAGTTTTATCATAAAAATTGTCTGTCTGTCCTTCCTTCCATGACGATTTGATAGATTTTGCAAATTGGTAGGTATATACAACGTTGATAAAAGCGATAGGTATTAAATGAAACCTCATATACTTTGGATCATTTTCAGGCCACACACCAAAAATCAGAGCAATAGAAGCAATAGTTTAGCCACAGGATATTTTTAAAGATTTTTCTTAGATAAAACACGATGTATCTTTCTTAGCAGCTGACCAAGAGCATTGGCATAGCTACCTAGAGTCATTCACCTTAAAATGACAAAATTCACGTGACGATGCCGCTCTTCATCATAAGTTCCCAATACAAACAAGGCGCTACGCTATGCGATGTTGCCATTCCGATACGCAGGTCATAGGACATTTTTGCAAAGGATGTTTAAGTTTTACTTTGACTCATCCATTTAATTTCTTTGAAAAGTTTTTTCGTATTTTTCATGTAAACTATTTTTTATTAGTTTCACATTAATCGTAAGCACGTATAGTATAAGTGGATTCATTTAATGCCTCTCGCTTTTATCAACGTTGTATATAGTCAGAATATGTGATTGCGCCAATGATCGATAAACGCGCGTGAAACCGCGGGGGACAGCTAGTATCTAATATCTATATAAACGCATAGATAAAGTTGTATATAGTCACCTGTTTTCCTAAAATTGGATTATTAGAAAGCACGGTTCGTCTTGCTGTGCCCCTGCACTGGGTTAAATCCAGCGTGATGATGGAGAAATGTGGATGTGACTTGCTGCTAACACCTAACGAGAAGGCACCTTCTACTCCGAGTAATACATACAAACTTAGCAAGTAAGCTTACCAACAATTTTTTTATTAAAAACTTATCAAATCCGTACAAGGAAATGAGAGAATTTGAACATAAACAACGCTCCATAATTTTTCTTTCACTTATTGTTACCAACACAGGCAGAGCAACCGGCAACTAAATATTCCAAGTCAATGTGTATAATATTTTCATTTTGAAATAATTTCACATACATACACCAATATTTCGAATTCCGGAACTAGAAACATAATAGTTTTTTGTGGTAATGGCGTGTGAAGGACTTGTTCCACACATTTAGTGACATTTCACGATTTCTATCCAGAAAAAACATTTGTGTACATGTTTTTATGTGTTCTAGTATACCAGTTGCCTGGTTTCTATAGTCAGACTTAAAATATCATGGGTGGAATGTGGATCTCTGTACCGAGACCTCTACCTACCTCTTCGGGGATAATTGGCGTGAAGATTTTTATTGTATATTATGTTATAGGGCTACACCATCCTCTGGCCCAAGCACAAGTACTGATGCGGGCCTCAAGATCCGATCCACTGGTGCTGACTACAATACTGCTTTTGCTTTAGTTGAAGTTAAGTTATCAAGGCCTTTGAGAAAACCAAAGATACCACCCCACATCGACAAGTAAGTATTAGAAAGTTGGGTATATAGTTAAACACCCTGACTGCTACCTTACTGGTCGTGGGATCGTTCTTACCTAGGATAAACATTAGTGTGGTCTTTATTCTGTGTTTAGGTGGACGACCATGGTATATAAGTAGATGTCTTATATTATGTAGACTGTATATCATTTATCTGATTTCAATAGTGCAAGCTGAGGTGTTACGGGTGTAGGTATTACGGTTTTCCCTAACTGCTACAAATTGGGGTTCTTCAAGAGCTCTTTAAGGTCCGCAATCTCTCTGGTATTGCAAATGTCCATAGGCGGCTGTGACCACTTATCATCAGGTGGACCGCCTGCCTGCTTCTCAACCTAGCGACATAAAAAAAGAAATCTCAGGATAAGATATCCATGTGTGAACAATGTCCTATATGTATAATATTATTTAGCCCCATAACATTATGTTTAACATTAATATATTGCCTAATAGACAGTAAAAGCGATTTTCATTATTTATAGCTCCGAAATAATAAGTATGCTAAATGAATTGGAACACAGCACAAGCAAACGAGAATGCTCTGGCCGTGGTCAATTAGCTAAAGACTGGCAATCTACTATAAGCAATGCAGCTGCCTCCTTACAAAGAGTACCTTACTATGGTAAGTAAGCCCAGAAAGAGAAGTCCCTGTATCGCGTGTCTCTTTTTTTTTACAGGCCAGTACCTCTACCATGAGTTGCTATCGAAACTTACTTTAGTCACTAGCAAGTAAACTACTATCGATACAGTATTTCTCGATAGCAACTGTCAAATTTGTGACTCATGGTACCGAATTTCTATAGCAAACGTTACTCGCTAGTGTTTACATTTCGATAGGTTTTTTACCTATCGACTCGTACTATCGATTTTAGTTCTTTAGGTGACCGCTAGTGGCGCTGTACACATTTGCCATAGAAATGTTTTACGCCGTCGCTAACGAGTACGTACGTTAAAAACTCATGGTAAAGGCACTGTTGGCTTTGTGGTTAGCGACTCTGACTGCCAAGCTGAAGGTCGCGTTTTCGATTCCCACCCAGGACAAACATTTGTCTCCATGAATGTTCATGACAACACATATCAAGACACACACACAGACACAGAACAAACAGACACATGTCTGGGTGTAAATATTATAGATATTTACAAGTATTTACGTATGTATTTAGAAAAAGTAGTATATCAGTTATCTGGTTTCTATAGTACAAGCTCTGCTTAGTTTGGGACCAGATGGCCGTGTGTAAAGAATGTCCCTGGATATTTATTTATTTACCTTTCTACACCTTTCTGTCTGTCGAATGTCACCTTGTAACTCTAGAACCTCTACATAACTCTTGATGAGGTACGGACAGTTACTTATCAAGTCCTTGAGGCTTGTATCAATGCGGTATCTATCCATATTATGCAAATATAGATACGTCTCGCGATTTCACCCGCGTTGCCCGGGATGATAATATTAATTTATACAATATTAATGATTATTTTAATGACGACAAAGCTAGGGTGTAGCGCTCGCTCCAACAGGTCTTTCCACGCATCTTTATGTACAATTTTGAGAATTTTGTTTAAAACTTATATGAAAAAATATAAAAAAGAAACAATGTATCCTTCCTAAGTTTCTTGCCGATTCTTCTCAGTTGAAGGCTGACTTCCTGTTAATATTTAATGAAACGAAGTAGTTTTGAATAGAAAACTAGCAAAAACTTTATTTAATTTTAAATGTAATGTGCCGGCTGGTAATGTTCACAGAGTAGAGAGTTCAAGGAATGAAATATCAACTGACATAAAGGACAGCCCAAATCACTTGTGCAGAAGGCGCGAAATTTAAATATTACAACACTCCTCCTAAATTTAAGCCACTAAAAACATGAGTAATTTTAAACATAGCCCAAACAATTTTACTGAAACAATAACTAATCAACCGCTAGTAACTACATAGCTACATCTAATACCAATTTTATCTCTTAAATAACAAAAATTAGATTTACACAGAGGTTTGGTAAAAATATCAGCAAATTGTTCATCACTGCACACATAGTCTAATTCAATAATTTTATCAAAATATTTTTCTTTAATGAAATGGAACTTAATGTCTATATGTTTACATCGTTTGTGAAAATTTGTGTTTTTAATTACACTGATAGCACTTTGATTGTCCAAATTTAAACACACAGACTTTTGGTTAAATTCCCCAATATCACATAATAACTGTTTAATCCACATGACCTCTTTCGTAGCAACACAGGCAGCCATGAATTCTGCCTCAGTGGTTGACAGAGCCACTGTCTGTTATCTCTGACAGGCCCATGTTACTGGTCCTCACATATCCCGTGACTGAATGTCTTGTGTCAGGGTCATTAGCGTAGTCTATATCCTTCCTAAGTTTCTTACCGGTTCTTCTCAGTTGAAGGCTGACTTCCTGTTAATATTTAATGAAACGAAGTAGTTTTGAATAGAAAAATAGCAAAAACTTTATTTAATTTTAAATGCAATGTGCCGACTAGTAATGTTCACAGAGTAGAGAGTTAAAGAAATGAAAACATGACATAAATGACAGCCCAAATCAGTTGTGCAGAAGGCGCGAAATTTAAATATAACAACACTTCCGAACCGGTAATAGCTTCAATAACTTTTAATTTGACCATCACAAGTGCCTTCCGAGGGCCTAAGCTGGTTTTGTTTTTTTTTTATAGAGTAGTTGTTGAGTTTATTGCAAGCTATTCTCAGTAAAAGCAACCTTCCGGTCCAGCGTTATAGTCTGAACATTCATAAGTGCCTATTTGAAATAATATATTTCATTATTTCATATTAGTGAATGAATTTTGAAATCTGATTAATAATGAAAATATTTTTATTCAAATAAGCCTTTACAAGCACTTATGAATACTTTGACTCTTATACCGGTTCGAATGGTTGTTTTTTTTACTGAGAAGAACAGGCAATTAACTCAGCAATTACTCTTTTTAAAAACGATCATAGATTTATTACAAAATATTTATTTAGTCTCACTGAGACCTGTGTGTTATCGCAGAAGTGCAGAATTATTAAACAATAATAATATGACTATCTAATTTAAAAAAAAATGTTTTCAAACTCGGATTGGAGAAAGTGGGATGCCTCCTACATCTAAACCTAAAAGCTTACGAATTTTACCTCTTCATAATCCTACTATTCCTTCTTCCTATCCGACTAACCCTACTAAACAACAAATATTACAAAAGCGAAAGTTTGGTTATATGTCTGTTGCTCTTTCACGCCAAAACTATTCAACGATTAGGATGAAGCACATAGACTGATGACGGATTAAAACATGACTTTTCCCTGAAAAATGTAACATCTTGGGAACGTGCGTGAAACCGCACCCTTATTAAATTATTATCTTATATACTCGTATATAGGTATAAGAAAAATAGGGTTCCTTTGACGCACTGTCACTGAAAACTACTGAACATATCGGGATGGGACTGCTACCATTTCACGCGTAATTTGTCGTAGGCTTGTATATGATATCGATAAACCCAGGCAAAAACGCAGAACAGCTAGAATATCATATTATATAATATCTGTGGAGTTGAAGAAAACGAATGTTTTGTATATATTAAGACTGTTGATAAAATATCGATATATCGAAATATCGATATTTATTACTAATATTTTTTGGACGATATATCGATAGTTCGATATTGAAATGTCGATATCGGTGGTCGATATTTTTTTAAATACATTTTATTTTTTCGTAATTGATTTAATCTACAAAATCATCGTAAACTTAATCTACTGTATTTTATTTATAAAAAATAATTTATCCGACATTTATTTTATTAATTATGAAATTAGAACTAAAAAACTATTTTTAAAAAAGTCCACGTATAATTTTGAGTTTTGGTACAATACCTGCTGAATTAAAGCAGTATTTAGATCAGCCAAATATTTCAAGGTTTTGAAATGCACTGAAATTTTGGATTGTTAGTAGGCATTTTACTCCTGTGCTATCAGAAATAGCTGTTCAATATTTGATTTCTTCTGCTACATCTGTAGCATCTGAACGAGTTGCTTCTACATTCAAACTTTTAGTGCCTAATAATTGTAGTAGCCAAATATATCGAAATATCGATATTTTTTTTCGATTTATCGAACTCCGATATTGATATATTTAAAAATATCGATATATTCGATAACAGCCCTACTATATATATGTACCATAACGTAGTAAATAAGCATAATATTACAGGTACTACAGAGTTTTGTACATTCAACCGGCAACTAAGCGAGACTCGTACGAGAGTTGAACTAACAACTTCATGCTGGCAGGATGCTGCTGTCTACGTCAACAATAACTTTGTGGTCCAAGACTTCTTGGCTTCTGATGATACTTTCGAAGTAAATAATAAATAGCCATCTTAATTATCGACAAGATAGGGCTTCGATATTGTAAAGAAAATTACATAAACTCAACGATATTTCGTCGCTCTATGCTCTGTCTCTTTTGCTAACTTCATAATCACGTGAGAGGTAAGCTCTCAGGTCTTAGGTAAGGCCTCAGAAGGCCTCTTTGCGCTAGCTCGCCGACGAAGTACGTATTAGCCGAAAAGGGTGGGAGAAGGGAGGGGAAGAATTTGCGCTGTTACATCACGCTCATAATAATAATAAAAAAAATGATTATGTATAATTTAATGCACGTATTATGTTGTTTTATATGAATTTCACTATTATTTTATCAGGAAATGCTGATAATGTCTCACGCATGCCTCATGAAAAGTGCCTGTGAAGTGCTAGTTAGAGTCGATAACCTAAAGAGTATAGATCCTCTTCTAAGGGCTGCGAGGCAAGCACGTCAAATGCAAGATATTCCACACGCAATGGAACTCTACTTACAGGTAATAAGGCACACAATAGGTTGTTCTTGGAACAATTGAAACATGTTTAAGACGTAGTAGAGCTCTCAATGCAAATTTCGTCCGGAGATGTAGTAACATTCCGCATTCCCGCCGTGAAGCAGTTGTACCCTTTTACTACTAGGATTCGATTAAAAACATAAGTTAATAGGTTAACGAATTGGCAATGCTTCTAATGATCCAAATGTCCACAGGCAACGGTAACCATGATGTGGAGACCATATGCCCGTTGAGATAAAAAAAATATATATATATTCCCAAATACGCGTTTTCCTTATTAATATCGTTAGTTAAATTATAATAACTTAATGCAAGATACACCTTTCATCTGCAATATAACCTATATTTACAATAACATACTCATCATCATCATCCTCATATCAGCCCAGGGATGTCCGCTGCTGAAGATAGGTCTATAGCATATATACCGTTATAGATAGTAGATTAGATAGGTATAGATAGTTACTCGCATTTTCATAACCATACCGTGCGTAAGTAGTGTGATTAAGCCATTTCTTGATTTGGAGAGGTCTGCAACCCTATTTTCCTTTTGTAGTTAGTGGCAAAGAAGCCTCGTGACGCAAACAGTTGGCGGGAGTTGTCCACGTGCATGAGAGACGAAGACCGTGACTGGGCGGATGTCTGTTTGAACAAGTCTATTGTACTGAACCCTAGACAACCACTCAGGTAATCTATGATTATGTACATGTTCTGAAGCTGGTAGGTCCGTCAAAGGTACGAACAATCGACGTGCAGACTAGTGTTGCCAAGCTTTCGATAGTTTTAGTATCGATAGTTGTAATCTGAAAATGCCATACTATCGATTAGGCTATCGATACTAGAATCTATCGCTAGACTATCGATTAACCTTCGATAGTCGACTATTGATCGGCAACACTAGTGCAGACCAAAAGACATGGTATTCAAATAAATTACGTAAACTTAAGTATATCTACTGAACCGAAAGGCAAAGACGTAAATTGTAAAGAACAATTGTTTATAATACATTAGCTGTCCCTTGCGGTTTCACGTTACATCGATGTTATATTAGCCCGAGATAAATAATTCTATATGCTATTTCAGGACATGCTCTATCTTTGTGCCATGTTTCATTCAAATCCGTTCGGCAGTTTTCGGGTGAAACAGTAACAAACATTCATAAATCCATCCTCACAAACTTCCGCATTTATAATGTTACCTACATTGCTGCCTAGCTGTCCCCCACGGTTTCACCCGCGTTCTCGTGGCACAAAAAGTATCCTATGTGTTATTCCATGGCACTTCAATATATGTGCCAAGTTTCATCTAAATCCGTTTGATACTTTTTGCGTAAAAGAGTGACAAACATCCATACATACAAACTTTCTCATTTATAATATTAGTAGGAAGTAGGATTGGCAATAAAGATCATACAAATCATTTAAGAGCATACTTTGGTGTTACTGGCGACTACATAGCAATATATTTTCCATTCTAGTCTACTTGCTAAAGGCTGCATGGTGTTTGAAGAGGATCCCGAAGCAGCAGAACCCTTCTTTACAGCCATTATGTCCCTCTATCCATTTTGGTCCGTAGCCCTGGTAGCCACGAGTGCTTACTATATGGAAAGAGAGCTTTTCAACATGGCTGATACAATTATGGAATTTATTAAAACGTTAGTATTTAAGTAAACTAAATTTGAAAAGATTTCATATCTGTAGTGTAAAAATATGTAACCTAATGTAATATTTGTTGTGTATATTGTTTTATTTGAGTAGTAGAGCTCTTATAGTGCAGAGTTTGTCTGGGCAAGTAATACCACCTTACCAATTTCCTACGTGAAGCAGTTGTGCAGTTGTATTACTGTGTTTTGGTTAGAAAGGTACCATGGCAGATGAGACCCTGTACACATGAGACTTAATAACTTTAAAAACTTATTAAACAAAGTATTGACAAGAAACAACTGGTTTTAGGAATTTTTATAGACTTAAAAAAAGCTTTTGATGGAATTAGTCATTCTATACTATTAGAAAAATTAAAAGGCATCGGTATCTCGGGAAATGCTTACAAAATATTCAAATCTTACCTTACTAATAGACAACAGGTAGTAATAATTGATAATTACGAAAGCAAGCCAGCAAAAATAGTGTACGGAGTTCCGCAGGGATCAGTTTTGGGCCCGTTGCTGTTCCTAATTTATATTAATAGCATTAGCGGTATTGGGCTGACGGGACACATCTCATTATACGCTGACGACACATGCCTTTTTTACTATGGACATTCGATCCATAGTATTGCAACTGAAGCTCAACAAGATCTTCAAAAGCTAAGCATGTGGCTTAAGCAAAATTTGCTAACCATTAACGTAAGCAAAACCTCATACATCATATTTTCTGCTAAAAATAAAAAGGTTCCTAACTTCTCACCGCTTAGTGTAGACAACCAACAAATTTTGAGAAAAAGTCAAGAAAAATACCTGGGTTTGATCTTAGATAGCAGGCTGACATTCAAACCACATATTGAGCATGTAAAATCAAAACTACTTGCACTAACTGGGGCTCTGCGAAATATTTCAAAATGCGTACCATTTAAATTGCGCCATACAATATATAACACATTAGTCAAACCACATCTCGAATACTTGATTCAGGCTTGGGGGCAGGCTGCTCCTACTAATCTACATGATATGCAAGTGACACAAAACAAACTAATTAAAGTATTATTCCACTACAAATATTTAACACCCACCAAAGACCTTTATTGTAAAACTAAACTACTAAACATAAACAAGCTCTATACCTACCATACATGCATATTAATAAGAAAAATACTAACGAATAACATTCACTCACAAATCACATTCAAACATAAAACGCATAATCACTACACTAGAAACAGAGCTAATATAGAACTACCTGTAATTAGAACCATGTATGGAAAAAACAATATTCAGTACGAGGGAGCACAGCTATATAATAAATTACCAAAAAATGTAAAGGACTGTAACTCGGCGAATACTTTCAAAAAGAGATTGATGGTGTACCTCAGTAATAACTGACACAATATGGTAGATTAAACTCACATTATATTATAATTTTAAGTTTCTCATTCTAAGTGAACTATGTAATGTTCTTTTTGGGAAATAAATTCTTTAAACCGAACTTCATATCTCAGGGTCAATAACGCGTTGGCGATCCTCCTGCTGCAAATGTCCATAGGCGTCGGTGACCAATTATAATTGGTCGCAGGGAAATACGCACGGCACTACATGCTATGTTTTTAAGAAAAGGAGAGAAGACCGCACCAACCCTTCAAGAGGTTAATGTTAGACAGTTCAACCCAGGCAATCGGGTACAGGCTCGTGACTACACGAGTGCCACGCAGCGGTGGCAGTTTGGAAACATAGTAAAACGTTTGGGCCGTCTTCACTATATTGTTCGCACCGATTTCGACTCGAACACGATTCGAACGATTGTCTGGCGCCGACACCTCGACCAGCTCTTGGGTGCACCCTTGATCCGCAGCAGCTAGGAGGGGAGAGATGTGGTGTATGATAAAACTCCTTACATAGTCTCTATGCTAAATCGCCAGATGCCTTAATTATAACGACATTATAATGTCAACTGTCTATATATATTAATAAACGATTTTACATAATATCATGATTCATTATTGGCGACGAGAAAAAGTCAAATAAACATTGTGTAATTAGATATTATGAAATGGAAAAAGTAAGAAAATATCGTGGCACCCTACGCGGGATGCTCACACGACTCGACACCTATGTCGATCAGAGGGCAACGATGTCTGACGAAGACATTGCTGCTCGCTTCCGGAGCCTGAAGGAGACGATCCTGGCTATACGGGAGGAACAAGAGAAAATCGAGAACAAGGCCGTCGACGACAAGGACGATGACGCTTATGATCAAGAACAAGAATACAGGTACGAATTCGAAGAACTTCATACAACGATAACAACCAAACTTTTAACAAAACAGACACATAATGGAGAACAACAGCACGGCCAGCAACAGCAACAACACATAAAACAAAGTGAATCCAGGCATAGAAATACACCGAAGATACAATTTCAACCCCTACAACAATCAGAAACTTTCAACAATTTCAAAAAAAGACTAGAAGTATATTTTCGATTGAACGACATATCGGAAGGACACATGAAAACGAATATCATAATGTCAACTGTCTATATATATTAATAAACGATTTTTTACCATCAGGTGGACCGTCTGCTTGTTTGTCGGCCCATGTGGCTTAAAAGTAAAAAAGTAAAATTATACATATATACACTTAATTTAATATCCCCAAATTGTTAAAAGAGTAATGTTTTTAAAAGCATACCCATTGATGAAAAGAATAAGTGGGTACAACCACGTGCTTGGGACCACGAGCTCGGGGACTGGTGGGACCAAACACCGCTGCTACCCGGCTGCAGTCCCTTTTATGATGCCGCAGATTTGCTACTAAGATTACGCGCTGTAAATGTAAGTCTTCATTTTATTTTTACCATGAGCGTTTGTTTCTTGGACTTTAATAGGCATGTGTAACTCAGCTCTGAACCGGTTCAATAGATCAGATCACACCTACTTGTACTGTCGAGCTGCGGCCTAAGAGCAAACGAAACAGCTCACGGCTCACTTATAATTTTACATTCAGTACAATTTTACGATCCGTGATCTATTCTATCATATTGTGTCGTTGAACTGCGGCGTAAAGACTCTGTGATCGGTCTGCAATACTCGAGCTGATCTGTGAACCGGTTCGCAGCTCCGGCTCACAAACATAAGCCGTGAGCTGAACCACAGCTCACGCATTTTGGATGAGTTACCCATGTCTAGACTTTAATACTAGATAAATATCCTCCAAACATTTTACTACGTTCCGCCCTATGTACTTGCTGTCCTGCAAATTTTCATCATCGTAATTACATCTATTGAATAACAGCTATTTTAATTGATACAAGGATCAAGGAATAGGGCCCTCACCAACTGGGTCAAGTGATGTGTACCTATTTGTTGGGGATTCTAATTAGTTTTTAAAATCTATGTATTAATAAAATAAAAGTTATGGACATTCTCAGCTTGTTTGTAGGTTTCTTGTTTAACAGATTTTTTAAGAGTGAGTCAGACAACTGACAAGTCGAAATATAAAAAAAAAAATTAAATGTATATCTAAAGATTTTGACACGATATAAACCGTAAACGTATGCTTCAAAGAAACTACCACTTATTCAAAGCTGAAAAACTATATATTTTTTATAAAATGGTCTGCTTATTGTTCAGTTAGCAGAAATATGCGTGGCGCGTGGCTTATCAGAATTAGGAGAGTCAGCCACATACTTTCATCTTCTTGCACTGTGTTGCCGTCTACGTGGAAACGTTGAAGATGCACTATGCCATATTAAAATGGGACTGAGGAAGTATGGAGAGGTAAGAAACTAGTTTACTTAGGTAACTTTCTTAGAACGTATCAAACGACTGCCATAAAGTTAGGAAACGGCAGTTGCTACAAGAATTTGTATGCATTTTAATATAAGTAATCCTAACTATCTAGCTATACTATTATAAACGCGAAAGTGAGTTTGTTTGTTTGGTTTGTTTGGTTCTTTGTTACGTACGAGTGAAATCGCGGTTATCAGTACCTCTACCATGAGTTGCTATCGAAACTTACTTTAGTCACTGGCGAGTAAACGACCATCGAACCCGATCGACTCATATTAACGATTTTAGTTCTTTAGGTGACCACTAGTGGCGCTGTACACAGTTACCATAGAAATGTTTTACGCCGTCGCTAGCGAGTACGTAGGTACGTTAAAAACTCATGGTAAAGGCACAGGTAGTCTAAATAATTGATATAATGCATACTTGAGATTAAACAATAATTTAATACCCCATCAGATCTCTTTCCTAAGATGTTTGGAAGCGGAATGTTACCATCAACTAAATGACAGCACCGCTGCTTTAGCTTCTATTGAAAAAGCAGGGACATGTTTAGGAGGCTTCAGGCAAGTGATATTACATTATTTGATAAGGATTTTATACTCAACGGGGCACTAGACCTTAGCAATAGTATGGTATTGTTGTACATTTGGTATGTGTGCCTTGATAGTTATTTAATAGATCACCCAAATTTTGAAGGGAACAAAAATATAAGATAACATATATGTAGGTATTTATGTTGGATAAAGAATAATCTCATTAGAACAGATTATCGAGACATGTGATAGATACTGCCATAATTTTTACTAGGTAATTGAATAAATGTACAGATACCTCTATTCGAGACACAAAAAACCTGAAATTATTTTATTGCCAGCCGAGTCTTGTTTCTAAATCTGTAATTTTTTTGACAGTATTCTCTTGTCTATGCCAAGCCGAGACCAGCAACGCGCTCGTGCGGTGTTGGTGGACCTGGAACGACGACAACCAAGTGCCTACGCCTGGATGGCACTTGCCGAAGATTGGATGATGGTTAATTTCAATAAATAAGTTCTTATTTGAGGCACTGGTAGTAATTATATCCGGTTTTCTTTACTACATTTTTTCCAAGTCTTAGTGAACAAAATCTATACCCCCTCCATGGTCAGGTAGTAGGTTGGCAGGTGGCTTGACTAGAGACTTAAGGTTGTGGGTTTGATACCCGGGTCGGACATGGTAATATTAACGCTTCATTGTTTGGAAATGGTTACCCTTAGCCCGGAGAATGCTAATGTGCCTAAGAGACGTAGACAATGCTGCCTAAAAATATTTTCGACGGAATTTAGGTCTCATTATTGAGACCTCTGCCTATCTCTTCGAAGGTGAAGAATGGGATAAATGTTATATCCATAAAAAATCCTTATCCCGTGATCCTTACAGCGAGCCACGATGGGTGAAGGAGGCGACGGCGCCGCAACAGAAGAACAAGTGAAAGCGAAGACCTGCGCAGCCGCATGTGCGACTCAGGCGCTTAAGTGGGACCGCTCTGCGGGAAGAGCGTGGGCTCTTCTTTCGCAGCTGGTTACGCCAAGAGCACAGAAGATTCATTGCATTAACATGGCGACGGCAGTTAGTCTACTAGTCCTTTCTTAGTCACTCATTTTCAAAACATGACACCGGGTATGGCTTTCAGCTCCTTCTCTCTGTCCAGCTCTATCTCCTTAGCTCTCTTGAATATTAGGTAAGAGCACCTATTTAAGAGTTTTTTAATATGCTAATATGCTCTATCCTTCTCATGTTCCAGTGCGGCTACATTTGGCCCGATGACAAGATAAGCACAACTTCCACCTCAGGACAAACGCCGGTGCCGTGTCACCGACTAGGCACTGCTCTGAGAGAATGTCGTTGTTCACTATGTAATCATCTCAAATTCTAAATTCAGCACCTGCTATGTTCCGTAGTTGTTAGATTATGAGTAGATATTTTTTTTTATTAAAAAATAATTAAATTAAATAAGATATTAAAAAATATACTAATTAAAACGTGTATATTTATTACAGGCTGCAAATCTTTCATAAAACAGCTTATTAATTCAGGCCTTTGATATTTAATTTGGTGTTGTATTTTAAATTATTTCAGAGGAGGTTTCTTGGGACTACGATACAAATAACGGAATCATGAAGGCACTCATCAGTTAAACAAATAATATATGTAGGTAAATAGTAGTATGAAGGTATATTTTGGTTGCATCATCACCACTACTATGTAAATATGAAAAGATTTGAACATCTTTTATTTTTCATAAATTTACATTGGTACTTATAAAAAGAAGTTATTCAAAAAACAATAGGATGTCAGTTTTACACACTGAATAAATTGCAAGTGTTGTGTTTATTATCATTGCTCTTCCTTTGTAATGTAGCATATTCTACGGATATAACTGAAATAACAATTACACAAGGAAAATTAAAAGGTTATTAATACACTTGGAAATCATACACAGTTTTTCGGAATACCATATGCTTCTGTCTCGGAAAAGTTTCAGGTAAAAAAAAAATAATCATTTACATAATTATCCATAAGCAATCAACAAGATTGTTTAGCAAATCAGGTGTGATTTGAACCCCATTTCATTGATAGGAAATAGGTTTATAGAATTTGGTTACTCGGCTTTTTCGCGTTTCCGGGGATCTTATGGTTCGCCGCAAAATAGTTATTTGTGCAACAAGAGAGCAAAGTATTTTTTAACTGCGAGTGGTGATATTGAATCCTGAGTGTGCCGAGGGATTCAAAGGCACGAATTGCAAAAAACTTTGCTCTCGTGTAACACACATGACTTTTCACTTCAGCAGCGAGAACACTTTAGGAGATAAAATAATAAACAGGAACTTGTAGTTTTAACTCTTCCGGTGTTAAAATACTGTCCTCGTCGCTAGTTTCACTCATATTTTACGATTATTTTTTTACTTATTCAACTCTTTACGCCAGCCACGAAATTTTAATTCCGCTCTTTTATTTAAATTAAGTCGTGTTCGGAAATAGCACCCATGATATTTTAGTATTCAAAATATATTACGTAACATTATTGAAACAAGATATAACTATTTACAGGTTAAATATCAGTTTTATTTGGAGTAAATACTTATTTTCGTTTAAATACAACAATAAGTTAAAAATTCAATAAATTACATTAAAAGACATATAGATATTATATTCGTTTTCAGAAAGCCGCGATTATCTTATTCAGGCTTGGGTTAATCATACTATTCGAAACATTCACACTCTATCTCTTTCCCGCCATTAAAAAGAGAGAGAGACAAAGACCAGCCCTTTCGAAGTTCCGATTTCGAATTCGACCTCAAAGACAAACACGTCCGGATACTGGTACTAACTAAAGAAATTTTGCAAAAAGATAATTATGTCTTTTAATGTAGTTTATTGATATTTTAACTCATTGTTGTATTTAAACGAACATAAGTATTTCCTGCAAATAAAACTGATATTTAACATCTAAATATTTATTTCTAGTTTCAATAATGTTACGTAATATATTTTGAATAATAAAATATCATGGGTGCTATTTCCGAACATGCCTTAATTTAAATAAAAGAGCCGGAATAAAATTTCGTGGCTGGCGTAAAGAGTTGAAAAAGTTAAAAAATAATCGTAAAATATGAGTGAAACTAGCGACGAGAACAGTATTTCAACACCGGAAAAGTAAAAACAACAAGTTCCTGTTTAGGTATTATTTTATCTCCTAAAGTGTTCTCGCTGCTGAAGTGAAAAGTCATGTGTGTTACACGAGGCAAAGTTTTTTGCATCTCATGCCGTTGAATCCCTCGCCACACTCAGGATCCAATTTTAGAATCACTCGATTCGCTCGTGATTCAATCATTGTATCTTTCGCTTGCTCAGGATTCAAAATCAGCACTCGCAGCAAAAAATTACTTTGCAATCTTGTTGCACAAATAACTATTGTGTTGCTTCATTTATATCCAGAACATATCATCCACTCAGCCACTACGTAGCTCAGAGGTAACAAATTTAGGTACACTTTCGCAATTATAAAATACAAGAGAATCAAATCCAAAATTTCAAAACCATTTATTCGGTTTTTCAGTTTCAGTTTAGGCAAGCGGCACTTATGAAGGTCAAATTTCAGGCCTTTAACTGAGGAGCCGGCAAGTATATCAGCACGGTTACATTTTTATCGTTGATTAACGATTCTAGTTACCTATTAGATTCTAGTCTTAGGTACAATCTAATATCAGAGTAGTATGCAGGTCATACAAACAAGTAGTTTCAAAGTCTAGCCTTAGGCAAAACTCGAAGAGAAAGTTTTTCTGTCATTCAAAACCCAAATAATCTAACTTCAAATGGCTGTTATCTAACGCAATACTAACTTTCAATCAAATGTCGTCGAGCACTGTACCTAAATATCTACCAACGACCTTACCTAACTATGTTAATTAAACCGATAAAATGTTGAAGTAATTCACTTTAATACCACGTTATCTACTGAAATTGAGGGCAGCGTAGGTTGCATTGGTATTTTTAGGTACCTACCAATGTGGCAGGGCCTGATCTAGATATTAAGCCGATCTGGGCAAAACTAATATTTGCCGTCCTTTACAGTGACACTTAATAAGCGTATTATGACAGAAATTTTAACAATTTAAAAGTACAGGTTCCCTCTTTCCTATTCATTATTCCTGTTCATTAGGAGACAGCATAAGTTATAGCACAGTAAAATATATTAGTCGGTCAATATTTACTCCAAAAATTATAACTTTTAAAGATAATCAATAAAAAAATAATTTGCCAGTTTTACATTAGAGTTTTTTATTCAGGATTTTCTTCTATTTTTGCCATTTAATCTTTACTATATTCGACATTTGTATTTCGTTTACCTACAGGGCTGACCATTGTATTTTTGCTCTCCGTGCAACCGCCTTTAATTTTGCTGCCCCTAATTTTTGCCGCTCTGTGCATTTGCCCCGCTTGCCCCTCCTTAGATCGGGCCTTGCAAAGTGGTTATACCTAACAATTTTCATTAGTTATCCACAATGAATCTTTCAAGCTGGTTGTGTGCACTACTTTGTGCTTTTTTTAATGATAAGTGCGTCACGTGTTTTTTTTGATACAACTGAAATAACATTGAGCCAAGGTAAACTTAAAGGTACAGTTAATATTTTCAGCAGCTACAGACAATTTTTTGGAATACCGTATGCTTCTATCAGTGAAAGATTTCAGGTAAATTTGTGTAACAATATGGTTGTTTACTTATAAAGAAAGGGTTGATGGAATGAATCATTAGATTATTTATTCGTAGAAATTTTTATTCATAAACTAGCTGTTCCCCGCGGTTTCACCTACGTTCTGGAGGGATCTTGCATATTCCCGGGATAAAAAGTACCGACGTGACAGAGTAACAAACATTCAGACATCCTCACAAACTTTCGCATTTATAATATTAGTAATATTTAAAGGCATTTAAAATCCTTATCTTTTATCTGTTACATGTGTTCCCTCGCGGTTCCCGAGGGATATCACATTTTCCTGGGTTAAAAAGTAGCCTATATGTTATTCCAGGATATGCTCTATCTATGTGCCAAGTTTCATCCATATCCGTTTAGTCGTTTTTGCGAAAAAGAGTAACAAACATACATACAAATATTTCCTCTTTATAATATTAGTGTAGATTAGTATTGGTTTTCCATATATTTTTCCAAAACCAGCTTACTTTAGAATGTTACACCTCGCTCATAGTTAATGGTAAATCATTGCAAATTTTCCAGGAACCCGGTGACCCTCCATCATGGAACGGCACTCTAATAGCTACTAATGACCTAATTCTGTGTAAACAATACTCCAACCAATTAAAACAACCAATTGGCCAAGAGGATTGCCTTGTACTGAACATATATACTCCTATATCAACCCTAGACCAACAGCTGCCCGTTATGGTATTCTTCCATGGAGGTGGATTTTATGAAGGCAGTAAAACAGACACGCTTTATAATCCAAAATATTTAATTCCAAATAATGTTATCATCGTTACTGTCAATTATCGTCTTGGCGCATTCGGATTTTTATGTTTAAATAAAAAAGGAGCAACTGGAAACATGGGTATCAAAGATCAAATAGCTGCCCTTAAGTGGGTAAAATCTAACATAAATAAATTCGGTGGAAATCCAGATTGTGTTACTGTATTTGGAGAAAGTGCCGGAGCAAGCGCAATTAATTATTTGCTTTTTACTAACGCAGCGAAAGGATTATTCCATAGAGCGATTATAGAAAGTGGAACAATGATATCACGACAAACATTCGATGAAAATCCAATTAAAGCCGCCTCTGTCATTGCTTCCCGTATGGGCTATAGCACAACAGATCCTAATGAACTATTAGAAATATTTAAGAATGCGAGTGCAGATGATATTGCTAAAGCTTCAAACAGGGACAACACAAATATTGTTTTTGGACTCTATGCGTTTAAGTCATGCCTGGAAAACTCAAATTCAAGTGAAAATTCCGTAATAACTAAACATCCTAGCGATTTACTCAAGTCACCGAATGTGAATTCGGAAATTAACATAATAATCGGCTATAATAACAAAGAAGGCATCATGTGGGCTTCATATTTCAACTCTGCGGGTCTCCAAAACCTCACACAGACTGTTAAGGATACCGTGCCTAGTAATTTTCACTTTAGTGATGAGGATAGCAAGACATCATTCGTTGAAGATGTAATGAAGTTTTATTTCAAAAACGCATCTACTACAGGCAACACACACGATGACCTAATAGACTATCTTTCTGATTGTATTATCATGTATCCAACAGTAGTCACATCGGAGGAATTCATAAGAAACGAAAATAAAGTGTATAATTATTACTTTGAATACGACTCGTTTAGAAATTTGAATAAGTTACTTGTATCTAAACTGCAGTTTACACCTGGAGCTAACCATGCGGATGAATTGTTCTACTTGTTTGACCCTGTGGTACTGAGGGCGTTACCTGTCAGTCGTGATGATTTAACCACTATAAATAGATTAACGACACTTTGGACCAGCTTCGCTAAAACAGGGTAAGTACCTTAGGACACTTATATCTTTTGATATGGCTTTTCGTTTAATTACACGAGTGATTTCCGAAATTCCGTATGACCCGTAAATTCCTGCATGAGCATAGTAATCACAATCAAAATATATCTCTATAGTATAGAGAAATATTGTATATATAATATAGTATAGCATGAGTTGGGTGACACATGGCGTTTTATAAGGTTATTAAGGGGATACCTTAACAGAGTAAGGTCTCTCATGAAGCATTTAGTGTAGTCTCAGAGTAATCAAGTGCTATTTCACAAGATATGGGTAAAAAATCTTCAACTGTCGCAACTCATCATGAAAAAGATTATAGTTCAAAATATGTCGCCAATCACCTACCGGTGAATTACAGCATTTGCACTTGATTGATGATGTGATGTGCAACACATTAGCAAACCCTTGGTAAATCAATATCTACACGACGGTAACCATTCACTATGAGGTGAACCTCGTTTAATTGACAGCCTAAGGAGATTAAAAAAAAACTTTTTTTCAGAATACCTTCGTCTCCTAATGTGGTGCCATGGAACAGAAGTGATACAGATCTTATGTTTTTACGAATGAATAAACAGTTCGACATGATATCTTTGCCGAATAAGCAGAGAATAGATTTTTGGAAGCAGGCACACGAGAAATACAGCACTCATTAAACTCCATGAAGAACTTACACCACGTTTAGGCTTGGATTACAATAAATAAGGACAGATAGGACTGACATATTTAGGCATATTTTATAAACTATTTAGTATCAGTAAATAAAATATAATAGCTGTCATCATTTTACAAGATTACATTTTAAAATCTTTTTCTATAGTAAATTCGTACCCTATAACGTAAAGTAGAACTTATATGTACTGAGTTTGATGTGTGATTTGAAGTGTATGTTCCAACTATTAAAACCTTTAGGAAATAAGTTTTGAATTTGTATTTATCCGTATCCGAAAGGTGGTTTTAAAAATAACACATGTTCTGTGAAAATTATAACCGGCAACCTACCTATTACGTACTGTTCAAAAGACAGACTATTAACGGTGGGACGGTGTGACCGAGAAACAAACAGACTGCTTAGGCTTAGTAACAGAATCAGCCTCCTTTTGGGCTCGAAACCCAAAAAGTTAATAATTATCGCCAACATATTTTAATGAAATTAATATTCTTTATATTCTTAAACAACATATTTAATTATACAGTGCATACTTAATTTCTTACAATTTCCATCAAACAGCTGTACAAATTATACCTAATGACCTAAAAATACAATGCCTACATTGTCTCAATATTGCGTATCAGTTTTTTCAGTCTCGTTCCTCGTTGAACCGTCAGCCTTGGAAGTTTGGTGGGGGCATGTGACGGTTATACGGCATCGGAGTGGTAGACATGTCGTCATTGTCATCAGGGGGACTCGGCAGCTCTGATAATTTCTTTGTCAGCCATAACATGACGTAAACAAAAAATCCAATGCCTGAAACCTGAAGAGAAATCTAAATTTCATGGTCATGCAGTGGCGAAGCTTGCCTTAAACCCTGTATTAAATTTCGATCCGGCCCAAATAAAAGATTTAAAGGATTATCGCTACTTCTTTTGATATTATGGATAATGATTTACAACTTTTTGCTTACGTTCGGGGCCCCTGTAGCGCGAGAGCCCCGTATAATTGATACGGCGGTAGCTACGTCCCTGTGGTCATGTATGGTCTTTTGGTGGAAAATTAAACATTGACAGGGGGTTATCTGGTTTTACCGGACTTTTAGAAACAAATACTAAGTTGTATCTCAATCGATAGATGCTATAGGCACCTCAAATATGCTATTCATAAAACCTATTTATGTCTTAACATTTTCAAAATCCATATTCAGGCCCAAGTTTAGAATTTAAGGGTAATAATAACAATATACCTGATTAAGAAATGTTGGTACTTATCACTAAGAATTAAATTAAATTTAAATTGAAAATATGAAAACAAATTAACTTATTATTAGGCAACATATGAAAACCAATTTAAAATAGAATTAGTTTTCACCCTAATTCATACCCTGAAGAATATGCCTATCCTTTAAGAATCAGAATTAATTAAATGAATAAAACTTACATTTCAATAATCAATGTGTATAAACGTGGCTTATCATTTAATTGGGATGTGTCCTGTATTAAAGATAAATGATCAAACACTAACCAGTGTATTGAACATCCAAAAATATACGAAAATATTATATATGATCAAAATTAACTCATTAATGTGATTTTTCAGTAATGTTATTTGATGCTGTACAATTATGACGTCACAACTTGCTATTTCATACAAAACTCCATACATTCGATCGTTTTGACATTTATAAAGAATTGCTGATTTGACATGTCAGGACACATCCCTATTAATGCATCGTTTAGTTACGTTAGTTGCGTCCACTAAAATGAATAATACGCAAGGTAGGTTCCGCATGATTATAGTTTTAAAATCCTGCTACGATTTTCCAAAAAAGGGCAATAGAAAATTGATCCACACTTTGAATTTTACACAGAACTATTTAATCCACTAACCAAGTACCTGTTACTATAGTATAATATAATTTTAGTAGGTACCTAATAGAAAATTTAGAAATTTGAACGCATTGTTTAAGACAAGCCACGGTTATACACACCGAACATCGCAGAGTTATATCACCAGACTGGATTATAAACAACCTTCCACTGAGATTCAAATCAATAAACAACTCCGTTTTGTCAATAGCGATGATCGAAGCATCGCATTCTAAACATACCTGTCCAGTGTTATTAATGCTATACCATAGAAATACTGTAAAAATATGAAATACAATAAAATTATAAATAAAATTGCCCGTCAAAGGCGATAAGGCTTATTGTGTAGTACCTACCTAAAATTGAGTAACTCACAAACCAAGCAAATATTAAGTTTGTCAAGTTCAGAGATTTTCCCTTTAATTCCTCAGCATATGTGCAAAATTTCATTCAAATCCATTCAGGCATAACGGAGGAACGTCGGAGCGAACGTCTACACAAATATAAACACAGGTAAATATACTCACTCCTACGTACTTGCTAAAGTCAAACTAGAACTTATTGCATTAATAATAAGGTTGTTTGGCAATAGTCAGTACAGTGAAACCAATTAGGGAGACCCAATTAACGTTCAGCGAGCAGCGCCACGCTGGTCACAGCGCTACGCTGGTCACAGCGCCACCGTCTTGGTTTACTTTTGGTTGGAAAACCAAAGACCAGATACATTTGCAGTACCCTAACTTGACCAATATTTTTACACGCTTTATATTATTTTTATTTACTTAAGAAAACAAATATTTTTTATGCGAAATCTCATGACACCATGACACTACCTACGTAGACGGATTACATTTAACTGCAGCTTTATTTTAAAATGGCATGTATCAAAAGCTTCGTACCTATATTATAGCTAGCAGATACTGGACCACTGACATATTGTATATATATATTGTACATATTATATATATATATGAACTACAATACCTTAGGTAACTATATACTTACATCACGTATTATGAAACCATTGTTGTGAAAAATAATGATATTTTTAGTATAGTAGACGTTGACTTCGTTCAGAATTTCAACACAGCCAGTTGCATATTGACTGTTACAGACCTATAACAGTACTGCACAGAAAAAAAACACAAAGATTTTAGTTTTACTTACTTCTGTATCTATCAGGTAAGTATTTGCAATCACTAAATACAATAATTTTACCAAATTTAATATCTTAATTCCTTAATTAAATCCTTAGCCCTCCAAGGACCCCTTTAAGATATTAAATATATTCGGTGAGTATATTTAACCGATTTCAAAAAAGCAGGTTCTATATTCTAAGAAGGCATTATGTTCGCCTTTGCACTTTAGTGCATAAATTTTAATAAATAAATTCGTCTCTATGTTTTTTTAATATATGCTTACCGATTTTGTAGTCAATTGCGGACCAATATTTTTTTTTTAAACAGAAAAAGTATTTTGTCCGTGAGATTTACCTACACTGAATATTCTTTATAAGCATATCGTAAGTCAACCATAAAGTACAGTATGTATTATATTTGTATGCGTGTACTTACCTATTATATTACATCTGCTTGTCGTCTCTCGGGTCAGTCGCCTCAGATATCATCAAGCAATCGGTGGCTTTTACTCAAATGACTTCGGTAAAACGTTTAATCCACTGTTCACACCAAACTATTTGGTAGGTGTTGAAATTTGACAGTTAAGGAGCTACTGGCAGCCTTAGCAAGGATGCCACTGTACCTATTAGAGTCTGCCCCCAACAAAAGGGAGAATCAAATAGCTTATGTGCTCACACTGAAGGAAAGTCAAGAGTAAGTCAAGTTTAGGCCTGAGTTTCTGAACTTAGCTTCGAACTGAGCAATGGCAAAAAGATAAAAACATGAATATATATTTTTTTTATCTCAAGAATGCAAAACCAAATACATTTTGTAATGTACCACATGAGAGTTCATTGGATTATAATTATTCAAAGATTTATATATTTGATAAAGGCAGGTAAAACCAGTAGGTTTAAAATGATGTAAAATTAAAAATATGTAGTTTTATTTTAATGCAAATGGCCACGTTAACTCGACAATCACTGTTCCTATAAATTGTGAACATTTTAATAGACTCCTAACATTACAGCTTTATTTAAAATTCAGGATAGTTAGGGAATAAAAAAACAACAAATATAAAAAAACAACATGCAAATCGGTTATGTTGCTTTTTACTATCAATTTTTGGATGTATGTGTACAAGTATGAATTCGAGGAAAACAAAGGTAGTAATATATATATACTCTACATCGTAGTACTCGTTACGAACAAACATTACCTATGTTATTTTCGATAATAGTACTTCTACTTCTTCAATCATATTTTTGTTCGATCACTCATATTTGCAAAAGATATTATGAGAGCATGTAAACATAGTAAATGTTACAAAACAAAAAAAAATCTCTACAGTTATCGAATCGATTTAAATAATAATTATAATCTAGCTAAAGAAACACCATTCGTTCTCTGCAAAAGATCAGCAAATACTGCATAAAACTCTAACTGTACAGACACATATAAAACTCGTAACGTATCAAGGAAACATTGTCGGTGTCCATAGGATATTTATTATTAAGGTCTCGCTTACAGATTGCATAGAAACGAACAATATTCTCACTGTATCGTAAAATCGGTGAAAAAGTCGCGATAAAAACCTAAAATCCACATACTGAAAGTCTAAAAATATATTATAATAGATTTCAAATGTCTATACATAGATGAGTGTTCACTACGCGCTTATAACGAGCGTCGAGCGCGCGTCCATTACGTTACAATATTTAAATACGATAAAACGAACCGGCGGCTCCGTCCGTATACACGGCAGTCGTCGAATCGCAGATACGTCGCTACTCGTAACCGTACCGAAGGGACTAGACACATAATCCAAGAGTACCGGTCGCCCCTCCTAGAGCGATGACGCGACTCGCTACTGCGTTACATAAAGTTCGTATCGAAAGTAAAATTACATGTAATATATATAGTATATAGAGTCGCCGGATTCAGACGAAGACTTTGGCGAGTCCGTCGGCGCCGGCGCTGGCTATGTAGGGCCGCAGCGGATGGAAGGCGACGTCGAGGATGCTCTCGTCGAACTTCTTGCGGTGCGCCGTGATCTCCTGCACGCAGGTCTTGGTGTCGAGGTTCCACAGGCGCACGGAGCAGTCGTGCGAGCCCGACAGCAGGAACAGCCCGTTGGGGTCCAGCGCCAGCCCCGTCACCGCGTCCAGGTGCGCCACCATGGCGTGGGCGCAGCGCCCCGACACCGCGTCCCAGAAGCGGATGTGCCGGTCCTCGTGCGCCGTCACCAGCAGCGGCAGCGTCGGGTGCGACCGCACGCGGTTCGCGCCGCTGTCGCACGACACGCGCAGCACCGGCTGACGGAAAAATAGAAACGATTCGATCACTCTCATCATCATACTCCGTATTTGAATTTCGGAATTCTCACGACGAACCCTTCGAAAAGGTGTCCGTAACTCACCTGGCCGGTCTCGAGGTCGTATAACAACAGCGTGCCGTCACGATATACGACGGCGGCCCGCGCCCCCGCGTCGGCGAAATCCGCAGCGGCCGGCGTGGGCGCCGTGGCGGACTCGTCCGCGCGCAGCGTCGCCAGCAGCGGGCGCGCGGCCCGCGGCGCCCACAGCCGCGCCGTGCCGTCCGCCGACGCCGACAGCAGGCGCCCGTGCGCGCACGAGAGCGACCACACCGCGTCCGTGTGATCGCGCAATACGGCACCCTGGCCAATCAAAAAATACAATCGAATAATTAATAATAAAATCGGCCAAGCTTGTGTCGGTGTCGGCGACCGATTCTTTAGCTGATTTTTATTGTCCGTCCGAATGTTCAACTGGAAACCCGAAATGTTTGAACTCCTGACTCACCTGCACGGCAGGGTCATAGGGATCATAGGGGTCGGCGGTGGGCGAAGGAAGGTTCCACACGCGGATGGTTCCGTCCAGCCCCCCGGAGAAGCACTCCTCGGAGCGGGGCGCGCCCATCGCGAGGCACAGCACCGGCGCGGTGTGAGCGCGGAACGTGTACAGCGGCTCCACGTCCAGCCCGGCGGACTTCTTCGCGGGGACTGTGCGCTGGAGGTTCCACAGCTTCAGCGTGTGGTCCTCTGAGGCGGTCACCAGCGCCGCCTCGGTCGGGTGGAAAGCGAGCGCTCGCACCTGAAATGGTTTGACGTAAATATTAAGTAAGTTGCTAGGCTACATTCAGTGGCATCAATCAGTGAGTATGCTGACCTAGCTGTAAATGTAGTTTGCAAAATTTTAATTGAGACATGCTGTATTTTGTCCGCTATATACTATTTTGGAAACAACAAAAACGAGGAAGCATAAGTACTGGTTCAATGCAATAAAAAAAGAAGCTAATTTGACACAAGACTACACTGACCCCATCAAAGTGTGAACGCAGCGTGTACTTGGCGTTCCAAGTCTTGCGGAAGGACTCCTTGTTGGCGCTGGCGACATCGTACGCCTCAGGCTCGTTGCTGACGGTGAGCTGAGCGAGCTCGCCGAGCGCCAGCGGCTCCTCGTCCGCCTCGCCGCCGCCTCCGCCGCCGCCCCCGCCCGACCCCACACCCGTCATGCCACCTGGCACATTGCGCATTCAAAATCATTATTCAAATATGCTGTTAATCAGAATAGTATTTTTCTTCCTTTTTTAAAACGACATTTAATTTTGTAACATACATACATAGAAATAAATATCAAATAATTTCTCTAAAATAAGGTAATCTTATATAATTTAGTAGGTCCAATATGGATATAAAGCAAGGTGTAAAATGAAGAATATCCAAACCTTTACTTGGACTATATCTATAATACTACCAAAACACCAGATTAAAATAAACCGGTGTGTATTACCTACCAGCGAAGCCCACATAAGTTAATTTAAAAGCATGTCAAGTTCATAAATCTGCAATAGGTCGGCGTTGCCGCCTGTGATCTAAAACCCCGCGTTAATACGCTCAAAGGAGCAAGTGACTCTTTAATGTTGTTATTTTGTTATCATATGAGAAGAATAGAATTACATTCTATCGTGTGGCATCACGTGGACGATGAATCCTTACCAAATTAGAAGATACACGAGATAACACGAATATTCTAAAATAAGACTAAAATATCCTAATTTAATAAATGCAAAAAAAAAGTGTATATGTTAATGTGGTTATTTAATATTCAATCGTAATGTTCGTCGTAATGGCTACAGAAAGTGAATAAAAATAGAAGACATAACATATTAAATATATCTTTTTATATATATTATATTGAAAAGTAAATAAAAAGAAAAGAAAGAGTAGGTACTTTACTCGAAATCATTAACTGAATCTCTTTCAAGCAATTTTGTTAAGGTTATATTTACCATTTATTAAAATTAGGTAATGCCACTATTTGGAACAATAGAAAATAAACCTTTAATAATACGCAATAAAGCGCAAATTATAAAGTACTTAGTTTGCAAATAATAAAAACTGTGTTGTAAAATGTGATTCTCGTGTTGTATGTTCTTATTGGTATTGCATGTTGTATAGACCATACCTTGGATTAACATATATAGGGTATCTGCATTTCCACGTAAGCCTTAGTTCTCTCTGGCACGTGGGCTAAACCGCGGGCGGAAGGTAGTGAAGATATAAAAGTACAAAAGATCCAGCACCAGAGTTGTTCAGATTTACCACTGCATTGACTAATTCTACTAAACTTGTTCAGCTGTCTCAGATTACTGAAAGACAAGCGCCGGTCTAGGTGTCTAGATTTTTAGTTCTAGATTAAGCCTGCATATGGTTAAAAAAAGACGTGAATTGATCAAAGAAAAGATCGGAAACCGTGTAAATAGTTTTAAGACCAACATACCATTAAAATGTTGAGTTGAAATGCTGATGAAACAAAATTGACTACATTTCATTTGTTTAACATAAAATTATAACAATTTTATGTGAATTTGGCTCAAAAAATTTTAGAAACCTACCCGTATATTTTATGGGTATGTTTGTTCTGATAGCCAATTTAATTTTGAAATAATTTTACATTCTAATCGCTACGTCACGGTTGAATTGCATTATCATTTCATTTAATAGCTTTGTCTGAATAAGGTAAGGAAACATGAAATAAACATCGGAAAAGATTACAACCATTCAATCTTCTTGGTGACGTCATTGTCACTTATTAGTATTTTATCGTTTTTCTCCAAATATAAGCATGACACAAAATATTACATTGAACTCAAGTCAGAAAAATAAATCAACGATTTTTTTAGGGTTTATGAATTATGAAATGAAACCATTTGTTTATTGTTGCTAGTATATAAGCAAGCAGTTACAAAAACAGGACTCACCGACTGGATATTCGTCGCCCTGACCGCCACTATCGGCCTCGCTCTCGGTGAGCGAATTCAACTCGTTGAGGACCTCCTCGGCCTCGTGGTCTACCTCTTCACCTTGTTTGCATAATACATTATAAATAAAGCTTCAAAACTTATGTTTTATAAATTTCATATACTATTGTACAATAACTCGATCGCTAGAAGTTAATGGGGCAGGACAAACGAAATCTTTGGTGCTTTGCAAAATAATTTCAGCTTGAGTTTGGTACATCAACACTACCTACAGAATTACCCTACCACGACGCTGATAACTATGTAAGTAGCCATAGATTACGACGAATACAACCGAATACATCTACAAAGCCACTAAGTAATCGAAGAGATTATATTTGTATGAATACATATGTACGAATTAGTACATGTCATGAATTAAAATTAATTATACTATGCAATAACAATGCCCGATTTGCATACTTTTTTAGATCTAAGAAAAAATTGTAGAGATCATTCATCATAATACTATTGACGATACTTGAAAGTATCAAAATAGATATTAAATAATTCAGGAATACATTTCGTATTACTGCATTGATATTTGATTTGATGCATAATGACTTTTCCGAAATATAATTGACATTTTTATATATCCTATAAGTAAAATATTTGAAGATATTTAAGATAGTAATTGGACTGTTTATGAGCTGTTTATAGCTTTTGAACCATTAATGTAATCGGTGAACTTAAATTATGAAAAGTTTTACCAGTACTTATTTGGTCATACCTACAGATGTTTCTTTTTGTTTGGAACAATAATAGCCGTAAATATAATAAACGATATGTACCTGGTTTACCAGAAGCGTGATGCGGCTGCTTGGCATCGAGGTCATCAATCTCGTCCATGTCCATCTCCTGGTTAGTGAGGAACTCGAAGTTGGCAAAAACAGCGGCGGTTTCCTGTACTGAGAGGCCTTCCTCGTTGTACCCGCTGGCCGATACGCCACTCTTACGGGGCTCTTTGCCGCCTGTATAAATAATGTTCGTTTTATTAAGTTTTACATTTCGCCATATTTCGCGCATAGAGAAGCATTTCACTGTGTCTTTAAATATTTTTAAATGTCGGATTATGACTGTAGGACAAAATTAAGAAGATACAAATTACATTTAAAGGTCAATTGAAAAATTCACAAATATAATAATTGCTAAATCATTTGTAACTATTACATACTATAGTCATATTTGCGAGTCATATGGTTCATGGAGTAATCACATCTGTCGTGTTGCTGCTTGTCATAGTTTCTGTAGTTGGGATTCTCCACCTCCTCATTGCTGAGCCCCAGAAGAGCTCGCACTCGGTTTGAGCGCACATCTAGTATAGTGTCTGTGTAGCCTATTTCCTGTGAACGAACAGATTGATTAAATCAGCATTTTAACTAGTCAGGAGTGTGCCACACAAACATATCAGGTATTCACATGTCCCAAATGGTATGGTTGACGTTTAACTATAATATTTAACGCACGCAGCACGCACCTCGGAATACTGTGCTACTCTCTGGCAAACATTCATGCTTTTGGTTTAAAGAATTTATTTCCCAAAAAGAACATTACATAGTTCACTTAGAATGAGAAACTTAAAATTATAATATAATGTGAGTTTAATCTACCATTACATTCATGCTTTCAGACAAGACTTCACACATATTGGGCTATATTGAATAGCCATACAAACACCACACACAGCTTATGTAGCATTAGGTTTAGTTTCTTACGAAATTGAGCAGTTTGGAGAAATAATGAATAAGCTTTCCTAATTTTCTCCAATCTCCAAAGTCTATTATTTCAGATAAAAAAAAATGATACCTAAAATTCGCCTAGGTGGTCGATCTGTACATAGTTGGGCTAGTGACTAGAGGTTCTGGATTCAATTCCGAGGTCGAGAATAATGATTATTTATATTTATTATGAATAGAAATTATAACCTGTAGCCCGAGATTGGTAGTAAGCCTGAAAGATAAAAATTGCTTCTCCACATGTACTGGCTAAGTTTAATGTTTTAATTGTCTCAGCACTTAGATCTCTACCTACCTCTTTGAAGGCAATGGGTGATAAATTCAATGCCAATGGACATTTGCAACAGCAGGGTCAATGCTGACCTGGTGACCAAGCCAACCCTGAGATGTGTGACGACAATGAGTTGTTAAGTCTCAATGCCTATAATTTTACCAACTCCTTGACCTTTCTAACTGAAACACTGCTCCACAGTAGAAATGGGTGGAATTAAGGTGTAGTACTTTCCGGACAAACTCAGCATGAAATTGCTCTTTATTATTGTAATTATGATTTACCTGCAGGTACTGTTTAATGAGCTGACGGCCCTGCTTCCACTGCGCCCGCTCTGCAGGCTCGGCATCCGTCGACGAGTCTTCTGGTGGGGGGCGCACATCACCCTGTTGAAGCTCCACTCCATACTTTAGCTTGTGAAATTTTGCTCTCTCTTGTTTCAGTGCATATTCAAGCATCTTGATCCGCCTGACAAGGTCATTCTTTAGATTCTCTTGGCCCTTCCTCTCACCTTGGAGGAAGGCGATCCGCGCCTATTTAGAAGAGAAAACAATTATAAACATACCAAAACATTTGAGTACAATATGTTTTATTAAGATCACAGTAGTATTCCGTTATTTCCTGAATTTGAAAATTTTTGGATGTTTGTGATTCTGATGATGAGTCTAAGATGAAACAGAATTTAGATTTTATTACTTTAAGGAAAACTTACGGCTAGACATTTATACAGTTTAACAAGTGTGTACAATATTATTTTCTGGATTACCATATAGGATATGTTTTACCCATGGAAAGCCAGAGATTCACAGAAAAAAAACTGTGAGATGGAAGCTAGTAATATATATATTTTTATTTCCCAGCTGTACATCAAATGAAATATATTTATTAAAATTGATATATTTCATTGCCTTGTTCTATGCAACAGAGTCAGATTATTCAAACTTATGCCTTGAGTTTTGACCTTTTAAGCTAGTTTATTTAAATACAGATCACAAAGAAGAGTACACAGAATACAACACATTTTACACCTTAGTCTATTAAATTATGCAAATAAGCTTAACCATACTTATAATATCCCTAAATCAGTATACTTAAAGGTTGTATTACTTATTTATGAGAATACAATAAATACAATAAACAATGCAAGTAAATGCAAACATATTACTGCATATACCAACCCAAACAACAATTATGCGATTTGTCAATAGCCAATGAAATTAAGAGATGCTTATTGCTTAGGTGACTCCTAATACAGTAATGTCAAATTATCAGTTGTCCATACAAATTTATCAATATGAAATGTCTGAATGGTCCCAAGTATTAGTTAGTGATGAATACACGCATTAATAACTCTAATCTCAGGGTGCACACCACCCTTTTTAAAACACATGTATTAATATTTCCTTCAATACATAATAATATATTTCTCCAAAGATTTAGAAAATCAAGATAATGGATGTATTCTTATCACATTGTAGTAGATAAACAAATAATGTGACTTAAAGTGTAATCTAATTTGGATTAGCAAGGGACTGCCTAAAAACTGAAAATAATCATTTTTATTTGTTTAATACTGGATAAATATATAAAACTAACTGCATTGTATTTTGTATGAAATAGGATTAAGCATGTTTCATTATAAAAAAACATATTTTTTTTATATTCATGGAGCAACAATATTCAATTACAACAATACAAGAGTTTTACTGCAAGGGTTTTTATATTGATAGTATTTTGTAGTATAGGCCCTACTACCTAAGTGCATGCTTCAAACTCAGATATACAGAGACAAAAAAATGTATTGTTTGCAATTTAATAAACTATTATTACAATTCATAAAAAATGTATTAACATATTACAAGGCAAGATCAAGGGGTTAACAAGAAAAAATATAAGCTGCATTTAATGGCCTTTCTGACTTCTTCTGTACACAAAATCTAGACAGATCTTTCCCTTCAAGGTTTGTGACTGAACAGAGAAAGAAGATAGGATAACATATTCATACTAAGTATTATAATCAGTGAGCTTAACCTTAAACCACTCTTACAAACTTGATGAGACTAATTTGAATGCTAATTTACTCCAAATAATTATTTACCAAAGACATGCAAGCAAACTACCTACTTATTAAAAAAAACAGAGCCTCTTTATGAATAATATATAAAATATCATGGTGAATGATAGAATAATAATTTATTCTAAACTTATAAATTTCAAAACAAAATAATTGTGCTAGTTGAACAATAAGGATAACAAGGATACTTAGGTATCTAGAACAACTATACAAAAAGACACTGAGCAAACTAGAAATACATAAATCATTGTGTTCTATCAACAAAGACAACATGCCAAAAATTACAAGATAACACTTAGGGGTACAATAAAAAAAAACAAAAAATGTATCACCTCAAACTCGGCTCTGTCCACTTCCCATTGTGATCTCTCCAGCTCGAATCTCGCCCATTCATGTTGGATAAAATGCAAAATGCCCGGTATTGAATACTGGACACTTTGGCTAGGTTCGTCATTTTGTTTGTTATTTACACTGACTCCGATTTGAGATCCCACTTGCCCTCCGTTGTGATGAGATACGGAGCTATCATCCATGGCTGTGGGGATTTTCATGACATGGCCACCATTACCGAACTTTACTTGTCACACACCTATCATAAAGAACTACGAAGATGAACTATACGAAATGAAATACTAACACATTATTTTAACTATATTTCAACTAACGTTCACGTATGTGACACCACCAAAATTATTTTTTATCGACGAAATCATGAATGACAAAATTTATTGCATGACGGAAAGAAAAGTCGCAACGACGTCCGTCCGCTACATTGCTTTTCTTTTTTTTCTGGTGTTGCCATGTGGGAGCAAGGCCAAGCTCAACGCAGGCTATACCATACTGATACTGCCATCGAAATATTAAAGTACTATGGTGGACATCAACATCAGGAACGATCATTCAATATTTACATACAGGCGTTTCGTTAACAAAGTGTTTGTCAAATTGTGAATCAGATCATGTGTACCCTTCACATGGACGGACTTCGTAATGAACACCATAAAGCCTACATCAAAATTTAAATATCATTAATAAAATCATAATTTCATTGCCATATAAAATTGCTTACAACGCCCCCTGTTTAGATTTTCAGAGATTCCGAACTATAGGAATTATTTTATTTTATGCCATATGTAACAAAACACTGTTGATTTTTTAATGCAGTCCTCTACCATTCAATTCTGTTATTTCATTGTAATACAAAATAGAAGCTATATGTTCGTTGGATGACTCAATGGGTTTAAACATTGTGTCCGTGACGGAAGCGTACACAAGATATGATCCATAATTGTATGTGATACCAAATACCAACTAATATGTGCCTATTAATTTAAGACATTTTTTTTACTGTGTACGCTGGACTGTCGATCAAGCTAGCGTACTTTTAGTGTAACCCTACTTAAAAACGGCATATATTTGTAACGAAATTTACACACCACTATAGTTGCCAAGTATTGCCCTCGCTGTGCAAAATTCCGCAATGATTGCTCTTATATATGTATATGGAGTGTAGAAGTAAGGGAGGACCATCGAGTGTACTAAAAGTGTCCATTGAAAGGGAACAAATTAAGGTGGCGCTACTGTAGCAAGTGGAAGAATTTTAAATAGAGCGCCACAAAATATTAAAGTAGGATACTAAATTAATAAAAAAGGAAAGAAACATTTCCGTTTTGTTACAACGCATTTTTTTTAATTATTATAATATATAGACAAACGTGAGTATGGAATAAAATTATACAGTGTTTTTAAGTACCCCAATTAATATTGTTTGTTATTAAATTGCTGTTTACAAGGGGACACTTTTTCGACTAATCCCCCATACAAGATGGTCCTCCTTTACTTCTACACTCCATACTATCCATCTATCTATTATTCCCTATCTATGGCCAAGTGGTGTACCGAATGGGCTGGTTTAATATTCGAGAAATTTTGGAAAGGTTGGGGCGAATGAGAGAGAAGGTGGTAACGGGAGAGAAATTCTCCGTTCCACTTCAGAAACGAAGGAGCGAGGTATGAGACTCCTCCATTTAAAAGGAGAGATCTTCCGCCAGGCTAGGTGATCATGACTGGGGACCGCGGTCCAACTGTTGTTGTTGGATGCTTGTATATATGTCAAATCCAGAGAAAATCGCGATAGATCTCGTTGATAGATGTCGCCGTATCACTGTGGTGCGGGCGGTGAAGGATTGTAGGCGTGTACATAGTCGCACATAATGTAGATGTCGCCTCATAGAACTGAGTAGGTCCGACTAACATTGCCCATATCCAGACCAATAATAAGTAAATCTCCGCATAATTCTATAAGCAAGGGACGATATGACAAATGAATAAAGGGTTGCCATTTGAGCTGACAATTACCAAATGATTGATAAACCGATTTTTTGCTATCGTATACTATATAAACTTATAAAAAATAATTGGAACTTGGGCTTCAGGCGGGGATGGTTGATATCTGTCCAAAAAGCTTTAAAATTTAAATATTGTCAATGTTGGTAGATTTAGTAGATTTTTTAGTGTATGTTAGTATTTATCTACTTGTAGCTTCAGTAACTTTAAATTTGACCTTCATAAGTGCCCTTCGAGGGCCTAAACTGAATAAATGGTTTTGAATTTTGAAAAGTTTATTGACTAAATTAGCATCTAAAGAGTGGTATGATTACAAAGAGTATGTAATATAAATTATTGTGGTTTTCATTTATGGTTTATTCAAGAAGAAATAAAACTATTATAGCAATTACCGATTTCATTTAGTGAAAAAATTACCGATTCCTACCACTTTTAGCTGGCAAGTCTACAGATGCTCGCAACACGGCAAGATATGAATGAGCCAACGTTGCCGTTTCGTATGGCATTCAGGTTCTTTTAAGACGAATTCTGCCGTCTAAAATATGGCAATCTGGCAATCATAGCATAAGGAAGTAAAGGGTATATGAAATGAAATGAAATATTTATTCAAATAGGCCTTCACAGGCACTTATGAATGGTCAGACTCTAACACCGGTTCGGAAGGTTGCTTTTACTGAGAAGGCATATTCCACTGGCTACTATATTTACGGAATACACCTTTAATAATATTTACCTCAAACGAAATTAAATAAATTATAGATAGAATCTATAGTTTCAGTGGAACTTTTCATGAACAGAAGGTTTGTTATTGGTTTGACTTGTGTTTCATGTGAATATTTTTCTTTTTCGGGTTATATTGAAAATAAACGGCTAGATTTGATCTAATAAATGACCAGTGGCAACACTGGAATTAGCCTACCTCCCGCGCTGCCGCCATTTTGTTCTCAAGCAAGCGAGAAAGAATCTGTTGATACGTTTCGCTGATAACAATTATAAAATCATCTAATCTAGTTATTTAAGGTAAGTCATTCTAATACTAGTTTTATGCTTCGAAGCGTTGATAGAGTACATATGTATATATATTAAAATTACATATTTCTGTTACGGCGTGCAGTTTTGCCGGTGGCCTGCTGAGCGTGTCTTCATGGCGTGGTATTTTTATGACGTACAAATGCCATCATTTTAAAAAAATATTTTTATTATTGCAGATTACAGACATGTCACGTTACGGTGACTGCAAAGTATATGTTGGAGATTTAGGTAATAATGCTAGCAAACCTGAACTCGAAGATGCTTTCTCATATTACGGTCCTCTAAGGAACGTTTGGGTGGCTAGAAATCCACCCGGCTTCGCTTTCGTGGAATTTGAAGATCCCCGTGATGCTGAGGATGCTGTGAGTATATTATTTGTTTATTATGACAATTGACTTCGAAATTATGATCATCTGGGTTTAAGTTATTATATTATTTATTGTGTTGACAGATTCGAGGATTGGACGGTCGTACAATATGTGGAAGACGGGCTCGTGTTGAGATGTCTAATGGGAGTCGGGGCTTTGGAGGACGGGGTCCACCTCCGCGCTCTCGGCTGCCGCCAAGGCCATATGATGACCGCTGCTATGACTGTGGAGACAGAGGGCATTACGCCAGAGATTGCACACGGCGACGCCGCCGCAGGTAACGGGTTTATTTATTTCTCTAACAATGGCCGTCTGTATGTGATGGAAGTTATCCATGGCTTGGAATCTTTACATGATGAAATGGTAAATTACAAGTACTCAACAGTTGTATTAATTACCAGAGCAGAAATTTGTAAAACAATAACAAGTTGAAGTTCCACAGTAATAATTACTGGAGTGAAAGACAAAGATTCCACCCCATTTTTGGATTCACATATACCAATGATAACTATGTTATAGGTTATCATTGGCCTGTGCGCCGAGATCAAACTCGTCAGTGTCTGCACTTCTTATTGTCTACGCTACGTAGCTTTCACTCCGCGGCGTGAACTCCGATAAAGTCAGCCGCATCGGTAACTTCGCTCTGCGAACTACGTAGCTACACTCTACGTGCACGCTTCACTTGTCGAGAACTTCATTGAGAGTTATGTTCGTACTGCGCATCGTGACGCACATCTGTTGTAATCACTGCGTGCACTCAGTGAGTTACACAATTATTATCCCATATTTGTGTTCAAAGAGGGCCTGTGCTATGTTTTGCAAATTAAAATATGCATTATTTAGTAAGAAAGGTAGAGTATTTATTATTTATTGTAGACAAGTTTTTTCAGTGTGTTATAAAAAGGCTCTCAAATTATGAAAAAAGAAACCCACTGCAATATTGTCTTATTATTATTATGTGCACAAAAGTTATACTGTAGCCACAGATAATATTATTTTTCTAATTTGATGACTATTATCTGCTAATTACATATAAACTTGCACTAGCAAGATACGATGCATGATAAATGCTAATAAATATTAATATTTAAAATTAGGTTTAAAAAACAGAAGTGCAAGACAAACTGGTGGAGAAGGTTCCATGCAATAACTATAAAACCAAGTGTATTTTGTATGAACAAAGATTTATTCTCTAACCAAAATGTGAATATTAAAACATAACATAGGTACCTTTGTTGTATAAAAGTTTTAACATAATTTTATTTGGAAATATTAAGCAATTTGCTGTCAATCAGATTTTTTCTAGTTATTCCACTAGGAAACGAGATGCAGACTGTAATTTTTGTACATTTTTATATTTTGGAATGTGTAAAAAAGCCTGTTTATATGCACCCCATTTGCAGAGTTTTCAGATTTTTATCATTTATTCATTTCAGACTCAATTTCTAACATTTATCTATAAACCTATTTTTCCAGAACCCTTAAAAGATTGAGTTTAATAAAATACTATTATTTTTTTACTAAGCATATTGTGCCAGCTGTAGTGTACTTTTTAAGTCTTTCTAAAAACTGCTCTTAAACCATACTAAATGTTAGCAAAGAAAAACGCAATAAACCCTTTTTGGTAAAAGGACACAACTCATATACCATATCTGATTTGTTGTGGGTATACATAGTATTTTCATTAATTAGTAAATTATGTTTTGCAAAACAGATCTTTTATGTCATCTTCTATGATTATAAGCATTTTTAGTCAATGATAAATTATCGGTGAAACCTTCCACAATTAATCAAACTATCATGTTTCCTTGATGAAGCTAATTGGATAACTTATTATATGTTTTAGTGTAGTTTTGAAATCTAGCTGTTAGTTGGGAAAAAATAATAATTATATTGTATTCATATTTTATGTTAAATGTTTTCAGCCGCTCGAGATCTCGCAGGCGCACACGGTCCCGCTCAGCGCGCTCCGGCTCCCGCTCTCGCAGTCGCAGCCGTTCCCGCTCCAGGTCTAAGGGACGCTCCATGTCCCGCTCAAGGTCACGTTCTCCATCCAAAGATTCCAAGAAATCAAACTAGGCTACTGTTAAATTCAAACAGTATTGTGAAGGATAAATTCTGCTTATTCCGTTACTTTTTCACCATCGCATTGTAATACTTTGTGAACAAACACGAAGGTTCAGATAACATCGTGTCTCAAACGTTAATATCATTCCTATGTATATTGATTTTATTAAAGGTTACGACTTGTATTGATTTTTTTCAATAAACTGACATTTCTAAAACATTGTATGCTTTTGCTTTTTTTATTTCGCCTTCTACAACATACTTATTGTTACATAGAAAGAAACCAATGGATAAGAATCTTTTCTTATTTATGAAGTTTTTCATTGAATATCTTTACCAATTTTAACAATTATCATTAGAACTGATTATTTATGCACTATCAAAATGGCAAAATATGTCCGTACCTATGTAATTTCTAACAAGCAAATCAAATTAAGTGACAAATTAATATTAAAATGACAATTCTTGAGACAATACGAGTATTTGTGGTTTCCTCATCCTGCAATGCCTACGACGACCATCTACCGCGATCGTCAGCGTGCGAGAAGCTACGCTTGCTACACGTTCATGCTCGGGGCACAGTATACTGCTCCCGCCAAACAATAAACGTATGCGTGAGCAAGATATCGCTACAGTTTAAACCATAGATGTCTTGGTAAGAACTATGACTGCGAGCGCCGTAACGCGCCTTAGGTGAAAACGAACACAGGTGGAAAAAATTTCGTCATTGACTTGGTCATACCAACAAGAAAGTGTTGGTTACAGAAGCGTATGAAACTGTGTTCCAACAACATCAAGCAGGACGAACTAGGAACTCCCGAAGCCTGACGCCCTATGGACTGATTTATGTTTAAATTGGATAAAATTGCCCCTGCTTGCCTACACATCACAACTTAGGAGGCGTTCCCAGCTCTATACACATCCCCGGATCTGCGATTTTTTCGATCCGTGGCAGAAACTTGTTAGTGACGCCACCTGTCTCAAGCTTTTGAACTAAATTGTAAAAAAATCTAACAAGAATACAATGAATAGCATTTTTTGTGATCGGGATAATAATTTTGCACCCTATATTAGCTAGTTAAAAACATTCGCTAACGCCTATAGTCTTCGAATATTTTTGAGCTAGATCGGCTCCATTTTCTTTTGCAAATCCTCAGTCGACATATTTAAAAAGGCATGGCTACTAAGGATGTCATTAATCAGGAATGAATTATAGAAAAACAAGCGTTGTATAGGCTAGCTATAAGCTAGGCGCTTTGAGAAGCAATTTTTTGTTCCCCACATTATTTATTATGATTTTGGCGCTTCCTGAAACTACCGCCCGGGGCGGTTGCCCTGCAGGGCTGTAGCTAGGGTCGAATTTGAGGTAGGGCAGCATTAGTTACAGGTAGGGCGGAAGTAAAAAAATTATCATAATTGATCTGCCGTCGAAACACGGGCTCCTAAATCAATCACCATGTATATCACCATCATGTGAATAGTTATTCGTAGACAAATAATTACTGTGACAGTGCATGAGCATGGATCTAAGAACTATTAAATCCTCAATGATGAAGAACAAGTGAATAAGATGGTTGAACTTCCAGATTTGGATGTAGAGATCCACGTCTGAGTGAGAGTGAGGTAATAATTAATTATTGGGTGGGGTGATACGAGTAAATAGAAACGACCAAAAATATCATTAAGATCACATTGTTTTTGCGTACTTATTATAATAATTAACTAACATAATAATAAAAAACATTTAAAACAGCTGAATTCTACGATTCGCCATGTTATTAAAAATGCGAAGAACTTCGTTCAGATCAACTGATTTTGTTCTTTTTTTTTCAAAGGCCAGAAATACCATACCAGCCATTCTCTCGTGACCCATTGACAGCCTTTGAGGCCTATTGATTGCAGTTAAAGTTGAAAACGTAGATTCACACACTGCAGTGCTACATCCTATGGTCGCCACAGACGCAAAAAGTTCATATGTATCTTTGAACGCCTCTCGTTGCCTGTACAAAACTTGCAATGTATTTTCCATTATATCCTCGTTACGACTCAAGTAAGCTTTAACCACACTAGCCTCTTCTCTTGATGGAACTTTCAGACCTGAAAAATTAGTTAAAATTGTAAATTGAACATGACAATTTTTTTGAATTATTTTTTTTTTTTAAACTTACCCAAATTTTTCAGTGGAACCATTTTATCTACATCCAACTCACCAAGACTTGCAATCGAATTAATTAAATCATCGTTGTCCGAAAACCTTCTTTGTAATTCAGCAATTAAAATGTCCAACGTTTCGAAATACTCAGACTTAAATGGCTCGTCGTTCTCATCTATATTTTGTCTGGCGGAGGAACAGGGGGTGTACGTCAAATAGTCATCCATCCGATTTGGTTTTTTTACTTGCCTCTTCGAGGTCTGTGTCCTATTTTCAGATTCGCCGCAGTCATTGCTTGTTAAAGACTTAGCTTCTTCCAGAATTTGATTATACATTTGATTTGATCTTAATTTAATAATTTCATCTTTGACACACTTTATGATTGTTATGGCATCTTTTAATCCTGCGGTTCGGGCTTGCAAAGCTGCGTCTGCAGGTTGTAGCGTGGATAAGATTTTTTTGGCCACAACCATGGCTATTCGGAATTCCAGATCAAGCATGACTTTTTTAATACCTATACTCTTGGCGACGTCATCACCGTTGAATCTGCCATTTTTAATTTCTTTCAAAGTCTGCAAAATCGATGAATAATTATCGTATACAACTTTTGTAACTGCTAAATGTCCAGACCAGCGTTGTTCGAGGAGTCGGCCAATCCTTTTTCCATCATATAAGGCAGCTATTTTGCCATGATGAAAGAATTCATGTAACATGATGCATTGGTCAAAAAATAAACGAATAAAAGTCATTTCTGAGATAGTCCTGATGACTATTAAGTGCAAGCGATGGTTATAGCAGTGGACGTAAGGAATTTTTCGGCCCAATTTATTTTCTATTCTAGTCGCAACTCCTGAAACTTTCCCACTCATTACACTTGCGCCATCATAGCATTGGCTAAGCATACAAGAGGGGTCAATGTTATTTTCCGTGAGAGTATTTAACGTTAATTCCGTGAAAGTGGCTGCATCAAGATTTTCAGTAGTCTTAACCATCAGCAACGACTCATTGACGACACCATCCTTGACGTAGCGTATTGCTAATGCAATATTTTCGCGGTTATTTTTATCTCTCGTCCCATCTTCCATTAGAGTAAACCATTTCACGTCAGATTCATTAATATCTTTGACAATGGAACTTCGTACCGCTTGAACCATTGCTTGAATTATTTGATTTTGAATTTCGGGTGAACGATATGTTGCGTTTTGTGGTATATGAGTGAGAACCTCGTTCAAATTTGGATCTTTCATACATGTGTATTCAAATAAATTCTGAAATAATCCTTGTTCTTTTTCTTCTTCCAAAATATAATTTCCACGCAAAGCTAATTCGTTGACAATTAGAAATTGTATTACTTCCATGACAGACTTTACATAATACCTATATTTTTCTAATACTTTTTGATTTATTAACGTTTCAACACTGCTAGATGCAGATATTCTTTGTAATTTCTCCTGCCACATCGACATAGCTTGAATATGAGAAATTGATTTTTCATGTTTTGGAAAACCAGTTTTAGAATCAGTGGCATTTTTCCAGTTTCTAAATCCTGTGGAAGTGTACGAAGTCTGTTTGCTTCCATGAGGTAAAAATTGCTGGCATGGATAGCAAAAAGCAGCATCTTTCTCGACAGAATACTGCAACCATTTATAACGCTTGAACCAATCGGAAACAAAGGCCCTGTTGTGTTGTTTTGGATATGTGTCTAAAACAACTTGTTCTATTGGTTCTCCGATTTGCGCAATATCAGACGGAATACCATAGCTAACGTTACCTGTTGCTACGGAACTAGGAGTAGCGATTGTATTTGGTGCTTCCACCTGTTTTGAACAGTTAGGTTTTTCGTGGTCAATTTGCTCCTCAAGTCTTCGTTTTTTTCCAAAGAAAGCCCGTATATCCATCGCGAAATAAATGAATCTTCAATTTATAGCAATACAAATAACAATTGTATCGATTTTTGTCTAAAGCACTCTTCACCGTACACTTCACTTAACCAAACTACAAACAATCATAATCAATCTTTAGGTCAGGTTTAAAAGGGGATTCCCCGTACCATAGATTGCAATATAGCCCATATTGCAGTCTATGGTACGGGGATTCCCTCTGCATCACACAGATATTGGCGCCCAGTACACGCTCAATCTGGATCACGATCCAGATCTTGCCTTCTCGCTCTTAGATAAGACGGTGTCCCTTTCAGACTCCTACGTGAAAGGGACATAATTCAGTTGAATCTTCAACTGTTGACAATTGTAAACAATTGGAAAGGTGGCTAAAATGTCATGGGCGTCCGCAAAAAGGGAAAAAAAATTAGCTGATTGAGAGGTTAGTCATCGAAAGTTTAATCTAAAAACTTATAAAAAAAAATAACTTTTTCACTTTTATTCTAATTAATAATGTCAATTCATTTATTCTTCTGTAATTGAAAATATATTTTAGTTAACTTAAGTATTACTATGGAAGTAATTAATAAATTAAGTCATTAATATTTTGAGGCTACAAATGACATTAATAATTAGACAAATGTAAATATATTTAGTAGCTTTTATCATAAATAAAACGTTTAATACGAGATAATATAATTATAAAAAAATTATGCAATTATGAATAATCGAGTAAAAATATTTCTATAGATTTACTTATATAAAAAATATATAGAATCACTTATATAGAAATATATAGAGTTTTATATAAGATGAAAATTGTTAAATCAGTATGTATTAGTTTTGAATGATTTGTATTGTGTATCACTATAACATAGGTACTGACAAAATTATTCAATAAAATATAAACAATATCCATTTGAGGTTGTTTTTGTTTTGACGTTTTGTTTTTATTCAGCAAAATGTCATCATGACATTTGTCATTGGTGCGTTCCGTTTCATCGGCTTTAGTTTGAACCAATACAAGAGTCTTACCATCACATTATAAATTTTGTTGCAAACTTAGATACCTATCGCTACATTTTTTTTCTCAAACTATGAACAAACAATTTAATTATAATAATTTATCTTAGTTTTAGATATTTTTAAGGTAGGGCATTGTGGTTTCAAGGTAGGGCATTGCCCCACAATGCCCCCCCCTAGCTACGGCCATGTTGCCCTGGTTTCCTGTACCCAACTCATGTATGGAGATTTTTTATTAGGTACTCGTTATCTTTTGAATTGATGTGAACAAAGAGGTCTTTGCTATGCCCTGGTCTAGTTTTGAGATAAAATTTTGAAACCAAGAAAGACATCTGTAGGAATTCCAATACCAGATGGATACCTACTCAAGACCAAAGGACTCAATTTTACCAATATGAAATCATCACATAGGCTGGTAAGTACCAGGTGAAAATCTATAAAAACTATTTTCATAAAGATGAAACTTTTTGATGTTTTTGTCACTGTGTGACCTACCCGCACTCCAGACTCAACTCTCCTATACTATTTTATAGTTTGACGGACCTAAACCCGCATTTGTCAGTGTAAAAACGGACTACCAAAGTCAAGGAGAAGTATGTCTCAAGTGCAGGTATAGGTCACACAGTGCTATAAAATAGTATCAATTTAAGTAGTTAACTAATTATTGCGCGGCGTGAAGTTAGCGCCGTTAGTTAGTAATTCATTATTAATTAGTTAGCGCTAGAATGAACTACTTAAGTCACCCGTATCGTGATTACTATAACCATTGTCGCTAGCGACTATCAATTACCGCAAAAACGTGGTATGGGTAGGAAATGATCGTCTATACCTATTATTTTTAAATAATAAAAACAGCGTTCATTGATATTTGTTTATTAACACTTATTAAAACATTCTACTTTTACAATGTCTTATAAAATGGCGACTGCTCGTATATTTACGTTTAATGATTTGGCTCCTGTTGACTTATAACCATGGCCTTCGGCAACCTTAACAAACAAATAACTGAGTAAGATTACAGCTTAAATCATTGAAACCTTGAGATCATTCATCTGATAGCCAAATTGTAATTTTTAAAGAATATTAATTTACAAAAAATGTATACAAGTATTGACATGAATACAAAAATAACTTGACTTCAATAATCTCACTTATATAATCTTTAAAACTATATTTATATATATTATTATATATTACTTAAGTATTTTATTTTAACCTTAAACAATATTTTTCTTTCTGTGAGAAAAAAATCTGTAACGGATTGCCAGTAATGCCAGTATCAATTAGTACCCCTACGGTTTACTTTATTACAATAGTACATACACATACGGTCTACGCATCTCGCCGTAAAATACCTTATTTCGCAGCAACAAACTATATTGATAATTAAAGTTTAAATTGACAAAATACCTACTTCTGCATGTATAGAAATATACTGTTTTTCACATAAATTTCCTGTTTATTTTACCAACTTTTTTGGGTTGGATAATAAAACTATTATGAATAAATTCGGTGGATATTATCATAAGACAAGTTACAATAAAAATCGTACAGTTTTAACGTCATACAATTGTTGAATCATCTAAATTCATATTAGTTTTCTTTCATACTATTGACAGGTACAAATAGAAGGAAAATCGTCTCCAAAAGGAAATAATGGAACGAAAAATATAGTTAACAATGTTATATTTAAATAACCTCATATAAATCATAATTGAAGTAATGAGAACTTTGAATAGGTAGCATATTGCCTAGTGTTGTGCGTTTTACATGGAAATATACAAATAATTAATATATTTTTGTGATAATTTTCACTTTGAACTGTTCTGTTAAACTCATTAACAAACATAATGATTGATGATGCCATTCTAACACCACTAACCATTCTGCACATTGGCAGCACACTGACGAATGTTGGAAGTACATTAAAGACAGGAATAAATTAATAAGCTAGTGTTTTAGTAGATGAGAATACAACCATAAATGTTTAGGTACTATTCACCGATACCGACACAAATTTCTGGTTAGTTCCGCAAATCTCTTTCGCCAACATTATATACCATGTATATACCGTTTACCATTTACGAAATAAATTACTTTCTGCCAAGCAATATATGACATAGAAAAACTTTATCTCCCTTCCGATTACAGATCAATTGGTTAGTCCTACTTAACCCTAGTATCTTTCTTTATTGTTACGACCATACATACACTATCACTTCTCTACACGACATTACATATCAAATTACCAGTGAACTCATGAACTGACGAGACTCACACAAATTAACAAGTTTACATATAAAACAAACAGTACTTCAACGTACCAAAACATTCGAGACAAGATTTCAATTCAAGACTGTGGCAAGATGTAGACTCAATATTTGTACTAAAGAATAACGTCATACAAATGGATTAAATGCTTGATATTATTGTTTAGTAAAAGTACAGAATTTACACACAATCTGAAAATATACTTAATATAATTCATGCAAAATAATTCGTCCAAAATATTCACTCACAATTCGAAACCTCTTCATCTTCAAATATTATTCCCAGAAACAATATAAACACCATTTGATAAATACTATCTATTGAATAGGTATAATAATTTATAAACAAATATCGAAACTAGACGAAATAGACGTAAAATGTTTATAATTTTTAATTACTATCACATATAATACAATTACATATCTCTATGAGAATGTATTAAGTCTACAACCACATTCAAAAGCATCTCGGTTAAGCTGTAATTAATTTAATAGCGTGGAGTAATCAGCCAGGAAATAAATATCCAAACCTGCAGCCTTCATACGGTTCAAATAATAATTGACTCTAAAACTTGACATTCATATGTTGGGTATGTAGGCCTCAATTTATATTAAACAACTTTGACTTTGAATGTAGACTTAATATTATAGATATATGAAAGTGGAGCTTATGAAACAATATGACTATAATGACAATAAAGACACACTTCAACAGGTGTTACAGGTGTTCACCTTGTTAATCACTACCAATCCAAAGGCCCTTTATCACTTTCTTCTTCGTAATCTTGGAAGATCAATTTCATTATTGTGCAAAACATTTATTCATTAAAACCAATCTCTCACTCATAGTCACATATCTGGCCGAAAATATATTTCAAGAACATTATTTGAAGCATAAAAAAAAACACTGGGCTATTTCATAATACCTGAATGAGAACTTATCACATTATTATCACAATATAAAAAGCATATCTAATCTATTCTTGTGTTGATTAATATTTCTGAAAAAAAGGTACCATTTTTGGGACCTGTATATAGATTTTGTACATCTTGGCTCATAGATAGATACTACAAAGCAATAAAATAATGTCATGCAACATATACATATGTTTTAGTTTTTTGCCCATAGATGCATCAATGCCGTACCACAGTCATTCAGAATACGCAATATTTTCATGCTACATTACAATTAATGTGAAAACCAGGACATTTTAAAATATATTATTTCGGTTTCATACCCTCACCATTTTGATAATAATACATACACATCCAACTGTAGCATTATTTCTTGCATAATCTACATTTGAAAATATCACACATTTACCGGGAATAACAATTTATGCTTTGCAATCTATGACTGTGTTGTTATGTAATATAAACATTTTGGTACCAAACATTTTCTGGATGTAACAATGCATACAGCATTCAGACCACCCCAACAACAGGAAGTATCTGCAAACAGCAATTACAGACAGTCTGTCTGTAATATTCTGCAAAAGGTTTATTCGTTTCAGTTAACATCCTGTTAACTTCACTTTACTTGCTTTGTATCCTGCTGTTGTTTCTTCTCAGGCTTTTTCACAAGGTGTTCATGTACAGGGTACTTAAGTGTAGTTTTTAGTTGTTCATTGTGCTCTTCCAGTGAATTGACAGCATAATGTAGTACAAGCTCATTTAAAGTTCTGAAAAAAAAATTGATTCAATTTAATATCCAAGTTGTGTAGTTACATATAATGGGTCTAACAGGAAGTCAAATAGATAGCTCTGAACAAATTTAATTATAGCAGATAACTGTTTCAAAAGGAGATAAGTCTGTAAAATCGATATGTAGCTGCACAATAATTATAAAATTAAATGTATTTAAAATAAATTCTGCCACATGGCCGAGTAGAGACAGATAGCAGTCACCAAGCTGACCCATAAAAGTAAACTGTAAAAACAGTAGCTATATGAGGAAACATTTTTAATTAAAAAAAATACTCACGATAAAGGTAGAATTAATACAAGGTATAAGGCACTAACAATCTACACATCTGTAAGTCAGCAATACATGTTAGCTAAACCTCAGTAAACCCGAGCGTAGGCATATTGACACAGTGAGTGCTACAATACGTGTTGGTCAAGTTCAAAAGTTTTGTGGAGGTATCAAGGATAATCAGTGGAGTGTAAGCGAGCGCTTTTGATTTTTACAGAAATACCGAAGCGAGAAAAGTCGCGCTGAACGATCCCGAGTTTCGGCTAGCACACCCTAAGAACCACACACTTATTGGCACTCCGTCAGGCTCCCCGGGGCAGCTAGACAATTGGGCTGTTTGTACTTTGGTACTCGGCGAGCTATGGCCAACCTGTATTGCCGATTTTAGATTTGGCATAACTTACCTATGAACATTATAAGGTTCAGCAAACCCATAACCTCTTTCAGTCTTATAGATAATGCAATGATAGATCAAATTGTTACAGGATATGGACAAAGCTAGTTGCCCTGTGGAATTAGGCCGTATTAGAAAAGTGCCTTGAGGTTTTCCAGTTAGCAACTTCTCTGCCATTTCCCTTGTACAATTAACTTTCCAACTTATCATTTCTCGATGAGCATATGTTTCTTCTAGTTTATCTATGTTGTCCTCCTCAAGAGCTTGCAAATACTCATCTGTTTTTCCCCGACCTTGTAACCATCTGAAATATACATTTATAAGTTAATTTTGCAATCTATTTGAGTATTATTTAGAACCCAGCTTCTCTTCTTGTCTATCAAGCACGATAATTTTTTTCCGGGTGGTACACTTATCCCTACTGGTAGGGATAAGTGCACGATTTAGTTGATTTATTTCTACCGGTAGGGATAGGTGCACTACCCATTACCGAGTGGTACACTTATCCCTACCGAAGTATACCTATTGGTAGGGAAAAAAATATCAATAATACTATTTTAGTAATTTTTTAACAAATACATATAGGTAAATAAGAAAAAAAAAAAATTTAAAGAATATACAAAGTATATTTGTCTCATGTGCATGTAAACGTACACTTATACCTACCATTAGTAATAACTCGGTAGGGATAAGTGTACCACTCGGTAATGGGTAGTGCACCTATCCCTACCGGTAGAAATAAATCTACTAAATCGTGCACTTATCCCTACCAGTAGGGATAGCTTGGTAGGGATAATTGTACCACCCGATTTTTTCTGGTGTAACATATAGAATACGAATCTTTGCGGAACACGGAAGCTAGTTTCTAATTATAGTATTGCAATCAATAAAGTACAATGTAAACAATTTAAGCTGCACTTAAATGAGATTTTAGTGGAAAAATAGTTCATTCTGAAACAGGCCTAAATATAATACACATAATTGAATATGTAACTTACGATTTGTAACGATCCTTTATCTTGAAGAGGTCAATAACTTCTGATTTTAATTTGGTTATTTCTCTTTCAAGTATTAAATTGGATGTGACTGTATTCCTTAAAATATCATTTAATTCCATTTTAGCTTGTCTCAAGCTATGTACCCTTGCTATTAACTGTCGATTATTTTCCAACACTAGGTTTTTCTCATGTGGCTGGGCTTCAGACTGCATTTTATCCTGGACTTTTAAATGTTCCTCACAAATTCTTACAGTTTCTTTGAAAGCATCTAATGCTTGCTTCTTTAGGTTAACTTCTTCCCTTAATGTGGTATATTTATAAAATCGAACATTATAATCCCTGGATTTTAATATATATTTTTTGTGGAGTTCTTTGTATTTAGTTTCAAGTATTTCATCACTGATGTTTTCACCTCCTTCGTCTTCTTGCAATTTGCACAATGGATAAATAAGCTTAATATCAAGGCTGCTGTTGCAATGTGCCAGTGAAAACTTAGTGTAGAACTGTACCAGCTCCACAACTGATTTGAAGTCGAAAGGTTCACAGAAACCATAGCGCCCCTCATGGTTGTATATTTTAATCAACTTGTTTGTACCACCTTTTCTTACGGTCAAGGTATATCCACTATCTTTGTTTGATGCATTACGGACCAGGAAAGTGCCATCGCGGGTGTCTCTGAGTTTTTCAGTAACCTCATCACTGAAACAGTGATAAGTATATTATTTATGTTATTAATCAGATAAAGATAGACGGTGGAGGCCTGCCAAAGGATGTATTGAAATGGGATATATTAATATAATATAACCAGTGTACTGTATGGATGTCAGATGGTCATTGTAACTTTTTAAAGTAGTTTCTTTCAATAAAATACCAAGATTTTTATTATCTCTGTCCCATTACTATTCAATCTCTTAAACACAATTTTAGAGCATTTTAGTCTTTTGGCTTTAATCCTACTATCGTCAATTAGCTCACATATAATAATATATGTATTATATTCTATACATATATAATTACTTACGAGCCTAAACCACTGGGGCAACAAACTTGAAATTTTCCACAAAGGTTACTTTTAAAACATAAATGAGTACTTAGTAGGATTTTTTGGAAATTTCATTCCATGGGGATAGAATAAGGGATAAACAGTTCTTTGGAAGTCTATCATTTTTAAACAAAGAAGCAAAAATTTCATTTTTTTATAATTTACCCCTAAATCAGAGGTTGTAAGTTTATATGGGAATTTCATCAATTTTGAAATTGGATATGTTTATCCTTTAAGGAGAAGAAAATCAAAGGTATTGCAATACATTCTGAAGTTAGATAATAAGCTCCCTAGGTTTGCTCTATAGGAACTACTCAATGGTCAATTTTAAAAAAGAAAATTTAGGTATTTTTGCTGAGTGGAAAATGACTCTCAATGACTACTAGAGTAGGCATGATTTATTACAGAAAATGTGAGACAGTAACTTTACAACAATTAACCACCAATACATTAGTCATTGTACCTATTCCCATGTAAAGAAAAGCAAAGTATGCAGGTTGAGTCCTGCTTATAATTAAGTACCTAATGCAATAATTACACTGGTTATGAAATAAATTAAATTGTTTAGGTCTTTAGTTCATATTTTAAAAAGGGGTCTGTTTACAGATTCACAGGAAACATATTTGCATTTAAATAACTATAAAAGAAGTAAGTCCTAAAACTCCTGTGTTCTATATGTATATATATATGTTAACTGTTTCATGATACAATCTAACCATTAAAGAAACACTATGCATGTAGAGACATGCATGACATGATCCACTTACCGTGTGATATCGCCCCAATACCATTCAGCATTCTCCAAACTGTCATCAGAAGACTGCTGAGGGACTCCTATTTCAACCATTTTTTCATTATAAGTCCGAACTTTTTCGAATTAACAGTCTATTCACGGTGAGAGAGCGGCTAATGTGAACCAATAGGCTTATTAAGTTCCACACAAGTCACACTGTACAACTTTTTGCGGTAGAGCTTACAAAATCAGTGCGGCTAAATCGTTAACTTCCGCGTTCGAGGTTACGGTAAGCTATCTAGCTATTTCTAACACAAATCATTTCTTTCGGCAAATACTGTTATAAACCCATTTAAACTTATACATTATCAGTCAAGACATGAAAATATGATCGGCACATATTTAAAGAGGTTTAAAGGTATGTAGATCACAAAGGAAATGGGCAAAGTGTAGTTGCTATGGCAATAATGTGTCCTAATTTCAAAGGGCGATCACCTAGATTTATTAAAGTACGAGTTAAAACTTAATATCGGCATCGTATTATCTGTCGCATAACAACAACTAAATAAAAAAACTGGCTAAACCTAGAAAATCTTCAAACTTTATCACACTATCACCATCCGCCATGAATAAACTGAACAGAACTAAACTATCTACACTAGGGATGTGTATCTGAGATCGGATGAATTAGTCGAAAAAGGGTTCTCAAAAGGTTAAACACCATTGAAGATTAATCTTAGTGGATTGTTTCGAAACCTACTTTGGAATTATTATACTAAAGGTATTCCTTCTCAATTTTTAAAATTTATTTATTTATTACAACAGATCACACATCAAAACTACTTACGTAAAATACACATAATTTGATGTTATATTCGATTATTTCTAATGTTAGTCGGATCACATCTAGCAGTTGAGCACAGCATTCAATTTTAAATATTTGGGGTCTGAGAAGTTATTTTTCTCCATTTATGAGATTTAAAATGAATAACACAGTATTCAAAGTTATTGTCATGGAATGTTACATCGTAGATTTTGTGATTGATTTGTCTATTAATGCCATGTGTTTTTTTTAAGACGATGAAAGTTTCTATATTTATTTCAATAAATTCAAATGATTTTTCAATTGTATGATTATTATTGAACAAGAATTTATTATAATACTCTTAACAAAGGCACCTCAAAAAAAATCAATAGAACTGATTAATCGCATATATGTACAATATTTCAGAAACATTTATTGTGTGGCGTGCTATTCGTGTCAATTTCATGTTTTAATAAATAATGTGTTACGGGGTAATAATTATACGTCAATTAACAGTCCCCTTTAAATTAAAATATAGACATCCATTTGACAATCGATGACAATCAGTCATAAAATTTATAGTTGGTAAGAACAGAGCGACTAACTTATCCTATTCACGTTCATGTAAAGGTATAGTGTACTATAAAATAATATATATACATGTTGACGGCATCACTATTGTGAAGTCTTGGCCAGTTTTTAACTATATTAATTTCAATTTAACAGCAGTGGATGAAATTTATCTATTTTCTCAATAGTCATTTGTCTTAATAATACGAAAATGTACAAAATTGTGAATTTTAAAATTAAAAAATTCGTTCGCTTTCTCTTAGGTAAACAAAACCACTGAAGCAAATAGATATATAGAGTTAGCAAAATGTTACTTTATTGTAAACAGCTCTGTTATATTCTAAGGCTAATTTGAGATTAATTTTAATTTAATTAATTTCTATGATGAAAGAAAGTGAATTAATCAAGAAGTCATAGATTCTCACAGGTTAAGCTGTATATAGAACATGAATGCAAACCTATTAATGTTGTTACAAATATATAAACTAAATAGTCGTATTACAATTTTTTTTTTCTTGTTGACGGTGGTTTGAATAATCGCGGGTATGGCCCAAAAATGTTGGCAACTCCGACTGCCAACTGCCAGCTATTATCACTGACTGGTTAATGGCGAAAACATGGATTTTGGCTGTGTTGTTTAAAATAGACTTCACGTAACATACAAACAATTATATATTTCAATCTGAAATGTGTCTATGGCAATCATATTGTCATTCTGATATAATTACTCATAGAAAAAATAATCAACGAAATAATAATAAAATAGTTGTGTGATGTGGAAATCCAAGTGGCACATCTGTGAAAATGTTATTTTATTGTCTTTAAGCACATCTTCAAAATGTATTCAACGACTGTTGTATTATTATCCTCTATTTTTCTCGGCGCATCAGCTACCCATATCTCGGGCGAATTCTCCACGAATGAGTTCTTTAAATTCCTGGTAAAATTTGGATTTCAGAAAACAGATATCCACTATCAGAAGGAGACATATGGATATATATTCGGGAACATAACATCTAAGGATGACTTTATGTATCCCATTACATTTGCAGTTTTAGATAGGAAACATTTTTTACATTATTACAAAAGTCATGACATTATTGATAAGGAGTTAGCTTGCCAGGTTATGTTTCAAAATTTGAACAGTTCTGCCTATCACCCCAAATGTAATGCATATGGTCAAGATTTATTCAGAAGGATCCCTTGCCCTGGCAATGGGCTATGTATAGATGAAGATACTCCATGGAATGTGATAAAGAATAATCAGTTCACTTATGTTATTCAGAATTCTGGTCAACCAAGGTAAATACTTGTCATATAGATTGGTGTACTTGTTATATAGATGTATGTTTCATTAGTTCTTATACTACCTAAGGATAAAGTTTTGGATCTAATTTCCACTATAAACTGATCACATACCTACTATTTAGAAAATACCATATTGTGCATGATAATTAGTTTCCTGTCATTCATATCAATTGGAGTTTGTACTAAAATATTAATAGATACATACTTACTTACCTTAAACTTACATAAGTTTATCTGCCAACTGTAACAGCATTATGGATTTGCATTAATTGTATGTCTGTATTTTTATTAAATTATTAAAAAAAAATATTTTCATAATTTTCAGATTCTGGTATGTCTCAATGGTAGCTTGTTACTTAAATGAAGTAACATGTTCTTGGCACCATTACTCCGGAGTCTCAAAGGATAACAAGACATTAACCAACATACCCCAGACCGTGCAATATGACTTCTGGCTGGTCAATGGAAGCCCTAATATGTCACTTTATAACACTCTGATGTATCAATTTTCATTTGATAGACAAAATACACTGGAATTGTATCTTGTATTCTGGCTCTGCTATATCATACTGCTACCAGTTCAAATATATGCTGTCAGGTAAATATCAAACGATAAAATAATATTTTTTAAGTGTGTGAACAATACAGAGTTGTTAAGGACTAATATATGTGGGATGGAGTTTAAACAACAGTATACAGCCTCTATACAACTTCAGTTGTAGCAGTTCATAATAACTCACTTAGAATAGGAGATTTTCTGTGAAAAATCAATCTATTCCAATTTGAAAAAAGTAATCAACAATGCAGTAAATAAAAACCAACTGAAAGAAACTTGGATATGGTTCAATAGGTTTGATACAATTGTTTAGGCCTTGTATTGATCTAGTAATTGATTTAAACAACTTTTTTTGTAATAAGCCTGTAATACTTTGGCAATTTGAAATTTAACTACTGATACAATGTCGTAAATTGCACATCATTCTTATTTCTTAATACTCCATTTACTAGTTAAAGTATTGTTATTATGCCAGAGCAGAATATCTTCTCTACTGAACATCCAATTGAGAGATCAACCCATGGAGGAAAACCTCACACAGATATGTCTTTTGGAAACAACAATAAGTATAAACCCTCCTTGAAGGAACAAATTAACAGTTTTCTTACCCATTAATAAATTATTTGAAACAGGTTCATTGATATTTTTTATTATAAGATGCCTTTGTTACAGAACACAAAAACATCCAGTGACAAAATTATTCACATTCAGTCTTGTACTGGAGTTTGTTGCTCTCTGTTTCAATGTACTGCACACAGTCAAGTTTGCAGCTGATGGTGTTGGCTTTGCTGGCTTAGCAGCAGCTGGAGATATACTAGACATCATGAGTAGAGTGAGTATGTTGATTATTTACATGCAAGAGAAATTGATGGAGCATAGGCAATGTTCATAATGAACACAACATATAAAAAAATATATATATTGTAATGTTATTGTGAATCTATAACTTGTACATCAAGTGTTGCAAGTCATAATCAATAAAATTTGATAGAGATCTAGTGATATTAATCTGAAAGTTTGCAAATTGATTTGATTAATAAATCCTATTGTATCATAAATGCCAAAGTTTGTGAGAATGGATGTATTAATGTTTGTTAATCATTCACACAAAAACTACTAAACAGATTTTGATGAAACTTAGTACCCTAATAGTTTATAACCTGGATTCACATTGGATACTTTTTTTCCCCGAAAAAAATGATATCTTTCAGGAATGCAGGTGAAACCACTGAGGACAGTTAATAAAGAACAATACAAATTTCAATGATTTCTATTTTACAGACACTTTTCATGCTGCTGCTACTGCTGCTAGCTAAAGGCTGGGCAGTGACAAGGTTGGAGCTCACATACAAACCGCTTGTGTTTGGTGTCTGGCTTGCCTATGGGATTGTTCACATATTACTTTACGTATGGAACACTGTAAGTGATTTGTGATGGTGTTGTTATTATTGAACTCTTGGCTTAATAATATTATAGAGAATATTACATAATTACTGAAATATTAGGATCAAGTTAACCAAAATCATATTGATAGCAAGTCATCCTTTAAGCAACATAAATTGATGAATTGACTCAGACATGGCCCTGCGGAAATCTATTATAAGATTATACAATAAATATCTAGTAACATATTCCATTGGATACTAATAAACTGGTAACTAATCCAGCGGAATTAGTTACTAGATATTGGTTTTTTTTGTAATCAACATTATATGAATAACTTTATATTCCCATATCAAGATATGGGTACAGACAAACTGTGGTTGGCGACTCTGACTGCCAAACCGAAGGTCGCGGGTTCGATTCCCAGCCAGGAAAAATATTTATGTGCATGAACATGTCTGTTTGTTCTGTCTCTGGGTGTAAATATCTATAGTATGTATTTAGAAAAAAAAAGTAGTATATGTAGTATATCAGTTATCTGGTTTTTATAGTACAAGCTCTGCTTAGTTTGGGATCAGATTTTTATTGATTATTTAATAAATATAAATAAAAGATTATTATTATTATTTATTATGATTTTACATCAAACTAATCGTTAGTGGAGGAGTGTTGCCCAACATTTCTTGCTGGGAAAGTAAAATACCCGGAAATATTACATGTATATTCCCTATACAGATTAACCTGAAATAATGTGGAATAAAAATAATCATCTTTAGCTTTTTATAGCTTTTAATTCAGATAAGTGTTCTATTTATGATAGTATTCTGCGATTGAAGATTATAAAAAAAATGCTGATAACATCTTTAATATATCTATGTTCTTGACTTTATACTTTTTACCGCTACATAATCGGCATTTCATAATGTAGGGAGTTTCTAATAAATTTAACTTCTATTGGATTTTTATTGTTTTTCGTTAGTTTTGGTCTAGAAAGCATTTCTGCTGAAATCATTAATATATGAAACAGAACTGCTAAAGCATATAGTAATTCCTTCTCTTTCTTTACAGACTGAAGTGGATATCATTGAAGAGATAGACGAATACCAGACATGGCCTGGCTGGCTAATCTTGGCACTGCGAGTTGCTATAATGATGTGGTTCCTGTTAGAACTGCGCCACACAATGATTTACGAGCACAACATGCCCAAGTTGAATTTCTTGCTTCATTTCGGCGCTTCGAGTCTCGTTTGGTTTGTGTATCTGCCAATCATTGCATTGATTGCATTGCAGATTAGTCCGTTATGGAGGTTCAAGTTTATATTGGGTAAGTTCCATGGCAATTAATGTGCGTCGATTAATCTGTATCTGATTGCATGCTGAGAATATTCTTGGGCTTAAATTATAGAGTCACATAGGAAATATGGATGTGGACCCGTCGCGACGTCCAATTCAGTTTACTCGTCTAGGGGCCCGAGCCGCTTCTCAAACATTCCCCAAATAATAATTTCACATATGCCCCACTCACACAAGCAGTACTCATTATCGGAGGGGTTGCATGGTAACAGGGCAGTTCAAGTGTTAAATAAGATCATCACTACATATTATAAAACAAAGTCGCTTTCTCTGTCCCTATGTATGCTTAAATCTTTAAAACTATGCAATGGATTTTGATGTGGTTTTAATAGATAGAGTGATTGAAGAGGATGGTTTATATGTATTTGTATCGACATTGCACCTGAGCGAAGCCGGGGCGGGTCGCTAGTTATACATAATTGAAATAAAAATATGTATCAAGTAGGTCCTGTCATCACTACAAATAACATAATCCATAATTATAAATAAGTATGTACTCGCAATTTTCTAAAAGTACTTTACTTCATTATGATAAAATGTAAAAGCTTTTTTATAGTCATTACTATGCCGGTTATCTTGACTAATAAAGATAACTTGATAAATGGGTAAGCTTTTATGACATAAGTGCACTTTTCATAATGAGAACAAACCTTTTATTATTGTGCGAAGTAAATCTATAGAATCCTGCATATTGTTCAGTGTTTTTAACTGTGACATTGCCGGAGTTCACAGTGACACGATGGAACCTTTCCTCAAATTGGAATTGGACAATAAATGTCACATTTTTTAAAGACTAATGTATGTTTTCAGCTGTGACGTCATTTATGACTTAAACACGCATAAAGGGCCAAAATATAACTGGCACATTGATAAAATATGTTTTCGATTAACATTTTTACTATTTATGGTAGACATTATTAATTTTTTTTAATTTTCAGGTATAACTTACTCTGCCGACTGCCTGGCGTTCTGCGTGATGGCACATTTACTGTGGCCGACGCGCTCCGAACAGTACTTATTATTAGCGCCCTCTGATTACAGCACAGGTATGTTCAAACACTATATTATGTTTATATAGCTACGGCACAAATTACTCCATACAATCACATGTTCTGGATCGTGAGATATCTCTAGTGAATGCTATGTCCCTGCCTTATAGTTAATGCGGTGTTACTTAGTTTGGGATCCGATGACCGGTTGTGAAGATATTTATTAATTATTATGTTACTCCAAATGAACCATCCATCTTTTTTCTTAATTGACTATACTATTTTAGGTAGCATCCAGTGACTATTTACACTGTTCTCTACCGCATAAGCTACTCTATAATACCTTTAATTACAGTTAACTATATCTGTATGTAGGGTAGCTACATCTACAAAATTCTGTTCTTGAACAAAATGCCTATTAGAATTTTTTTTTAACTATTTAATGTATAATATTTATATTATCGTCACTATAATTATTTAAATTTCGGAGTACTTTTGTACGTATACCTGATATTTGACTAGCAAATACATTTTTACACATTATTCAATGTGGTATATTTTCAAAAAGGCCATAAGATTTTACTGTTTTTTAAATTCTAGCGGGAATAGAAGAGTTAGACGAATTCAACGAGTCGCCTCACGTGGTACACAGCGACACTGTCGCCCTCACTACTGCTGAGTGTATCAATGCGGACGACGAAGAAGTCATATTCACGCGAGGGTCGCATAAGACTGTTTTCTCATAGCAATGTAAGTAAATCACTTTCAGAAAAGTTTTGAGCACAAATGACCACTCTGATGAAATTATTTAAAATGAGGCTATGTAGTGGCGGAGTAAGTGATGTTAGGCTTGAACCATAAGTCAATAATTCTGCTCTTTTTGATATTATGGCTAATAATATGACGGCGATCGGTATCCTTGCACCGCCACTGTGAACCGAGATAATATTAAAATTTACATGTTTGTGCATGTTTATGTCAGGGTAATTATAAATCATTTAATATATTGTTCTGACTGTTATGAAATTTTGAAATGTATTTTATGCTCAAAACGTTCGGTAAATTGTCACTATTGTATGACGTCAGTGATTGAGATTTGTGTAAACTGAACTCCTCGAATTGGGAAAATCCCAAAGCGGTGGTATAAATATTTATTTAATTTTGAGTTCTATTTAAACACCAACCAACTTCGGAATTCGCTATCCTAATGTGTTTAATCTGTTGAATGTTATTGAAAGCGATGAAAAAGCACAAAAATATTCATCTAATATTTGATGATAAATTTACTAATAATCGAATTTTTACTCAGTCGAAGAGTCTTAGACAGATCTGAATGTATTGCACCATGTGGTGATCCTGAAAGTGTTTCGAACAAAACTTAATTATAATAATGCTTAACTGAAGTGCATAGAAATGTGTAAACGTAAAAATTAAGTGTGCCAATTATTATTATTACAAAATGATACACAACCTTAGTCAAGGCATGCACGCAGCAAAAACTAGTTACAAAAGTGGTACCAATTTAAATAATCTTACTGAATACGTAAGTATTACCAGTATCATGTGTTTTAATTACAAGCTTTTATTTAACTTCAATTACATAGTATGTTTGAGTCGAATCTTTCAATTGAATTTGAAACAAGTAATGCTGAAATTTTTGCAACAATACATGATAAGATAACTAAGAGAAGTAATTCTAAATCTTATATAGCCGAATAGTTATTAGTAATCACCCCCTTGGCATAAGTATCAATTTAAAAGGTTACCTGTTTTTCAAATTAACATCAAACTGAAATGCAGATGCCCTAAGATGTCGGAATAAATTTCTTTTATATATTGATAAACGGAAAACTTCAATGTCATTGTCAAGAAAATACATTATTCGGCAAGCACTAACCATTCACTGCCTATGAAATTGACTAGTGCCTGCATTAGATAACATATAACATTAACAAAAACCTTATCCTATTTTATAATTTGTCAGCCTCATTTGGGGTTTCATATGTGAGCCCAATTTGCATTATGAGCGTTCTAAGAACTCTTGGTCCCAAATTAAAGTTAGCTACTGTATATGGTTTAAATACAAGCTTGTTTTAAAATGGGTTTTGATATTTCTTTTCTAACATAAGATTCTTTAATCTTATTCTCAACATCAAATTGTAAATAAATGGTTGTGTCTTATTTCATATGCATGGTAATAGTTACAAATATGTTAAAATAAAATAATAAATAATTATTTTACAATTTTCCAGTACAGTAACAGCTAGATTTTATATATATTTTTAATCAATCAAAATAGATTTTATAGAATATGGAAGTTTAAATATAAAGTGAGGCAATTTACTTATAAACTGGATTTTTTTACTGGTCAATTAACAAAAACTTATGGGAAGAGCACTGATACATTTTGTATACAAATTAATATTAAATATATTCGAATATTATACATTAGAGATTGGTAATGTACAGTGATTTTTGAACTGTTAAAGTACAATTAGATCTCAAATTTACTTATTTATATTAATTTTGATTTCCCATGCATATAATGTACCAATTATTTGATATATTATTTTTTTATATTTGCGAGTTATTCATTATTATTATTATTATACAGATCATAATTATATTTTTCGAATGTCAGTACAATGTTTTTTTAACTAATCATCAGTCAATTCTGGTGTTAGTGTAAAATGTATTAATTTATATTTAGTCTTTCTATAATTAGTACTCTACTTAGAGAAATTATTAAATTTTTGACTCTTTTCTATTAATTCTCGTCTATGTGCACATGTATTGTAATATTATGTTAAAAAATGTTATTTCCTATTATAAACTGTCATATTGTTATGATATGTTAGTAGAATAGCTAGTGATCGTGTAGTATTTAAAGTATGAGTAAAGTACTTGTTCATTTAGTAATTTAATTTGCAATGAATTTTATGTATTGTTTTGTTAACATTCCTGTAGCTTTTCGTTAGGTAGTTGTATAGGACACCTTCCTAAATTTTAGTGAATATTAGGTCTACCTTCTCCCTCATCACAAACTTAACTAGAATAATCGAAGAGTACATATTATCAAAATATTATTTGCATGACTAAAAATTATTATTTTAAATAACGTTAAATTTTGTTTTCGTATATATTTTATTTTACATTTTATATAAAATTCATTTTTGTACCAAGTACTTGTAACGTTTAGTTTTAAGCATTTTTGTAGCTGTGAATATAATTGTAAATAAAAGTTTCGTATTATTAATTTGTGTTTTCTTTATTAGATATACCCTCAAATTGAAAATCTATCGCTAACACACTTCACTGTTTCGGAGGCTGAACAGCTACTTGACCTTTGTGCTTAGCACTTTCGGCCTATGAAACTAAGGCCCTGTAAGCCCGATAGGGAATTATCGAAAAAAAAAACATCTATTGCCAACAACAATAATTTATTTTCTCACACACATAATACGTACATAATATGTAAATACATGAAGCTAGCACAGTACTTCAACAGAGGATCATTTAACAACATTTTATAACAGGACATAACAATAAATAAGAATAATCAAAATACTAAATAGTGTTAGAAATAGTACATACTTGTCACGCATTACAAGGCGTACAAGGCTATGTATATGGTGTTGCTTAAATATTTTTTTCTATTTTGTATGTCGATATATCGATTCTATAATAACTGCCACGTGTTTAGGTGGGTGGTAAGTATATAGTGAGTATATGACAAAAAAACATTTGAAACATGGTTGTACGTACGAAATAACTACTAGGGCTAAACAAAAAATACTGATAAATCTTTGTAATACATAGAAAAATTTATAACTACTACAAAAACCGAAAATTATTTGTTGACAGGTCGGAGTTCTTATTTTAGCACTTACATGTTAAATACACGACTATTATACACTGTGATGTGTTATTTGAACAATATTCTGTAGCTACTTATATGGGAATGTCAGTTTTGTGGAATATATATAAACACATAACTTATTATAGCTGAAGATAAATGAGGTACCTAGGTATTTCTGCACCTATTTCAGGCGAACTAAAATGAGCTACTGAATAAACTAGTATTAAATAATGTCAATTTAAAAGAACTGGGTACCTACTTCACAAATAAAATCTCTTTCTTAATACGCCCTAAAATTCATCGCACTCACACGTTTAGATAATCAAGCTGGAATAACTTTGAAATAGCTCATATTCTATACAGATAAAAAAATAAATAAAAATCAGGACAATAATATCTCTGTAAAGAACTTACATTACGTAGTAAAGACGTCATTTTATTAACTTATGGGAAAATAATCTAGCAACTCAATTAAAACTATTTTGTTGTACATTTTGAATTGGCACTGTTTTCGAATGAACTTACGAGCGGTTTAGTGATCCGTAAAGAAGGTTATCAAAGGATAAAAATAAAACCTAATGGTTATTTTCTGAAACCCTTTCCCTAACTATTGTTAAATAACCATGTTTAAAGTTTATCTTTTATTTGGGTATAAGTCTTTGTCGATCTTTACAAATGTATAGCTTTAATTTTACCCTTAGATAGGTTTTTGATCAGCCTTACACAAGATTAAATAAAATAGGATCATGTTTTTATATAAGGCGCGTGGACGTTAAATGCGCATTTTGATATGGGAAGAAAAGTTTTATTCTCTGATAAAATTACGGATCACCAATTTTTTGTGTGAACATGCGATTTTCAGCGATTGAAAAATATCATATTTTGGCAACTATTCCTATTTTAATATCAACAGCAAAAATTAGTAAGTACCTACGCGTCTTATATTAAACAGATAACACAATAGCATCGGCTGCAAGAGGCGTCACACATCTATTTATATGCAACGTTATAGCTTTCAATTTATAAACATCAGATACATCATGTTTCATCCCATCCGCCCCAGGGCTTCAGGTATATGCCAGTCGGCTAAATTTAGATATAGGTAAAGAACTATTCGACCTCGCATGAAGGAAGCCATATAAAGCTGGTAATCGTTTACAGGTTGCAGCTACAACATAATAATGTTGATATCTTGGATATTACATTTCATAAGTGATAAAAAATAATGTGAAAATGTTATGAATATAAAAAAATCGATGGAGATTTAATAATAAGTACATTTCATAATTAGAATTTCTATGGGATATACATATTTGCGATAACATCGGTCACGTCTAAACGGTTATTAAAATAATAATAAAGCAAACAAATGATTTACTTCGGTATTAATTACTTGACTTCGGCAAAAAATTGTAAATAACAATTCTTATTTTCCGACTGAAGATTTTTATTTTAGTTCAAGGTTTTATTGATGAAGCTATAAATTTTACTTCACGTAGGTATTAAAATTTAATATCTTCAGTTAGATAAATACCTTTCCATGTTATTGAAAGCTTATAAATAAAATCTAACGACGTCCAATCATTGATCCTACTTTAAACCTGAATTAAATATGCCAGTAACAATATTCACAATTACAAATATAACTGCCTATTTGAGTTTGGTAAGAAGTTTTCAAAAAATATTGCTGTCAAGTTATTATTAGGTTATTTAAGTACATTAACAAACCCAAATATTGAGGATATTGTCCTACAACTTCTACAGTCTAAATTTATCGAGTAATAATTAAACATAAGTACCTACATCAAACTGTTATTAATGCATATTTCAACTTAGGTAAAACCTAATTAAGAAAATAGAAATTAATTTCAAATATGAATAATTAATTATACTACTTATTAATGTGTACCTATTAAATATATTTAATCAATAAACAAGTAATCTTATTAATTCCAAGAAATTCCATAAAAATAGATATACATATATTTGAAACAATAGTGCATATGGAATAGATTCTTTTGTATAATATATCAAGTTCCATGAGTATGCACCTGCACAAGTAGGTACCTACCATGCGTATAGTGAACAATTAGTATTAGTAAGTAAATCATTTAATTATAGTATTAGTTAATTATGTTCTAATTAAACATATTATAACGTATTTTTTGCCCAAAGATGACAATAAATATTAATGAACTAAATTTCAATAAACTATAATTATGTACCAATAACCATTATAATACAATGAATTATTTTAATATCACGACGTATTGTTTTAAGTAACGTTCAACGATTATACAAAATAAGTATATTCGGTGAACTGTAGATAGAAACTGTCCAGATACATATGCCTCCCGCTTCGCGGATAATGGGCGTGAACATATTTATTTATATTTATGCTAATAGAGATGTAAGTACCTACTATAATTAAAAGATTTTTAAATACGATTTAATAAACAAGTTTTTTTTTTTATTACGATTTAATTTATGAATAATTAAATATGAGAAAAGTTTCCTGATACATACGTACATAACAATAATTATCAAACAGTACATAATAGCATTTAAATACCTACATTAACATTTCCAAAAAAAACACGAATCGATAGTCGTGTAAAAGAAAACTTTTAAAATAATCAACATAAATTCAAAACTAGCATAACAAAGTTAAGGTATTATTATCAAATTCTTTAATGTATTAGTAAAATAACACTGTACATACACATATCTACGAATATAAATTTCATAATAGACTAGAAATAAACACATTGTCTGTTCCATACAAAGAGATTCCAATCCTCCATAATTTATTTAATAACAATAAATATCTATAAATGTTTTGCATATACAAATGACAGCAGACGTACATATAGATTTAACAAGTTCTTAGAATTAGAATATTAGGTAAACAGTCATTTACTGTTATTATATAAGCAATTTGTTTAGGTACATAGTGACGTCAAATACACAATTTTATGGGCGTTTTCCATTATATACTTATAATTTACAACTTATCTCATACTTACAGAAGTCTGAGTAGGTATAGTAAGAACAAAATCTTTCTAACTTGATTAAATATTAATATGAGAATAACTATGTTTCTGAAATTCACAGACGAGTTAGAAACGTTATTCAAAATGACATGTTAGTAGGTGATTACTTTATGACAATATTTAAGCACTAGGTACCCTATCACTAACACCGTCTAACCCAAGAAATATAATAAGCATTTCAATAAGAAATTCTAAGTAATAATGGCAATGTGGAGCTTTTTTAAATTTAGCGACGACCGCGTGTTGGTGGAATGCTAACAGGAGCCAACAAACGTCGCGGTACAAGGAGGCGTGCATTACCTCTCGCAGGTCTCACTGCACCAGGTTGCTTCAAATCAGCGAGATGTGAAGCATAGCCATCAGTCAAAGTCGTTGCCATATTACTATACTTTTTACTGATACGACCTATAGCGTATATTTGTTTTGGAGCTAATCCACAATTATGATATACATTAATATCTTTACCCGACCCGTACGCTGCGTGTAAAATGACTCCGTGTTCATTTATAAGGCTATTTAGGTGAGCTGCTTTATGTCCTAATGGATCCGTTGAAAATCCGTCAGAGAAAAACACTAACCCATGCGGAAAATTATGTTCAGCTAGCCAAGATATAACTTTTCTCTGTTGCATATCAGGTCGTCCAGTTATATATAGAATAAGATAGCCTAGATCTTGCCAAAATCGGACAACATCAACAGCACCCGCTCTTACTTTAGGATCGCGGCCTGTGACCGAAACACTAGCAGTGAAAGATCCATCAATACTGAAAACGATACATTCAGTTTGTGGAGGCACCACAGCCAGATGGAAATTACAGCTAGTATGATCACCCCTTACCACAACTCTTACCGGAAATATTCCGCAACCAACGCTTTGTTTATCATTTAATGTATAAGTTATTCTCCCAGTTTTATCTGTAACTACAGTTGATTGTAATGTCCATTCGCCAGCTGGAGGATCTTTTATCATATATATGTCAACTTTTTCTCCTGTTAAGGTAATCATATCTAAGGGACCATACATAAACCGAGCTATGAATGTTTGAGGACATCCCTCCCTAACTATTACATCATTGGCTCTATGATTTGCAGCCACGTTTTTAAGCTTTACAGAAGTTCTCTTTCTCATCCACTTTTCTCTCTCCTGACCCGGTTTAAACAGTGGACATTCTTTGTCTTCAGAGTGACCGTATAAAGCCAAATCGAAATGACCGATTTGACGTAATATAAATGCTATTACATCTGAGCTTTCCCAGTAACTAGCATGAAATAGATGGGGTAAAGCATTTGTAGGGAAATTTGTTAAACCTTCAGGACAATATAATGCGTAATCAAGTCGCTTAGCTCCCCACCATTTCTGTTGTAAAGCATTCATAGTTATCAAGGGAATATTATCTACTAAGCCGCTAACAGTACTTTGGACTGATGCTTCAGAGAGTCGTCTCAGTACTGGTGTTGGTGGCATCTGCAAATGATCGCCAAATAACTGAGGATGACTTTGTATTAATTCCATTAAATGGTAGGGCTGTCCATTGCCTAATGGATATTTTGTATATCTAGCCACATTAATGGGTGGAAGATTTGTAAATCTTGCAGACAATAAGGGTTCCAGTCTTGAAGCTACTGGGTCAGTAGGATGAAATAAATTAAACACTTGCTGGACAGGTGGTTTTACTATATCGCGAAATTTATCATCAGAAATCTTTCTTGAAGCCAAAATGAGCGAGAGTGGACTTCCAAATGTAAAAAAGTCACTGACTTCAAACTCAAATTTTACATGATTATCACTAGTAGACGATGAGCGCCTACGAGGTGTAGGAGCTTGTAAATGAGATTTATTCAAATAATTTGGCTCTATTGGGTCATTTGGAATTATAATTTCCGTGTCAAGAATACTATTTTCACTGTCATGTCGTGATTGGTACTGCAGAGTGCGATTTAGTGCATCGTAGGCTAATACGGAGCCCATACTATCTCCCACAATACATACTTGTCCGTTGAACCCTCTGCCATCCTCAGATTTAATAAACTCATTATACACAGCATTAGCAGAACTTATTGTTTTTGTGACAGATTCCGAGTATTCAGGAGATGTAGTGGCGATTAATGGTATCGCACCAATAGGTATAAGGTCATTTGTAAGTGAAGGAGTTTCTATTGTCGATGGTGAGCAATCAAAACTGTATGGGCTTAGTGTGGATAGAACTCCAAGAGGCTCTGTGCATATGGATGGACACGAAACTAATTTAATTGTAATGTGACCTACAAGTGTTGGATAATGCTGGCGCATTACTGACTCAAAGGCACCTTTGAATGTTGTCACATCTGACTTTTTGGCAGTCATGTCGACATTAGCATCCAAAACACTGCCAGCATGAAATACTAAAATAAGTACAGTAGTTGGACAAGAGCCGTGAACTGGTGTTTCGGGACATCCGTCAATACTATGATGGCTTTGCAAAGTAACCATTCTACGAGAACCCCTTTCCGAAGTGACTCTTTTTAGGAAAGTTGGATTGAATATGCTATCTTCTTGGCTTTGGTCACCTTGCGTTGGAGATATATCGATGTCTGCCTCGTCAAGTGAACACATTGAAGACCATTTGTTGAAAGTAGATTCACAATCATAAAATTCATCTTCAGAGCCGGTTTCTGTTTCTGACTCCCTCACTAAGGTCTCCATTCGCCAGTTTGCAGCTTGTGCTTGCAAACTCTTAATAGATCCAGATGACGATGATCTAAGATTCGACTTAGAAGAACTTTTATGTTCCGAAGGTGGAGTACTTTCAGGAGATAAATGTTTCTGGATTCTCTTCTCAGCATTATTCTTCTTAGTGACTATTGGTGTTGTTAAATCTTCATTTTTCTCAAGACTACTCATAGTAGCTGCTAATGATTTCGAATTTTCTTCTGAAACTTCTTGCTCGTCACTTGTTTCACCAGCCATCTTCTTTTGCAAAGCTAACTGGGTCTGTCTTTCAATTTCTCTAATATCTTCCATAGTCAAACCATGCCATTCATCTTGCCAGGCCCATGCTTGCCGATGAGCTCTTAGCATAGTTTTTCTCAATGCAACATCATGAATAAATTTTTCAAGTTTTGTTTGCATACCCCAATATCGAAACTCTACTCTACAGAGTTTATAGGCACACATGAGAGATTTGCCATTAGGCAGTGGTTGAGGTCTACCCTGGACTTCCTTCCAGTAATCATCTAGCCAGTTGTCAAAGAGAGGACCACGATTGCATGTTTGAGATACAAACAACTTGGGGTCTTCCTCTTTTACATAATCGGCACCAAAGAGTTGGTCTTTGACAACATCAATAACATCTACTATTCTATTTTTTAAATCACTTCCAGACAATTTGAAGACATTTTCTTGGTGGCCGTTGTCAGCATAGTAGTAAGTTTCTATCTCTAATGAAAATTTTTCAACAAAGGGACATGTGTATCTTGTTTTTGTATATGGATACGCATTCCAAGCTTCTTCAGAGACTGTTAAGGCAGATTTTGGCAGCAGACTTTTAAACCACCCAGGTAAGTGACTACCAACATGATAGATTTTTTGAGTGTACTGACCTTGGCCTCCAGGTCCATCTTCATATGGCTCATTGACTAAGATTTCCACACCACTACCTTCACCAGAGCTCTCTTCTCTACTCTTTTTTGCTATCATATACAGTTGAGCAATGCGGTACTCTTCCACAGTTAGCGGCAGCGGTATTCTATATTCTTTAATCAGCATCTTGATGTATCTATGATTCTTCTATTGTAACATGATTCTGTAACAAATAATACCTGGTTAATTGTAAAATATATTTATGTTTAAGACAAATAAACTAACTGATTTGTAGTCCTTTAAGTTATTCAAGTATTATCCTACTAATCTTACTAATATTATAAATGCAAATGTTATTTGTATGGTTGTTTGTTATTCTTTCATACAAAAACTTCTGGACAGATTTTGATGAAACTTGGCACAAAGATAGAATATATCCTGGATTAACATATAGGCTACTTTTTTCCCCGGGACTTTTGCTATTGCTAGTATTTTAATATTTTTGCTAATCAAGTACTTTTTACCTCAAAGCTTATTTCTAATTTAAATAAAAAATACATAAGGATATGTTAGAAATATAACCAAATCATTGTTATTATTAATATACCAATTTGAGTGGCCTTAACAGCCCAATAACAGACAAACTAAAAGAAGGCTTGGGTGGTCACATAATGAGAACAGATGGTAGTTTCTTAGTAATAACCATCTTAAATATCCTTATGAGACACCTGGGAAGAGGAAGACCTGCGATATAGTGCGTCAAATATTGAGGGGGAGATGAAAGTACATAATCTAAAACTTATGACAATCTAGGACAGAGCATCCTGGCGCATCTGTACAAGAAAACCTGACTGCAGATATATATCCAGGGACATTCTTTACACACAGCCATCTGATCCCAAACTAAGCAGAGCTTGTACTATGGAAACCAGATAACTGATATACTACATAAACTATTTCTTTTTTAAATACATACATATATAAATCTAATACTTTCCCAAAATAAGAGGTATCCAGAAAATATTTTATCTGTAACAAATTTATGTTCTTCCCTTAACTAATATTTTATTATGCATAATATTATATTTTTGTACTAATTTGTTTACATTTAATTACAACTACAGCTTTCACTTTCATATGAGGAACAAAGAAGTCAGTTCATACACAATACCACAATGCCTAAACAGAAATAGTAATTCTACACTAAAATTGAAAAGTGTGTAGGTAAATCAACTAAAATCAGAGTAAACTACATTATTAATTAATTTTAATCATTCTAAATCATGTTTTGGTCAGTGTAGCCATAAAGTTGGGGCTTTTTTGATTATTAAATGGTTTTTACTTAGTTAAATACCTACTGTACATAATTGTGAACAGAAATACAATCACAGCCTATCTATACTGTAGTTGAATTTGCAACAATATTAAGACAGGCTTATTACTATCTAATCAGTGAGATACCTAATGTGTTTTGAAGGTAGAATTTGTATAAAATAATTACAAATTATTATTATTGCATTTACAGGCTGTTTTGAGCTCTGGTCATAAAATAAAGTTCAGAGGGTTTCTCGAGGAACCACTACGTACTAATGTATTTCATTAATATATCTGAAGCTAGCACGCCTGTGTGACACTAAAAGAAACGTATAATAATTAACAGACGCAGATTACCCATAGGCCAGTAATGTTAGTATTATTTTCATAAAAAATACATTTGAGACAATAATTAGTATGAAACATAAAATCACGCTACTATGATAGCAATCCCAAAGACTGATTTTCGAGCTACACGAAGGAACTAAAAATATTTACCTACCTTAAAATAACAACAAATGGAATCTCACATCACGGAACAGAGTTATTTTAATTCTAATTCATGATTTTAATTTATCACTTCCACAACGCAAACCAAGTTTCACTTCACTTCACAGACTCACTCTCTACAGAATTTCACGGTGAACTTTGACATTTTCGTGTTCGTAATGTCATAATAGCATAATGCGCAATTCCTTTACATGTTGTGCACAGTGCACAGTGTAACGATTAATGCAATTGAAAAAGGGCAAAATCACTATTTTAAGATATAATGTATGTACTAACACTAGCTGCACATATTTGAAATTTTTCCTAAACGAAACTATTTCACAAACAAAATGCAACTACTCAAGTCAACGCTCTGAGAATAAAGTAAATAAATATTTGTTATAAATATTCGATGGTATACTTTGTATATATTTTATGCGCGATCGTAGATTGGAACGCTGTTGATTCTGCGTGAAGTAGAATAATGCTGTATTCATAGTCAGGCATGGCAAATCTCAAATGAGAAACTTCATAAGTCGAAAAATAATTTCTAAAAGAGTTTCTTGTGCTTACTTATACAATAAATGTAACATGTAAATATTTCCTTCTTTTATTTGTATTATATTAAGCCATATGTTCCGGTGAATACTTAATTAGGCATTCCTAGGTAGCATACCTACATTTGATGCATTTTTGCTAACACGGTGGCAATTAACCATAGCCCCTGTTGAACAGACTTTTCAGTCTCTTGAAAACTGCTGGCCTATTAATCTATTAAATTATTAATTATATTATTTATTAGTTTATTAAATATTCTTTCCTACAAAACTTTGTCCAAATTCTGTTTTTTTTTTTAAGTTTGATGCGCTAGTTCTGGTGAATACGGTGGATGCTTCCAACTTTAGCTCGTGTGGATTGGAGATCATCTGTTCCGTAGTCTGCGCATACCTAAGCAACGACGAGCGATTGACCAAAGCTGGCTGGAAATCTAGAAGTAGTAGAGTTCTCAGTGCCGAGTTCGCCCGGGGAGGTACTCACCTTGAAGCATTAGTGCACTTCTATTGCTATGTTTTGGTCGTAATAATTAGGGGGCCAGTAAAATTACAGGCACTTAACTTCACCCATGGTGTTGCAGATGTCCATAGGCGACGGTGACCACTTTTATTAGGTAAACCGTCTGCATGTTATTCGGGCTATGTGGTATAAAATAAAAACAACTAGTGCAACCCACTCCGGGAGTGCCGGCAGAAGTGAAAACTTGAACATTAACGTTATGCATTTTTACCGTCATACGAATTTTCGATCAGGTCACGTGTCCTGACGCGAGTTTAACATTTTATACCCATCCCAAGAAAAGTGCTCAACGCCGCTAAAGAAGTTTTCACTTCAAAAATGTAGGCTTCTTCATCATTGTGTTCAGTAAATTACACAATACGTATATTCTTTAAATAAATTTGGTATTACATGCGGGTGGTGAATGAGGTGGTTCAAAGTCTAAAATAGTATTCAGGTAAGGATACACAAAACTAAAATCAAAAATATATAATATAATTGGAAGAACTGACTATGAATACTGTCCCTTTTAATGTGGACAAGGGAAAATCGATAACAGTCGTCGCTGTCCGCCTTTGTACCTATAGGTGTTTTTATTTAGCAAAGAACCTACCGACCCTGGTACCTATATGTTTTTTGATCAAATAGACAGGTACCTATTTGTAGGAACTGACTATGAATACGCTCAGTTATTCTAGATGGAAAATCAATAACAGTCATCGTTGCTCGTCGTTGTTCATAGGTTTTTTTATATAGATACCTATCTGCTATAGCAGGTAGGTATTACCTGCCTTCTATTACATTAGCCACACGTTGCTAATTCTGATATTCGCCAGAGCTATCGACACAAGATATAGCTACGCTAGGTAGACAATATGAATCATATACCTCAGTGTAGGTACTTGTGTATATCATAATGATCGTGGTATAGAACAATATTTCCACTTGGAATACTTAAAGCTTTAGATATTTTATGCAATAAGGCCTTAAGCAGTTCATTTAACAGTGAATATATTTAATCACTGCTACCTACATATTGTGGGTAACCAACTACTGGAGTGCGTCGTCTTCGAGAAGCGGCCTTAGGGGGTGGCGATCGGAGCAATCGCCCGGGGCCTCGCTCTTGCAGGGGCCTCGCGCCACCCAAGCAAATAAAAAACAAAATGGATTTGAAATTTAATTTATTTGTTTTACTTTAGCATTTCTTGTCAAACATGACAAATACCTAAACCAAACAACCAGACATACTTTCGCATCACATACTTTTCACGAAGGTCAAAGGGCCTCGCAATGACCTGCCGCCCGGAGCCTCGCAATGGGTAAGGCCGCCGCTGCTTCTTATTCACCACTGCTCGACACCTAGCCCAATAGTTGCCAATCACAGTTTAGGAAAAGTTGATAGCGATACTTTTATCGCGATGGAGACCTCGTTATGTCCAATCAAGATCACGTCGGTCACTATTATTCTTCATTTCATCTCATTTATTTATCAAAGCAAGGTTAGGTATGTCAGTAATTACATTTTTTGCTGCATCTCATAATTACTTCGTGATGACTTTATACTTGTGAATCTCTGAAAGGCCAACTGTGAAATATTACGTTTTAGTGGTCAGTATACTTTATTAGTGGAAATGGCAGTTGTTTAAGATACATATGTACACGAGCTAGAATAATATCTAAAACGCGCGAACGGAGGTCCAGGAAGTTACTACAATTTATAAGAATAAAAAAAACAAAATGTAACAATATACAAAATTTATTTACTTAAATTATACCAACAACTGTATTTTTCTTACAATTAAAATTTTGCCGGTCACTTCACCAATCGACGGGTGATCTTTTCACTATTTGATGTTCAGCCATGCTAGTCCATAACAAAATGCGGATGGATAACCTCTCATGGAATTACAGACTAAATGAGAGAGACAGACAATAGTTGCAGCGTGAATTCGGCGTTGGAAGGCATCGTGAGAAAACTATAACACCTGTCGGTGGTCCTGCAGTGGTACTTGAGTCAGATCAAGATGTAGGTTTATATGCTACTAGCTGTCCCCCGCGGTTTTACCGGCGTTTCCGTGGGATGTCACATGTATTATACATAAAAACCTTCCTCTTCAATCACTCTATCTATTAAAAAAACCGCATCAAAATCCGTTGCGTAGTTTTAAAGATTTAAGCATACATAGGGATATAGGGACAGAGAAAGCGACTTTGTTTTATACTATGTAGTGATAACCTCTTCCACAGTTTCACATACCATAGATGATAGAAACACAGTGTATTGAAGTAAAAAAAAAGCATATTAAAAAGAATCACAAATGTATCAATAGATTTCCTACATATGTAACAGTTGTGTTGTCATATGTATAACATGCTATTAATAAGAGCGATAATTAACATAGTATGCAAGTATGGCCAGATCTTACATTAGACATTAGGGTCCTTACACACTCTAGACACTTTTACTGCACGACGCAACGAGCTCTCCCCGCATCCACATTGCGCTCTCAGCTCTCCGATAAATAGCTATTCGCTAGTGTATAGAGGCCCAGATATATTATGTGTGGTCGATCAAGTAAATCGTATATACAAACAACATTCAAGGTGGCTTCGATTATTTATACTGTGCCCGGTACCTCAAGGAAGCGTAGCGTCATCGTGTCGAGTGCACCAAAAAATTAAAACGATTGTTGTTATGGAAAATTTTATGCGGACACCGTATCTTTGCATGTGCCTCAGGCCTTTCTAAACGGTTAAGTTGACATTAAATAAACAAGTAAAAACTTTCAATGAATAACATGTAAATACTTCTTATATATTAAGGTATATAAAATATGTAAGTCTATAATTTATTCAAGGCTCCTTGTGTGACATTTTATAAAGTTTGTTGTTGACTTAAACCAGCGTCACGCTACAATGGCCGTTTTGACGTTTCAAAATGTCATACAAAAATAAACTTTATTCATTTAGAAATTAGGTGCATCTTTTGATTCAATATTTAAATGTCTGATGATGCAGATAAAACTTTAAGGTAAAGATATAAGATCACTTCTTCCATGACATTCTTAAATGTCAAAACGGCTATTTTACCGTGCCACTAGTTTAGTAACAAATAAAAGTAGAATATATAAATAACATAGGCACATTTCTAATTAGTAATTATAGCAAGATTCATTATTGGTAATTATTAAAATAATGCGCTTGTAAACCGGATTAACAAGAGGCAGTGATAGGCTATTTAAAAGTCTTGAACACCTGACATGTGTAAAATTATCTATTGTAAAATAATCAATCAATTTATCTATTGTTAAAATACTTGTTGAAAATCCTTATTCTATACTATCAGTGTCTGCAATAACGATTAATTAACATCAAGTATTCGAAACACAATTAGTGATAAATTAATAGAGAATAGGTATTTATAAAAGCTTTACATAATAAATACTGCACTTATAAATATTATTCAAGAATCCTTTCTTATGGATACTTTGATTTACCCAATTCCATAATAGTATACGTATTTTCTTAAAAAATATAGTTTTTATTCAAGGCACAATCCATCACCCTGATAATATTTTAGTTATATCTTGGAAAGATCTGTGTAATGCATCTATGAATTGAGAGCTGTCATTGTGGTCCTTGTAGCTTGTTACAGCTGCTCCTAGTTTATCTGGGAATGCAGAGTATCTGAAAAATGTGACAAAGTTATTTATGGCAATTATATAAGAATGAAAATGTTTGTAGTAAAGCTTTTGTGTTCATGTTCAGTTCATCCGGGGAAGTACAACCAGCTAGTGCACTCGTATTACTGTGTTTCGGTTAGAAAGGTAAGGGGGCCTGTGAAATTTCAGGCACATGAGACTTAATTTCACGTCTTAGGGTCGACAACGCATTGGCGATGCCCCTAGTGTTGCAAACGGTGACCACTTACGATCAGGTGGACCGTCTGCTTGTTTGTCGGCCCATGTGGTATAAAAAAACTCTATTTAAAGTAATTCTATTTTCAATGTCAGTACTAAGTAAATTCAAAGTCATTTAAAACTTCTAAGAAAGTTAATAGCTATATATTATCTGTATCTGGAAAAAACACATAGTTTCATATAGTTTGTACAATTTTTCCTTATTTGGGTTTTATAATTTAACTAGCTGTCTCCGGGGGTTTTACCCGCATTCGCGAGCCATGTTACATTTTCCTGGGGTGAAAAGTAGCCTAAATGTTATTCTAGGGCATGCACTGTCTATGCGCCAAGTTTCAATTAAATCTGTTTGGTAGTTTATGGATGAAAGAGTAACAAACTATCTATACATCCTTACTAACTTTCGAATTTATGATACTAGTAGGATATCTTGAATTCTTTATATCTTTAATATCTTTAAAACTTCTAAGAAAGTTAATAGCTATATATTATCTGTATCTGGAAAAAACACATACCCAATCCCAAAGCCTTCTTTAACAACTGGTCCAAAGCCTCCAGCCATAACGCTGGGCGATGACAGTGTACTTGTACTCAATATAGACTTGTTCAAGAACTTATATTCAAAAGAGTCAAACAATTCTGGTTTTGGTAAATTATTCTCTTCGGCAACCTTCATTAGAGCAAACATGTGACGATCAAAGCCTTGGCCCATCGCCGCTTCCTTCACTAATTCCGAATGATAAGTAGAACATTCTTGCATTATAGCACGCAGTTCCGTTTTGGACATTTTGTTGAGGCCTTCACAGAATGCCTAAAAAGGAAACATATTCAGTTATGTTTCATTTCAGTCACAAATTTGTTAATTAATTATATTTTGGGTCATGTCTTTTACATATACTACCTGATCACAAACTATGCAGAGTTTGTGCTATGGTAACCAGATAACTGATAATACGACATATACTACTTTTGAAATATATACATAGTTATATAGATATGTTACAACCAGACCCATGGGATGTTCATACACATAATGAATCCATGATCTGTGGCGCGTTAGATAGGGGATCTAACAAAACGCCTACCGGGCATGGCGATACAATAGTGATAGCTTGATAATATTGTTACCGATACAAATGAACCTTTAGAGGTTTACATTAGGGTTACATTCACTTTGACAACTATCGCAACATTTTTTTACTGTATATGTAATAATAATAAGCATAGTCAGTATTATACCTTTGTATTCTCAGTACATGGCCGCATAGTCTCAGTTCTGCCGTGTTTGAAGGCAGATGTACTACAAGACTCGTATGTACCGACGAAGTTACCTCGAAGCAGGTAATATGCAGCCTGAAAGAAATAAATGGTAATTGTAACATATTATCATATAATATAATTTTTTTATACAGAGAAGTGATAGGTATATGATCATAGTAAATGCTAATACTACTATTCTAGCTGAACGCTATGAAAAAATCATTACCTTTTTGATAAGGTTAATTGCAATTAATTATGAATAAAAAATCGATAATCGAACTAAGGAAAATAACTGACTATAGTAAATAACTCGAATATATGTGATTTTTCTACTGTCCTCTAAAGGCACTGTACTGGCTGGTCACTTTTCTGTGGCTAACACCCAAATCCATTAAAAAAAATCCCTACCCCGACATAATGTGATGAAACAACTATACTTTTAATAAGTCCCAGTGGCTTAGCTAGCATAGGATTTCAAATTTGCCACCCTCTTTTTCTTGCATTTGCACTGTGTTTTACTTGTTTTTTTATTACATTTGTTTTTTCTCTAAGGTGGCGGCACCTATTAAATGCCGCCCCCGAAAAAGTGCCGCCCGCCATGCTATGCTACTAATAAGTCTTCTCCTAGGTTCTGTGTGTTATCATCATCGGCTACATCATCACTACCCCTGCTAACATATAAAAAATATGCATAAAACACATACTTGGAATCCAAGCTGCATGATACAGTCTGGGCTGACTTTGAACTTCTTACATGCTCCTTTTGTAAGACCTTCATACAAAATGTAGTCTATACTTAAAGAGTCACACCAATCCTTGTACTCTTTCTTTGCAACATCAACAAATTGCTTTGACTTATCATCAAGATAGAATTCTAAAAAATAAAATTAGATAACTTATTAACCTGAACAAAAAAAAAATTAGTTTTTATTAAAGAACAACATCAATAAAAATAATAACGATTTTGTAAACATCATTTCATATTGTTTGTACATTTTTTCCTTATTTGGGTTTTATAATTTAACTAGCTGTCTCCGGGGGTTTTACCGCGCGAGCCATGTTACATTTTCCTGGGGTGAAAAGTAGCCTAAATGTTATTCTAGGGCATGCTCTGTCAATGCGCCAAGTTTCAATTAAATCTGTTTGGTAGTTTATGCATGAAAGAGTAACAAACTATCTATACATCCTTACTAACTTTCGAATTTATGATATAAGGATGGACATCTTGAATAAACTAACATCTGTGCAAAGAATACACATACCCAGTTTGCGAACAGATCTGTTGGAGTTTGCAGCTTCTGACTCAGGGTGTATGTAGGGTTTAGTAGTTGTCTCTGCATATATGTCTTGAAAGAACCTCAGCACTGCCACTCCATCACCCCATGAATGCTCGAAGTTAACACCAGACACACCATCACCAGTAACAATTAGACTGAATGATTTGTCAAACCATCTGAAACATAATTGGTTTGGATTTGTTATCACCATATTAGATGCAATTTGCTCATCATCTGATATCAACTATGTTAAACTATGAATTTTTCAGAATGACTTGTACTTTGCAAGTAAATTGAAACCTACAAAAGGCTTAAAGCATTTATGTTATTAAAAAGTTTATTACAAACCTTGATTAGAATTTACGAAAATGCCAATAAGAACAAGTTCATGTAACTTACGCCTGTCTAATAGATATTAAAGTTAAAAAGAACTACAAACCTATTACAACCATCTCCATGTAAATAATGTTTCAAGTATTGATGCTTATTATCACCTAGAACTTCATCATCTAGTACCAAATTAAATATGGCAGAATCTATTTGGTGCAATGCATCCTTATTGCCTGTCTCCTCTAAGTGGGAACGTTGTTTGGCCCATGTGTCTCGATTTTGGCTGGTTAACACACCCAGTGGATGTTCTGTCTTTGGTGTGGGATCATTCATTATTTGACTTAAGTTACCAAGGAACTCTGTAGGTGATAGCAAGTTTCCTGAAATGGTTACACAAAATTATTATTAATATTATATTATTTTTATCCAACCAATTAGCTATTTATATCATAAGAAATTTTGGGCTATAAAATGATGAAGAATCCTTAAACTCTTGTGTCAAATATGTTTTAATTAGCTTTTATAAATATCTTAAAAGGTTTTCATGTGGATTTGTTTGAGGTCCTTAAAAAAAGCATTGTCAATTGTTGGGTACTAATAAAATTTGATCTTCAATGTTTAGCACAATGATAAATGAAAATTTTGTTTACCATCTCCATCCAGTACATCAAAAACATAAAAATTTCCATTTCTTTGCACCAAAACATGCTTGCTAAGTGGGTCTCTGAAAATTCTATCTTTATTCACAAGAGGCATGCGGGTCGCACTAAATAGTCCCACAAATTGACTCATGTCTAAGGGGAAGGCTTTAAATAAGTATGCTCCATACCTGTAAGGAGTCAAATTGAGGATTAAATATATATTATATACAGGTTGCAATCTTACATAGAACTATGGATTATCTGCCATTAATTCAGTCTCAGCTATCAGGATAACTTTCACAAGGTGTTATAGTGGTATAAAAAAAGATAGGAATTAATTAAAAATACTAGGTGGAGGAATAAATAAGTAAGAAGGCTAAATCAATAAAAAAAGGAAATAAAAAGCATTGGCATTTATGATGATAAAGTCAACCTGAAGTTTGACCATAACTTACCATGATACAGCCTCAGGAAGCATTCCTGTAACAGTTCTAAACAATGGTGTATTACTTTTCTTTGGGTTAAGATGATAAACTTCGGGCTCCAAGATTCTATCTCTCAGAGACAGCATAAACCTTACTGCACTAATGAGTAAATTAGTTGATCTAATTAATTGATTATTATAGGCTGGCTTGGTATCATTTTGAAATACAATCAAAGGATTATAGTTGATTGGAAGCGGCGCACGGTCGCGTAAATATAGATCAAACCAATACTCCGATATGTAACTAGTGTGTTTATTTGCTTTGTCTTTAACGACTAATTTCTCCTGTAGCAGTTTGCCTTCTTTATTTAAAAAGTTATTTGTACGTATTTGGGCTTGCTCATGTTGTTCGTTATTCAAAAGAGGTCGAAGGGCCTTCAAGTACCGGTCTCCAGTTTTCGATAATTCCGGAATGGGTAGTCGTGGTAAAGATTTTTGGAAATGCATTGTAGGTACCTTGCTCCTCTGCATGAATTGGTAATTCAAATCTCGAATGTTTTTGTTAGAAAACTTTCTAAACTGGATGATTTTACCCATTACAGTATCTTTCTGAATTATTTTGTTTGCTGAAAGCATCTTGTACTGCCTCGATCTTGCCTGTATTTTCCTTATCTCTAATAAAAGCGTGTTTAAAAAAAAGGTTAAACGTATAGAAAACTGTATGTAAATAAAACAGTAAAAAATTATATGCAGTGATAATCCATAAATTAAGACAACGAAAATTTATTTATTTTGACATTTTGTGGGACTTGACATGACATTAAATTATAAAGTGTAATAACCTTTTCAGTGTTGCCAATTCTCTCTAAATAATCTCCTTTCATGATCCTAGCACGAGTATCGGTACCTACATTCTCTCTTATTTGGTTGGATTGTTAACGGGAACTTGCAGTGACGAAGCGTTTATTTCATAAAATCGTGCAATTTAATCAAAACACGTGATGGTGTTTTATGCAAATAAGATCAGTTATGTACCATAACTGAATGCAGTGAAGTAAATTGAATTTACTATACGGGCGTCAATAAGCATAGCCTAAAAAACGTTGACTAACTGTATTGCACAAAGACAAAAATTAAAAGCAAATCTGTAGATACGTGTTATTGAAGTTGTATATTGACCTCTTATGATTTTCAGGGTCTTATAATGTGTCATAGCCTTGATGGTTTTATTAAATGTTTTATTAGACTTAAACTAGCCTTCTGAATTGCAATGAATGGCTATTTATATATATAGAGACATATTTATTTCAATAAAATACAAATATCAGTTCGTTTCTAATTACACACATTAAATCAGCTACTCTTAAACAAACGCAGAAAAGTAAGTACATATATTATAAAATCACCTGTTTTAGGTTTACATTTTTTAAACATTAAGATCTTCCGCTATCACAAAGTGAGGTAGAATTTTATTGTTTTATAACTACAGGCACATATCTGCCTGCTTATGAAAATATAATTATATGTTAATATTTAGGCACATCAATATTATATTTATTTTCCTAAATATACCAACTTGATCTTTTTCTTAAGTATATTTCATTTTAATTTATTAAACAAAAAATAAATTAATACCGTAAACTACTTTACTAAGCTTTTCCCACTAGGATTAAAGTGGTGTGGTGGTGGTGGTGGATGTAGTTTCCTTTTTATTTTCTATATCTTGTACCGTTGTATTGTTGTCTGTAATTTAATAAATAAGAGATATTTAGATAACACCAATAATATGAATAAAATGTATAGCTATATAGTCATCAGATTTTACTAACCGCCTTTAGTTAGTAACCTTGGACCAGTTATGGCTATTAGAAGTGCTCCCAGTGGTGCAGAAACGACCACACTTAGGACGCTTACAGCTAAAATTGCTTTGCCAAGCATTTCTTCTTCTTCTCTGCTAGATCCGGCTGTTTGCCCACTATTAACTAAGTCTAAAGCAGCCGGACCTAGAGCAGCCTGTAAACATCATAGAAAAACTGTATCAAAAGCTTTTTATTTTGTATTTAATATTATTACATAGTGTTTAAAATTATACAAAGAACCTACCTGCACTGTAGCCTTAGCCATCCATGTAAGACCAATAAATAATTTCTCTTTACTATTTAAACCGCATCCAAAACTGACCAAAAATGTAGCGATGGCACGTATAGCCAGGCATGATAAGAGACATATTATTCCCATTTTTATTACTTGTGGGTCCAAAGTACTTATCTGTAATCAAGAATGGGCGTATATTCGTAAAATATGTTAAACCAAATACATATAAATAAATTAAGGCCTATTATTTTAATTACCGTTATTTGAGCTCCCGTAAAAGCGAATAATATGGGCTCAAAGAAAATCCACAGAATTCTAAACAAGTTGCTCACTGGATTCTTATTAACTACCCAGCCTTGTTTCTCCCAGTAAAAGGCTGCCACAAAACCTGATGATACAATCGCTAGTGGACCTGTTATAAAATGATCTTTCATTATTACAATAATAGGCACGGATCAAAGAGCGCACTATACTGTTTTTATTACCTGCTCCACTCCAGCCAATCATACTTGATATGAACAATGCAAATAGTCCTCCCAAGAATAATGCAAGAAATCGTAACGGGACCACATAGATGTCCCCCTTCTCTGGAATGATGGCAGTCATGGCTCCCCACAATGATCCAATAACAACACCGGCAACTATTGATAATGGTCCCTAATAACCAGAGATAAATTTTTAGTATGTAAATAAAATAAAAATAACTTTGAAGCTATAGATATTATTATTACAACCTTGATAATATTGTACGTTACAGAGCCAGGTGCGAACATTGCGTTCAGTATAATGGCAAATACTGCAACGCTTACGGAGTCGTCTATGGCCGCAGCAGCAACCACGATAGTTGGTATTCCTTTTGATACTCCATAGCCAACATCCCGCAATCTGAATAGGCACGGTACAACCACTGCTGGTGATACCGAGGCTATCATGGAACCTAAGAGAAAACCTAAAACAAACAGAAGCCTATTAACCAAATGTTATAAGCGTAATTAAATAATAAGGAAGAGACAGAACTTTTTAGTTAGTAGATACTCAATAAATAAACATACCCCATATCCATGGAAATCCTAAAAGATAGTATGTTGACACAGCGATTGATACGCATTCGATTAGCCATGGTAATAAGCCAAGTTGCAAAACAGCAGCGTAGTGTTTTCGCATCACTGCAGCGTCAAGACCTAATCCTGCTCTTGTGAGAATAATAACTAATGCTATTTTCCTGCAATCATTGTGAAATCATTAGCATAATCATTGATATAAAATGAAGCTACGTTTAACTAATATTTAAAACAAAAGTCACGTGCTGTTTTCATTTAGGAATTGCATCATTATGGCTATAAGTCAGAACTCAGACGTGAAGTTTTTAAGTCTCATGTACCTCTAATTTCACCAGCCCCCTTACTATACTAACCGAAACACAGTAATACAAGTGCACTACTGCTTGACGCCAGAAACGAGTACGGCGGTAGTACTTCTCCGGACAAACTCTAACATACATTAAGAGCTTATCTACTTCTAAATAAAAAAAATATAAAGAATCGTATCCGTGTGTATACATGTCTGTTTATTTTTTCCACCAATTTTAATGACGATTATTTATATTAGATAAATGGATTGTAAAATAGTAAAAAAAGTAATCAATTTGAACTCAAAACTGACCTCAAATCTTGATTAAGCTTTCTGTAAGTATCAGTCATATGGACTATCTGAAGATTTTGGAACATTATTCCTGTCAGCAACATGCCTATTAGAGCTGGTAGAGTGGTAACCTTTAAAAATATCCATCCTACTAAGTATGCGGCGATCACCAATAAAGTCATACTGAGCAATTCTCCATTTATACTAAAAGATTCACCAAGTTCCGCATATAATATTCCCCATGTCAGTAAAACTGAAAATTATGAAGAGAAGAACAATTGAAAAATAATAATCAAAAGTTTGTTATAGTGAATTAAAATAAGTGACAATGATTACATACAAAACATAAGAATGCATAGTTGTTGCGCTGATTGGCGGTAAGTAGAGAAATATGGGAATGGGAAAATTTTTGACCACCAAACTGGTTGCCATGACTGCGTTGGATCCGTTTGGTGACATCGTAAAAAAAGTTTTTCAATCCATCTGAAATCAAATCAACTTTGAAAACTTAAAAGAATTGGACATTAACCAATAATTAATAAAATATTATCAAAAAACATTTGAATTGAGTGCTAAGGCGTCAACTATTGTAGCGTTTCAATTCAGGCAGTATTTATGCCAGAAGAAATCAGATTGTACGGATAAAAGTGACGTTAAGCAAAAAGCAATTAGTATTTGATTTAGGTAAGTTGTATCGCAATTAGAGGGGATCTCGATAGAAGACTTACCCTTTCCTATTTCGTTCATCTTCGGTACCTGTTATCATTAAAATTAAAAATTATTAGTGGAGAAACAAATTGAATAATAAGTAAATGTCGTTTTGTGTATTGAGGCTGTCCATAAAATACGTAAACATAAAGTTAATTGTACGACATACAGATATTATGGTGAAGTGTTATCACAATAGGTAACTATTTATCTATATTATTTTCCTCCAGTATTACGAATATGTATATTCAATAACACTGAGTCCTATCGCAAAGTGGCCTAATACGTGATAATCAGCACCTCATGTTACTGTTGTTTACTAAATTAAATTATGCAACGAGAAGTTGACACATGAATGAGGATACATCGGATGATATATTTAAATATTTGATTAGGAACTAGCGTAACAAGTATTTTATGAGCTACCTCAATAGCATTTCATTAAAAAATATTCATAAAGCAGTTTCTTTTGTTATTTTTGGCACAGTTTTATACATTTATCTAATGTTAGTTTTTATTAAATATACAATCATGGTTTACCTACGAATGAATACACACGAACACCTACAAACATATATATATTAATGAGACGTGATTATTAAATTAATTAAACAAATATTACAGAAATTTTTATTAAGTACTGATTACAAATATCTGACCTCTATCATTAGAATTTCTCTCCATGTCTAAATTTATATAATCCCTTCTTTTTACCCAACTGCCCCAGAAGGAGGGTAATGTTTTTCCTGTAAGCATTTTGAAGAAATAATAGTGTTATCTCTTATTTTAAACACAAATTAAACAAACATTACAGTAGTAATTTGAAATGTAAACTGAAGCAGTATATTTGAGAATCTGAGTGTACACACGGTATTAGAAATGATAACCCGTGATATTGATAACAATTATGAATCACACCATATACCTAGACCGTATGTAACAGTAACATAAAAAAACTTTGGCAAACATTATATAGCCTCTGCAAATAATTGATTTAAAATGATGTTAATAATAATGTCATGATTTAATGTTTATAATGACTAAACTGACTTAGAAATCTCTGTTCTTATGCTAATAGGGATTTTTTGCGATACCTATACAGAATGCCGTACGATATCGTTAAAAATGATGTGATGTTATGTGGGGATACCAAAACCTGAGTTGGAGCCGGATTGAGATTTTAAATCTGATTTATCGGAGTCCGAAGTGGCTGTGTATAGATGAGCTATGTACTTAGGGGCAGGTCTAATGAACTAACAGAATGTAACATTATACAGTAATCAGTCTCATTAATCAGTTAAAATTGAAATTATGCGTTCTGGCCGCATCGCTGCGTTTTGATCTTCGTTAAAACCTCCTATTCAAAATTATCGGAGCCGAAGGTGGAAAATCGTTCGCGAAAGGTTTTTCGGAGTCGGAGTCAAATCTCCGTTAGATCCATAATTTGAATTCCCAATTAATTATAAGTTTAAATTGATACGAAATTATATAGTATAAGTATACACAAGTAAAATGGTATTGAAACCTTATTACGGAGGTATACTACCACAGCTCTATATGGGCCATTATTAATTGAAAGCTTAAAATTTCGCAAATATTTTTCATTTGTTTTTGGAACGATATTATATAATACTAACGGACCCGGCAAACGTTGTTTTGCCATATTTACTTTATTAAAAACTATACATGAACATTTATCATACTACAATTATTATATTCGATAGCTGACCAGTCAATCGTTGTCCTGTTTTAAATATGAATATTGAATTCAAACTGGTATCATTAATAAAAGAAAATCAGAAAACATAGTATTTATGAATCTAATGCTTTATGATAGATATGAGGCTTAATTGCTCTGAACTAACTGTGATGAACTAAAAAAATATGAAATAAATATTTCATCTGTATACCTGCCTGAACTAAAAATATGTTATAGAAATAATATTTATGCTAGTTACATTACCCGAAAAAAATAGCACTCACTCGACACAAATTTATCAAAATAATGTGCACGCTATAAATATTTTATGATGGTTGCAAGTTAATGTTTAAGTTAGTAGGCCTACCGACCAAGTGTTACGGGATGAAATTTCTTTTCAGACTGAAAAGAATATTTGAAATCATTCATGAGCTCTATTTATGTATCGGAATGTTTACTGTACAAGGCTGCGTGATGTCAAAAGTCAACAAGATAAATTTGTATGTGTGTGCATAGAATTAGTAGAAGCGTGGTATACCACTATACTTGGTTTTGTTTTCGTTTTGGCAACACCACCTACTAATGTTTTGGATATTCCATTGATAGAAACTTTTATTTTGACAAACAGCCTATATTGCTGACGTTTAACAAGGCTTAGGCTGTTATATAATTCAAGGCATTTTGTTTTGGGGAGCAGCAGCGGATATAGAATCAATATTAATTATACAAAAAAGAGCAATTCGTGCAATTTACAGTATGGGTCCCCGTGAATCATTAAGAGATTTATTTCGGGAAATAAATATAATGACATTACCTTCACTATATATTTATGAAAATATAATGTTTATACGTAGAAACATAGGAATGTTTGAGTCAAAATTAGATATTCATAGTATAAATACAAGACAAAGGGAGAAGTTAGTTGTTCCATACTTTAGACTAACTAAAGTTAACAAGTCATTTCTTGGTAATTGTGTTCGATTTTATAATAAGATACCGCTTTCAATAACCAAAATGTCTGATCATAAATTTAAAAATTACATTAGGAAAGTTTTTAAAGAAAAAGCGTATTACAAGGTAGTTCATTATATTGAAGATAAAAATGTATGGAAATAGCTGCTCTCTGCACAGTGCACCTCTAAATCTCTTGTTTAAGTTGTAAGTACCTAATTATTGTTATTTTCTATTTTGTAGTCTTGTCATTTTTTTTTTTTAATGTTACCTATAATAAGTATTTTGTAATTGTTAAATATAAAATTATGTAAAATTGAAATTATAAAATAGCCAAAATGTCAGAATAGATAAAAATTTATATAACAAATAAAAAAGAATGTAACCTTGCTGAGTTTCTTGCCGGTTCTTCTCAGTTGAAGGCTGACTTCCGAACCGGTTGTAGCTTCAGTAACTTTAAATTTGACCTTCATAAGTGCCCTCCGAAGGCCTAAACTGAATAAATGGTTTTGAATTTTGATTTTTTTTTGAATTAGTTAAAATTGAAAATTTTCAGTTCTCTTGAAGGATATTATTGTATTGTACCTCGAAGGCAGGTTGTTGAATATTTAGTTTCGTTTTGTCCAATGTTGCATTAAGCCGCAGTGGCCGGAAACTTTGAGTTTCGTTGTTTGTCATTTGACGCGAACCCTTAAAAGCCGGATAAATAAATCGTAGGTTTTCCTACGTTTACTTTAGTCCAAATCGTACATTTAGAACTTCATTTATAGACCAGGGTCGATAATTTTTAAAACCAAAAAAAATAATAGTAGGATGAAACCCATTAGAAAAGGAGGGGAACATGATAAAAATGAAGGAAAAATAAATAACAGTCGATCTGAGTTCGGGAAGTGGGTGGGGTGAGTTTTTAAGGGTAAAAAATTTATCTTCATTTCCGGCAAAACTACAAGTCCTATGGAAAAAAGTTAAATGGCAAAGTTGTAGGTAATAAAAAGATCTACAACATTTGTGTTTACAATTTTTTTAAATAACCTCAAAATTTTGGTAAAAAATTTAAATAACCATTTTTTGGTTTTTTAATTATATCTTTTTCAAAAATTTATTTTTTTCTACGAAATTTGTTGAAAACTTACCTTGTTATGTCCCAAAAACACTGTAATTTATTTGATTTATAATATTTATTGTTTCGCCTTATTTTCACTTAATATCAAAAAAGTACCCTAATTTTCAATCGAAAATTCTGTCGTCAAAATATCAGCTTTTTCCAAAAAGTCTGTAGTCTTTTTGTTCCTTGAAATATCTACTTTCTGATGGTGTAAAAAAATATACATTACTGTAGGAAATGTTTTCAAAAAATGCAAAGAATTTAAACTCAAATTCGATTTTTTTTTTAAATAATTATATCCGATTTTGAGGTATTTATTAAAATTTACACTTTAATGACTCAAAAAACGAAAGATTTCATGTTTTATTGATAAACGAAAAAATTGCAAATTAAAATATATGTACTTCTATAATTAACAAACAAATAAGTTAATATTTAATAAGACATCTACAATATTTTGAAAAAGTTGTACAATCTTCTTTAAATAATATTTGTTGATGCCTATTTATTGCTGTTTTAAGATAATTTATATACCTGAGTTACCATTGGTAAATTTTAGCCCATTATAAGGTATTTCATAGAGAAGTGGGGACGGACCGAGGAGGGTCTGGGTCTTACTACATACCTGCTATTTCGAAGCAGCTGCAAAAACCGTTAGCCAGTATTCGAGATACAGAGCAGTGTACAACATCGTTTTAAAAAATACACGTGCAGGCTGAGTTACTCTAAGAGAATTGTGAGAAATACTCGAAAGTCACTCAGGTATATAAATTATCTTAAAACAGCAATAAATAGGCATCTACAAATATTATTTAAAGAAGATTCTACAACTTTTTCAAAATGTTGTAGATGTCTTATTAAATATTAACTTATTTGTTTGTTAATTATAGAAGTATATTTTAATTTGTAATTTTTTCGTTTATCAATAAAACATGAAATCTTTCGTTTTTTGAGTAATTAAGGTGTAAATTTTAATAAATACCTCTAAAAATTGTACATAATGATTAAAAAAAAATTCGAATTTGAGTTTCAATTTTTTGCATTTTTTGAGAACATTTCCTATAGTAATGTATATTTTTTTTACACCATTAGAAAGTAGATATTTCAACGAACAAAAAGACTACAGACTTTTTGGAAAAAGCTGATATTTTGACGTCAGAATTTTCGATTGAAAATTAGGGTGCTTTTTTGATATTAAGTTAAAATAAGGCGAAAAAATAAATATTTTATATCGAATAAATTACAGTGTATTTGGGACATAACAAGGTAAGTTTTCACCAAATTTCGCAGAAAAAAATAAATTTTAGAGTATAAATTTTAAATAAAAGATATAAATAAAAAACCAAAAACTTGGTTATTTGAATTTTTCACCAAAATTTTGAGGTTATGTGAAAAAATTGTAAATACAAAAGTTGTAGATTTTTTTATTACCTACAACTTTGCCATTTAACTTTTTTCCATAGGACTTGTAGTTTTGCCGGAAATGAAGATACATTTTTACCCTTAAAAACTCACCCCACCCACTTCCCGAACTCTGATCGACTGTAATTTATTTTTCCTTTCATTTTTATCATATTCCCCTCCTTTTCTAATGGGTTTCATCCTACTATTATTTTTTTTTCACTTTTTACTATTTTTAAAGGCTTCTACCCTCGTCTATTGCCTCTAAAGTCTCATCAGTAATGTCAACACTAGTCATTCTTAGATTAACCGGGAAGTCATTTAAGCTGGTAACTCTGGCCATCCAAAAATTACACAACCCATAAGGCATATTTATAAAATTGCAATATAATACAAGAAAAGCATTGTGTTACGAATACGCAAGGACATGTCAAATGCCAGCAACAGAGGTATAGTATTTGCATTAGTGCAGTCACATCGAAATATAATATGAACACAATTTCAGCCAATACTGTTGTTTTATTTTAGTTACACTTAATAAGTAGGATAACCGAAACATGGGAAATTTCTATCGTATGGCAGCCCTATTCTGTCCACGTGTGTGTGATATGACCTACACAAAGAATGTTGTTTGTGTGCCTTTTGATACTAAATTGAAAATAAATCGATTTTTATTAAGTACACTACATATATGGAAGGTCCATGCTAGTGAATAAGTATTTATGTCCTTTTTTTAAACTATTTTGTACCTACGTTCATGTAGGTAGTTTAATACCTAATCAAATTCCTACGTACAAAATACCTACTTACGAACATGCTTTTTTTATTATACGTACTTACCTAACAATATTGTAGATATATAATTCAAACTGTTTATGAATAATCACAAATAAAAATATAACGTACGTAAACTATTAGGTTATAATTTGGTGAAAGATTGACATATTCAAACAAGATTGAATTATGCATACAATACAACTAGCTAACTACATAGTACTGCGGTTTATCAAAAGATGTCACTGTTCTATGAATAGGTCAATGAGTAAAGTTGGATAGATTTGTAACATGGTTGCCTCAACCATATACTATATCTATCAGTTACCTACCTTTTTTTCTTCTATTCAGTTCACGTTCACGGATCAAAGCTACTATAGAAAAACATTTTACTTGAAATGTTTCATTCTTCTGATTTTCAGATTATTTTGTATATTATCTGACACTGTAAAAAATAATGATGAGGCGGAGGATCTTTTAAAATTCTTAAAGTAGGTTTTTTTTAGTTTTGTTAGGTATGTTGCACACATAATATTGTTTCTGGTTCCTGTATGGAATCCACATTAATGCGCGTATAATTTTCAAGGATGCCTTTACATAAAATTACAAATTGTTGTTTAAGTGTCATTTTATTTTTGGGAAGATCACTGCTTATCCTAAGCTACAGGGTTCTACCCTTTTTTAGGAAGTAGTCTTTCTTGTCATTTATATTGTATTTTTCTCATGTGTATACCCACGAAAGAAGGCATATTGTTATGTTATGTTTTTTCTGGCAATAAATTAATATATTATTATTATTATTACTGTTTGTGTGTAAAGCCCAGGCCTTTCCTCTGTTATAAATGCGAAAGATTCTGAAGATAGATTTATTTAGGTACCTACATTTATGAAAGTATGGATGTTGATGAGGGCAATCGTAATCCCGTCATAAAAAAACTTGGCTCATAAATAGTAGTTTATTGTCTGGATTAACACATTAATACCATTTATCCTGGGAAAAAGTACTTCCCTCGGGAATACGGGTGAAACCAAGCTAGTCCTTATTAATTTACCAAATTGCACTTGATTCTGAGGCTATTGTTTTCAGCTATGGTCAGTGGCGTAGCTAGATTACCAAAGGTCTTGGGGCAAAAAATTAAGTAGGGCCCCATCTAAACTATTTTAAATCGTTTGTTCTCCCCCTCCTCCAGAGCTTGGGGCCCGGGGCACTGCCCCGTCTAGCCCTCCGGTAGCTGCGCCACTGGCTATGGTTGATCCTTGAGTTTAAAATCCATTTTCGTAAAATATTCGTTGATTATACTCGAGGGAGTAAATAATAGGCACCTACCTTAATTCTAGATCTTTTATTAAAATTGTATACAAAAACGAACCAAAAGTAGTTGTACATAAGAATAAAATAAAACTCTAAGACTTTCAAATGGTAAGAGGTGATCACGTAAATGTGCTATTTAATATTTTGTCAAAACGCTGTTCACAAGTCTGGGATTGCATATTATACAAAGTACATAATATTTAAATATACGAGAAAATGTCAATTCTAAGGTGCGGAAAGCCGTAAGATTTACAATAAACTTAATTTACTAACGAAATACGTAACAATTAACGAACAGCCCGCAACAATGAGTCAAAATAAGATTAGTAAGCGACTTATTTGTGTAAACAAACATTACAGATTCTTGATCACGAGTTGAGGTGTGGTATCTTTCTATTACTTTCTATTCCGATGTATAGAATAGGATGACGATATATGTATATTACAATTTGTTGACATTGATTCCTCCGAGGAAAAAATCGGTAATATGCACAATAACATACGTAAACTACATGTGGTAAGTAATTCTACCATAGTACCTATTCCGTTTCACGGGTTGAAAAAAACATTGTAATATAGTATAGGAAATATGATTAACATCAGAAGTCGTTGTTACAATGGGCACCTTATTTGTGTCGGCGGTAGTTGTAGAGTAAGTGTCATTGCCATTTGTCGAATTATTTCTCATTTATTATTTTGTGGGCTAAAACTGTGACGCTGTCAAACTTTGTGTGTCATGGACTGTGTCTCATTGTTATCATCGATGTAGAGAAGTTGAACAGTTCTCGTAGTTCTTTTCTCCGTCTCTTAGCTTTATGAACTGGTTTCGCAGGAAAATATGCCGGAATCTGAACTTTTTCAGTTATCGGTTGGAGTGTAGGAGCTGGATTAACTATTTGATCTATTGACCGAGCCACATAGAACATCACCACGAATCCAAGCGCAATTGTTAACATACTGAAATAAAAGTATATAACGTTTAATTGAATCAAAGATAAAAAGCGTTTTAGGATTCTACACCCAATATAACGAACTAATATATACATACAAATCAATATATAACATGTAGATTATGTAAAATATTTATATAAAATAAAGCCAGCGAAAAATATATGGTGAAAGTAATAAAGGGTTTTTTTTAATATATTGTAAGTACTACAGTAAAATACTATTGTATAGCAATAACCAAGTAGTCATATTGTAAAAATACGACAGATTAACACACCTCCTTTGTACACCTTTCTTAGTCTAAACAATACTAATCCGTCGGTGGCCGAAACAATTTTTCTATTTTTATGTATAGGCTTGTCTTTGACCACAATTTCTCTATGGTAAGCGAAGATGTGGTCAAAGGTGGTAAGAACACAAGGCCTAAAAGGGAACTGACTCAAGATAGTGTAATCAAATCTAAATAAATATAATTTTGCATAGATGTCAGACTTAGGTAGGTAATACTTAACATGTCTATACATAGGTAGTTAGTTCTTTATTTTTTTAAATGAATTATTATCTGAATAAAAAACTTACGTGAACATTTCTCGTGATCTTGTTCTTGTTCGATTCTTATGAATGCATTGAAATAGGTCACCTAAGATATAGCCTTAAGCATAACCTTTAAACTTAACTATAATAAAGAACGCGGTACAATGGATAAGGCATTTTAAATAGTTTATAAGACGAATTACTTTTCATTTGGAAGCGATATCAAAATTACTTTATTTACTGATCAAATAAATATGTACTTATGAGCACTTAAATGGCCACATCGTAGGATATTTCGCCGCTCAGAGGTATTATAATTCTGAAAACTAATAGTATTTTTCAAATAGGATGACTTGGGCGACACTTGGTGTTTTATAGGATTTCTGAATGATTTATGTTTATTTCAACATAACTTTCGACCGTAACAGAGCAGTCGCATGAAGCATTAGTGCAGTAATTCAGAGTAATCAAGTGCTGCTTCAAAACACGATATGGGTAAAAAACCTTCAACTGGCACAACTCATCCTATGTGAAATAGTTTATAGTACCCTAACTTCTTAGGCAAAATAATGGGGCGACAATTTACTCGGTAAATTCAATTTTTAATTCATAACAGGTATTTATCTCCAATACAAATTCTTTCAATCGTATTATTCTTCCTATTTACTTTCAATGATTTCCATATCGCTATCACTTAGGTTCAATTTATTCAGAGCAAAGATTTTAGTAATACATACCACTATTAAAATTTACATCAAAGACAGTAGGACGTGCAGCTTTCTCCAAGAATTGACAAGACAACGGCCATTTAAATGCTTTCTTTCTTTCTTAAAAAAAAAACTTCAGGTATAAAGTATAATTATGAATTGCCGCATCCAGGATATCAAGAGATTATACATTAGTCGGTCTATTAATTTGTTTACTAATATACCTATTCAAAAACTAAAGGCATCGATGCAGGTACCACCGTCACTAGAAGAACAATAAATTTATTTAACATAAGGGAATGTAAACACACTATCTTGGATATAATGAAAAAGAAATACCAGTCCATAGATTTTCATACGTCATCCATCGTACATATCCCATATATCATATCACATATACCCGGTGCACCAAATCTTAACAATCACATGATACGAAAGGTCTTTTAAAGGTAAGCCCCTCAGTAGGCGTTAGTTATTTATTACCAAAATAATTCAGGGCAAGTGTGAGTGTGAGAAATAATAAAATGTACTTAATTTTGGAGCCTTAGAAGATATTTTTGACCAGACTTTTTAAATGGTTTATACAGTTATTTTTATTTTCTCAAATCTGTATCCTAATCATCACTAGCCTGCGCTGTTCTCAATCATTTGGGGTCGCCCTTATACGTTTGCTTTCTGCCCATTCAGTGCATTACGTATCACAAGATATTTGGAATATATTAAAAGTTATTTGATTGATATTATTTCTTAAATAGAGATTCCGGCAGCCCTTTAAATTATCCAAGTATTACCAATTAATGAATATTGACATTGGCGTCCAGGTCCATTTTCATATGGCTCATTGACTATCCTAATCGCTACCATTACCAGAGCTCATAATGTCTACTTTATATAAATATAGAGCACTCCACATAGAGTGGCAGGGATATATTTCTATTTATATTTTCTATGCTTTAATGGTAACATAAGTAAGTAGTGACTACTTATTTCTGTCGGAAGAAATACTTCGTTAATTACGTAATTTATTATTTAAAATACCAATCTCTAAATTATTTACCAAAAGGAACCGAGCGACACGGTAAGTAAGTTGTTTGTGCATATCGTATGCAAATTGGTGGAATTTTTCTTAATGTCCCGTTGATGGATTAACCGCGGTCGCAATCACAGGTGGGCATTAACATTTCTCCGTCAACTGAGCGTGCACCACGCATTGCCACTGCCATCGCCGAAACAGACGGCACGCGCCGTTTACTCAGAAAGAAATGGTCCGAGCGTTGTTTAGAAAATTGAACTGTATTATGGGGTTTTTATAGTGCACGCCTCGATATAAATTATTTTAATTTATTTTTGAATGTGGTACCAGTGAAATTGTGATACAATGTGCTTAATGAAGTGTGGATTGCTGTTTGTAATTTTAATGTCTACAGACATAGGCAAGTATTCGTTTATTAATGAAAATTTATGTGACGATAATGTGAGGTATCATTTTGACTTCGATGATAATTACGTTGTTTATTTGACTTATTGATAGATTGAAACCCATGGGATGGGATTTGAAAAGTAAACATTCTTGACTTGTTTTTCCGCTCTGGTAAATACAACCGGCAAGCAAAAGAGAAATTGAAATATTTTCATCAATCCCGCCGCGGTCATATGTATCTAACCAAGCGGAAAAATACTTATTCAATAGAGTTGCTTAGAAACTCATGTTTACTATTTGTTATAATTAGTGTTTGCCCACGGATCGAAATTCGATCATAGAATTCGCTTGTGAAAAAAAAATTTTTTTGTGATAAAATTCAAGCTCATTAATAGCTACTAAACAGAAATAAAAATAGTAAATCGGTTCACAAACAGAAGAGAAAATGGTACCTAGCTATTATATTTATATTCTATATATACATAAAATAATTTTACGTCTTAATATTACAAAAACAGAAAAATGTACTAAAACATCGCATATTGGTAAAACATTAATCTCAGTAAGTATAAATGTATCAGTTAGAACAGACTGTCTAAAACATACACAATAGATTCGGGATAAAATTTGTAACTATCTTTTAAAGTTAGTTAAAAAATCTGTATTCTAGTATTTACTCTGAAATATAGAGAAAGTAAAAGTAAAACTGCGTTACAACAATTATAACAGTTTTCAGTTAACAATCTGGTTTATTGTTTCTATTTATTCACGACTATGTACAGTTAAAGTTTAATATATAAAAAAATAGTTCACGAAAAAAAAAAATAGTTCAAAATAGCTTAGTGAAATTCCTTCACGTATAGTTGGAACTAGGGCGGTCTGTCGATTTATTCTTGGGTAAAAACTGATCTAAAGAATTGTCATGACATCGCCTTTAAACTTGTGCGAGAATCATAATTATTCCTACATATAAAAATGTTAATAAGCTTGAGTCATGAAGCTCAAATAATCTACTATTTTTAAAGGAAAGCTTATCACTTGTTGGGTTTTGTATCTAAATGGTAAAAACGGAACATTTATAGTTAGACAATCTATCTAGATCCTTAGTTCATAATGTGGTCCAGGGTTCCACGGGAGACACGACGAGGGTCTACGTTGATTTCATTGTTAGAACAAATTGCCTAGTTTTGGGAATATGCTAGAAATGTAACTGCAGGGGATGCACCGGAACCAGCTTAATTTTGAAAGTGGTCTATGAGAAAAAATGTCTGAGAACATCTATTCTAGATTGAAACCGAGAGAAATAACGATATATGCTATAAATATAAGATGTTGTAGTTTAGAACATGCTTGCTCCAGGTTTAAGGTAAATGAAATAAAATGAAAATAACCTAAATACATCTTCTAAGTATGCGAGTCGAAAATCTGAAATAATACGGACTGATAGTTAGTTAAATATCTTACAATCTTTTTTTATGAACTTTCAAGGAATTTAAAACATTTTTAAATATAAATTTCACTGCTTATTGATATTAAGTACATAATATTTTACATTTTGTTGTTGGGAATCCTCCGTACGCGAGTACAGCTTCCCTTGGTCGACTATATCATCAAACATAGCAAACATATACAAAAACTATATCAGAACGTAATTAGACAATTGTCCTTTCGTGTTTAATGTAAATGACGTCAAATAAGCCGCACCATACGACACATTCGCATGTGTCTTCAGTCGAGAGTTGACATTTACAACCACAGTCACATAAACGTGCTAATTAAACACTTGTTTGAACTACCACTTAAGTTATAAGTGTACTTATGTTTATTTATGATTGTTGATAAATATTAATGTGTTAACAATTAGAATTGTCACATTATAAATAAAGATTTGTGAAGTTTGTGTAAGGTTATTGCCAGAATGTTCAAACCCATAACTCCAGTATACTGTAATACATTGGTTACCCAACGATTCAAGGCATTTCTTGTCTGTTTAAAATTCGTATAATTTTTATGAGGTATAAACATTACATAATATTTGTACAACAGTTATTAATAAAGTATAATAACTAGATAGGACATGTCTAAAGCTTTCCAAAAGCCTTGGGAATCTGAAAGTAGATTTATCTAGGTGTTAAGCTACTCTATCTCTTGGAAATCTTAATAAGAAACGTTTTTTTTCCAAAGCACATAACAATGTTAAATTATGAATAAAACATGTAATTCATTCAAGTTTTCATGACATAAATTTATATTTAATTAACTGGTTGGACTTGGCCATCTTTCCGTTGATGGTGAAAGTGGTCGCGTCTGGTGCATTCGCTGCATCCCGGTAAAAGTAAAATGTAATATAGCGTCTAGACTTTTTAGAATTATGCTCAAAGCTCTCCAAACATTAACATATTTTTTTATTCATGGACTAGTCAGAGAACTTGTATTACAGTTTTATTAGGTATTGTGTCTGTTAAATTGAGCTTCGGAAGTATTGTGTGGGTGGATTTGTCGATTGATAAATCGTTGACGTATTTTTAAGATATATATTACTAGCTGTCCCCCGCGGTTTTACTCGCATTTATCGATATTATATATAGCCTATAACCACCTAGGAAAAATTCCCCGTCGAATGGTAGCAGTTATATCACGACATGTTCAGTAGTTTTGAGGTGATGGTGCGTCAAAGGAACCCTATTTTCCTTATATAGGTATACTAGTTGTACCCCGCCACGCTTTGCTGTGGCACATTGTGATTGAATGGTTGAGAAATGAGAAACAAAACAAAGACGGTCGCGGATATGTGACTGATGCAAAAAATAGATAAAAACAATCCTTGATGCGGATATACCATGCTAAAATTTCAGCTCGATCGGTGCAGAACTTTTTGAGTTTTTGAAGCGTACACAAACCAACATAACATTTTTATATATATATATATATATATAGATTTAAAGGTCACATAGATCTCACTATGTTGAGACTCAACGATGCTGGTAAAGTAGGTCTTATAGCAAATACTGTCGAAGGAATGCCCATAGACTGCATGTTTTGAAACATTGGACTTATAAGGCTTTTGTATCTTTTGTTATCTGAAAGTATGTTTCTATTGTTTCAGTCCCCAAAGTCGGTGGTGATCTAATGTCGATGATTGACTTTAGATATTGGCGATGTGTCATGAAACGAGAATGGAAGTGTCCTGACAGTGAAATAAATTTCTTCATGTTCACACCGTAAGTAAAACGTAAGCCTTTAATATTCTGGCTTCCCTTTAAAATTACTTTTAGCATGATATATTTTGATACTTTTGGTTAGGCTGTTTGACCAGAATCTCACCATCTAAGTAAGTTTTGTGGTTGAATGTGGTAAGCACACAAACTCTGGCCCCATAAACAGCGATGCTTGGTACAAGAAAAGTACGTTACATGTTATTATCCTTTCTAATGCTAGTACCATGTTCGCCATTGTTGTTCCAGTGAACTTTTCATCTCCTAAGTTGTGTGCAAGCTCTTTAAAAAGCGTATGATATCGTTGGGAATAGTCCAACACTGGCACTGGTATGTACCGCGTAAATCCGAAAGTAGCCAAATCGAGATTACGCGCTAGGGTCTCCAAAAAAATTCTCCACACTTTGCCGATACTTACCAATCCGACTTACACGCTATTATACTAAGTAGACTATTTCCGACGTTATGCATTTTCCATGGATTGTATACATGTTTGTTGCGCTTATGGGAATATAACCAGTAGAATCTCCAGTAAAGTGGAATAAGAAAGTGAGAGAGATTTATCATTTTTTAGTTCCTTTTTGCCAGTACTCGACATTTATTAACTTTGCAACTTTCACTATGAGAACGTGTTGTGCACAACAATGAATAAAAAAAGTGAACTGTAAAGAATCAATGAAATAGTTTATTCGTTGGTAGCATATAGACGGAGCCTTATAGGGCAACGCGAGAAAGCTGCTTAAGCGACATTTCCATTCATTAAACCTCACCTTGGATCATAGTTCAAAAATACCAAAACTCCTTTCTTATATTAGTAACCTTACATAAATGCTCCAATGCATTATTAATCTGATGACTGACTAATTTAAATGAATTAGGTGTTTTTTAACCATTAAGGTTTAATTTATTTTAATCTAGATAGATTAAAAGAGTTCGTGAAGAGTAAGTTTAGCAACAAGAACCATTCATATTATTTTAGATAAATGCACTTGCCTTACCGTCTTTTGGTTAGAAAGGTAAAGGGGCCGGTGAAATACCAGGCACATGAGACTTAACAACATCACATCTCAGGGTAGACAACGCATTGGCGAAGCACCTGGTGTTGCAAATGGCGGTGACCACTTACCATCAGGTGGACCGTTTGCCGTCCGCCTACTTGGCTCAAACAAAAAAAATTATAGATAGTGAATATAATGATGTGTGTTAGTTTTCTATGAGCAGGGAGCATCCGCATAAACACTGGGTGGATGTACGGAATACTCAGAAGCTTACTGAGTTTGGATGGAAGCCAACCAGGAAGAATGTTCTTATCATACACGGGTTCAATGGCACACACTCCAAAAACCCCATGACTTATATTCGCGATGGTAAGTTTTCGTTTATAAATATCGATACCGTAGTTTAGTGAATGTAATAAACTTATACGATCCGTTACTTCTCTTTAAAAGTCAACATGCCAGTAATGGATCCAAAGATCAAACTTGAACGATCAATTTTTTTAACCGAACTTCAAAAACAGGTTGTTTCTGTTTGACCCGTATGTATCCAAATACAAGTCATCATTCACATTTCAGCCAAATGAGGTTCTCGCTATTGAACTGCATATTTTTCTGGGAAGGTCTTAGGCTACAATAAATCAGAACTAAGTATATACCTAAATGTACGAATAATTTTATTTTTTAGTTTGATACAGGGTTTTTACCTGTCCCCCGCGGTTTTACCCGCGTTCCCGAGGGATATTATATTTTCCCGGGATAAAAACTAGCCTATATATTATTTCACGATATGCTCTATCTATGTGCCAAGTTTCATCCATATCCGTTAAGTAGTTTTTGCGTGAAAGAGTAACAAACATACTTACATACAAATCTTTCCTCTTTATAATATTATTATCATATTAAATAGTATTAGTATAGATGTGTAATTTCGTATTATTGTATGGTTGTTAATATTTTTCCTCAGCATACCTGTCACGTAAAGACTACAATGTGTTCATGGTAGATTGGTCGCCGCTGACCAGGTTTCCGTGTTACCTATCAGCTCTCTCAAACTTAAAGTAAGTATAAAAGCTTGAAATAGCAATTTTGCATCTGATTAACTTCTGATTGTGTACATGTTCAGTTGATAGTGGATGAGCTAGAGATGAGCTGTAATTGGTCTCATAATAATAAGTTCAGACCATGTACATTTTTATAGTTTAAGACTGTTGCTGTCCCAAATAAAGAAAAAAAAATTATAAAGATACCAGAATAACAGATCTTTCATGCAGGAAATAATGTTGAAAATTGAATTTTAGATTTGTTAATTTGGTGTTCGATTTTGAGCTTTCAAAGGGTCAAAATAAGTCTCTGACTTGTTCGTTTTGTTTATGGGAAAGATAAATAAAAGCCATTACAAATAGGTAAATATGATATCGGCACGAAAGCAAGGTTAAAATGCCTTGGCATAATGTGTGGGTACTTCTACATTCATGCATTCTCGTCTAACACGTTATTGCGTGTAGCCTATGATAGAAACAAAGGAAGGTATTAAAATCACCGAGTAATGCTCGGCTTTGTTCGGTGAAAGTATTAGCAACATTGCTAAAATATCTAACGCTAGCTATAGTCCCGCGGTTTCTCCCGGGTTCCTGATGTATTTCCAACAGTGACAGATTTTTTATAAGAGACTAGCTGCGCCCTGCGGCTTTGTCCGCTTTCAATCCTGGTTATAAACCTTCCTCTTGAATAACTCTATCTATTGCTGAAAACTGCAATAAAATCCGTTGCATAGTTTACGATTCTATAAAGGACATAGACAAACATTCATTTTGATATATGTATATAGATGCGGAATTTTCGTAAATACAAACTCCTAAGACTAAAACCAGATATCAGAAAGTATCATTACCTATTCTTACTTTCATTTCGCCTGATACAATAACTATTACAAGCATTCACGACTATTTTTTGCATTCAAAATGCGGTGCTAAAAAAACTGTTAATTAATCATAAATAAATTATTATTCATCTAGAATGTGGGTTGTTTGTATTAATCGTGATTACTACAACTTTCGATTAATCTACTATAGAATTTAATAAAGAAGTATTTTTCTTCTAAAAAACGTCCTTGTATAGTGGTCGAGAACAGTATTTGCAGTGGTTTGTTGGTAATACTTAATAATATGGTAACACGTTTTATTATTCAATTCCAGGCTAGCAGCGCAATGTACTGCTCAGTTATATTCACACATCACCCAAGCAGGGGCGTTGGCGAAGATGATCACGTGTGTGGGTCACTCACTCGGCGCTCACGTCTGTGGAATGATATCAAATCATCTCACCGAGAAACAATATAAAATTGTTGGTGAGTTTTTAACGACTGCTTTTTTTATGCTTCCACTTGGGCGCAATAAACATTCCATTAATAGTTTGACGCTTAATAATGCTCCTAAATTGTTTTTGATGATTATTTGATGGACCAGTTGGCTTGACCCTGACTGCCGCGCTTTAGGTCGTGGATTAGATTCCCACCGATAGGACAAACATACGTGTGTATATCTGTTTGTTCTGTCTCTGGATGTAAATGTCTATGTATATACTTATGTATTTAAAAAAGTAGTCTATGTAGTATGTATATCAGTTGTCTGATTTCCATAGTACAAACACTGCTTAGTTTGGGACTAGCCCCTTATTCAGCTAATACAAACTTCGTCGGCGAGCCGCTTCACGGAGGTCTCGGAGAGCTGACCTCTCACGTTATTAGTAGTATTAGCGTAGTAAGCGACAGAGATAGAACATAGAAGCCGTGACGAAATATCCTTGAGTTTATGCAATTTTCCTTGCGGAATCGAGTCCCAGATGGCCGTGTGTATAGTAAGTATGTCCCAGTATATTTATTATTATTGGTATTGTCTAGTTTTCTTGTTGTCAAGTTAATCAGGGCTCATTGAACTGAATAGAAGGTGTATAATAGAAAAGGTTAAATCATGGTCTAAAGCCGCCATACTCTAAAACAGGTTGCGGAGAAACGATCAAAAATATATCCGGTTGGTATCGCTATCGTTTCGCTATTTAAAAATATGCTATCATAAAAATAGATTATTTTACTAAATACATACATATAGAGAAATATATCTATTAATAAATTCCTACTTTTTTGCCGTGGGGGGGGCAGTTAGTATTATTATATCGTTAAAATATTGCTAGACTAAAATATTTACCTATTGGTAGGAACGTAAAATAGGTAGAAGAAATAATTTACACCGTATCAGTATCTTTATTAAAAATTACGTTTCAAACATGGCACATGTTACCAAAGGTACATATTAATTGCAATTATGTTACAACACTAAGTTCTTTGTATCTGCTAGCATATTATATAATAGCTATGTACATTTTTGATACGTTTGTTTGTATATATACATATCAGATAATTCAAATAATATTTTGTTACTAGAACGTAGGTCTTTTAGGTAAGGCTAACGTAACGGTCTTGCACTCCAAATATTGATTGATGCCATCTTCTCCCCTGAAAAAAAAAAAAAAAAAGATTATTCTCAGTCATATTGCCTCCGTAAGAGACGCTATTTAAGTTTGAAGGCAATTGAAGACAACATAAAGTTGACAAGACATTATTCTTTCACTAGCTGCCCCCTGCGGTTTCAACAGAGTTTATCGATATCACATATAGCCTAGGAAAAATTCCGCGTTGAATGGTAGCAGTCCCATCCCGATATGTTCAGTAGTTTTGAGGTGATGGTGCGTTAAAGGAACCGTATTTTGCTTATTTATATATAGATTACATAGACTAACTGTCCCCCGCTGTTTCACTCGCGTTTATCGATATCATTAATAGTCTATAATCATCCAGGAAAAATTCCGCGTCGAATGGTACCCAAAAAGGTATATCCAAAATTGATAACTAGTAAGTAGAGATAACGAGGTATACTTACAATTCCCTTCCTAATCCAGAATCCTTGAATCCACCGAAAGGCGTTTGGCTTGTAACGTGATCGTACGTATTCACCCTAAAAAAACAAAATATCAATATTAAAACGAAAAGACTTTTCGTTCTCACAATAAAGTTTATAATAAAGTAAATCACACACAATTAAATCTAACACTTTTAGACTACAATTATTAACAGTTATTATGATTTTCCACACAGTTAAATATTTGTTACAGACATGTAAATAGCATAATTATATTCAACATTTAAATTGTAATATTTTTGGAGTTATAATTCTTTAGGCGCGTTATGAAAACATGATGAGAGTGAAATTTTAAGATGCGCGCGCATCACTGAAACAAAAAATTCTCACGGGTGAAGTTAGCTGATAACAGTCTCTCCGGAACATCGCACAAATCGCAACTGTCAGTGTCAATGAGTGAGTAATGATGTTATTGTCAATAATAACCTAACAACGTTTAAAATTGTGATTCGTTGCTACAGACAGGTGCAAAGAGTTTGGATACTACAATTTCACGACAAAAATGCCATTAGTGCAGTTTTTCTCACCTATAATTTCGGGTATAACTTCTTACGTGCGTACATAAGTACACACACACTTTTTTATCATTAAAATATACTGCGTAGCTAAAGCTTTTTAACACTTTTACTGCGTTAGCAAACTAGAATATGTTGATTATATAATAACAAGAGAAGAACTAGCAGATAACAACAGGATACAGGCACTTATCAGTTGAATCAACTGGCTGCCTGATAATTCAATAATAATAATGTTAATTTCAAAGCGAAGTGCGAAATTGCTCTCGTTATCCAAGAAGGTGTCAATTTCGCAAATTTGCACTAAAGAACTATTCCATTGTTCGTAGTATTTACGTTCATAAGTTACACAATGGTATTGCCATGGAGGCACACATTTTAGACAATGGCTTACCAAATAGACCCAGCTCGCACTTGCTTGACGAAGCTCAGAGCTGTTGTGATGTCGTTAGTGATCACTCCAGCAGCGAGACCGTAGTTAGTGTCATTGGCTCGGTCGACTACTTCTTCGAAGGTATCGAACTTGAAGATGCTCTGCACGGGGCCGAAGATCTAGAACATGACACAAGTAGTTATCTGTCTCTTTCTTAGAATATCAGAGAGTTGATAGAAATCTGTATTACCGTTATTTACGATCTAATATGAAAAGTGTATATACAATAAGCAATTTGCTGTTGTCGAAACCAGCGCGAGGGCTATTTTTAATGGCCTTAGCATTTTGCTGAGTCGGGACCTATTCCTGGCATCACTCAGCATTGCTACATTTTTAAAACGTTTGGTTTATTGTTTGTTTTCTCATATTATTTAGTTTTTTAATGTACTGTGATGTTGTGTGTTGTCACGAATCAGCGTATTTTCTTTCTTTCTTTTTTGTAGTAAGGCAAAGAATAAAGGTACTCTTTAATTAAAGCACTATGTGGGTGTAACTCAGTTATTTTTAAATGTGTATTAGGTATAAGGCCTAATGTACTAAAATGGCAGACGGTCCACCTAATGTTAAGTGGTCAAACCTATTGACAATTTTAGCAACAAGGCCAATGGGTTGTCAAACTTGACCCGTGAAGTCATTAAGTTACATGTGCAATTTATCAAGTATCAAGAGAGGTAGTTAAAGTTAGCTTCTTACCTCTTCCCTAGCGATTCTCATGTCATCCTTAACATCAGCGAAGACAGTAGGCTTGATGTAATAACCCTTGGGACCCATCTTGTCACCGCCGGCTACGCATTTAGCACCTCCTTGTTTTCCAATATCGATATATTTCAGAACTCTGGTGTACATGTCTTTGTCGATCTGAAATTAATATACATAACCATAATCTATTGATTGTTTTGATCTATATAAGGAAGTCGCATGTCTCCACACATATCTATATATGGATATCCTTTATATGTGGAGATTTATAAATGGCATAGGACTACATTATATGTTTACAATACAATTAATATTTTGCTGTAAATCTTTCTAAGAGAAAATAAATAAAAAATAATTGACAGGCCAGTTAGCTTGGTGGTTAGCGACTCTGACTACCAAGCCGAAGGTTGCGGGTTCGATTCCCACCCAGCATAAACATTTGTGGGCATGAATATGTCTGTTTGTTCTGTGTCTGGGTGTAAATGTCGATAGAAATACAGTGTAAACTCTTTATAACGAAACTCAAGGGACTGAGCATTTTTTGTCGTTATAGAGAGTTATCGTTATATGGAGTGAACAAAAAAAACCAAATTAACAAGAATTTTTAATATGTATGTCTTAGATAATAAATGCTTGTATAAATTATTGTTTACACATATAGTCTGATAACTTTGTCTGACGTTTTTTGCTATGCCAGTACTTCTATTCATATCTAGATATGTGGTGGAATCGTCTTGATAAAACAACAAAAAATTTTCTACCAACTTAGCGGCATCTAGGGCTTGTTGAATTGTTGGTGGTGATTCGGCTTTGTCCACTTGATCGTCTTCTTCATCTTGATTATCGGGTGTTTCCTGACTTTTTGACACTAAATCAACAATTTGTTCATCTGTAAGTGTACCAGTTACGGCTACATCCTCATCTATATTTTCGTACGATTGTAGATCTTCGTTAAAATTGTTTGGTATGTTGAACTGGCTTATCCATTCACTCAGTGGTAGATTGTCTTCACTGTCAAATTGGTTCGTTTCTTGGCTACTACATAATCCAGCATGTCGAAAAGAATGTTGGATAGTGGCCGCGAGTGTTACCTCCTGCCAGGCTTTTGATATGAAGTTCACTGCTTGTAGCATGTTGATCGAGACCTTGCCGTCAGTTTCGATCATATCCATCAACATTTTCCGTCTATAGTGGCCCTTTAGGGATTTAATTACACTCTGATCCATTGGTTGTAAAATACTGGTTGTATTAGCTGGGAAAAATGCTAACTCTATGTTTCGAAGATTAGATATGATTGGGTGAGCAGGACAATTGTCTACTAGAAGCAAGATTTTCCGTGATTTTAATTCAGCATCCCATTTTCTCACTTCCTCTTCAAAAATCTGCGATGTCATCCAAGCTGACTTGTTTGCTTTGTACGTAGCTGGCAACTGTTTTATGTTCAAAATTCAAAATTCAAAACCATTTATTCAGTTTAGGCCTTCGGAGGGCACTTATGAAGGTCAAATTTAAAGTTACTGAAGCTACAACCGGTTCGGAAGTCAGCCTTCAACTGAGAAGAACCGGCAAGAAACTCAGCAAGGTTACATTTTTTTTTATTTGTTATATAAATTTTTATCTATTCTGACTTTTTGGCTATTTTATAATTTCAATTTTACATAATTTTATATTTAACAATTACAAGATACTTATTATAGGTAACATTAATAAAAACAAAACAAAAAAAATATGACAAGACTACAAAATAGAAAATAACAATAATTAGGTACTTACAACTTAAACAAGAGATTTAGAGGTGCACTGTGCAGAGAGCAGCTATTTCCATACATTTTTATCTTCAATATAATGAACTACCTTGTAATACGCTTTTTCTTTCAAAACTTTCCTAATATAATTTTTAAATTTATGATCAGACATTTTGGTTATTGAAAGCGGTATCTTATTATAAAATCGAACACAATTACCAAGAAATGACTTGTTAACTTTAGTTAGTCTAAAGTATGGAACAACTAACTTCTCCCTTTGTCTTGTATTTATACTATGAATATCTAATTTTGCCTCAAACATTCCTATGTTTCTACGTATAAACATTATATTTTCATAAATATATAGTGAAGGTAATGTCATTATATTTATTTCCCTAAATAAATCTCTTAATGATTCACGGGGACCCATACTGTAAATTGCACGAATTGCTCTTTTTTGTATAATAAATATTGATTCTATATCCGCTGCTGCTCCCCAAAACAAAATACCATAGGACAAGAGGCTATGAAAATATGCAAAATAAACTAATTTGGCCGTCTCAACATTCGTCAATTGTTTAATTTTCCTAACAGCAAAAGCAGCCGAACTTAATTTAGCAGCTAGAGTATCAACCTGAGGTCCCCATTGCAATTTATTGTCTAATGTAAGACCCAAAAATACCGTTTTATTTACAAGATCAATATGGCTCCCATCTATTATTATTTGGCTATCTACTTGTGCTACATTTGGTAAAGAAAACCTTAAGCATTTAGTTTTCTTTGAATTTAGTAATAGATTATTTGTAGCAAACCACCCACAGACAATTGACATAGTATGATTAACTTTAGTTAGATCTTTGTCTTTTCTATTAACTTTAAAAATTAATGATGTATCATCAGCAAACAAGACAATATCTGTGAGGTCATTTACAACATATGGCAAATCATTTATATATACTAAAAACAAAAATGGACCTAAAATTGAACCCTGGGGTACCCCCATTTCGACTAAAGAGCCCTTGGATGTTGTGCCGGTAATCCCTACCTTTTGCTGGCGATTTGATAAATAAGATAAAACAAGATCATGAGCAGTTCCACGAATTCCGTAGAAGTCAAGTTTTAGTAGTAGCGTACGGTGGTCAACGCAATCGAATGCCTTGGACAGATCACAAAAAATGCCAATCGCATCCTGTGAATCCTCCCATGCGCCATAAATGTGCCTCAGCAATGTTGCTGCCGCATCGGATGTAGATCTTCCCTTCGTGAAACCGAACTGATGACCATGCAATACCTTATGCTTAGTAAAGTGACTTGACATTTGATTAAGCAGCAATTATTCAAAGATTTTACTAAGTGCTGGCAGAACGGAAACTGGTCTGTAATCAGATGGATTCTCCCTACAACCGGACTTGAAAATAGGTACTATTTTACTATATTTCATTAAATCAGGAAAACAACCCTGATCAATGCATTCATTAAAAATATTTGACAAAACAGGTGCAATCACTGTTATTATTGATTTTACGATTGTTACTGATAAGCCCCATAAATCTTCAGTACTTTTCATATTGAGAGAATTAAAAGTTATTATGATATCGCTAGCATTAATATGGTCAAATTTAAAACTTGGAAATGTATTATGAATATGCTGCTTGAGTAAAGATTCCGCTGCTATAGGACATGATTTAAGGCTTTTAGTAGTTTTACCAGGTATACTCGTGAAGAAGTTTTCAAAAGCACAGGCTACATCTAAATTATTTGTTAGAATTTTTTCATTAATTTTAAGAGTTACCTGTTCATTATTATTTCTAATTTTACCAGTTTCCGTATTAATAACATTCCAGACTGTCTTTATTTTGTTATTAGCATTACCTATTTTATTACATATAAAGTAAGATTTAGCTTGATTACACACTAACTTGAAAGTCTTTGAAAATTTTCTAACATATTTATGAAATTCTTCGTTCTGAGTTAGAGATTTTAAATGATAAAGTTCATACAACCTATCCCTGCTCTTACGAATACCTTTTGTAGCCCAGTCACTAAATCCCATTTTACTATTTACCTTCACTATTTTAGTAGGACAGGCTCTATTAAAATTATCGCAAATCCCAGACAATAAACCTTTATACAAGACATTGGGCTCATCACTATGATATATTGTATTACAGAGTTTCAGCTCTAAATTATTCTTATAGGTGTCTAATCTTGCCTTAGTAGTAGGTCTAATTACTTTCGTTACTTTAAATACTTGTCTTTTAAATGGCAATTCTATTAATTGAGCCTTATGATCCGAGCGAACACCACTAATAATCGATTTCCCTAGTATACTACTATTAGTTAATATATTATCAATACAAGTAGCCGAAGTGGCTGTAGATCTTGTTGACTCACTAAACAATAAATCTAAGTTGAACGATTTGAATAAGGCAACAAAATTCCGACTTTCAGATGAATTACTAAGAGTATCTACATTAAAGTCGCCACATACAACTATTGACTTGTTAGAATTATTAAATAACTTACGAAGAATCTCTTCCATTATAGACGTAAACAATAAAAAATTTGATGCCGGTGGCCTATAAACACAAACAATAATATAGTTCTGCAACTCTGCACAAGACACCTCACAAACACGCTCAACAGAGAGGCTACAAATATCTTTACGATCCTTGAATTTAATATTATTATTTATAAGAATTATTGTGCCGCCACCTTCTGCAGATAATCTATTGAATATACTGGCAACTGTAAAGTTTTTAATATTAAAAAGCATAGTGCCCGGTTTCAACCATGTCTCTGTAAAACATAATATATCTATATTTATTTTATCTAATAATAAATGAATATCAAGAATTTTGCCAAAGAAGCGATTAATATTCTGATGTAATAAAAAAGTCGAACTGTTTAGCTTCTCTGTTGTCAAAAGTTTTTGTTTAAAGAACTATTCTGAGATTTAATGTTAAAATGACTTGTTCTTACTGTGTTATCCCTTATCCTATTAATATTATATGCTACAAGTGATGCAATCAATTTCTTAAGTTTTTTTGGAATAAACAGGGTATCCTGTTTCAATTTCAAATTACTAACAAACTTGTTAGTATCAAAATAAATAAAATTAGCACTATGACATGTAACATTATGCATATGGTTATTTAAATGCCAAATATAATTATTCTCCATATCTGAATAGTTGGAAGAGTATGGGAAAGCACATAACATTATTTTCATTACCTCTAATTTTGATAAAGAATTGAGACTATTTATCAAGTCTTTTTTACTTATATTTATAACATTGCCAATTAAAATTATTATTATGGTATTTTCATCAAACTTTGTATGCAAAATCTTATCTATTATTTGTTTGTATGATGCTCCTGGCATACAATAATTTATTACTGAATCAGTTATTTGGTTACTTATTATTGAGCCAAAGTCAGATCCTATTTTATCCGAAAAAACTATTGTCTTTGTGATTGTAGGACAAGGATTGGAATCTAATTGCATGACCCGAACATCAGTCTGATTCATTTGTGTTATTGGAAGCAACTCACCTGGCCCAGCTGGTGAAGGGTCACAATCACATATATGATTATGGGACAGAGATCTTAATGTGTCCTCATTGTACTTACATAAGTCAACCAGGTGTGTTGCCGCCAATATATGCTCATTTATTTGTTTTTGAGCAATTTCATACCTAGAAACTAAGTCCCTAAGACAGATCTCCTTGTGCTCAAGGTCTGAGAGCAAGCGCTGAGTGTCAGTATCATACAATTTTTGACAATTATTTAATTTATTATTGCAATCTTTTAAATTTCTAATTATTTGAATCCTTTCTTTCCTCAATTCAACATTTTTATAAAAACATTTTTGTTTTTTAACTACTGAGTTTACTTTTCTAATAAATTTATTTAATTTTAAATATTTCTTAATTTTATTGTGACTTCTTAATTCAACTTTTGCACTATTTGCTTCAGAATTTGCCGGCTGAGTACACAAATCACTCCCAATCAGCTCATCATAGAGGCTCAATGTATTGTTGGTTTGGTGACAACTTGCTTCGGTTTCCAGGCGGTTAATTTTGTCCTTCGCCTGACCCAAGCTGCTCTCCAGACCAGATAACCGAGTCAGTGTTTTCTCATAAGTGGTACTACACTCATTGAATGTAGCCACCACCTTCTCTAAGTGGTCGCGCTGGTCAGTGACTTCCATGTAGTTGTTGTGAAGCTCAGCCAGGTCCTTCTTCAGCTGACTATTTCTGTTGTTCACATTTCTAACTTCCTCCTCGCCTTCTTCACGTTCCTGAATTAGCCGGTCACAGAGAAGTTGGGAGGCCTTAAGGTCTTCTAAAGCCTTTCTGAGCTTGATCTCGACATCACGGGCACAGGCCTTGCGAGTCATCATGTTAACAGACATGAATCCACAGACCCTGAAGTGCAAGGACAGAAAGCTGAGAAAGTGAACAATTTAAAATTCTATATGCTATCTATTACTGAAGCAGGTTCAATGTTTGTTTTATCTTTTATTTGTAGGTAGGTAGGTATGATAAAAGGGGATATTAAACTAAACTAGGGGCTATTTCTACTTAAATACAAATATTATATGTATATTGTTAAGTACAGTGTACAGTGTTAAACTATGTATTAAAGTGTCTGAGGCAAGTTATTCTATCATCAACTTTGCTTCCACAAATTTGTCAAACAAGGTGAGATTTTAAGGTGCCAAACTGAGTAATGGACGTCGCTCAGAGATCTGAGCCGTGAGTAGGGTTAATGTATACTATGTTGTGTGTAAAAATGAACATAAATAAATACAATACTCCCCAGGTTTTAAGTCGTTCCGTTCAAATTTTGTCCGTTTCGAGCCGTTGTTTGGTTGAATTTTTCCGATGATTGGATTGATAATTTGTCACCAACACTTTAACATGAATTTATTTAGGTTTACAATGATTTTGGCTTTGAATTTCGATTAAATATTGTGTTTAATATAAATTTTTAATTAATTTAAAATACGATTCAAATTTAGACGTCTAATCGATAGGGTTGCCAGCCAGCAAAAAAAACTTTGAACTTTGTTCTTGAAACACCGAGGGTTTTTCGATTTGCCTATAACTAAGAGCTTTCTTTTTTCTGTGCCACTCATATTGGCAGCCACTAGAACTGTAATACGCTCTTTAGACAGCTTTCCTCCAATACATTTTTCCCCTTTGAATTTTAAAGTTTTGTCGGGAGTCAACTTGAAAAAAAGGCCAGTTTCATCTGCATTAAAAATGTCTTCTGGTGAGTACTTCATCTTTAATTTAGGCCACACTGTACTAATCCAATTGTTAGTCACATTCATATCGACATCCCGCGCCTCTCCGTTCATTTTACCGTACGTAATTTGATGACGGTGCTTAAATTTTCCGAGCCAACCTTCAGATGCTTTAAAGTCAATTATGCCAAGTTGGTTGGCAAACTTTTCAGCCTTTGCTTTTACAATTGGCCCCGAGATGGGTACATTATTCTGGCGCTGATTGTTAAACCACGACAACATTGCCTGATCTAAGTCTTCGAATTTTGGCTTTCTTAATTTTTTAGACAAGTTTCCTTCCAGCGGCGCCTGTAGAATTGTTTTTTGGTTTTTCCAAATGGTAGCAACAGTGGATTGACTTAGTTCAAAACGCCTTCCAACGTCACTTTTCTTTTCTCCCTTTTCAATCGCACGTATCACACAAACTTTTTCGTCAACACTAATCGCTTTCCGTTTACTGGCCATGTTAACAGTTTCAAAGTAGGTTTACGACTGATAATACGATAGGTACCCAGTATGCTTGGTCGAAGACCATCACTTCCGAGAAAACAATGTGTCATACTGCACGTGTTCAAGGCAATTAAGGATAACAAAAGCTAGACCGACCTCGGATGTTTCGGAGCTTCAAAGTCTTTTGTTACCTGATAACATAACATAAACAATAATACCGATAATAAATATTTACTGTCTAAAAATATGAACACATTTCTTCGTAATTCTTCGTAATAGAGAATGGCGTATCGCTATAAAGAGTGTTTCAATATGTGGGTTTTAACGCAAACCAACCAACTTGGGCTCACTTCAACGTTATAGGGAGTTTATCGTTATAAAGGATAACGTTATAAAGAGTTTACACTGTATGTATTAAAAAAAGTCGTTTTTGTAGTATATCCAGGTCTATAGTACAAGCTCTGCTTAATGCTCATTCTCTGTTTTGTTTTACCTGTGGTCCTTGCTGCACATCATCAAAGGGGTTGCCAACAGATCTTTTTTGTGCTATTTCAGCTGCTTTCTCCACGAACTGGTCGTAAATGCCAGATTGCACGTATGTTCTTGTACCGGCGCAACAGCACTGACCACCATTAGCGAATGCAGCGGCGTGGGCTATTTGAGCTGCCTTCTCCACTGAAATTATATTTAAAATTGTTGTTATAAAACCTGATTCAATGACCATTCAAATTTTATCCTTAAATTGCTTATCGATATCGTAAGCGTAGAAGAGCAGTAAAAATCTAAAAGTAAGCGTTGTAGTGTTATAGTGTGACTTAAAACCGCTTCGGAAAGATGGTATTTATAAATCAATCATTTGGGCCAGATGGCTTGTGCCTCCCAGAACAAACATGTGTGTGCATGAACAATGAACATGTCTGTTTGTTCTGTGCCTGGATGTAAGTAAATATCTATCTACGTATTTAGAAAAAAAAATGTTGGAACATCACTACATAGTATAAAACAAAGTCGCTTTCTCTGTCCCTATATCCCTATGTATGCTTAAATCTTTAAAACTACGCAACGGATTTTGATGCGGTTTTTTTAATAGATAGAGTGATTGGAGAAGAAGGTTTTTATGTATAATACATGTGACATCCCTGGACATCCACGGGAACGCAGGTAAAACCGCGGGGGACAGCTAGTATTTAGTATGTGACTTCTCTGGTGTGCATAGTACAAGCTCTGCTTAGTTTCAGATCAGAAGGCGTGTGTAAAGAATGACCCGCGATATTTATTATTACTAATCATCTCAAATTTTAATTCTCCTATAAATTACTGTCATAAATTATTAGAAGACATACCATCAGCATCATTGAACACCACCAATGGGCTCTTCCCTCCTAGTTCCAAAGTAACTCTCTTGAGATTGACAGTTGCAGCAGCACCCAAAATGATTCGTCCTACCTGAAAAAAAAGTCATGAAAAAATCATTATCATCACTATAATCTTCTGACAAAGTTAAAGTTTGCTGTGAAGGAATATTGGTATATAACGACAAAGGTTTCCACTTGTTAGATCGCTGAAAACTTGTAGTATATTATTGTATGAATTACTAATAAGTGGAAACATTTGTCGATATATGAATATTTTGAATTAAAATAAAGATTTTTTACACCTCCCTGAAAACGAATGCCATGGCTAGAGCCCGGAGCTATGTTATTATTCACAATAAAGCACTATAATTCAGTGCTTTTAAAGACTTTAAACAAATGCTGTAAGCCCGCAAATAATCTCATTTACTGAGTATCTATTAATAAAATAATATGACGGTTGATACCTATTTACTAAAGCCATAAAACCTCCAAATTAAAGAAGTCAGGAAATACAAACGTCGGTAGTGAGTCAAGAAGAAATAGAAGCAAGACGTTACAAAATATTTGGGCTATCTAAATTCTTCCGGAACTATCCGTTCCGTTCAATGCATTACCTCAGTAGAACCGGTGAAGGCAACCTTGTCAACGTCAGGGTGATGAGTTAGAGCCGCTCCAGCAGTCGGTCCGTAACCGGGAACTATGTTGATCACACCAGGGGGGAAGCCAGCCTCCTTGATGAGAGCACCGACGGCTAATGCCGTTAGCGGAGTTTGCTCGGCCGGCTTCAAGACAATTGTGCAGCCTGATGTTTGAAAAAATTAAGGTTATTTTACTGAAAAATTTATAATAAAAAACGTGTATAATAAAGAATCATAAATTTTTGGCAACTTAACATACATTTACTAACAACATTTAGAGATAATTAATGATACTTCTATCTAAAACTTCCACTTTGAATGTACCTAAGTAAACAAATAAAGCAACATTACGACATACTTACATTAGTACATTACTACTACAAATTAAGGTAGTTATTCAAAAATCAAAAATTGTTTATTAACCAAAAATAAACCTTAAAAATAGAATACAGAAAGCTATTATATATAGATATTAACACTCCCAACCCTATTGTACTCGTATAAGCATACAGGGGAGGATTGCGGGTTCATATGTTATTCTATATTCAATGTTATTTAGACACTTTAACAATGGACGCCAAAAGGACTTTCTACCAATCCGGTACAAGTCGGGAAAACCCAGACATACAAACACAAAATAATAATACTTGTTTAAGCAGTTGTGTAAATTCGAAAATAACTAAAAGAATGAGTTTTCACCTTTCTTTGATACTGTTTCTTGATACTAAGTAGTTAAAAGTAAATATAGTTTTGTACCTACCTGCAGCTAAAGCGGGAGATATCTTCCATGCCAGCATGGGGATCGGGTAATTCCATGGTATAATCTGACCACATACACCAACTGGTTCCTTCAATGTAAACGATAAGACGTCTCCATCTGTGGAAGAAGTTTTGATATATTTGATAAGATTTTCATCTAATCATTCTAGTATTTAAAAAATCGAGATAGCATACAGTCACTGGACTCGCTATTTAGTTAGTTTATAGAATATTCATTTCTCTCAAACTGACAACCGAAACCGATTAGTATTCTCTTGACAAAATAAGACTTTTAAAAAGAGCATTTCACGAATTCTTTGTGTTCGAGACATGCATAGATAATGTTTACAGACATATTTTGTTGTCGACTACAATAGAATAATTATCATTTTGAAAAAAACAATATTAACGAGGTGCTAAGAATATTGCCAGGATAATCGTTTAAATGAAAAGTGGATTGTTTTGCTCTACAATGTTAGTAGTCCACAGACTGATGACGTTAAAGTAAAATTGAAGACTATCTTGATTTAACCAGATTGTTTTCCATCTAATGTAATGATATTTTAGACCCTCAGATCACGCTTAATGAGACTGGAGATAGCGCGACAATGGACGTCAATAATATAATTATCTGAATGTCTGAAAGATAAGCGAGTAAATAAATTTCATTAACGTTCATTTATGTGTCGAGAGAAAATTGTGATAAACATTATTAGAGTAAGGTTTTATCTCTGTGTGCAATTGTAGGTCTTTAATACTTATTAAATAAATTGTAGCACATCAAACATAGGTATTTGGAGTTGAGATATAATAATATCTCAGTATATATACAGATGTTACAAAACTACCCGTAAAGCCGAAAGGAGGTTAAATAGGGCCTTATAACGAGTGCATTCACAATATTTAAGAACCGTAGTAACGCTGTATTGTATAACATACCCTAAAAAAAACTGATTTTTATGAATGAAAAATGGAAAAACGTAAAATAGGTACGTAGGCCTTTCTGTTAAATAATCTGGTTCCCTGACATGACTCACATTGGCTTACTAGGGTTGTTGGCTTTGATAAATTAATTATATTTTTACGGGGTATTTTGTAACGCGTTGTATAATGTATATATCCCTACTAATATTATAAATGTGAATGTAAGTCTGTTTGCTACGCTTTCACGTGAAAACTACTTAACCGGTCATCATGAACCTTTGTACACATATTCTTGGAGGTATTATAAGTAACATATGTTACTTTTTGTGCCGGAGCTAGTATTGTATACACGGGCGCCGGCAGGATTATTTACAGGGAGGTGCATCTTCGTCTAAATAGAATATAGCTACTATTTAAACTAAATAACTGATAAGGCTTAATTTTATAAGAGTGCATCATTTAAGATATTCGTAAATAATATAAAATTACGCACGCACGCCTACATCAATATGAAATCAGTCGATCAACGATGGGAGACGCGAGACTAAATGGCGTTATTAAAAGAAATAAAAATGTAACGTTGCTAAGTTTCTTGCCGGTTCTTCTCAGTTGAAGGCTGACTTCCGAACCGGTGGTAGCTTCAGTAAATTTAAATTTGACCTTCATAAGTCCCCACGGGTCTAAACTGAATAAATGGTATGAATTTTGAATTGAATATTGCATTAAGTTATTAGGAAAATACTACAAAGTTTTTTTATCCATATTAGGGTGCATGTTCACTCCCTTGCACTCCCCTCCCGGCGCCTATGCAGTAGTAAACAGAAATATATTGTAAATACCTGCTGGAATGGTGTTCCCCCCAACTTTATCAGCTTTGCCAGCGTAATATCTGAGGACAGTTGCTGAATAATATACTTCGCTTTCCGCGTCTTTGACTGGTTTCCCGCAGTCTAAGGTCTCGAGTTCGGCCAAGTATCGGGCTTGAGATTCCATTAGGTCCGCGAGTTTGAGCATCAATAGACCACGTTGGGAGGCATCCATGGTACGCCATGTTGAGTACCGGTGAAAGGCTTTTTTAGCTGCAGCAACGGCTAAGTCAATGTCAGCCTAAAATATAATTAGTGATTTACGATTAGCCAATCGAATGTCTGATTTAGTCATAATGATTGATGCCACAAATCGTTAGTTCGAAAATGTCTGATTGTTCTGTGTCTGGGTGTAAATATCTATATATAATAAGTATATACTTATACTATTATTATTTATATATTACATTATATTATATATATTATGTAGGATATTATATTATATTATATATATAGATATTATATTATATAGGAATATTTTGTAGTATATCAGTTATCTGGTTTCCCTAGCACAAGCTCTGCTTAGTTTGGGATCAGATGTCTGTGTTTATAAAATCTTCCATATTTATTTATTATTATTTTTATTTATGCTGGCTAACACCAAATAATCCCAATGAAAGAACGGTCGATGTAAATTTACTTTCTTGTATTGCGTATCTAACAGGGTTAACCTTCCTACAAGTAACCATTTGCACACATAAAAGAAACCTTAAGAATGGGATCAGGCTCGCCTTAGATCAATAGACCAAGCCTTCTCAGGCAAAGTTCTTTTTTGTTGTTTATACCACTTGGGCCGACAAACAAGCAGACAGTCCACCTGATGGCAAGTGGTCACCGCCGCCTATGGACATTTGCAACACTAGGGACATCGCCAATGCGTTGTCCGCCCTAAGACGTGAAGTTGTTAAGTCTCACGTGCCTGTAATTTCACCGGCCCCCTTACCTTTCTAACCGAAACACAGTAATACAAGTGCACTACTACTTCACGGCGGAAGTGGGTAAGGTGGTAGTACTTCCCCGGACGAACTCTGCACTGAAAAATGGGTCATGCCAATTATTTCATAAATAGTTGAATTTTACCTTATCTCCTTCAGCCACTTGAGAGATAACGGTCTCATCTTGAGGATTGAGTGTAGGGAAGGTCTTCCTGCTGACTGCGTCAACCCACTCGTTGTTGATAAACAACTGTAGATCAATACATCGATTTGAGTGGCTTGTAAATATTACATAACATTATTGCTGACTGATAATAATGGAAAATCTATAACATATTTTTTAATAAGAATGTTATGCCAGCGGTTATGCAACGGCATTGGATACAGATTTTATTCATGATTCAAAGAGTTAAATCCGGCGGCCTACAGCGAGTTGCGCGCATTGTTCCATACAAATAGGAATAAATCATCTTAATTTGGTATAACTGATTTAAATCTAGGTACGTAAATAAAATTGAAATGCTGTTCGTTGGTAGACGCATCGCATGAGAACGCTTTGGATAATTTTGATTTTAAATTGTTCGTAATAGTCCAATTAAGGTGTTTAACGTACGAAAATTTGTAAAAATTCACAGAAATATTGGGAATTTCTATTTAATTTTTTTTCTAGTTCAGCTAGTGCTGAATAAATCTCGTTTATAAAGCCCCAATTTCTCGAAGTTTTAGTAGTAAGTGGCAGTGCTGGATTAAGCAAGCGCGGGGCCCATAGCAAATTGTCGAAGGGCCTTTGGTCTGCTATGGGTTCTTAAGTATAAAGTGGTAAAAAAAGCAATCTGTGGTGGGCGGCCTTTGACACGCGGGGCCCCTTTTTGCGCGGGGCCCGTAGCAATTGCTACTCTTGCTTCGTGGTTAATCCGCCACTGGTAAGTGGGACACTTTCAGATAGACCCGGGTAAGCAAATAATGTAACAGTACCTAGGCACCAAATTAAAAAGCCTATTTGTAGATTTGGTTCTTTTTCAACGAGATTGATAATGTTTTGCAGTACCATTGTCTTATTTAAATTACCTACTGTATGTAACCGGGAACTAGGCATTTTGTTCGAAAGACACGGTTGGTCGTTGTTATCTTAAATTATAATTTTTTATGTTCTATCAAATCTGCGAAAATTATATCTCACGAAAGTCGCTATCTTGTTCCACGTGTAAACCTTGATCGATACGTGTACCTATTTAAAGTCTACGAAACATTTGTATAGGAGAAATATCCCAATTCGTATCAATTCAAATAAAATTCCGTAATCTCATTAAAAATGATTGACATGATCTCGACCTCGTCTCAAATATTTCATAAAAAATATCTTATCATTTTATTGCATGGTTATCATTTTCGCCAAGCTGTTGTTATGGCTAGACTGGTATGGTTTACTGCGGCGACTCGATCGAGTAAGTAGATACAGGAACACTACAAAGCTATGTTCTGAGAAAGCTATATTGCTATAGTAAAACAGAGCTAACTTCAAAACATTATTGCGAAAAGTGTTTCCATAACTGAAAGGTAAACTATGGCATCACAAATTAGATGTAAACGAAAATAAACTACCTTATTATATTTTGGAATTGATGGGCGCAACATACCTATTACCAAATCGTTATGATTGTGGTAGTACAAAACTACGACACTCATTTTACTATTGTCAACGGTCCTACGACTTTGTAAATCAAATCTGTCATCAAAATAGTGAAGTTGGTTCAAAACAAATATTTTTACAAAAAGTTTTGTTATTTAGACGAGTGTGATTATCAATAATTTGGCCTTACAGCATTCCATAATAAGTAGAACCCATTAAATTAGTATTAATGGGAGTGTTACCTATTAAATTTGAGCTGGTTGAATGGATAGCTGAAGTAGGCATTCGGCTGATAACACATGAACATACACCGCAATTATTTAAAATAATACCGTGATTTATTATAGATCAATATACTCACATGCGAGTTGAATATAAATGTCGGGGTACAACTACCTACTAGATGTCTGCAATTATTTTGAATGAAATATTTGCATACTCTATATACAATTGATTCCTATATAAATCAATTGTCTTATTCAATAACAAAAATGAATTACCTTTGTATATTTAACGTCTACTAACACCATTTTGACAGTTATTTTATTCTCCGGTTTTACACAGAAACACTGTACGTGTTTATTCTAACTCGGCCTCTAGCAAACTGATGTGAACAGCGTGAACTTGAACTTGTCTGAACCGAGGGCAGATTGCGATATTATTGATTACACAAAATAAGACTGTATTGAACTGCACAAAAGGTGTAAAGTCCTTTAATACATGCCGATTACATATGCTTTATTGATTGTAGAGATTTTCGTGCACACACAATCAACGTTTGCCAACATAGTGGTAAAAGTCATAGATAGGTGAATGTATTCTTATTACCAAGGAATAGATGCCATAATAGTCGTTATGAAACATGTTTATAGTTTTGTGTGAAGTTCGAGACACAGAGTATCTGTGGATTATGAGGGGACTACACTACATTACATAGCTATTCCAGATAAAGCAAGTGACAGAGTTATTTATAGACGATCAAACATCGAGGTATAAAACTATTTTACTTTTCATTCGTTGGCCATAAAATTACGGTTTGTGACAGATTGTCGTTGAATACATGGTTTACACATACGCTAGTTTCTCTGTCTACGCGCTACCTAGACATAACTTAGTTTTTTTATACTAATGAGTTAAACATAAATCTATATTTATGTACGTTTGCACTTAGTACGCTTATTAATAATCTCAACATAAATCTAGTGCTTTTGCTGTCTGGGTAAACTAGCGATTTTAGGATGAACATTGGCACTCTGACGCAGCGGGACTGAATTTATTAATAGGTAAACTTGAGACCGTAGTATATAATGAATGCAATTGCCTAAAATATTATATGAATGTTAAGCATAGATAATTCTTAGTGTTACATATCACCATATATTAAAATAAGAAACCTTATGGTGGGACTTCGATGTCTAAGTCTGTCTGTAGAAGTTGTAGAACTTGCTCGAAAATGAGAATATTGTTAATTTTCTGAAAACGAATGTTAATTGGGAAAATTGTATGTCAAATCCAGTGATTTGTTTTATCCATTTTGGATTTGTTGTGAGTTTAGAACAGAAAAATATTAAATAATAACTCATTCTGATATAATATATAGTAAAACCTTATCTTTGTATGCGAAAAAAAAAATAAAAATACAATTAATTACTTTATAAAAATATATTATATTTGGATGTTATACGTTGTACTGAATTGGTTGTCTTCCGTAGTTTGGTTTCATTATATTTTTCTTTTACAGTCTAGGTCTCTTAGGCAGGGCCAGTGAAACAGTCTTATTCTCCAGGTATTGTTGGATACCATCTTCTCCCCTGTAAAATAAATTTGTATTTTTATTATGTCAAATCAGATAAAAAATCAACCATGAAAAAAAAAAAACAAATACTTACATTTCACGTCCAATACCAGACTCTTTGAAGCCTCCGAACGGTGTTTGGGGAGTAACAACTTCGTATGTGTTGACCCTGACAAAAAAATATATTTTATAAGACTTTTAGACCACGAGTCTGAGAATAACAGTTTTCTATGTTGGAAACAAGTTAAAAACTGACCACATAGATCCCGCACGAACATGTTTGACGAATGAGAGTGCGGTAGTGATGTCGTTGGTGATGACACCAGCTGCTAAACCGTAGTTGGAGTCGTTGGCACGGTCTACTATCTCATCGAAGGTGTCAAACTTGAGAATACTCTGGACTGGACCGAAGATCTGTAATTTTTACATTCAATAAGTGCAATTCAGTATCTCTCACTGAAATATTATAACACGTAATGCTTCACTCATGCTTTTTCCTGCAGATTCTATCTGAAACTTCTGCAATATCGTCACGGTTTACACCAGTCCTTTCGTCACAAACAGAGTCAATGACTGCTCAACCAACTATAATCTTACCTCCTCTCTTGCAATTTTCATGTCATCTTTGACATCAGCAAAGACAGTAGGCTTGACGAAGTAGCCGACCTTTCCGAAGCGTTCTCCTCCGGCAACGCATCGTGCACCAGCTTTCTTGCCAGCCTCGATGTATCCCATCACTTTGTTGTACATTTCAAGGTCAATCTACATGCAAAAATATATATTTTTATGGTTATGGATTTTGATTTGTCAATCAAACAAGGAATTAACATTATATTTTTTTTTACCTGAGGTCCTTGTTCCACATCTTCGTAGGGATTACCAACAGTCCTCTTCTTGGCGATTTCTGCCGCTTTAGCGACGAATTTGTCGTAGATTCCAGACTGAACATAAGTCCTGGTTCCCGCTACACAGCATTGGCCAGCGTTAGCGAAGGCGGCTCTGTGTGCGATATCAGCTGCTTTGTCCACTAAAATAAATAAGCCACGACATCAAATTCTGAGTATTTCAAGGCTTCTAAAAAATAATAAATTTTAACTAAAATTCTGTAAAAATCATTACCGTCAGCATCATTGAAAACTACTAGAGGGCTCTTGCCACCAAGTTCAAGGGTAACGCGCTTCAAATTGACCGCAGACGCGGCTTTCATGATAATACGGCCCACCTGGTAAACAAAGTAAATACACTATTAACTAAACAAACTACATTCCCCGTTCATGAATAATTCTGCATGCAATCTGCTTCTTCCACTTATAGCATTGTTGAATAAATTTATGTCTGTTATAAACATGTACCTACGTATTTAACATTCTAAAGCAGAAAGATCTTTTCTCAGATTGACCATAAGTGATGACTAATTTGTACTTGGTTCCGTTGGGTTTTAAATTAGCCCTGGCAATGTGGGAGACATTTGCTTATAATAAAACTGTATAAAAACGACTCTTTCAACTATTAGTTCGGTCGCTGCTATTCTCAGAAATGTAGTCGCATCTATTTTATTTTAAACGTCATTGCTTTATGCGTTTGCTGCGTGTATTCTGATTGGAGTGTCTTTGACATGTAAGTACAATGAATCACAAATAAAAATAATGACTGAAACTGGTACGAATGATCGAAAACAAATATAATGTGCATTAAGTCATTAATTGCGTTGGAAAATTACTCTTTGATAAACCCACTTCAGTAGATCCAGTAAAAGCAACTTTGTCAACATCAGGGTGATGAGTTAAAGCAGCACCAGCGGTGGGTCCATAGCCAGGAACTACGTTCAACACGCCTGGTGGGAAACCGGCTTCCTTTGCCAAAGCAGCCATTGCTAAAGCAGTGAGTGGAGTCTGCTCTGCTGGTTTCACTACTACGGTGCAACCTGGAAAAGTAACAGGATCCAGAATTAGTTTTGAATTGTCGATAAATTCTAGCTTATAGCAGAGGTTGTTGTGAATCGTTGCATACAGTATCGATGCAAAAAAATATGTGCTTGGTGGTTTTATTTAGTTTTCGTCTGGATTGAACGAGCTTGGTCAATATGCTTTCTGATTTTAGCTACCTTAGTTTTTGTTCCAATAGATGCAATGATGAGCTTTTGCTCTGGTTGGATATTTTATCTTAAATTACAGCTTATAATATATGTTTCCAAGTAAATAAATTGAATACACACCAGCGGCAAGAGCAGGAGCGATCTTCCATACGAACATGGGGATTGGGTAGTTCCATGGAAGAATTTGTCCGCAGACACCAACAGGTTCCTTCAGGGTAAATGTCATAACTTCACCATCTAAAAATAATAATTGAATTGGTTATATACTAGTTTCCACCCTGCAAATTCACTCACGTTCCCGAGAGATCTTATTTATTTATTTATTTACAAACTCCTTTAAATTATCATTACAGGTGGGTACCTGATGCGATAAAAGGGCCTTAAAGTTATCTTATAATTACAATTTGAATGAATAACTCCCAACAAAACTGCGTAATCTACATACATACATCACACAAAATATACAGTTTGCATTGTACACAATGTACGAGTATGTATAATGTATCTTTTAGACAAAAAGTTTGTTAAAAGAACATATTTTGTGTCAAATTTTAATTAAATCCGTTAAGTCGTTTTCGCGGGATTGACTTACATTCATACGAGAGTACTGTACTTACAATACCGCTATTTATTATATTTGATTTATCACAAATAATTTCTCTTAATATACCTGCAGGAATAGTGCTTCCCAAGATCTTGTCGGCTTTACCAGCGTAGTACCGAATGATGGAAGCTGACCAAGCAGCTTCCCCTTCAGCTTGCTTCACTGGCTTTCCATTGTCCAACGTCTCAAGTTCACCCAAATATTTGGCATCTCTCTCCAAGAGATCAGCCAGTTTGAGCAGAAGACGTCCTCTTTGGGAAGCATCGAGTGTACGCCATTCAGAGTAACGGTGGAATGCCTTCTTTGCAGCAGCCACAGCCAAGTCTATGTCAGCCTGTAAAAGAATGCATTATAAAATTGATGTCCCAATCATGACTATACAGAATACATAAAACTAAACACTTGCAATGGTATCTAATACAATGATAAACCACGATATAACAAAGTGGCTTGCATTGCATGCAATCACAATAGTTTTATCATGTGTGGTCTCTTTTCTCTTAGATTGCGTACAATGATACAGTAGCAAAATGTGAAGTTTTTAAATACCTTGTCTCCTTCGGCGACTTCTACAATGACAGACTCATCCTGAGGATTGATGGTCGGGAAGGTTTTTTTGCTGATCGCGTCCACCCATTCGTTGTTAATGAATAACTAAAGAGAAATACATGTATAATTAGTAAATACCACATTTGAGCACTATTGTTTTTGCCAGAAACAAAGTGCATTAAGATGTCGATAGTTCATTGAGAGCTACATGTTTCGCCTTCAATACTGTAGGCATGCAAATACAAAATTACGAGTAAGATGTGATAATTAGATGATGGTTTTGAATAAAATTCAATTCTTTCAATTCAATAACTTTTTTTCCCATATTTTATTCTTATATTATATATATGATCTTCTAAGGGTTGTGGAGGCTTAAGGCCTATGCTGAAGGGGAGATAAAGTGTTCAGAGATATTTTAAGGCCTCATGGTATGAAATAGCAGCTATAAGCTTTCAATTTCAATCGATTAGCATTGTGACAGATTTCCGGAATAGTCAAACAATCCTACCACAATAATGGGTATTACAGTAGGTTCCCTATTGTGGTTTAGTGGAGGTCAGGCGACCAACAATGAGTAGTTTACGTGAAATGATATCAGGTGTGTTACGGTTAGCATGTAATTTTAGCATTACGCGGAAGTCTGTCATTACATGACTCTTAAGAAAATGCACATTTCATCTTCTTTGACCACCATGATTATACAACATATCAGGTACAACATATAAATCATAGAAATTTAAGTATCTTGATTATTTTACCGCGTAAGAAAATATAAAAAAAAATTACAGGCAGCAAAACGAATCATAAAAATTTGAACTATCTGACCTGGAACATTCAGAAGATAACATTGCTTTGTAATTTATTTATAAAACAGGTTATTATTATCTTAAACAAACGAACCTACTGATAAAGTTTTCCCTCATGAGTTTCATTATGATGCTCACTGTTTGAAAATGATGTATGAAGTTTATTATCATGGTTTTTTTAATAACAATTATTCGCTATTATATAGAGCTTTTAATGCAATAAACATAATAATAATCCCAACAAATTTTATCTATTCATTTAGATAAAACCAAAATAATTCATAAAATTATCTTGTTTTTATTGATATGTTTCCTAAATCAATCCGTTTTTTATAAATGTTTATTCATGAGTAAACATGGGTGTAAAGGCAATTTTTTTCGTTAAAGGTATGTAAATAAATGATTAAAATCGAAAAATAAGGAATCCTTGGAATAAATTAGGTTTTTAATTTAAATTTAACATTTTTTGGATTTGAAAATTGAATTTTACTTACCGAAAACAACGGCTGTTTTTAATACCATGAAGCTAACTAAAAAATAATAATAAGTGATAGAAACTATTTTTATTCTTACCTTTGTGTACTTGATGTCAACTTTCCCCATTTTGAGTTTTTGCGATCTTGACACGTGCGTTCTCGTCAGCAGTCTCCTGCGTAATGTAACGCACGGTATCGCACGCCGGCCATAAGTAGATAACATAGTACGTGCACAGAGGTATTGTTTATGTACAATAACATACGTCTAAATACCCTCACGATGATAATAAACGACACGACGATTCGATCGAAGGATCATAATCTACTTACACCGTCCATATATGCCGTCGAACACCAGTAGCTAGATAACCAAAGGCCCTGAGGCAAAATTTATGTAGGGCCCAACAAAAATATTTAAAATCGTTTGTTCCCCCACCTCCAGAGCTTGGGGGGGGCCAGGGCACTGCCCCGTCTAGCCCTCCTGTAGCTACGCCACTGTCGAACACGCATTCCATTTAAGGATGCTTTTCTTACTAGACGTTGCGTCATTTGTAGGTCCGATCTTTAGAACTAGTTTCACCAGCGTCCTCTAAAGATGTGATATTTTTCCGGGATAAAAAGTATATACATACATATAAGTACATAAGACAGGCCAGTTGGATTGGTGGTTAGCGACTCTGACTGCCAAGCCGATGGTCGCGGGTTCGATTCCCACCCAGGACAAACATTTGTGTGCATGTCTGTTTGTTCTGTGTCTGGATGTAAATATCTATATATGTATTGATTTAGAAAAAACAAAGTATATTTAGTATATCAGTTATCAGGTTTCCATAGTACAAGCTCTGCTTAGTTTGGGTCCAGATGGACGTGTGTAAAAAATGTCCCAAGATATTTTTTATTTATTTATATGTAATAATCATTTTAGCAGGTATTTTGATTTATAAGGAACTTACCCTGACAAATTCATGATTGTTACTTTGTTTGCATGACTATTCTCCATTCAGTGCTTTATTCTTGAAATTTCATAGTTTTAAATGGGCTGCCTTACAGATAGTACAGAGTGGAGGTGCTCATTGTTTACCAATTAAAAATATTTTTTTTGGTCAAGTAAGTCCACAGGCAGATGGTCCACCTGATTGTAAGTGGTCACCGCCGCCTATGGATTTTTGCAACCCCAGGGGCATTGTCAATGCCGACCCTGAGACGTCAAGATATTATGTCGCATGTGCCTGTAATTTCACCGGCCCCCTTACCCTTCTAACCGAAATACCCTCGTACAAGTGCATTACGGCGGAAGCGGCTAAGATAGTACTTCCCCGGACGAAGACTGCATTCTATATAAGAGCTCTATTTCTTCCTCTGGGTCTTATTCTTACTGCTAGTAACTACTACCATCCATAATGAGCCAGGTGGAGTAAACGTTCGGAATAGGTATTAATTAAGAAAATAGTTAAATTGTTAATTATAATAATTATTTTCTAATTAACCTAGAATTCAAATACGTTAAAGGTATAAAAAGGTAACTGCTATCAATCTGAAGGATAGTTTTGCAGTTTTTTAATGGTTAAATCTTAAGGATTTGTCAAACAACGGCCTATTTTTATTGGTAACCTCATAAATAATAATACAATCTGCGCAATAACATAGGAGAATATGTATATAAATGACATATCAAAACAGATCAATGCAATTAAAATATAATTTTGGGCGTAACGTCCCAAATCCTATTATAATATTATAAATGTGAATGTAAGTTTATTTGTCACGCTTTCACGCGAAAACTACTTAGCCGATCATCATGAAATATTTAACACATATTCTTGGGGGTATTTTAATTTAATAGGATTTCCAACAACAAGTATTAGAAGCAACATATGATACATTTTTGCCGGGAAAATGTTATATCCCTCGGGAACGCGCGTAAAACCGCGGGGGACAGTTAGTAGGCTATATGGGTGTAAATTATTATGGTGACGACTGCTAACTACCTTTTAATCGTGTTGAATTTTAATGTGACTATAACGAGTTCATCATAAGTATAAGCGTATGAGTAGGTAAACCTACTTATAGTCAAGTGTTCAGAAATACTCGAATTCTATTAATATATGCGGATCTTTTTATCAACTGTAGAGGCCTCAATTTTTTTTAAACCTGTACAATTTCGTGCCTGGACACGCTCAGTGTAAGGTCGCCTGTACAATGTGGTACAGTTTAACCTTTAGAGATGAACTTACAAAGAGCATTGAATTACTTCATAGACAAAAAGACAATGAGACACAATAAGAATAATCTCTATTATCTATATATAAATAGGCAGCGATAAAACAGTTATGTACCATTTTCTCTTCTGATTGTGAATCGTTTTATTTTTTATTGTCTTTGTTTTATAGTCTAGATATTGATTTTTAATTATAGTTACGCTAGTTATTATCTATTATTAATATATGTATATACAACGTGTTACAAAATACCCTGTAAAAATATAATTATTAATTAACTATCAAAGCTAACAGCCCCAGTAAGCTGTCATGTCAGGGAACCAGATTATTTAACATATAGGCCTACGTAACTATTTTGCATAATAATTGTCTACTTACCAATTATACATGTCTAATCGTTTTTCTATTTTTCATTAATAAAAATCAGTTTTTTTAATTTTTTTGGGGTATGTTAGTAAGTCAGCCTTACTACGGTTCTTAAATATTGTGAATAGACACTAGTCCATTAACGATATATAACGATTCGATCGTTTATAACGATATAAGGCCCCATTTAACCTCCTTTCGCCTTTACGGGTAGTTTTGTAACACCCTGTATAAGGAGGAAAACAGTGTTCCTTTGACGCACCATCACCTCAAAAGTAATGAACATATCGTGATGACACTGCTACCATTCGACGCCGATTTTTAACACCTAGATGGTTATAGGCTATGATATTGATACACTCGGATGAAACCGCGGCGGACAGCTAGTTATTAAATAATTAGCAAAGTCAATAAAATATTGTTAAGAACCATTTTCTCTTTCATTTGTGAGTAGTTTTTATTTGTTTAGGAGCTATTGAGCTGTTTAGTATTATAACTAGTTCGTTCGATGATTACGGTAAAATTTTGACCAGTCAGCGAACCATAGTGAATATAAAAACACGTCATCCAATGTAATAAATAAAAAATCGTGCAATATATTTAACTCATATCTTTATGAAGGTGTTTGTCTTATCATTTATATTGAATAATATGATGCAATTGACTTTCTCGCTTCGGCCTTATCAATATATGAAAATAATAAGACTTTGATTACATCAAAATCTGTTTGTCATCACTAGCATTCCGTGCCGCGGTTTCACTGCGTTTCCGAAATATTATTATATTTCATAGAAATTTTAAGGACGTAGCATCAAATTAAAGCGTATGAAATAATTTACCGAAATTCAATGCCTATGGTGTGACAATAGGGAATATAAAATGTATGGAAATTGCACTAGAATACAGCTGCAATTAACTGAAGGGCAAGAATATTTTAAAATAGATAGCTACTATGAAAAAAAATTATTATTCGCAAAATGGAAATTAATTTATGTTTAATCTCAGGACACCTTGGACTAGTCGTGTAATTATAATTATTAGTATTATTATTATTTATATTAGTAAGTAATATCATGATTAGAAAAAAAAAATCATATACAATATTCAAATGGCATATAGTCGGACTTTTGACTCGGTTCAGAAACATGCCGTCACAATTGTCAAACATTTCGAGCTCACAAGCGGTTTAGAGCCCTTAAGAGGACGGACAGTTCCTCCTTGTGTGTTTTCTACCGCTTGTACAATGGACAGTGTTCTGAAGAATTGTTTGACTTTACCATCGCACCTCTCGCCATCTATGGGAAGTTCGTCCTCACAAATTGGAACCCAACTAGTCTCGCACGGTGCGATTTCAGAGAAGCTTTCTACCGAGGACGCTCAGGTTGTGAGCTGCCCGCCATGGTTTTCCCAAGTGAGTACAGCATAGGGTTGGCTATACGGGCAGACGGGCTGCTTGTTTGCTGCCAACAACTCAACACAATAATTACTTCCAGAGATTATCTATAGCAATTTATATAATGAAACCTAATGAAACCTAATGAACCGTATACTCATTTGTGATTCTTTTTTACGACGTCATAAAACCGAAGCATTTTTGAAGAAGCTGATAACTGGTGATGAAAAGTGGATCACGTACGACAAGAACGTGCGAAAAAGGTCGTGGTCAAAGGCCGGTCAGGCTTCACAGACTGTGGCGAAACCCGGGTTAATTCGCAACAAGGTGATGCTGTGTGTGTGGTGGGATTGGAAGGGCATTATTTATTATGAGCTGTTACCACCAGGCAGGACCATCGATTCTGAACTCTACTGCGAACAACTGATGAGATTAAAGCAAGAAGTTGAGAGAAAGCGGCCGGAATTAATCAACAGAAGGGGTGTGGTTTTTCATCATGATAACGCTAGACCTCACACATCTTTAGCCACTCAGCAAAAATTAAGAGAGTTTGGCTGGGAGGTATTAATGCATCCGCCGTATAGTCCTGACCTTGCATCTTCAGATTTCCACCTTTTTCGGTCTCTTCAGAATTCTTTAGGCAGTGTCAGGTTAACATCACGAGTGGACTGTCAAAACCACTTGTCGCAGTATTTTGATCAGAAGTCTCAAAATTTCTATAGCAACGTGATCATGTCCCTACCTACAAGATGGCAAAAAGTTATCGAACATAATGGCACCTACATACTTTAGTTAAATGTAAATAAACTATATTAAAAATGTTTTAAATTTTCTTAAAAAATGCGAAGGAACTTTTTCCCCAACCTATTATATCTAAGATCGTTTTTAAAAAGAGTAATTGCTCAGTTTATTGCCGGCTCTTCTCAGTAAAAAACAACCTTCCGAACCGGTATTAGAGTCTGACTATTCTTAAGTGCTTGTAAAGGCCTATTTGAATTAGAATTTGAATTTACCATTATTTTATATTGCCACTTTGCTACTTGACATTTATATGTCATCGGTGGTTATTACAAGTTATAAATAGACCAGATAAGAGTTCTAAACATACAATTGTTTTTTAATACATATCTACTTATATGGATATTCACAGTTATAGCAACAGATGTTACAAGCAAGATCAAACCGAATGTCAATATTAAGTTAAATAATGCATTACGTGATACGAATAAAGCAGTAAAATCTCTTAACGAACTTTATTCTAGATTTTTGTAGAACAAAGTTTAATTCATTGACTGAAAAGACAATAGATGGTCAATCAGACCAATAATATCTTGTTTACATTAAACTTTTGAGGTTTTATAGATAAGCACCTCAGGGCCAATGCACTTAAACTTAAAGTATTTAATCAATATTTTTTAATGAGAGTAAACAACTGATATAACTACTTGATAGTACTTGGTTAATTAACGTCGTGAGGGGCGTTATAAGACCAATCGTAGGTATATTATTATAGAAACAATTGAATCGTTTGTGTGTATTTCTTAAAAAGAAGCACAATTAAGGCTGTAAAATTGATTACCGACTACTCACAGGGCCGCATTTAACCTCAGCGCCCCTGAGCACGAATGGAAAATGCCGTCCCATCACCGAAATTTTACATAAAATTATAGTTTTATATATACCATTTGAATGTAGTTATTAATGCTCCTTGATAATTTAATTACTTACTTCACCCATTAACGCCGAGGTGATCAGAATTATTACTAACTTTTGAACGTGTTTGTTTATTATGTTATCGGACCAAAAAAATAATGCAATACCTCTATTCCTACGCAAAGGTATCAACTTTTTACTATGATCGGAGGTGATCATGGCACTCGAACATTAAGAGGATTTTTTTTCAGAAAATTTCATAATTTCATAATTGTTTATTTCTCGCCGCCATTTTAAAAAATCGCGGCGAGAAATAAACAATTTTATAAAAATCTTTAGATAAATAATTCTAAGAACAAAAATGTCTTAAAATTTGTCAAAGAACACTCTCTCCAGTTTTTTCAGAATTTTTAGAGACAATTTAAATACTTTAGTTCATTAATAAATTTAATTTTAATACTTATGAAATGACAGAAGGTTTTATATGTTTCAAATTTTCGAGCATAACATCAAGTTATGTTATTGTTATCTTATTCTTATTTAATTGACATGCGCTTCATAATCGTATTACTGAATTGACTTTTTTATTTGTTATTATAGTAAAATATAATTTAGGAATATTTCTTTATTGCTTATTACTTTAAATAAATACAATTGCTTGCTGTTAAGGCAAAACATAAGTAGTTGTGTTTCGAGCAATTCATTATCTCATCTATTTTCTTGAATCCTAATCTTAATAGCTACTATCTATAGTAAACTCCTTAAAAAGCATTTCTGATCAACATTGACGTTAACTTCTTGTATTTACAGGCTTAGATCCCGCTCGACCGCTAGTGTCCTCATACGGTTCCCGTCAGTTTCGCCTGGGTCGTGATGATGCCCACGTGGTGCAGGTTATTCATACCAACGCCGGTTTCCTGGGCGAGAGCGGCCAGATAGGACATGCGGACTTCTGCGTCAATGGAGGAAGGTTGCAGCCTGGGTGCAAGGGGCATTACATGAGTGCGTTCATTTCATTGGATTTCATTTAGATCTCTGATTAAACATGTCCCAGACCTAAAGTGGTGCTAAAAGTATGCTTTACACGAAAATAATAGAAAAATATCTATTTTAGAAGCATCTTTTTCCAGGTTCCATGATTTCCTACTACCTATTTCTTGTAGCGTGTATTCCTAATGATTTCGTTTCCGATTGCTACCCGGAATCCCGCTTATTAAGCCATTAAGCATTTCATGATCTGGCCGAATACCAAGACCTAACTTTGGTTCCCACTAAACCATACTCTAAAAGAGTTTACCTTTACAGGAGTATCACGATGCAGTCACTTCATGAGTTCATGTTATTTCGCCGCGTCAGTGCGGCGACGTCTGCGTTTGGTCGGAATTCCTTGTGACAGTACATGTCCAAAAGAACGGGGAAGGTGGGGCGTGCGGACTGATAGACGTGCTGTGAGGCTAGGGGATGACATGCCGGATAAGTATGTTGGACTAATACGCATCTACCATATTTAAGTATTTATTAAAGTGATAGCTCGATAGGTAGTGATGTCGAATCCCGTGATGAGAGACTTGGGATCAAATCCTACAACGAGCTTGAGCTTTCAGTAAAGAAAAACATCGTAAGGAAACCATAGCACGATGTAAAGGTACTTTTAGTACCCGCCTGCCTGACTACCACCTTCAAATTGAAACAGTCGCCAAGCACTTTTCGGTACGTTCGGATAACGGCACGTGATAGCCAGCTTCCAGCAGCTCGGCCACTATCATCACTACCTACATCAACAGCTATCTGGTTCCCTATTAGACTGCATCATGCTACATATCACGTTTGTTGCATTTTGGAATAATAATCTCAAAAATACTTCCTTGCACAAATGATACAAGAACTAAATTATATTACTGCAAATGTCAAACAAACTGTGGACCCGTCTGGTGGTAAACAGTCACCGCAGCCTATACCTATAAAAAACCTTTTTTGTTCCAGCTCAAGAGGAATGTATTGTATAAGTATAGACCACAATGAAGACTGCCCCTTCGATTAAGTTGTAAACTAGGTACGATGTATGAGTTTTAAGCTATTTATTTAAAATAAGATTAGATACTAATTATCTATTGAAATAAAAAATACTTAGGTTTATTTGTGAATTTTATTTTGGTGCAATTTTCCTTTCAAGATCTATTGTTCTAGAGAGAACCTTTTAAGTTTTCGTCTTCGGTATCATTGACACGTCAAGTTCAGTGCAGGAGAAGTTACATTCGTTGTTGTAGAAAACAGACATGAATGTAAAATTTCCGTAAAGGAACATGCCTCCGTAGTATTTCAGTGCCACTTCCTCTATATCTATATCGTAATGGTAAAAGCCCTGTAAATAAAAATATAAGTAAGTACCAGCTAACTAAGAGACGTTGTTCTGTCTACTACGGTTAATATTTTGACTAAAGCGCCACTTAATGGGTACAATTATGAATTCAAATCAAATGATCCAGGGATCTACTCAAATACTAACACAAAAATATTAGGAGGAGCTCAGAGACATGCACACGTACATAAGTCTAAATAAAATAAGGCAATTGTCAAAATCTAGATCGTTTGATCAAAAAGCTAAATTGGTAAAGTGGACTGACTGTAAGTTAATCTGTAATTAGCACTTCAGCTCATTAATTTACCAAATTAACTAAATTATCTTTTAAGGAAAACCATTAGTTACTTTAAGGACGACACAGTCACTGGTGATGTTCAAGATAGACTGGAGCAGGGGTCGTAGAAATAAATGGTCACACGGTCTCTTCATTTGGAGCCTCAAAAACTGCTTTCCATTAGTCTTCGCTATTATTTTACCCTAAGAAAAAACCAATTAAAATGAATTATAATATTATTATTTCATCACAAGTTTTTCGGAATTCTCTGTTTAAACTGGATCAGAAGGATTTGTTTATTATAAAGAGACAGCAACTTACAATTAGGTTTTTTTATCGAACAAAACTAAACTAAATACTTTTATATTCATACTAGTTTCCGCCCGGCGGTTTCACTCGTGTTCCACAGGAATTTTACATTTTCCCGGGATAAAGTATTCTATATGTTACTTCAGGGAATGCTCTATCAATATGCCAAGTTTTATCGAAATCCGTATGGTAGTTTTTGTGTGAAAGAGCAACAAACATCCATGCATTCCCACAAACTTACGCATTTATAATAATAATAAATATCCTGGGACATTCTTTACATACGGCCGTCTGATCCCAAACTAAGCAGAGCTTGTACCATGGAAACCAGATAACTGATATACTACTTTTTTTTATGTTCTAAATACATACTTATATAGATATTTACACCCAGACATGTTCATGCACACAAATGTTTGTCCTGGGTGGGAATCGGACCCGCGACCCTCGGCTTGGCAGTCAGAGTTGCTAACCACCAAGCCATTATTTGTAGGAAGGTGTTTTTTTTTTGCCTAGATACTTAGATGTAAACAGGCAAGTTCTAAAGCAAGTACTTATTATCAAGTCACTGATAGCTAACAAGCTATGACATGAGACAGAAGTACCATTCTGATATCCGTATTAGAGGCCTTAAAGGTATTTATACTCGTGATAGGTAATTATTCTATAAAAATATTAAAAAGTACACAATATCTTACATTAGTAGGTGACATGTTCTTATTCAAATTAAAATCGAAGTGTAAAACCTTTTGATCGATAACATACACTGAAGTATTAGAGCATTCAATACGCTTCGGACCTCTACATACTTGGAATTTTCTTATGAATAAATCGAAGTCACCCTGAAAAAAAGAAAAAGAATAGTATCTGCATGTACTTAGATAACATTAAAATATTTATTTAATATTGTTTATTTTTACTAAATCTTAGATAAAAGTACTTATGTAAAAATAAATATCCTGGGACATTCTTTTATTCATAGCCATCTGATCCCAAACCAAGCACTATTGTACTATGGAACCCACATAACTGATATACTACATAAACCAATTTTTCTTTTAAATACTCGTACATACTTATATACCCCCCGCGGTTTTACCCGCGTTCCCGTTGGATGTCACATGTATTTTACATAAAAACCTTCCTCTTCAATCACTCTATCTATTAAAAAACCCGAATCAAAATCCGTTGCGTAGTTTTTGAAGATTTAAGCATACATAGGGAATTGGGACAGAGAAAGCGACTTTGTTTTATACTATGTAGTGATTTACACTCGGACATAGAAAACATAAATTTTCATGCACATTAATATTTGTCCTAGGTAGGAATCGAACCATTAATGTGCCAGTCAGGGCTTCCAACCACCATGGTTACAAAAATATTTTATGTATAAAAAATTTTTGTTCCATACTCGGGTAAAAACCCTTTTTAGCCCTGTATTCAATTGCATGCAGTGGCAACCTGTTACTAAAGCAACACTCAAGTTTAATTTCTGTGTTGTCCTTAAATTATTTACATGTATTAGTGTATGTTTTGTTGGTTGTCCAATAAATAAATAAATTTGCTATAAAATTATATTTGTAGGTCAGAATATTAGGGGTCATAAAAGAATTTGAACCATGATAATATAGAGTACAAATGTATACTAGTACTTACATAATTTTGAGGGGAAGAACAAACGAAGAGAATGAAAAAAGAAAAAAAGAATAAACATTGTACAGTCATGGCTGACATCAAATAATACTAGTTGTAAATTAAATGTTTCCCATATTGTACAGATAAATAGCCAGTTTAAGATTTTAATTTCAAAATTATTATCTGTCATTATTATAAGTAGGTAGAATTAATCGGTTCGTTGGACAAAATAACATAGGATTTAAGTAGCTATTCAAATGTTGGTAAATTTTCCATGTATTTTTGCTCTGAAAACTTTTTAGGCGATTTTTGGTGTGATTTTTTAGTTTTGAATATGACGTAACGTTGCACTATTATTTCGTATTTTATATTATTATCTTAAAAAAAAATATGTACGTAATGGAATAGTTAGAAGGCAACATTATTTTCATTATGATTATAGGAATAAGATACTTGAAGCCACTCCGGCCGACAAACAAGCAGAAGGTCCACTTGATGGTAAGTGGTCACCGCCGCCTATGGACATTTGCAACACTAGGAGCATCGCCAATGCGTTGTCGACCCTGATACGTGAAGTTGTTAAGTCTCATGTGCCTTTAATTTCACCGGCCCCCTTACCTTTCTAACCGAAACACAGTAATACAATTGCACTACTGCTTCACGGCGGAAATGGGTAAGGTGGTAGTACTTCCCCGGACGAACTCTGCACTAAGAGCTCTACTAATCGTATTTGTTTTCCGCCGACTTTTTTCGAGTGCGATACTCACGTGCCATTTAATGCAAAACTAGAAAACTTTTGAGTAAACACGCGATTGTTATTCTTCTTAATACCATAAGCTAGGTAGTATATGGGAATCAAAATTTGCTATAAATAATAAAGAAACATTCGTTTTGTATTTACTAATCTTCTATCTATCTATACATATATATAAGGTAAAAGTGATTAACTGAACTATCAACGCACATCTGAATCTCTCTCTGGGTCTAGAACCATGCAATTTTGCACACGTATTCCATAAGTGCCATAGGTGAGGCCTATGTCAAGCAGTGGACGGAGATAGGCTGATGATGATTCTTTAAGTGATGTAGGTGTGGACATAGACAGGATTTTTGAAAATTCTAATATTTGTCTTGGGTGGAAATCGAACCCACGATCTGGGTCATGATAGCCAATCTTTCTCTATTATCTGGATAAATAAAATTCTTTTTTATGGAACTATATACACCTGACTGAATTTTGACAGCTGCAGTAAAAAAGTTCAAAATGGCGGCCACTTTAAATAGGGATGTGTCTGACACGTCAAATCAGAAATTCTTTATGAAATGTCAAAACGATCGAATGTATGGGGTTTTGTATTAAATAGCAAGTTTTGACGTCATCATTGTACAGCATCAAATAACATACTCTTTATGATTAGATCGGTACTGAAAAATCACATTAATGATTTATTTAATTTTGATCATATTTAATGTTTTCGTATATTTTTGGATGTTCAATACACTGGTTAGTGTTTGATCATTTATCTTTAATATCATTACACATCCCAATTATCATTATATCATAGCTGATTCGTATTCGGTGACCACCATCGTAACTGAACTGAACTATCAGAATGACCACCTTTCAATGCAATCGATCCCAAATATTATCAAAATCAAAGTCCAATTGTATCAATAAATTTTATTTACAATAAATAAAGTATTTACTGCTTCAGTTAATTATAAAATTAATAGGTAATGCTTCTAGTTCATCTTCGGTCGCAGATCGATAACTGAACATAAAAAATTGCATTCGTCGCTATAGAACGCTGACTTGAATGTTAAATTTCCCAACGCAGGCGTGTATATTCCAGGGTTATACTTTTTATTGACTTCCGACACGTTTATAATGAATTTATAATGTCCCTGCGAAAGAAATAAATAATAAATAAATTTGATTAATAAATTTCATGATTTTGGAGAGAATTAAAAAAAAATATTAAAAAGTCTCACTTTTAAAAGTACACAATCATCCGTAACGTTCATCTTCATTACTAACATTGTTTTCATGAACAGATGGTCGCACGGTTTCTTTATTTGAAACCTTACTATTTCTTTGCCATTTGATATCCCCACTATCTTTCCCTGAAAAGGTATTATTAATTAATCTTTGTTCAATAATAAATAAATAAAAAAAAAAAAAAAATCAAAATATTGTTTAATTTTTATTAGATATGGTTAGTAATATAGCTTGCAGTGGCAAAGGCATTGGATAGGTTACATCGGTTCAAAAGACGATAACATTGAGAGAAATGACCTTTGAGTACTGATATCACAATTACGTAATTGAAGCAAGAAGGGGCTCACAACCAATGATATATAATAAACTATAGATGCGATATCCGCGCTTAGAAGAGGGAATACAAAATGTGGGTAATTGTCTTAATTCCATTTAGTCGTGCACCAACCACTGTCGCGACCGTAAGCGACGTAACTCTTTTTCTGTATTTTTGAATTGTTAACGTCACTGACGAACTATATTCGTTTCTCTTCAATAGCTACACCGTATGGTGGCATTTCGCGTGTTAATGTAGCTATCAATATTTACCCTATTTTTGGGAGCGGATTAGTGAATGACGTGTCTATATATAAAACGTCATTGCTTAAATCGCAGTAAAAATCCACTGAATTTTGAAATAGATAAAGGGGCGACATTCAATGAAGTTCACTACAAATTGCTTTCGTGGTAGAAGCAGTGCCGGATCAAGTAAGCGCGAGGTCCGTAGCAAATTCTTCGAGGGGCATTTAGTCTGCTATGGGTTCTTAAGTACAAAGTAGTAAAAAAAAAACAATTGGTGGTGGGCAGCCTTAGATACGCGGTGCCCCATTTTGCGCGGAGCCCGTAGCAATTGCTACTCTTTCTACGTGGTTAATCCGGCACTGGGTAGAAGCTCTTTCTCCAACAGGTTGACTGAAGATCTACCTACAGTTGCAGATACGTTGGTTACAAGTAGCTGAAGAGGCAGCTCATAACCGTGGTTCTCATGGACCCGGCTAAGTAATTAATATGAAAATGAATAAGTTAAGAATTAAAATTTATTGCTATTCATACTTTCAAATGCATATTATTTTTGACCTGTAAGTCATAGTTTAAATCATAATCGCCTTGCAAGCTAACTGCACAGTCACAGCAATCCCTGCGTTTAGGCCCCCTGCACGCTTCAAATTTGGTAACTGAAAAATCTATTGATCCCTGAAAAAAAAAGAGATATAATTTATTGTTTTTTTACTCATACTAGATAAAAAGACTTAAATAGTGTTGATACATTATAGAACATTGTGTAAATTTAAAACCCTTTTTTGGGTTCCGTACTTAAGTGTCCCGCCCTATTTCTAAGTACTAAGGCTCTGCTGTCCTTGCGCCCTCCCTTCTGTCTATCTGTGGGCTGTATCTCATGAACCGTAATATCACGAATATTTATGAAATTTTCATAGTGTGTACTTTAATGGCCGCTATAGCATACAAGAAACATATTTTGTTCGGTGTTTCGTTAAATATTGTACGGAGGTACAGAACCCTTCGACTGCGAGTCTGACTCGTTTCTAATTCGTCTGGTTTGATAGACTTGTAGAGTGGACCTAAAATGTTCAAATAATATTTTTCTTTTCTATTTTTGTTTATTAAGTACTTACTCAATCGCATCAAATAACAATGAATTTTGGCACATAATACTGGCACTATGTAAACTACACGATTAACTTACTTGTTTCTTCGCCGCATTTGTACGATAAATAGATAAAAATATTATCATTATTGTTCCAAATATTTTTAGCATGGTCACTAGTCAATCATGTAATATCAAAAATAACATCCATTCACTTTTACCTCACGTTTTTCAATAAAGGACGTAGTTATACTAATGTTAGAATAGTTAGTTACAAAAAGTAGCTACAAACAAAGGGAGGTACAAAATGATGTCGTTAGGAGCCAAATGTTGTTATAATCATAGTAGCGCTGTAATGATCATGGCGATAATGTTGGTAATGTTGATGACCAGGAAGGTTTTAAAAAGCAATACGTTATACTGAACACACACCTCAGTATACGAGAGTATGTATGAGTCAAGTGGCCCCAGCTCTACTACTTTCGTCAGATCACCACCTTTCTTCTGTGTCGGATCTAGGGAGGCTAGGCACAATCCGGGGCACCTGCCCCGTGCGGCAGTTTCAGGGGGCGCTAAATCATAATTAATGTCTGAAAAATAAAAATAAACTGTCTTTCAAAGCGTTTTTGAAATATGTCAAGTGAAGATCCGCAAACAAATGGAGCCGATCAAGCTCAAAAATATTCGAATGACTAACACCCATATTTTAAGACGTTTCCTCGAAAATTCCTCGACTCCACTCAACCTCACTCCAAGATATTATTAGTATTCATAGTTGCAAAAATCTCCTCCACTCAGGGCTTTCCCTCACTGGAGATGAGGAAACAACTGTCAACTTCAAGGTACGTCGGGACCAACCTTAAGGAAGTTTATTGCATACAAACAGTTACTGAGGCTCATTATTTTATTTGATTTGTATTTTATTTATAATAGAATGACGTTACAAATGACATGTCAACTTGAGTACACTTCGATTAGACATCAGTCGGGATTGCTCAAGTTTTGCTCTAGTTATAACTCTTTCAGGATTCCTCGAGAAAATGTTTAAGATATCCTCAGTCGAGATAGAGTCGAGTGACGTTTTGAGGAATCGTCTTAGAAACGAAACCTATTAGCTAATAGGTAATAAAGAGTGGAAATTTATTTAAAGAATCACAAAAATACCACCCATTATATATTATTTTTGCTTTTTTTTACAAATCAATTATCAAGTTTCTGCCCCGGTTCGAAAAGTCATAGATATGGGGCTGCCTTCCTTATCTATATAGGTTTCAGTAGAAGTGGTTGTGAGATGGGATACCCTAACGAAGACCACGGGTGCTAGGTGCATGAGCTATCAGTGAAGCATCATGGGGTCCCATAGCACTATGGTAGGGTACTTTTTAGTACCCGCAAGATAAAATGCTGGCGTTAAACATACACCGGGTAGTTCCTGTAGCTTGAGAGCAAGTTCTCTTCTAGGTTTGGTTTACCACGTCTGGTTACAGCATCATTTACCATGGTGAGGTAGGAAGGAGTTAGTAAAACAAAATACTGTAAGTCGATGTGAACTGGCAATGGACTCAACTTGTCAGCAGAAGACTCTTCAAAATAAAACAAAATGTACATCCATATTAAAACGGAAATAAACAATGATGACAGTTAAAAATAATTCACGTTTATTAGATGCTACTAAGGGGTTATCTAATAAGAAGGAAAATATTCTCACATTGCTTGGCAGTTATAAATAATATATATAAAAATGAATCCCTATTTTTCTTGGTCGGCTGGACCGATTTCGCTAATTCTTTTTTTGTTGTGTTTGTTATTGTCAGTAGAAGGATCTTATGAAAAAAAAATATTTGAAAGTTGCCTGGAAATTTAGAAAATTTAAGAAAATTTAACGACTAGTATTAAATAAATTAATGTAACATTTGGATGCGAATTGATGAATAAAGGGGCTTAGAGGTGAAACATGTAGAATATGTTCCATCCAAGGAAAAATTTGGATTACGGCAGCAACATTACCTACATAACAGCGGCTAGTTAATTATAATAAAAAATCATATTTTGTCAATAAAATATAAATTTTAGTTTGTTTTCGTTTTTAATTTTATATCAATAACTGAACATATGAAATTGCACCGATCGCTGTAGAATGTTGACTTGAATGTTATGTTATCCAATGCAGGCGTGTATATGCCCATGTTATATTTATTATTCATATCCATAACATTTAAATTATACTTGTAATGTCCCTGAAAAAAAAATTACAATAAAAGCGACTACTCTCATATTTCTAAGTGTGGTTCATGTTTGTGGTTTAATCATGCACGAATTTAGGTAAATTTAGATTTTGGATAGTTTCGTTCTAGGAAAATATTAATGACTTTTTTTTTTTTTTTTTTTATATTTAAACTTGCGCGCATTTGACTAGATCTCACCTGATGGAAAGTGACGACGCAGTCGAGGATGGTACACGCGCACGCACAATCTAGGCGTGACTTGGTTTTATCTAAAAAGGACCTCATAAACCCTCATCTCAGTCTTCTAATTCACTAAGAAAGCTTTTGATTCTTAAATGGTAGGTGTGCTGCTTCGTGACCACTATCGGCCAAAATGAATATACGATCCCGATCTAAAATCGCAAGATTGAAGTAGAATTTTGAGATTACGTGTATTAAAATTACTGTCAAAAGGTTCATCAATCCATGGATTTTCGATCGGGATTGCATATTAATTTTCGCCGTAAATCGGTTTTTAGGGACAGACTATAAGCTAAGATTAGGTTCAGATGGGTTTTGCACCCTACGCAGACCTTTCGGTAAGTATAGTACAGTGTTCTCAACGGAGGAATATCTATTTTTAAATAACACTATATTTACTAAAATTTATAAATACTTTTATTTCAATGTCTTCTTTGACATTTAAGTCGAATTTCAAATCCGAGTCGCCACGTAGACCGACTTTACAATCGCAACATTCCTTGCGCTTGGGCCCACGGCATGATTCGAATTTTGATATTGATATGTTTGGCGGAGACATTGAACCCTAAAAATATTTTACAATATGTATAAGCTCATTATCATGATTTGATTGTGTTTTGTTTTGTGTGCCAAATTAGAAAAAGAATATCACAAATTTTTACATTTTGAGTGGGAGTAGAAAAAATTACGTAATGGACTGGGCAACACATATGTACATTTAACGACTCGCAACCTTATTTGGCAATTTCAGAGCGTTAGACGTTAAAATTTAAAACCACTAAGTTATTATTATAATAATTATTTTCTAAATTATCATATACTTACTCGACTTTTGGCCGCTTGCAGACAAGTTAGGAAATTAATAAAAAATATAATTGTTGTAAAATATAATTTGAACATTATTCTAGTCACCTGCCCTTGGCTCAGGATCCATTCGGTTGTCCTAGATAGTCGATGGGACTTCACAGCCCACTTTGGGCGTCTGGTGCCAAGGGTGATGAGTGCGGCGTCTGCTCTCGGGCGACTGCAGCCTAGTGCAGGTCTAAGGACCATCGAGGCCATCCGTCCAGTGTTGGAGGAGTGGCTAGAGCGGAAACACGGCAATCTGACCTTCCGGTTGACGCAGATCCTCTCGGGATACGGTTGTTTCGGGAGGTATCTGTGTCGCATAGCCGGAAGGGAGCCGACCGCCGAGTGCCACCACTGTGATGGATGCCTCGAGGAGGAGGCCCAGCACACGCTGGAGGCATGTACAGCCTGGACTAGCGAGCGCAGCGAGCTCTGCGCCGCAGTGGGGAATGACCTCTCGTTGCCGTGCGTGGTCCGCGCTATAGTCGATAACGAGAGGTCCTGGGGCGCACTCCACTCCTTTTGCGAGACTGTAATGCTCGCACTTGAGCCCAAGGGCGGCAGACTCGGGGGAGTCCGCCGCCCAGCACAATCGGGCTCGGGTACTAGTGCATGTGTTCCCGCACTTAAGGCGAGGTGGTGAGGACGAGAGCTCCGGTCCTCACTGCCGCAGACGTCTTCGTCGTCAACGAGACGTGGCCTCCACCAGGCCGTCGCTGCTGGGTACGCGGACGAATGCCTCGGCGCCCATAGGAACACTGTGGGGCTTTAGTCAGTAGGAGTCTGACATAACCCGGCCGCTCCCCCCGGAGCCGCCGGGTATCCAACAGAGGATTTACCCAAATAAAAAAAATAAAAAAAAGGATCCATTCGGTTATGATCAAAGTATGATTCTATACAGTAATTAGGTTTAGGGGAGGTGTGGATAAAAGTGGTCATACTTATTTGGTATACCAAAAAGTTCAAGAAATTGTGTATGTCATGATTTTGATTGATATGGATTGCTATATAGAACTTCTTTTTCATTTTTAACTTTGAGTAATTAGTTAATATAGCTTAAAATAGGTATTTAAAAATATTGATATTGAAACAAATTTTTCAAATTAGTTTCACATTTTATTTCATCAAGCGTTTAATTATATTCTTGCCTCATAAATGAATTGAATAATCATATTGTTGTCTACACAATGTATTTATCAAGAACAGTTTAATTTTGGACGTATTATACTTAAGCATATTCAACTCTAGAGTGGCATACTAGTGTGCGGAATTTTATAAACATGTAGAATGGCGTGGTTCAACTCCACCACCACACAATCTTTGAATGTTTCCTTTAGCGTGCAATGCTTTTGCATGCTTATATTTAAATCGAATATTAACTAACAGCCTGTTGCCACTGCATGAGCTACAACGCTTACATATAAAGGTTAAAAAAATTGGTTACTAACTACGGTAATGTAGACAGCTTTACCCTAACTTCCTCAGATACAGTTTATTATATAAAAAGGTTACATATCATATTATTGTTTTGTATCAAAGTGATTATTTAATCATTTAGTGTAATTTAAATATAGTATTGTTATAAAGTGTTGGTATCATTTTTTCGTGTTACTAAAGTGTGCATTACATTACATACAAAATTACAAGTAGGGCTATATAAGAGCGACTTAAAGGTCCAATTTCCATACAAAAACATGCCACCGTAGAAATTCTGGGCGATACTCTCTACGTCGAGGCTGAACTGATAATGTCCCTGTAAATGAAAGATATTATTACACTTTTTTTAATTAGGGCTGACTTTGGAACTTAAAAGTTGCCTTCCGCAGGCCTCAACTTAATTTAAAAAATCAAATATGTCCATTTCAAATAATGGCACTGGCACCAATCTTATGAAATATTCACAGGTAATCCGTAAAGAAAATACGCTAGCTCGACGACTCCACTTATTTCAAAATCTTTTGAACACCAAGCTATTCTCGTTGTCATTAGAACGAGTTACATATTTGCCAAAACCCTGACAAACATGAATGATACATCATTTACAATGGTTTAAAAATTCATAAACAACATTTAATTGTCGGCTACTTTCTTATTGCCTTACCTTTAATATTACACAATCCTTTGAAATATTTACGACAGAATACAGCAATGGTTTCAAAAACACATGGTCGCATGGCTTCTTAATCTGCATGTTTATAAACTCCATGCCGTTTGAAATAGCGATGATTTTGCCCTGAGAAAAATATTCGACGATAAATCTATGAAGAATAAGAGCTCTTAGTGCAGAGTTCGTCCGGGGAAGTACGACCACTTTACCCATTTCCGCCGTGAAGCAATAGTACAGTTGCATTGCTGTGTTTCGGTTGGAAGGGTGACGGGGCCAGTAAAGTTACAGGCAGGTGAGACTTAACGACTTTACATCTCGGGGTCGACAACGGATTATGATGGTCCTGATGTTGCAAATGTCCATGGGCGTCGGTGAAGACTTGCCATCAGGTGGACCATCTGCCTGCTTGTCAACCTACTTGACAAAAATAAATTACCTCGCTAAAATGTATATTTATCTTCTATTCATATTCTTTTATTTATGATTTTTTTTAATCGGGTACCTGTCCTACACTTACAGCGGGATTCTTTTTTAATCGACTATACCATTGTGTGTCGCTCAAAACTGTTTCAAAAATGTTGGTAGTCTGTGTCACCTGATGAGGATATCTTACTTTGGTAGGTGTAGTATTTTCTTTAATATTCATATCAAATTTAATTTTGTCTCCACCAATTACAGTTGATGTTATATCATTGCAGTCCTTACGTTTGGGTCCCTTGCATTGCTTTGAATCTGTCACTACCATATTAAATGGGCCCTGAAATTACGAAATACACAGAAATATACATAGATAAACATAACTCTTTATCATTTACCATAACACATATATACTAAAAAGGATAACAATGAATGAGAACAATAAATTTACCAAAAACGAAACCTGTCACTCTAGCGTCACACAGTACCTCAAGCACTCCACAACTATCGTCTCCCATCCGTCCGCAAACAGATCACATTTTGTTTTCTTAATTAAGTAGATTGTCGAGAAGCATATTTCTAATCATCTCTATAAATGAACAAAACCACTTTATTGATGTCATAATTTCATTGTACAATGTCTATCAAAGATTAACTCTACTTCTGAATCCATTCCAAGTTGGTAATTAATTGGAAAATTACATAGTTGTGGCTGTTCAATTAAATTGTGCTATTTAAAACACTTTGATGGATATCTTTTTATAATGGGCATATCTCTATATAATATATGAAGATAACATAGCACATCTTCACGCCCATGATCCTCGAAGAGGTAGGCAGAGATCTCAGTAATTACCCACATTGCACGCAAGACATTCTGAGTCGCAACGTGCCATATGATGTCGCCGTCTCTTGGGTACCACTACAGATAATCATTTTTTAAACAAATAATCATTAAAGTACCTTCCTTAGCTATTTTATACGACCTGGGAATCGAACACGGGACCTCAGAGTCTCTAGCCAAGCTTTTTACCACTCGACCATCGAAGCTAAATATAATAGGTATCTGTTGAATGACTTACAAAATTCTTAGGAGTGTTAGAGAGCACGTAGACAATAGAAATTGTTATGAATATAACTAATCCTTTCAACATGATGAAAATAATGTTACACAATACTATGGGGCTTCTAAACGCTGCTATGAAATTAAATGGTTCATTGTTAAAGCTATTATCTGTATTTATGAAAATTTATGAACGTAATAACTGGACGGGTACCGACAATTTATTTTTATATATAGACATATATTTAAATAGTATCGAAACTAAATGTCCAAAGTATGAATAAATATAATTTAGAGATATTTCTTATAAAATACCTCTAATACACTTACCATCAGGTGGATCATCTACCTGGGGCTCGATTCTGTAAGGGAATTGACACTAACTCGAGGATGTTTCGTCGCGGCCTCCGTGCTCTATCTCTTTCGGTAACTACGCTAATACTACCGGCACGCTATGATGGCCGTTTTGACGTTTCAGATTGTCATAGGAAAAGAAACTGTATTGCTTTGGAATAAGGTTGATTTCCATCATCACACAATTAGCTGTTGGATCAATAGATGCACCTTATGTGTGAAGGAATAAAGGTTATTTTTCTTTGTCATTGTTAAACGTCAAGCCGCAAGTTTAATCACGTGAGAGATTATCTCCGAGGCCTCCGTGAAGCGGCTCGCCGACGAAGTTTGTATTAGCTGAATAAGGGGGCTGATTGTCTGCATGAAAAAGGGATATAATGTCATAATTTGGAAGTTTATGTTTGCGTCTCAATCACCTATTCGTTTACTCAAGATCACGCAAACGTCAACAAATTAGCATAAAACTTGACACAAAAAAAATATTTAAACATTATACATTTTATCCCGGAGAGATATTGAACCACTCAGAAACGCGTTTTAAGTCGGGAGCAGAAACTGTAATAGACTAGTATTTAAACTAGGTAATTTGGTAGTTATTTATCTGTGATAGTCGAGGATTCTTTTGTATGGTTTTATTTTATTTTTTGTTTAACTTTTATTCGTTTTATACTAGCTGTCCCACCAGTTTCATTTGCGTTCTCGAGGGTTGTTACATTTTCCGGGGATAAAGGTATCCCATGTGTTAATTCAGTTTATAAACTATTTATGTGTCGAGTTTCACCTAAAATCTGTTAGGTAGTTTTTGCGTGAAAGAGTAACAATATATCACTCGCAAACTTCCGTATTTATAATATTAGTAGGTAATATATCATTTATCTTTAAGTAAAACCAATGTTTATTACCTTCGTAAACAAGAGCATACTGATATTTAGAATGTTGTCTGACAGTATTATGTCATGTTCGTGTGTCTTAAAGAAATGAATAAAGAGTTTTTATTTCAAAAGACTATAATGAAATAAAAATTATGTGTGGTTGATTTTACTCGTCACTAATACGATATTTTACACATGAAAATTTAGAGGACTACATTTCTTTTGAAGAGAAAATTTCTTTAACCCCTTTGTGATTTGATACTCGATGAAACAGAAAAGCAACACTTAAAAGAGACAAACATACAAATCTTTAAGATTAACCCTGCGCGAGAATGAGATAGATAGTATTCTGGAGGTGTCTCTTTTACCGGGAAATGCACACATCAAAAATTTTTTTAAAGTTTTTTTTAAAAAATACATTAAAGTAAAATCCTCTAAGATTTCTAAACGATACTGTCAAATACTTATATGACAAGACAAATCCACTTAAAAACTTCAATAATCTGTGTCCTCGAAAATTTTTGGCGTCCATTTATTTGGATTTCCATTGTCCAAGTCATAATAAAATACACGTCTAACATGTAGAATTTTCTCCATCAAATGGTAGTAAACTACGTTCATATTGTCCTAAAGATGGTGAGCTTAGGACTAGTGATTGCAGCTGGTGGTATTTGGACTGCAGCTGGTGTCAATACGCGGTCTAAGTACAGAGATGAGCAGACTCTTGTCGGTGGCACAATATGGAGCCAAATTGTCATACCGATAGGCCTGATGATATCAATAAGTGTAGATGATAATTTAAATCAATTTGTACACGGATATTTCCTCATATCTGGGATTATTCTCTTGACTTTAACTGCGTGTGTGCTGGTGAATTTTATAAATAATTATTTAAATATAATATAAGTAGGGGCAGTAGCTACATATTTTAGAAGTAGAGCTCTTAGTGCAGTGTTCGTCCGGGAAAGAACTAACACGAAACCCATTTTCGCCTTAGGCAGTACAGCCCCCTTATTCAGCTAAAACAAACTTCGTCGGCGAGCCACTTCACGGAGGCCTCGGAGAGCTTATCTCTCACGTGATTAGTAGTATTAGCGTAGTTAGCGAAAGAGACAGAGCACGGAGGCTGCGACGAAACATACTCGAGTTAGTGTAATTTTCCTTACCGAATCGAGCCCCTGCACTTGTATTTCTGTGTTTCGGTAAGAAAAGATAGAAGGGCGGCCAAATTACAGGTTTATGAAACTTAACAACTTTAGGTCTCCGGGTCGACAACGCATTGGCGATGCCCCTGTTGCTGCAATTGTCTATTGGGAGTAATGACTACTTACCATCAGGTTGGACAGTCTGTTTGTCGGCGTAATTGACATTAATAAAAGGGGATGGGATTTATTCTCAATTCCAATGATATCTTACGAAATTTAAAATTCTGTATCTTCTATCTCGACATTACCATCATATCACTTTTCCGTAAGGTTTCCTGTTCGTTTATATCCACTTCATCATCATCAGCATATCTCCGTCCACTGCTGGATATAGGCCTCATCTATGGCACGCTTATATATACTTATATACACTTATCCAAAGGCTTTTATCGCTCCTCTTAGCTATGTGTACCATGAGTACCAAGTTTAAAGGAAATATTCTCTTTAAAGAATTTTCTGTCACTTAATCCAGGGATTCGAATCTCAACTGCAAGCAACTGTCGTCTTAGCAATTGTCCAACATTAATATTTTTTAACGAACTTATCTCATATAATTGAGATATTGTAATTGTGAAAACTTTTCCAGATTATTGGCGAAGTTATAGCCATGAGCAGACATAGCCGAGAGGCTGCTCGACCAGCACCACCGATTCCAATACCAATACCTGAACCCAGTTCCTATAACAAACTGTACTTCGGAATAGGGGTTTTGACACTCCTAGCTGCCATGGTTATGACGGCCGAATTCTTTGTGGTGGTTTTTAAGTAGTGTACTTCCACTTTTTGAATGCACGACAAATGTGGCTCTTTACAACAACGGCTGTTATATGGATTAACATTGATTTGTTTTCACAAACTGGTGGATAATGTTATCTTTATTAATTTTAGAGATATTTAAGCCTTTAAACCATACAATCAGCTGGGCGCTATTGCGTATCAACAAAAATGTAAATGAAAACGAATAAATAATTATCCTTATATAGGAAGTGTTTTTTTTATTATTACATACTAGCTGTCCCCCGCGGTTTTACCCGCGTTCCCTTGGGATGTCACATGTACTATACACAAAAGCCATCCTCTTCAATCAGTCTATCTATTAAAAAAAACCACATCAAAATCCGTTGCGTAGGTTTAAAGATTTAAGCATACATAGGGATATGGGGACAGAGAAAGCGACTTTGTTTTATACTATATAGTGACGTGGTTATTTGCAAAAGAAGAGCTTAGAAAGTGGGACTTAAGGTTACGATATAAGGTTTAAAGAGTGAGGGATTGAGGTCACACTTTACCTCGCCGACTCATTAGGATTGGCAGCCTTTACAATTTTTTTTTTTTTATTTTTTTTTATATAAAAACTTGAGCGCATTTGACTAGATCTCACCTGATGGAAAGTGACGATGTGGTCGAGGATGGTACACGCGAACTCAAGTAATGCCTATTCACTCTTGCCTTAAAGACTCCGAGATTGTATGAATCGGGAAAAATTGACGCCGGCAATGAGTTCCACTCCTTTGCTGTCCGCATAATGAAAGAAGAAGCAAAACGCTTCGTGCGGATAAACGGAATATCAACAACAAAAGGATGGAACCCCAGCCGGCGCCTAGTCGCCCGCATGTGGAACGGAGCAGGGGGTATGAGGTCGTGTAACTCCTGCGCACACTCTCCGAAATGAATCCGGTAAAACACCGATAGGCAGGCAACTTTGCGGCGATGCTCAAGATTTTGGAGCTTACTCGAGACTAACTCGACGTCGCCTATAAGTCTCCTTGCTCGGCGATCTATAGCATCCAGGGCTTCTAGCTGGTAGCGGGCTGATCCATCCCAAAGATGAGAACAGTACTCCACACAGGAGCGGACCTGAGCCTGGTATAAAGTAAGAAGCTGTCCAGGTGGGAAGTACCTTCTCACCTTAGAGAGGATGCCTAGCTTCATTGCAGCGACTTTTGCCCTAGATTCAATATATCGGCCGAAATTTAAATTTGATGTAATGTTAACACCAAGGAGCTCAAGGTGGTCGGATATTTTAATGGACTCACTTCGGAGAGTGGGAGTCAAGGTGAAGGGACTCCTTTTGGCGGAAAAAAGACAAGCCTGTGTTTTAGAGGCATTGAACCTTACGAGGTTGTTGTCACCCCATTCAGACACTGCCTGAAGTGAAAGGTTCATGCGCTCTACCATGGCCCCTCTCAGGGACTGCGTCTCGGCGCTGGTGGCCCGTGCACTGGATAAATATCTGTCCACAACTGTGCTGTCATCTGCATACCCAATTATACCGGGCTTCAGCAGGTCATTAATATGCAGCAGAAATAGAGTTGCGGAAAGAACCGAACCCTGAGGTACCCCGGCGTCGATAGCCATTAGGTCAGACGAGCAGCCATCGATGACCACTCGGATCGACCGTTCCCTCAGAAAATCAGATACCCAGTTGCACAGGCTTGCAGGGAGCCCATATGAAGGAAGCTTGCCTATAAGGCTAGCGTGCCAAACCCTGTCAAAAGCCTTCGAGATGTCGAGAGACACGGCTAGAGCTTCTCCATGTTTCTCAATGGCTTCGCCCCATACATGCGTAGCGTACACTAGAAGATCCCCAGTAGATCTGCCACGGCGAAATCCGTATTGACAATCACTGAGGATGTCATTATCTTCTAGGTACGCTAGGATGCGGGTGTTCAATACACGCTCCATAATCTTACAGATTATAGAGGTGATTGCAATGGGGCGGTAATTGGCAGGGTCAGCCCGGCTGCCTTTTTTGGGCACAGGTTGCACGTTGGCAAGCTTCCAAGACTTAGGTACTAATCCTGTTTTGAGCGAGAGGCGGTACAGGCGTGTCAGAACAGGAGACAACTCAGGAGCGCAGTTCTTCAGAATAACGGCTGGTATACCGTCAGGCCCACTGGCCTTATTCACGTCTAGATTGTTGATTGTTTTGAGTACCTCTTTTTGACGGATACAAATAGGTGACATTGTGGTACCGCAAGGAGGCAACTTGGGTGGCATTTTGTTTACAGTGTCTAGACGCGAATTCTCAGCAAACCGACAGGCAAATAAGTTTGCCTTATCAGTAGCTGTGTGAGCCAGTGTTCCATCCGGCTTCAGCAGAGGAGGCAGGGACGGGCGACAGAAATTCGCCTCGACCGATTTAGCCAAGGACCAAAACGCCTTACTCCCCGAGGGATAGGAGGCCAGTTTAGATCCGATTCGGCTTATATGGTCAAGGCGTGCTCTGCGCAGGGTCCTCTTGCAGGACTTGGCGGCTCTGTTAAAGGCTTTCTTCTTGTCTCGCGTATCCGGAGCTTTTCGACTTCGAGCATCAGCCCAAGCTTGGTAAGCCGAGTGTTTTAGTGCTTCAGCAACTGTGCACTCGGCATTGAACCATGGGCGAGCTTTACTCTCAAGAGGGATGTCAGAGAAAGGAATGAAATATTCCATCCCCTGACAAATCACCTCTGAGATTGCAGTCGCACAGCTCGACGGATCGCCAGAAGAAAAGCACGTTTGCCGCCAAGGATACGATGCAAAGAAATGACGCATCTCATCCCAGTCTGCTGACTTGTACCGCCAAACCCGTCTAGTGCCCTTGGGGCTGAGATCGGGTGGTGAACAGGACAGTACGGATTTCACCAGACAATGGTCAGAAGTTCCCAGGGGGGACGAAACTGACACACTGTATCGGTCCGGTTCTGTAGTCAGCAGAAGGTCCAGGCAATTTGCCGAGTGGTCATCAACGTCAGGTACACGCGTTGCTTGTTCTACCAGCTGGGACAGATTCAGCGACAAGGCGAGCTTGTACGCCTCTCTGCCAGCATGGTCAGTCCTCTGGTATGGGAACAGCCACTGCTGGTGATGGGCATTGAAATCCCCCAGAAAGACAAGTTGAGCAGACGGGTACCTGAGTTGAGCCTCGTCGGCGGCCACACTCAGATGTTCGAACAGCCCGGTTGTCTCCTGATCACCGCTATGTGAACGGTACACACAGGCATAAACTATTTTGTCCACACCTGTGCCGACCAGTACCCACAGCGTTGAAAAGGCGGAGTCCTCAAGGTTACGGAGACGCTGGCAGCAGATATTGTCGCTGACAAAGACGCAGACACCAGCGCGGGCCTTGAAGTTGTGCTCCAGGGAATACCCCGGGTACTGCAAATAAGACACGTCAGCTGGTCGTCTGATTTGCGTCTCCGTAAGGAAGAGCAGCTGCGGCTTATCAGTCTCAAGGTGGTGGTGGACTGAAAAGAGATTTGAGTGCAAGCCTCTGATGTTCGTGAGGTGCACTTTAAGTGGGAGGAAGTGCCGCCGCTGTGGAACTCTATGCCTTTTAGTTTTCCTTTTCATTGTTTATTTTTTTTATGGAGTGAATAGGCAGGGAAGACGGAAGTTGTACGAGGCGCTGCGCAGAATCCTGTGGTGAACACAGAGACGCTGCACTGAAGGATAGGCTAGTCTGGAGACCGCGGGGACGCCCGAACCCCCCCGGAGATCGCCATCGGGTCCTCCCACCCAATCGCCAATTGGCACGATGGAGCAATTCCGGGATTATGCGTAAGGTGGCGGGGCAGCCTTTCGTAGGTGGCTGGCCTACTACTTGGGCCCCCTACTGCCTACGGTCGGCCAGCGGTGCACCGTGCTTCGGATCCCGCTGCCCTCCATGACTAGCCGCCAAGTGCAGCGACACTGTGACACCAAATCGGCATACTACATCAGCGCGACTGTACAGACCCGCCTTCCCAATTAGCTTCTCCAGGCAACACACCGGAACACGTCCGAGGACGCTTGGCAGCATGACTCTGCCTGGAGGGTGGTGACAAGCCACGGCCGGAGCCTACCACCTGAAGAAACGCCATTGCCTCGTCTGTTGTACAGCAGGGTGCACCGCGAGCAGGTGAGGTTGGCTTGGGTCGCTAAGATGTTAACGGACCCCTTACACCCCAAGACATTCCTTTGAATTCTCAGGCATTTATATTTTACTGAATGTATTTTTTGCCCATGGTGTATTCCTATTCAAGTTAAAGCCAAAAAGGTTCACCTAAAACAAACCTTGTTTTGTTTTTAGGTTGTTCATATTGGAAAATTTTTGAGTGAAAATGAATAAACAAAGAAAAAAAAAAGGTAAGGAGGCACGGGTCAGAGTTTTGAACTTGCCTTTAGTATTGCAAAAATGCAAAAAATAGATAAAATCCGTGATGCAGATATCGTGCTAAAATTTCAGCTCGATCGGTGCAGAACTTTTAGAGTTTTTGAAGCGTACACAAATAGATATTAACATCCAGGCACAGAACAAACAGACATGTTCATGCACACAAATGATTGTCCTGGGTGGGATCGAGCCCACGACCCTTAGCGTGGCAGACAGGGTCCAAGGCAACTGGCCCAATGATGAGTCAGTTATGTATAAACAGTATGATTAGCTATACATACCTTTACTTGTGGACCTACGATAGTCATTACACATTGGCTTATATTTACAAACTGGCCGAGCGCTATTCTTTACTACACAATTCGTGTTTACTCAACAATAGGCCGGAGGGGTTATTATAGTGCACACTACAAGCAGTAATATCATTTCATTTCAGTGTGATTGAGATTCTTTTATTGGGTATTAACTGTCCCCCGCGGTTTTACCCGCGTTCCCGAGGGATGTAACATTTTCCCGGCATAAAAAGTACCCTTTTACATCTTATGCCTCCAAGAATATGTGTACAAAGTTTGATGTTGATCGGTTAAGGCGTTTTCGCGTGAAAGCGTAACAAACAAACTTACATTCACATTTATAATATTAAGTAGGGATATACGGACACTATACATGCTCGTGTATACGTAAAACTGAGGTTTGTAGCACTGTAAAGCAGTCGGCCGATGTGGTATAAAAAATATGAAAGAGAAGGATTCGTTTATGTACTAAGTCTTAAAAAATATTTTCGCTTTAGACGGAGTATCGACTTTAACTGCCTCTATCTATATAAAGTACCATTGTTTCTATTGCAGTGTTTTAATAGATCTAAGGTTGTCATGTGTGAAAGGTCATCTGTTTTAGTACTTGGGTGAGCAACATTACAGAAAAATGCCTTTTGGATTGTAAGTAATTGATAAAATAGATTTTTTAATGGAAATATGTTAAAAGTAGCAGAGCTAATTGTTCAGATTATTGTTTTTTTTTATCGAATAATTAAGTGATATTTCATTAATTATAAAATTCTCTCGATTAACCTAATCATTAAATTGGTACGAACATCTCTACTGAAGAATAATAATAAAATAATTGTAACTTAATATTTTGTATTCATTTTTTATCTTTTTTTTAGCATACTAATTACTGGGCTGCTAGCTTTCGGAGCATACTGGACAACGAAATACCTGATGAACATGCCAGAAGCCGTTACCCTGCCACCTTCAACCTTAAGTTCCACGACAGTGTTACCTAATGTATTGCAATACTAATTACATTGATGGCTATATTCATGGTAGAAGTATCAGTAAGAAAACTAGGCGAGAAATGAATTATTTATAGGACTGTGTCACACTTTCTTTTGAACCGATCTCAAATATAGAGTCCAGTGTTAGTGAAATCAACTATGTTATTCTCTTTCAGTTTGTTGTTAGATATAGATTTGTGGCATCTAAATATTGAATTTCGGAATGCGTTCTGGTTGTGTTTGTTTTCTATCATTAATTTTTAATATATTATGCAGAATTTAATAGATTGATAGTTAATTTTGTGAAACGAAAACAGGCCTTGTTTACATAATATGAGCTGTCAATCTACATTAAAACTTAAAACGCCTGAGTAATATATTTAAGCAAAACGGTACATGTGTAAGTTATTATTATCTACGTTAGTTTTGTAATTTTAGGATTATTTTTTGATGATTATTAAATAATTGTTTTATCAATTTTAAAGAATTTCATTTTATGAATTTTAGAGTAGTAGAGCTCTTAGTGCAGAGATCGTCCGGGGAAGTACTAGCACCTTACTCATTTCCGCCGTGAAGCAGTAGTGCAATTGTATTACTGTGTTTCGGTTAGAAAGGTAAGGGGGCCGGTGAAATTACAGGCACATGAGACTTAATTACTTCACGTCCCAGGGTCGAAAACGCATTTTTCTTTCATTCGGAAATACTCTGATTATAATGTAAAGACGAAACGTAATACTGCTTACTTTGGTATCAATAGAGAAAACGTGTTAGTTGAAAAATATAATTTAAGATATTTTTATACGGTAGTTTTTACAAATTATATACATATTTCCGTTTATAGTATTGACCATTTACGACCTAGCAATTCAATCTCTGGGTTAGGAGTTTGGTTTAACAGTGCTGTCTGTTGTCAATAGTTGTCTGCAGCTACATGCTATAAAATACTATTATTTTACATTATTTACAGCAGGGTTTCTCAAACGTTTGCCCTATAAACCCCTTTTTCCCAAAATAAATAATGAAAAAAAAATTTTATAACACTACAGTGCAGACAGAATGGTTTCTTATGATATATTGTGGTGGATTGGTTTTGCTTTCACGAGAGCAGTTTTTGTCACTTCATAACGTCAATATTGTCGCAAGCCCCCTACAAACAATTGACAAACCTCTAAGGGATACGCGTGCCCTAGTTTGGAAAACCCTGCTTTACAGGTACTCATCAAGTAGTAAACTGCCCCGTTTAGCCATATATATTTTTTCATAGTGAAAATTCCCACGTTACATTTTATGTTTAATCAACATTCGACATTGTTCTCTTTGAATAGTATAAAGCTGCATTCATAACCAAAGACATTTTGTTTTCTGGCATCCGGATTTCTTTGTTTTTAGTCATTTGGGTCAATATTACAGAAACTATGATAATTATCATCGCCGTCATTCTAATTTATCCAAAACTAGCTGCAGCCTGCGGCTTTGCCCGCTTTCAATCCTAGTTACAAGCTTTCCTCTTGAATAACTCTATCTATTTCTGAAAACTGCAATGATATTCGTTGCATAGTTTACGATTCTATAAAGGACATACAGACAAACACAAATTTATTATACATAAAAACCTTCCTCTTCAATCACTCTATCTATTAAAAAAAACCGCATCAAAATCCGTTGAGTAGTTTTAAAGATTTAAACATACAAGATTTAAGCATACATAGGGATATAGGGACAGAGAAAGCGACTTTTTTTTATACTAACTACGGTATGTAGTGACGATGAGGTATAGATCGGTAATTGTAATTATTGTTAAAGCGACTCGTATCTCTCAATTTAAGGCGAACTTTAAGGCCCTCGGTACCTTTTGACAGATATTTAATATTTACTTTATTTTGTCACTCCAAACATTATACTTCTGAATTTATTTAAATTAATGAAGGCATTATAATAATACTAGTAAATATTTTCTTCTATTTCTTTTTTGGTGCATCATTTTTATATAGGTACTTAGATAGTGGATGTAGCTTATTTTCAGACAGTTTATACTTCCATTACTTATATAACGTATTAGACTATTTATGTAACTTCACAATTTCACATGAAATGAAATAAATTAAAAGAAACATAGAATTCATAACAGTATTATCGAACCTTATTATGCATGTCAGTTCTAACAGAAGATTTATCGCACAGCACAAGGAGAGTTGAACAATAGTACAAAAGTTGTAATGTTAACAGATATTGAAAGAGTAAAATTGAATATAGTAGCCTGCGTAAACTGTACAAGGAAAATGGGGTTTGCTTTGTAAGTAGAATATGTTTTTTTTTTAATGTAAACTAACATTTTTATTCTGTTATACAGTGTATTTTGAACACCGGCTTTTTGATTCTGAGCAAATAATTATGGATATAAAGAGAAACAATAATTCTTAGCACGTTAGAAATCGTTACTTATGCGTGTCGCCGGGCGGGCCGAGGTTTGATTATCGGGTCGGGGAAGTGACAGTTGACGTTTCATTGTTAGAAATTATTATTTGTGGTCTGCGATTGGCAATATGCCCGAGAGAATCTTCGGCGGAATATGGATTCCATTACTATGAACTCTGCCTGCCCTTTTTTTAGAAAATGAGCGTGAAGTTTATGTTCATCTTCATTATACATATAATAATCCACACCTAACCTAACTTTGTAGTTTACTTTGAAGCCTTTTATACAAGATTCTATATAAGAAGTATTTGTATAGATAACTAAACCAAGGCCCTTGCATGGATCCTTTTGCAACATTCGCAAAATCATGTCGTCGGATTAACATTATATTACAGATACATTATTTATTTGTAATAACTCGAATACAATTTTTTGTTTGGTTCTTAACAATTTATTTTTTGTCAAAACATGCACATCAATTAATAAACATTTAATTTCAGATTATTAATAACAGCGTTTATGGCTTTTGGTGTATATTTTGTAACAAAATTCCTGATCAAGTCTGCGGAGCTAGAGATGGCAATGACGACTGTTATGTATTTTAATCCAAACTTAACTAATATAACTGTTATTATACCCGAGTAGTTTATGTAGGATTTTTAAAATAAACAATTATTTTTCATAAAGCTTATTTTTTTTAACATGCTTATGTAATTATTTTACTGACAACGAAAGTAGATGATATTCATGCACTCTGAAATTACTATTTAAAACTAGCTGTCCCCCGCGGTTTTACCCGCGTTCCCGAGGGATATCACATAGCCTATATGCTATTCAACATATGCTCTATCTATGTGCTAAGTTTCATCCATATCCGTTAAGTAGTTTTTGCATACAAATCTTTCCTCTTTTTTAATATTAGTTAGGATTTATTTATATCGAAACAACAGCTTAAAAAATAAGTTTCAAGCTTCTAGCTCTAAAAATGACGATGGTTCCATACAACTTTTCATCCCCCTTTTAACCCCTTACAACCCTTTTTCGCATTAAAAAGCCTATGTCCTTTCTCAGGCTCTAGACTATCTGTATACCAAATTTCATTTAAATAGGTTCAGTAGTTTTGGCGTCAAAGCGAGACAGACAGACAGAGTTACTTTCGCATTTATAATATTACTTAGACTGATTGTACGATGTCTTTCCATGGATCCACAAGTAATGGTTTTGAGCCGTTTCTATCCAGCGGATTCATAATAACATTTCAACTATGGCCGCTGTTTCTTACGTTTCCAAGATAATGATTATTATCTCGGAAGAAAATTATTTGACAATGAATGCAAAACTACAATTTAAATGGTTCATACAAAGTTCTGACGATGAATTATTAGATTTAATAAGAGGATTACTTGTATTTAAGCGTATTGTTATGGGTTTGGTACTCTATCTATACTAATCTATACTAATATTTTAAGCTGAACAGTTTGTTTATTTGAACGCGCTAATCTCAGGAACAGCTCGTCCGATTTGAAAAATTCTTTCAGTGTTGGATAGTGCATTTATCGAAGAAGGCTTATAGGCTATATGCTATTACGCTAAGACCAATAGGAGCGGAGCGACAATGAGGAATGTTTCAAAAACAAAGTTTTTATTGTTGAATTCGGCAATATATGACTCCGAATTATTTTATAAGCGTTATGCCATATACAGACGTGACCGTGAAACATGCGGTTTCAATCAACATAAATCGGGTGGTGGTGTCCTCATAGCAGTCTCTAAGCGTTATGTCTCTCGTAGATTGTTTGATTTCGAAAGTAATTGCGAGGATATTTGGATTGAAGTAGAAGTACATAAAAAAAAACGCAATGCAAATGTTATTTGTATGTGGTGTCTATCTTCCACCCCCCGTGCAAAAACATGTTCTATACCACTTTATTGATAACACTAATCGAGTGTTGGAAAATTCAAGTAATACATTAATATTAGGAGACTTTAACCTCAGTTGCATATCTTGGAACAGTTGGAATGGATCAACCTCTTGCAATAAAAATACCTCGATCGCAAGCACATTACTGGATTTTATAGCTCTTAACAATCTCACACAGTATAATTGTATTGAGAACTCGAAGGGTGGTATTTTGGATTTAGTCCTATCTAATGTCCCTATAGCAAAACTTGCAAACAGTAAATATGAGCTTAGTTTAATGGATCTTTACCATCCGACCTTTGAGTTTTTGGTATCTAGTTGTGAGGCACCTAAGTCGCCATCAAAGTTATATGGTAATAAATTCAACTTCTATAAGGCGAATTTTGATGAAATTATTTTTGACTTGAGCTCCATAGATTGGGAAAAGGAGTTGTCAATATGCCCCTGTGTGAATACAATGGTGGCAAAATTTTATGTTGTTGTCTGAAGGTCTATCACTGAAAATGTCCCTAAGTGTAAACCAGCGTCAAGCAAATATCCTGTTTGGTTTTCCAAGGATCTGAGACGCCTTTTGCGCGAAAAATATTAACTAAGAACTAAACTTCGTAAATTTAACAATCCTCTTGATAGCATATCTTTTAATATTATTAAAAAAAGATGTCCTAAACTTATTCATTTGTGTTACGAAAAATATATTAATAACTTAGAAGACTCACTTACAAAAAACCCAAAGTTATTCTGGAGCTTTTTAAAGAGCAAAAGACTAAACCCTATCCTTCTCCTATGTATCTGGACCTGAAGGCGGCGTCTAATAGCGATGATATTTGTAATCTTTTTTCTTCTTGTTTTTCTTCCGTATATAGCAATAAGGTTTCAACTTCTCCAATAGTGAGTTCTCACATTGATTTTAGTCAAACTCCAGAACAATCGTCTCATTCTTTAAGCACTGTCACTTTTTCAAAAGAAGTGTCATCATTGAGAAATTAGACCGATCCGAGGGTGCTGGACCTGACGGAATACCTGCTTTATTTGCTGTTAGATGGGCTAAGGCATTGTGCCAACCTCTTTCTATTATCTACAATAAATCTTTAATTTCAAATATTTTTTTCCACTGTCTGGATGGAGGCCCGAATTGTTCCAATCCTAAAATCGTGAGTTGCATCGTTGGCTAAAAACTATTGACCCATATCGATTTTATCAATATTTGGAAAAGTGTTTGAATCTCTGTTTTGCCCCATATTATCTTGGCACCTAAAACAGCTTGTCTCGCCACAGGAGTATGGTTTCATAAAAGCACGCTCAACCACTGCTAACCTTATATCTTTTTCTACATTCCTTACAGAATCGGTTGATACACGTGTTCCAGTGGACAGCATATACACTGATTTTAGCAAAGCGTTTGACACCGTTTACCATGGTATCTTACTTCGCAAACTCTCACATGTCGGTATAAGTGGTGGTCTCCTTGCCTGGTGTGCATCATACCTAGAAAAAAGGTACTCTAGGGTCGTCGTTAATGGGTTCTCATCTGAACCTTACTTGGCCACCACAGGGGTCCCTCAAGGTTCCCATATTGTTCAATATCTTTATCGATGACATCACAACAATTTTTAAGAACTCTACAAGTTTTCTCTATGCTGACGATTTGAAGCTTTGTAAGCCTATTACAAATTCTACCGATATGGAGCTCGTTCAGAAAGACCTAGACCGGCTCGCTCTTTGGTGTAAAAGAAATAAAATGACCCTAAACATTGATAAATGTAAGCATATTCGATTCTCGAGAAATAAAACAACTTCACAACCTTACACAATTAATAACCAAATATTGCAGGAAGTGGAAACTATTCGCGATCTTGGTATTACAATTGATAAAAAACTTCGTTTCCATACTCACATTGACAAAATTAGTAACAAAGGATTCCAAATATTAGGGTTTGTCTTAAGAAACTGTAAAGAAATAAAGAGACCACACACAAAAATTTCGTTATACAATACCCTCGTTCGGCCCTACTTAGAATATTGTAGTCAAGTTTGGTTCCCTAATTATGATGTTCATATTAAACGCCTGGAACGTGTGCAGAAGAGATTTTTATGGCATCTCTCATATCAGTCGAATCTGGCTAAACGCTTACCTTCATATGACAGCCGTCTCGCCTACTTTCAATTAAATAGCCTGTAAAACCGGAGGATATTGCTGGATCAATTGTTTCTGCACAAACTCATAAATGGGTCCATAGACTGTCCGTCACTATTAAGCAAAATCGACTTTAATGCGCCATTGAGGCGGCCTAGAGCGTCTAGGTTTGTCCTGGGAGGATCCAAGCGTAGCTTGGGCTTACATTCCACTCTACACAGATTGCAAAAGCAATATAATAACCTGATAAAAAGCACTTTGACATTGATATTTTTTCTGACAATATACTTAAATTTAAAACCACTGTCCGGGTCAATTTTTAAATTTAGAAAAAAAAAATGTTATGCTTATTTAATGTATTGATTATGATGATTTATTTTGTGTTTATTGTTGCTATTTTTTTTTGTTTACGTTTTTATACCTGTCTTAGAATTGATAATAAAATATAATGCATGCTGTGGTAGCCTATAATTGAGGCAGCACTTAAAATGAGTTCTATTTATAATGAAATGAATGCCCTTTAATAAATAAATAAATACTTCTGACTGGTCAGGTTGTGTGGAGATTACATTCCCTGAGTATCCCGCTGCTGGGGCTCGATTCTGTAACGAAAATGACACTAACTCGAGGTTGTTTCGTCACGGCCTCCGTGCTCTGTCTCTTACGCTAACTACGCTAATACTACTAATGACGTGAGAGGTAAGCTCTCTGAGGCCTCCATGAAGCGGCACGCCGACGATTTTGTATTAGCTGAATAAGGGGGCATGGCGTGAATTCGATTTGCAGGACAAATATTTATGTGCATGAAACATTGGTGTAAATATCGATACAAGTATGTATATTAGAAAACGTTGAGTATTTAGCATATCAGTTTTCTGGTTGCCTTAGTAAAGCTCTGTTTAATTTAGGATCAAATGACCGTGTGTGTTGAATGTTCTAATAAATTTAATGTATTATGTATTATTGCATATAATGTAATTAAAAAAAAAAGGATTCATACTTGGTGGTGTAAGAACGGGACCACACTGATAGTGTAAAAACAAACGAAATAGTATAAAGGTTGTTGTGACTTGTTACACAGACATTGTCTCTGTTTTGTATCAACAGCTATTGTAGATAGAATTCCAATGCAACTACTTTGTAAACAAAAGTCGGTCATTCTTTTAGTTGAATTAAAGCGGTGACCGTGTGTATATTGGTAAATAGTTATCAGAAATGGTCGTAGCTGGATTGTAAGTATTTATTTTAAATTAATGACATTTTTTGAGTAGTAGAGCTCTTAGTGCAGAGATCTTCAGGGGAACCACCCACTCATTTCTGTGCTGTGAAGCAGTTTTGGATTTGTATTGCTGTGTTTCGGTTAGAAAAGTAAGGGGACCGGTGAAATTACAGAGAAGAATTACCAACTTCTTTTTTTTTTTTTATACTACTAAGGCAGCAAACAAGCTGACGGCCCGTCTGATGGTAAACGGTCACCGCAGCCTATGGACGCTTGCAACACCGTGGGTATCACTCGCGCGTTGCCGACACTGCAAAAATCTCTTCACACCCTTCTTGAAGAACCCCATGCTGTACTCCCTTGGGAAAACCTCGGCAGGGAGCTCATTCCACAGCCTAAGCGTGCGCGGCAGAAAGCTCCTTTGGAATCGAACCGTGCGAGACCAGTTTGGCTCCAATGTGTGAGGATGAACTTCACGTCTCAGAGTCGACAACGCATTGACGATGCCCCTGGTGTTGCAAAACCGTTTGGTTGTTTGTCGGCTCATGTGGTATAAAAAACATATTTTACAAACCGGAGTCCAGTTTATAATGTTTTTAATTTTGTAGGTTTCGGTGAAAATATGTATAAATCAAGAATGCATTGGTCTAATTTAAAATGAGCTTCCCTATTTGTTTTTAAAAATGTTCTTTTTGTTATTGTTCTTGTTATAGAGCTCTTCTGACGGGAGCAATAATGGTGGCCATATTTTTGGGAGGGCGATATTTATTAGAAATGGACCGACAGAACAATGACGTGACGATTAGCAACATGACAGGGCTAGGTAATATTTGCCCTTATACTTTTTATGAAACCGCGGGGAAAAGCTAAAAAGAAAAATATATTTTTTTCTTACTAGCTTTTCCCCGCGGTTTCATCCGAATTTAAGGAGGTTGTTAAATTTTCGAGGGTTAAAAATTAACCAATATAATACTTATAATTAGATGGACTGCTCAATATCTTACATAAAAGAACTATTATTTTGACCTGTATTGGTACATAATGTAACAAGTTAAAAGTCATTAATATTAAAAAGGTATAACAATAAACCTAATTACCTAAGTCTCAAATAAAATGAGGACGTTTGTTATACTTTTCCTTATTTATTTTATTGGTTTTAGATGAGGAGAGACTCCTTAAACTTATGACCGGAAAAGTGATGAGGCGATGATGAACAATTCATTTTGAAGATTTTTTGCAACGTCATTTCTTTTCAAATGTTATTTTAGTTTTAAACTTATAATAATATTCTCTTTGGTTTTCTTAGTCAGTTGTCCTACGATTTATTAAAATTGTTGTTCAGGATACTATTAGGAGTACAAATAAGTTTCCGCCGTTTTTTGTCGAAGAAATAATATTTATTAAGAAAGAACGGTAATTTAAATTTAATCGATGTATTGTCCATCACTAGCAACTACTTTTTCCCATCTCTCAGGCAGAGTTCGGATTCCACGTCTGAAGAATTCCTCGTCTTTTGAGGCTATCCACGAATCAACCCAATTTTTGGTATCTTCATATGATGTAAACCGCTGCTCCGACAGAGCATGTGCCATTGACCGGAACAGATGATAGTCGGACGGCGCAATGTCTGGTGAATACGGCGGGTGAGGTAGTACTTCCCAATTAAGTGTTTTTAAATAATTTTTCTCTGGTACCGCTACATGCGGACGAGCATTATCATGGAGCAGAATAATCTTGTCATGTCTGGAGTAGTATTGAGGGCGTTTTTCCTTCAGAGCTCGACTCAATCTCATCAATTGCGTTCGGTAGAGAGATCCAGTGATTGTTTCGCCTGGATTAAGCAACTCGTAATACACCACACCCAGCTGATCCCACCAAATACACAGCATGAGTTTTTTTCCATGAATATTCAGTTTTGCTGTGGATGTTGACGCGTGGCCAGGTAGTGCTCCATGATTTTCTTCTTTTTGGATTATCATAATGTATCCACTTTTCATCACCAGTGACTATTCGATGTAAAAAACTTTTTTTTGGTGCCTAGCTAGCAGCATTTCACTCATGCATAATCGGCGTTTAACATCTCTCGGCTTTAATTCGTATGCAACCCAATTACCTTGTTTATGAATCACACCTAATGATTTTAAACGATGTGAGACTGCTTGCTGAGTGACTTCTAAAGTAAGTGCAAGTTCCTTTTGTGTTTGAGACGAATCTTCCTCCAATAATTCCGTCAATTCTGCATCCTCATAAATTTTTGGCCTTCCACTGCGATCTTTGTCTTCTACATCAAAATCACCGTTTTTAAACTTTTGAAACCACTTACGACATGTTCTCTCACTCAAGGCAGCCTCATTATATGCTTCTACGAGCAATCGATTAAATTAAAAGTTCCCGCAAATGACGCTTATTTGGCTTAAATTTTGACATTTTTGGATTAAAAAAATATATGATGCTAATACGGAGTTAATAAAATGATAGGGTTAAGTTGTTCTTAAATGATCAACTTAATTTTCAAGCCGGTTATCATCTGTGAATTCGAACGTAAACCTCGTGCCTTGCTATCTTTCTCAAAACGGCGGAAACTTATTTGTACACCTAATAATATTAAGTACGAATGTTTTATTCTAAACTTGCTCAAAAACAGCAGCCCCATGCGCCCTTATTCAGCTAATACAAACATTATACATGACAAGCAAAATCGCAATGTGGCGCAACGCGGCCTCAGACCTGACACGTGGTTACATAGTAAGCGAAAGAGACAGCGCATAGAGGTTTGACTAAACAAAGAGCTAGTGTCATTTATCATGAGGAATCAAACCCAAACTAAGTCAACATTTTCGTCAAGTAGATTTAGTTTTAGTAAAACTTTAATAGCAAAGTTTAAACAACTTTACTTTTTTTGTCTGTTGATCTGTTTATCACTACATATTTATCGTATATCGCATATTATAAGAAAAAGTCCCACGCCGCGTCTGTCTGTCTGAGCGGGCTAATCTCTGGAACTACCGGTATCTACTAACTACCGGTGGAATGACGGTAAGCGAAAACGATGCAAAAGTTCCGGCGGGCGATGCCACGCGGTGGGGCTAGTGCGGGGCAAAGATAAATATAAAAGAAATACTATAAGTGCCCAGACTCTATGATTTGGTAAACAGAGATTTCCTATGTACCAAATCCTAAAGTCTGCGTGAGCGATGCCACGGGCAAAAGTTACGACCTTCTAAAGTACGCAATAGAATTTGATGCTGGTTTTAAAATCATTATGTAAATTTATTGGAAAGTCGGGGCGGGTCGCTAGTATATTTAAATGTATTAAAATATAACTAAACCTTGATGTTATTGCTGAAGCTGAAAAAGTAAAAAGAAGAATTTGGAAAATAAATTGTTGGTGGTTAAAAATTACGCTTATGAGTAAGTGCGTTGTTTATACAACGGTTGCAGTTTTCACGGTCAGACTATTAAGCTTTTTCCGACAATTTCAGTAACAAGTAAAACAAGATTGAGGCAAACGCACTATCGGCCAAAATTAATATGCAATCCTGATCTGAAATCCATGGATTTATGACAAAAATCTACTTAAATTTTGCTATTTTAGATCAGGATCGTATATTAATTTTGCCCGTATATGATCAAGGCAAGTACACCTCAACATACATATGCTGTTCTAGAGTTTCAAACAAATATCTCATGACGTGATGATCTGCAATCATCTTTGATTACGTAACAACAACAGCAATAAAACAATGCATGTTTATTTTCATTGAGATCTAGGTTTGCGTGATATTGGGACAGTGGACTCATAAAGAGATTTTAGTCAGTAGTGGTCAATCCATGGACGGTACAAGTTGGAACTAAGGCGGACCTTTAAAACTATTTCAAAATGGGAGCTGGGTTGTGAGTATCTTACTTTTTTTGATATAAATAATCGACTGTATTTAGGCGTAGTATTGAATCGAAATTTGCAGGAATAGTCTCCACGATAAAATTATATGAAATTTTCCTGTAGAGACGCCGCAACTCGAAACCATTTTACTTTTCTATTTATGTGTGTCTTACAGTGTTCTTCTAATGGGAGCATTTGCATTTACTTTATTTTGGACGTCAAAGTTCTTGAGTGAAGTTTACAATGTCTCCAAAAAGCATAATCATACGAAGTATGCGAGCACGGAGCCAAATGCAATGGTTGAACATTTTCACGAATATCGTGAATGATCTGGCTCTTTTACGGCACATAGACTTTAATGTGATGGAATTCAAGGTATGCAATGTATCTTGCACCATCTTGCTCTTAAATACGAGTGTTTTTACTGTGTAAAATAAACTTTATCTGAATAGACAACTGATATTTGTAAATTTGATATATCTAATCACTACTTTCTTCCTATTTCTATATTACCACTACGGATCTGAGATGGGAAATCCTTGCAGTAAAACTTTCTGTATGTGCTTGATTTTGTGTCTGTTTGTTTTTTTTTTGTAATACGGTTAGGCCGATCTTTATGTGTGTACTTGCTGACCTTATGTAATAAGTATATATGTAATAACAATTTCATTATTATTAAATTTTATTTGACAATAACGATCATAAATAAAGTGATTATAAGCGGGAGATTCAAACGTGACTAGTCATAATACTTTTTAAGAAAAAGTGTTCAGTATTTTAATTGTTTTTCAGATTTCTTTTAACTGGAATGATGTATTTCGCCCTATTTTACTTGACGGGAGACTGGCGGTTGCATGTATGGGATTTTCTTAAGAGAGTTTATAATAAGACATGGTCCGACAAGCCACAAGAGCCAATAAATAATATGACAATAACAAGGCGACGTCACTAAATATACCTACCTAATAAAATTTGTAGCGATAACTTCCTTTACTCTTTTATTTTTCTAGTATCTTCAATAGCTTAAGTAAAAAATCAATTAATGAGGAAACCATGAGGGATTAAGTCTTTAAGGTTGGTGTACATAATATTGTGTAATTTTGATTCTGAGCCAGAAGGAGAAAGGTTTGTTTAGATTATATTGATTAATAATATATAATAGCAGATTGATTAATAATAACAATTAGAAAATAATGATCTGTTTTATTTTTTTAATACAATGCTGTAAATTGTGGTTAGCGACCCTGACTGCCAAGCCGAAGGATCGAAGGGTTCGATTCCCACCCAGGAAAAACATTTATGTGTATGGACATCTCTGTTTGTTCTGTGTTTGGGTTTAAATATCTATATAAGTATGAATTTAGAAAAAAAATGTAGTGTATGTAGAATATCAGTTATCTGATTTCCATATTACAAGCTTTGCTTAGTTTAGGATCAGATGCCGATAAACTTCTATGCAGTTTGGCAGATTTTATGTATAATGAAAAAAAAAAAGTAGGCCGTGTGTAAAAGAATGTCCAGGGATATAAAATTTATGTTTTTTTACCATTATTCGAGAGGTCGGATGCGAAAATTATTACAAATACCCGGCATTTAACATTACCCACAGCTACAACGGTGGAAAATATCACCTATATCTGAACAAGCCTTTAAGATTAATTTTGATTTCGACAGGAACTTTGTTGGTGAATGTTGGTTTTACAATCATTCTTTTCATTCATCATTTATTTGGTACATCACTATCCCAGAGACTTCATATTTTGATACCTAATTCTTTAATGACATTGAAGTGGGATATAGAAGCCATTTAACCGTGGTATTTCAGAAGTAACAAATACTTATGTAATGCTATACGTAAGCTACCGGAATACCCTGATAAGTGTCCGGTGGGTGACTAAATTACCTACCAACATGAGGGGTGATAATGAGCAGTCAGGTGTTAGTAATTTACCGATCTATCACCCCACGCAACCTCTACATACAAAATTATATCTAAACTGTCTTCAAACGTATTTACAACAGTGATTTGTTAAATAATATCGTCCCATTGTGAGCCAAAAAATCTCAAATAATCAAGAATAATATTTTAAAGGAAATTTTTTATTAAGTGTATTTTTTTTATATAAATATCCTACTAACGGGCCAGTTGGCTTGGTGGTTAGAGACCCTGACTGCCAAGCCGCAAATTGTTGGTGCGATTCCGTTTGTTCTATGTCTGGGTGTAAATATCTATATAAGTATGTATTTAAAAAAGTAGTATATCAGTTCGCTGGTAGCCATACTACAAGCAGTACACTCTGCTTAACTTGGGATCAGGTAACCATGTGTGAAGAATGTCTTGGGATATTTATTATTATTATTTACAGTCGACTCTCGATAATTTGACACCCGTTAATTTGAATCTCTCAATAATTTGAATTTTTTTTCCGGTCCCTTGAAAAATACTCGATAAATTGAATAAAATCAATGAAAATTGGTCCCTTCGGTAATTTGAAGTTGAAAAAATATTATCTTGCTCGCCAACATGCGATAATTTGAAATCCGGGCTTCCCTACTCTCTATAATTTGAAGCGTTTATCATGCACATACCTGTCGTTTGCTTACAAACATGCACAGAACCGCCAACTCCAGTCACATTGAGTGAGGCAAGAAAATGTCTTACTACTCTACGCTTCTACGCCCTTGGAACCGACACAAGTGACGATTACTTTGCAGCTCTCACCACTATCGAAAATTCTTTGGACAATGATAAACTGAAGTCACTCACTCAAAAAAAGATTACAGACTTCTTTTCGAAATAAAAAATTGTGAATAATTGTTAATACATAATAAGAATATAGAAATAATAAGTAACAAATTTTGATCAGATTCTTATTTCCTTCAGTCGCCCATCCCCCTCGTGGTTATTCAAACACTTGTTATTTTGAACTCTTGATAATTTGAAATTTATCTCTGGTCCCTTGAGTTTCAAATTATCGAGAGTCGACATTTATTAATCTTATAATGTTTGTTACTCTTTCACGCAAATACAGCCAAACGGATTGAGATGCAACTTGACACATAGATAGAGCATATCATGGAATAACATATATGATACTATTTATCCCGGGAAAACGTGACATCGCTCGGAAACGCGGGTAAAACCGCGGGGGACCGATAGTTATAAATAATTTTGAGGAGTCAAAATATGTACATTTTATTGCGTACAAAATAAATAGGATTAATAAATTATTGCATGGAGCCCTTCGTGAAAAATTCGACATGTACTTGGCTTTGTTTAAAGTATAAAATTAAATATCGTAGTATATTAAATAAATAAAAAAACAATATATGTACGTAGGCATTTATTATTATTTTCCATAAATGGTGATAACGTAACAATTAAAAAGTTTGCTCCCTTAAGTACAGATTGAACACTGCGATTACTACTTATATCTACTTGTGGCATGATTAACTACGCTTACAATACAGTGATGTATGAATAATCTTAAAAGTAAAGTAGAATATTTCGGGTAGAAAATACTAAACTAGTCATTTCCCATACCATTTTCTGGTGATTATTTATTTATTTAAGTTGTCGTACCATACTTATTGAGCGATGAATATGACAAACGAGTACCAAATTTTTCAAGCCTATTTTCTTATTTTAAAGTCCATTTTTTCCTTTTTTTTTGTTGGCAACTGTGAAGTTGTCAACATAAAAACTCCTTTTTCCTCTAGCTCGTTGCCGTTTAGACATCTCAAATGCTGCAACGAACCGGTAGATACATTGCGATCGATTCTCTACACATGTTGAGGGATAATTTAAACTAAAGCTCAAAGTCATTCGGCTATCATTGCCTTTTTAATATTCAACGGTAGTGAGATAATGAAGTTCCTAAATTTAACGAACCTCACCTTTCCTCATAAGGTTTTCCGTAAAAAGTAGGCATTACCAAACTTCCAAATATCTATTAATGTAGGCTTCGAAATATTTTAACAATTCCAGCAGTAAATTCTAATGTGCTAGATAACATATATGTATAAACAATGTCAGATCTATTTAGGACCATAATAATATATACGTGTGATAAAATAAATAGAATTAAAATTTATTGTAAAAAATAAATAAAAATTACACGTTATTGGAATATGATCTTAAATCGTAAGTAAATAAAACAGTTAATCAAGTATTTGTGCCATAAGATGTGATAATCTGTGTCAATAGAATTTTATAATATCATGGAATAATTTTATTCATTAAAATGTTTTATTTTGGTACGTTTATTCAATAATGCTAAAATGGTAACGCGACTTTTATAGTCGTACTAAAAATTTTAGAGAAGTAATCACCTGAAATAAAAGATTTCTGGATTCTCTGAAGCTGTTTAAGTCTACATCCAACATAATTTTTTTATTGTTATTTTAAGTTATTGTAGATAATTTAATTTCAATTCTAAGTGCACACAAATTGCACTTTGTTATTAAGTACTAGATATAAACAATGTATAGGTATCTTATTAGTTTACATTCTACAATGAATATACCTAATTAGACCTAAATCGACGTGAATTGTGCGTTTTAAGGTGGGACTGCGTGAGCGAAGCGTTTGCAATAGTTTTAACATTAACTTTACTGGCAGTTTGTTTCTTAAACGGAAGTGAATAAAGCTTTAATTGCATCAACCACTTGCCTAGTAGGCCTAAAACAGTACTACAGTACAAAAATGGTTATTAAAAAATCCAATTTTGTTTTCTTTTCTGGAAAACAAAGATGCCTAATGTTTTGTTACAACTAAATAAAAATATTTACATAGGCAGGTACCTACATTTATTTTTAGCATAAAAAGGAGGTGGAACTCCAATTCAATGAGCGCAGATCAATCAATATTATCTCTAAGCTTTTTTTGTGGAATTTTTTCTACTCTTCGGATATAATCCGTCCATTCCTTTGCCGAACGGTGGATTAGAGTTCGTTGTCATATAATAAGATCCTTGAGCACTGTGAAAGAAAAAACAACTTTACTATGTGGTGTTTAAGTTGAATATTGAAATAAATGTCTATTAAATAATACAGCTTATTAAAGGTAATTGTTACAGATTACATTCAGTCTAAAAATGCTGTACATCGATTACAATAGCTTATATTATGTTATGATTGATATATATATAATTATCATCATATAGTCAACCGTAACCATATAGAGTAGTAGAGCTCTTAGTGCAGGTTCGTCCGGGAAAGTACTACCACCTTACCCATTTCCGCCGTGAAGCAGTAGTGCACTTGTATTACTGTGTTTCGGTTAGAAAGGTAAGGGGGCCGGTGAAATTACAGGCACATGAGACCTAACAACTTCACGTCTCAGGGTCGACAACGCATTGGTGATGCCCCTGTTGTTGTAAATGTCCATAGACTGCGGTGACCATTTCCCATCAGGTGGACCGTGTGCTTGTTTGTCGGCCCATGTGGTATAAAAAAACTAAAAAAATATATAGATTTTTAAGAGTTTAATCAGCACCCGATTTGTGTTACTCTCTGGGACTCAATGTGGAAGCCTATTTCACAATATATTGATGGTTAGGTGCGCGAGCAGTGTGGGACAACAGTTGTAACGCCGTCAATGTAATGTGACTGTATCGACGATTCCAATATACACAATTACCCTGCAGGACTAACTGGTCCTACGATCACCACTGCTTACGGTATTACAGCCTTACCTAGTATCACAATTAAGTCCCATATAGACCATGCCAGTTTCAGGAGAGTCGTTTTCTCTGAACTTGTGGTAGGATTCAGCAGGTGACGCTGGGAATGCTTCTGGGTTCAGTACCGATTCCGCATAGAATCGCCACGACCGCCAATGGCTGCATAGATCTGAAATTATTTATGCTTCATTAATTATCTGAGACTGTTTCTGAAGTTTTCACGACATAGACTGAATGGATTAAGTATGGACCATTAAAATTGTCATTGGTTTAATTTTAATTATATAAAGTTGATATACATTAATTTAGTTCACTTATGAAGTTCAATTATGAGACTTAACATCCCCTCGTTGCGATAGCTTTATAACCATCGTTCATAAGCTCGGATAAATGGATTATAAATAATTTGTGTCCGGCGCAGCGCACGGTGGACAAACAAGATGCAAACGATGCGGAGTTTTATAGGTACCAGCTTTAATTTGTGAAATATTTCATATTATATAATTTCACCCGCGTTCCCCAGGGATTATACATTTTCCCGGCACAAAAATAATCCTATGTTACTTCTAATACCTCCAAGAATATGGGTACAAAGTTTCATGATTATCGGTTAAGTAGTTTTCGCGTGAATGTGTAACAAGCAAACTTACATTTATATTTATAATATTAGTAGGGATGAGTATGTATTTAAAAAAGTACCTAGTATATATAGTAAGAGCATTACACAATCAGCCTGCTGATCCCTAACTTAGCAGAGCTTGTACTATGGAAACCGGAAAACTGATATACAACCTTTTGTTTTCTTAATACACATTACACCCAGACCATAACGAACAGACATGCACCCAAATGTTTGTCCTGGGTGGGAATCGAACCCATTATACATTTGATACATTCCAAATTGCCAAACCTCTATAGCTCATCATTATATAATCTATTGTCGAACATTTTTTTGTCCTATCATTAATACTCTTCGCAGCGTATGCGATGAAAGACATTTTATGGCTAATTTTTTTACACCTTCGGTTGATTTTAATAGGAATTTCTAAAGATTTCTATAGTAATCTAGTACTAAATATAGCCTATGTTACTCAGTGATAATGTAGCTTTTTAATGAAAAAGAATTATTAAAATCGGTCCAGTACTTTTTGAGTTCATTCGTCACATACGAAAATACAAATCTTTCCTCTTTATAATATTAGTGTAGATGTAGATAATAGACTAGCTGTCCCCCGCCATTTCACCCGCGTTTATCGATATCATATACGAATAGCCTATAACTAAATTCTGCGTCCCATCCCGATATGTTCAGTAGTTTGAGGTGATGGTGCTTCAAAAGAATCCTATTTTCCTTATATAAATAGATAACTGTATATATATTCTAATCAATTGAAGATATTGGGTCCATCCCATACGACCTGTCCATTAAGGCACTTAACCTCAAGAGCACTAAAATATTACACGACCCTCCTAAATGTTGAACACCTTTGAGGTTCCTTTTGAAGATATGTCGACAAAATAATTAGGTTTAAAGACTAGATGTAATACTCACTGTCATCAGAGAGAGGTATGGGCGCAAATCGAGGACAGCCCGGCTGGATGCTTTTGCCTCCATTAGGCCAGAAGTCAGCCGTCCCCGTCCGCACTGGGGCACCATAGCCCCCAGCGTCTGTGTGAATGACGTCTACAAACTCTGCGTCCTTCGCACTAACGTGTTCCATCATCACACCGTCAGGGTAGAACGCTGGAAAAGCAGGGTCGAGGGCTGTTAATCTGAAATACACATGTTTGTTGTAGTTTTTTTTAAAGGCTTGTGCTCGCAATTCAACATTGGTGCGATGATGTAGAAGGTATCAATCGAAATTTCCAGGACACCAGGTAATTTTTTGGCGATTTTTTCTACGTGGGCACTGTTCATCGCGCATATACTTCCTCAAGATTTTTTATGTTATACTTATTAAACAGTGATGTTTTATGATTACGCGAATACAGAAGTTCAACCATAGTTTTGTATGTCTGCTTTTAAGTTCCGAGACTAGACGTAGGGCAAATGAATCTGACCAATTATGTATAGTTACTTGAGTAACAAGCATTTACAAAAATACTAATACGTATTCAATAAAAAAACCCCGTTTGATTGTTAAGCTAATGAATCGATAAAAATGTTGAAGTAACTGATTAAAAAAACATCTGACGCATTCATTGGTCTATTTGGTCATAGATTGGTAGCTACTTCGGTAAATATCATCTCTAAACAATGATTGCATTCATTAGTACATGATTCCGTAGATCTATACTATTATTATTATTACTATTTGCAATACTTACAAATTTTAACACGTTTTATTGGTAATGTCACGTATTATTTTTGTAGTTCCGTATGTTTGTTAAGTTTATGACTTTATTAAGGAAAAATACAGTAATTTGGTATTCGTAAATGCGAGATTTGTATTCCAGTAATTAAATTCATTACTGTTAATCATTTAGTTTTATCATAACCAAACATGAAATGTGAACTCAACAACTTTTTTTAAGGCTTAAATATTTCCTAAGTTGGGTATGTATTTGTAATTTACTGCGGGATCAAGTAAACTAGGAATGTTTTAAAGATAGCAGTCCACCCAGTAGTAGGTATATCGAAAATATTATTTTCATCCCATCTATTCGAAAAGGATAAATTGGTTCGTCTTTAAATGCACCCAAAGGTGGTGTTTTCTATAAGAATCTTTTAGCGGGCAGTAATGAGTTTTTAATCCTCTTTATATTATAAGTGCGCCGAAATTATCTTTTCCGCGCACTTTTTGAATTTGTAACATCTTAGTGTTCAGTGCCAAAGAAATCGAACGCTATTTAAATAACGCGAATTTTAAATAAAGACTGGCTGGTACCACGGCCAATAGTCGCGCTGCCGGCTGAATAAAAAAACAACCTCTATTCCTAATAAATTTTCATAATTGCGAAAACGTCTCAAATGTAAATATAAGTTTTTAGTTGTTTTATTATTAGATACTATTTAGTTTCAGTTTAGTTGTTACTCTTTGTTTTATTAAATAATAATATTACAATAATATATGAGGGGCATTTTCTCATAGATAGTGATGAAAAGTAGAGTGTATCACTCGGTTGCAAAATATATTTTTGACTCGGACGACGTACTTTGAATCCCTCGCTATGTTCAGGATTCAAAAAACGCCCTCGCCGTAAAAATATTATTTTGCTCCCTTATGATACAATCTACTATTATTATATAAATATCTATCTAACTATGTATGTAGATGAAAAAAAGTAGTAAAAATGTTGTAGGTATATCAGTTTTCTTGTTTCTATAGTATAAGGTCTGCTTCGTTTGGGATCAGATGGCAGTGTGTTAAGAATCATCACTATCATATTAGCCCAGGGATGTCCACTGCTGAACATAGGTCTCCCCCTTGGATTTCCACCTCGCACGTTCCTGAGCCGCCTGCATCCAGCGACTCGTAAAGGGACCCGTAAAGAATGTTCCAGGATATTTATTCATTATTTACCTTTTAACTGTTTTGTTGTATTTATTCTTGAGTTCCCTCGCAGTGTAGCCAGCTACGTGACTTCCTAGTGAGTGTCCTACAAAGTGTAGCTTGTCTAGGCTTAAGCCAGCCTCTACCATTCTGTTCAACTGTTCTGCTGCAGCTGCACCCACCTGGACATGGACATTTATTTTACTACCCTATATGTGAAGTGTCATTGTGGTTTGCCTGGGGTAATACCACGAAATAAATAGTATAATTATTAGTATTTTTTTTACACCACATAGACCGCCTAACAAGCGGACGGTCCACCTGATGGTAAGTGGTCACCGCCGCCGATGGACATTTGCAACACTAGGGGCATCGCCAATGCGTTGTCGACCCTGAGACGTGAAGTTGTTAAGTCGCATGTGCCTGTAATTTCACCGGCCCCCTTGTCTTTCTAACCGAAACACAGTAATACAGTAATTCTGTATATTTAAGTATGTACATGTATACTTTTAACTTAAAAATGATATAAAAAGTACGTATTGTTCTTGCAAAATGGTCTTTATTACTCACAATATACTGATGGTGATTTTGCATTGAATTATACACAAATAACTTTACGAAATATTACAAATATATTAAATGGAATGCTTGAATGTTAAACTAAACAATTGCCAGTATGTAGTATATTGAGGATCTATAATATACACGTGCCGTTACTTATTTATCAAAGTACGTAAATAGATCTAAGATTGTAGAAGTGTCGCGAATTGTTATTAAATAATAATAAGTTATCTTTAAGTAATTAACGATATAAATCCATATAAACTATGAATCGTGATTTTATGGAAGAAGCTCCTTTTACGACGAAAATCAATATGCAATCCCGATCGAAAATCCATGGATTGATGAACAGATTTTGACAGTAATTTTAATACACTTTTTTGCGATTTTAGATCGGGATCGTATATTAATTTTTGGCCGTTAGTAATTTAAGCCTCACTAAGTCGCCGAGAACGGAAAGGCTCATTTTCACAACTAATTAATTATGTCAAAGAAAAATCATCTCTATTGCTCTGAGATAAGGTCCAAAGGTTAATTATAGTCTGAAGCTGACGAACCTAATCATAACAACATATGGTTTATTTTGCAATAACATTCGTAGCTACAAAACGGGCCCATTAAATCTTGACTACTTAAGGTGGATTTATAGCGAGTTGATAAAACGACAATGAAAGGACAACGACGTGCTTTGAGCTTTATAAAAAAGGAAGAATTAAATCGAATAAATAATCGATTTAATGCAATAGGCTATATCGATTAACGTGCCTGGAGAAAAAGGTTTTTCTTTATGAGAAAATGGGCTAGATAGTATTGATTTAGTCTTACCTTCTTTGTGTTTCTAGCAGCGTTAACTAAATAAGATCCATGGGACATGTTTGACCAGTCCAGGAGTATTATATTGGTGCCCGGTTTAGCTTCCAGATATGCGTTCACCACGACCTAAAAACATTAGTAATTAGAGAACAATTATAGGGTTGGCACTTAATTTATAGATCATCAACTATTTCAATTATAATTACGACTGCCTTTAGCTAAAAAAATAAATAACATTTTGACTTGAAAGTCCTGAAGCCCTTTATGTAGGTAATATAATAAAGGTAATAAAGGTACAATTGGCGGTCTTATCGCTAAAAAGCAATTTCTTCCAGACAACCATTGGATGGAAAGAATTGCATAGGAAAATGTAAAGGGTAGTTAGCAGTGTACTAAATACATATAGAACAATATTGCAATGGTATACTATAAATAATACTTCTATACATACATACCACAATATAAAAATAAATAAATATATATGTATTGTACTTATGTAAATATATATATATTTATATTACTCTTTATAATTTTGTTATTATTTTTACTATATAATTAATACTATTAGATATCGCGTTGACCTATCATTATTATGGTCGTATCTTGGCATCATTATAATAAAGAATGACGAGACATTTAACAGTGTTATCATACTATTATAATATACATATCTATACACAAAAAACCATATTATTTAGTACTAATAGATTTTTCATTCTACTTTCTAGAGATTTTTAAATGTCAAAGATTCGGTAGCATGTTTCGTAACGAAATTGGATGAAACTGTACACATATTATTTACTAGCTGTCCCCCGCGGTTTTACCCGCGTTCCCGGGGGATGTCACATTTTTGGGGGATAAAAAAACCGACTTCACAAAAATAAACTATACCAAAACAAACTAATAAGCATAAAATGAAAAAAAAAATTGTATTATTGGACTACTTAAAAGTTAATCAAATTATTACGATAGTATAATGTAGTTACAATTATTGAAATTTTTGGAGTCGGTTTCAGCCAACGTAGGCTTGTAACTACATACATAATATAAAAAAAAAATACAGACGAATTGAGAACCTCCTCCTTTTTTGAAGTCGGTTAAAAAGTAGCCTGTTGTGCCAAGTTTTATCCAAATATGTTCGGTAGTTTTTTTTGTGAAAGAGTAACAAACATCCATACCTACAAACATTCTTATTTATAATGTTAGTAAGACTAACTCTCTCTACGATTTCACCCGCGTTCCCGTTAGGAATAAAAATAAGTTTATGTATTCTCCAACCCATAAAATATATCTATGCAAAAAATCGCGTCCACCCGCGCTGTTACTTCGTTATCGCTTAATGTTCTTTCAGACTTTTTTCTTTTTGTTTGGGTCTTTAGGGTCGTAGCGTGCTGTTAATAAATAACTAGCCTTTTTCAAGAATTTTTAAACCCGACTGGTAATTTCAGAGATTAGGGCGTTCGTACAAACTCTTCAGAGTTATAAAATGATAGAATTCTGAATTAAAATAAAATGCTTTTACCTCGGGAATATAACACCCGTGAGGAACGCGGGTGAAATTATTTATGAAATACATTTTCACGTTTAATAGAGTTAGGTTAGATACCTGGATGCTTTCTTGCGTCGCGGTTTCAATGAAACCATGGACGTATAAAACGACGGGACTGTCCTTGTCGAAACCCTTGAACTCCAGCATTCGGCTGGCTTGGTTGAGAGGAATGTCCACGTAGTCTTCGCAGGTGCGCCTGTACAAGAAAACAACATGTAGGTATTATAGTCTGTCTACTCTAAGAAGTTCCTTTTGACATTTAAGAATTTCATTGAAAAATCACCTTTATATGTATTGAAATAAGGTTCATCTATTGACCCCACGGTTAAGGATGATCTAAATGAACCAAAAGGGAACATTTCTTTATAAGATTCTTATTGGTCAAAGGAACTTCTTATATTGGACAGATTTTATATTTATGGCGTTGTAATCATTCTACTCAGAGAACAATGATGTCAGAAGTCTGCTTATCCTCTTCTAATATAATGGCGTGAGAAATTTGCACTTATAATTTATGACACGCGAAATACACGTTTTTAGAACGCTAGTTTTATGGTCTATTATATTGTAAACATTATATATTATGCAAATATGCTTCAGTATAAAAAATCTAAATATTTTATTCTAATAATACTCAAAACAAACCCATTATAGAATCTCAGGTAAATGTCCTCTATTCGATTGGCTCTATCCGGCAGGATACCTGAAACAAAGAAAACCTTTTAAAGTTTATTTCCGTTTCGCAAATCGTGCGGAAAAATGATTGCGATGGTAAAATGTTTCGAAATAACCTTCATTTTTCACGTTTCCGAATAATACGATGCATTGCACGCACACAACTAAGAGAAGACTATTTGAGTGGAATGTAATAGACATGGTTTATCCAATGATTTGACCTAGACTGTGCTTGAACGTTGGATTACAGTCTTATATGCGAACATTTACTTAACTGCTTTCGTGATTAAATAGTGTTGTCGTTGTTTCTTATAGTTTGAACTCTAGTTAAGAATATAAATAATAAATATCTCCGGACGTTCTTTACACACGGTCATCTAATCCTAAACTAAGCAGAGCATATACTATGAAAACCAGATAACTGATATATTACATATATTAATATAGGTATGTAGGTACACCCACAAAGAGCAAACATTCATGTCCATGCAAATGTTTGTCGTGGGAGTCGAATCGAACCCGCGACCTTTCGCGTGGCGGTGGCAGGGTTTCTAACCACCAAGCCAACGGGCCCATCTATCTATATGTATTATTAACTACCCTAGAAAATGGAGTAGGTTAGAGACAGACAAACAAACATTATGCATGCACTATGATATAATTTTGATAAAAAAAACGAGATAATAAGCAATGAAAAATTATAATATATATATTTATACTTTCAGGATTTTTTTTAATGTCCAGTAGGCCTTTTGAATTTTGATAAACAGACAGACTGTCTACCTGATGGTAAGTGGTCATTTGACCTAGACGCCTATGGACATTTACAACAACAGGGGTGTCGTCAATGCGTTGTCGACCCTGAGGCGTGAAGTAGTTAAGTCTCATGTGCCTGTAATTTCACCGGCCCCCTTACCTTTCTAACCGCAACACAGTTACAAGTGCACTACTGCTTCGCGGCTAACTAACCCACTACGAGTAAGTTTTCGATCTTAGTAACTCGAGGCAATATCTGTCCAGTCGCATCACTAAAGCTAAAATAGCTAATGCGATTTTATTGGTCTTATCTTATTTACCCATTATTATGAATAGGGTTATCATTATCAATAATCGGTTCAAATGATTCCACCTCTAAGCGATCTTCTATTTTTTATAAAACTTATTTATTTCACAGTTAGTGTGTATTTGAAAAAAAAAAGATTTCATACTTCGAATAATATTTTTCTAGATATTTTTTTTATTTATTAGAATAGCTGTAGCACGTAGTTAACGTATGTAGGCAAGTAAAAAAAAGGTGGCGTGTTAATTATCTAAGCGCGATGTTTTCTTTTTTATGAGTTTTACTAGGTATTGTTTTTTTTTATCTAATAGCTGTATCATGTAGTTTACGTATATAGGTAAGCAATAAAAAAGTTACGTGTTTATAATCTTTGCTCGATGTATGGCTTTTTATGAATTTACGTTAAAGTTGTTATTAGAATCTATGGATCTGGTTATTCAGTGACCTTCATCTCAAGATTGTATATTTTATGTAAAATTATATATTTTCTATCTTAATATTACGTGGTTGCAGACATTTAAGTATCTACCACCGTTCATTATATGGATAGAATATATAATTGCTAGTTACATATTTTTGTATGAATATGTTACTGGCAATTTTTTGCATTTTTATTTATTTATATCTCTCACAAAGTGTTTACAGAGAGGTTACACGGAAGAGAAAAACCCAAATAAAAAGAGTTTCTTATAATTAAAACAATTAAACTAAAAATATAAAATCCTGCCTGATGTAGGTTTAAGAAAAACCTGTATATATATATATATGTATAAACAAGTAACAAAAAATGTTATGTGAAACAAAAGATCTTTGTATATTTACAAAATTATATTTGTATGATTGAAGTACCTAAGTCATTCGTTCTTTTAATTTGATCCGTGTTAATTTATTTATAATCAAAAAAACAATTTTCTATGTGTGCAGTGTTCATTTATTTTTATGTAGCAATTTTTGTAAAAATTTGGTATTTTCATACTTCGCTGATAAATTGTTGCACAATGACATAGATGAAACATCATTATTTTGTCCTGATTAAAATAAAGTAGGAAATATCCGGCTCTCTACTACTAAGCGACATAAAAATAAGAAACATTTACTACAATATCACACTTTTAGTACCTGCTACCGGTTTTAAACACGCTTTTATTACGCCGACTCGTATTTTATATACCAATTTAATATATCTAAATGCATAAAAGTAAACAAAACCCCACACAGAAGCCTGTTCTCTTGACGTGACATCAAGCATGATGTTGTTGACGGGTGACCTCAGAGTTATAAGGGCCGGAGCTGACCCGGATTTCAAAATTAAAAATTCATCTAGCAAGACTGTGACTATATCAGAAATAGACGCTTCATTGTCCTTATATGAACGGCGGATTATGAGCTTGGTTTTTCAATAAATAATCATTGATACTGTTTTAGTTATATGTTCGTTGACATTATATGAATATCTGATTGAAATATCAATGTGTGACTATATACTACTATACTATAAAAGCAAATTAACATAACAGAGCATATCGGGATGGGACTGCTACCATTCGACGCGGAATTTCGTAGAAGGTTATAGGCTAAAAATTTAGCGATAAACGCGGGTAAAACCGCGGGGGACAGCTAGTATTTAAACATAGAGACAAGATGGGAGATAAATAATTATTACATTTAATGTAATTGATATTGTACGTAGCATACGTAGTCAACAATTAAATAGTGTAGAGTCAGAAGTGTACGTAAACTATTGAGTTATAGTTATTACTATGCGGTATTATTAAAAGAGGTTTTAAAAGACCAATACTCGATAAAAAAAGATACGAAGTTAAATTTATGTTTTTAATTATTATTTACAATACAAAGTGATTATTACAGGGTAGGTACAGATATCAGGAAGGATTTGGTACAAGTATTGTCGGTACCCCAATAAAATAAAGAAACATAATTAAACAAATAATTAAGGACTGTAGGAGATTCGATAACAAGAGCAAGAGAGTAGTCGCTAGAAATAAGCTCCAATATGATCGTTTATTTTTTATAAAACTACAATATTTATTCCATTTGAAGCTATATACCTATACCCTCTTCAACATTATTTTTAATAAATCTGTCCCAAATAGCAGTCAATTGAACGAGAGTCCATTGACAATTAGAACGTACAAACCGGTATCAATCAATCAGTTGATTGATTTAAAGTGCTTGTTACTAAGAGACTTTCTATATTTATCAGCTTTCAAACACCAATATTTTTTAATGAATAATAAAATTTATGGATACAAAATCAATTAAATTTATTTCATTATAGAGCCAAGAAGATAATTCTAAATTCAGAAATCTTATAAATAAAATTTAGGAAATAAAACAAAACAAAGAACGCTTAGTTTTAATTTGTTTATTGTTCATAGACCGACAAGCACGCAGACGATCTAACTGATGGTAAGTGGTCACCGCCGCCTATGGATATTTTGAACACTAGGGGCATCGCCAATACGTTGTCAACCCTGAGACGCGAAGTTGTTAAGTCTCATGTGCCTGTAATTTCACCGGCCCCCTAACTATTCTTACCGAAACACAGTAATACAAGTGCACTACTGCTTTACGGCGGAAACATGTAAGGTGATAGTACTTCCCCGGACGAACTCTGCACTAAAAGCTCTACTACTCAAATATTGAACAAAAATTTAAAAGGGTTTGAACAGTTCTTAGTTTGTGTATAAAAATTCATGGTTTGATAACTCTTTCCTCAAAAAGGCAGTTTAAGTATTATTATAATAAAGCATGCATTGAATATAAGCGGAGTGTTAATTATAGAATACATAACATACTTATGTATTCTTTTACGGTTTCCACCTTGTTACGGTTATACCAAAAAGAACATGTTGGAATTATGTGTTTTATTTCTAATTAGCTCTCCGCACCGCGGTATTGGGCTCATTTCCCAAGTATTTAACACTAATCATACCAACACTTATTAGGTACCTATTTCTACCATAGCGGGTCAAATGTGTGTTTCCTGCTTGAATGTATGAAATATGGTTGTTAGGAAGGGAAATAAATAGTATAACTGTATATTAATTAGTAAGAAAAAGTCATGAAGTCAAATGTGCAAAACAATAAGATGATACGTGCATTTTCAATGCAAAGTTCAAAATGGGTCATTTGACCCGGTTATGGTATGTTTAGTGTTAATGTATCTTGGGATTATAGAATATGCTATATAGCCTATGTTACTCTATATTAGGGAATAGTGTGGCTTTCTATCAGTGAAAGAATTGATGAAATCGGATGAGCAGATTCGTAGATTACCTCCTACATCCAAACTTGGATACTTTAGGTAGATGACTCGAAAGTTGAGTAAAACAAGATAGAATTACAGTCATTCAAAACCAGTCCGACTGGCTTTTCTTAAAGAATAAAATCAACTAACGTACTTTAGCCTTGACGTCACGTACAAATAATTTTACGTCAAAGAAATTTTCTAGATAAAGGACCTTCCACACCGCATGGGCAGGTGTGAAAATATTGTTTGATATTCCAACATCATCTATATATGCAATTTAGTATCAATTTACACTTATATTATCTTGGGCCTTATTCCCCAAAAACGCCTATTTATATTTATACGCTGCTGCAACGTGATTGCCGCGTTCGTACGTGGGCTCACAAAAAATTACTTAAGACGCCTAGACTATCTGCTACAGTAAGTACTAAAGCGAGCGTACTATCATACGGTCGCAATATACGATCGTTCAAAGTTATGTCCACAATTTATTATCGATATCAGTATTGTTCAACGAATATGAAGTGTATGGAACAAATATAGCGAAAGCAACATAAGCCAATCGCGACCTATAAACCGTCCATTCTCTTTCCTACCCATTCGCGCCATGAATCTAAATTTGCGTTTTTTACGTTTCTTAATTAACGGTAGCGTTTGCGTACTTTTAGTAGTGTTGTGGGGTATCCTTAATTTCTATCAGTCTCCAGATAGGTACATTGTTAACTCGTTATGTAAATAAGATTACGTTGAATAAAATATGAAGTATACAAAAGTATACGAAATTATAGACGTTACGTCGACGATGACGTTTCGGCGTCGCAGAAAATAATAAATAGTTATAATAATGCTTGTCAAACCATTCATATTTCTTGTACATAATATGTGTAATATATCAGACCACCAGAGAAAGGGTTATAAAAATTAATTTATTCGTATTATTATTCGAGTGATCTGAAAAAAGTATGACAATTTTAACACAAACTTTTTTAATGAAACCTATAAACTTTTTGTACCTATACCTACTTTGTAGAATTAGCATTTTAGGCAATAACCTTTTGTTTTTCTTTAAACGACAGAGCAGATTGTTATTCTCTTTTTTAATATTGTTGTAGCGTTGTTTGTTTCTGCTCAAATTGCTTTAAACTGTCAGTTTTACTCCTCTACATAAATGTGAGCATTTAAATGTTTCTTTTATGGTTTTGTAATAGGCCCCTTTGGACAGCTAAGAGTTATAGAAAAATCAACCCTATGGCGTTATAATAAAGTTCATTAGTACATAGTAGTAGTAGACAAGTTTTGTGGTTAGATAAAGGGTTTCGTCAAACCATGATTGAAGGAACCAAGGCATATACCTACCGTTGTTTTGCCTTATTAGCTTTTATTCATGTAGTCAGGGAGGGATATTGCGTGCCAAACTAACATAGACCAAGTAGTTTTGTCAATAGTCCATTACATTAATAACTCATAGCGGATGAGCTCTCAGTGGAATTACGAGTAGCATTTACTTAATTAAAATCGACGTCCCTACAAAGTTTCTTTTGTTTGGTAATTCCTTATATGGGTAATTCTGTTGGACGTATTACGGAATTGTTGAGTAGGTATTCTATTTTCTATCCACTTAGGATGATCTTTGAGTCTGATTCACGTGTTATATTTAGTTGTACTTATTAACTAAATGTATGTATTAATTTCTTCGCATTTCGCATGATTTATTCGATACTTCGTTAAAATGTTATTATTTTTCTACAATAAAATGATTATCTCCATGGTCTAGTGGTATAAACCTCGGCTGACAGCTAGCAGGTCCTGCTTTCAAGATTCTAAAGCCCGAGTGAGGGTGAGGAGGATCGCCACGTATTACGTTGGGACTTATAACATCTTCTATCCTTTTTCTACCTTTTCCCGAAGTCCTTTTTCATTACTATGGCAACTGAACACCATATATTAAAGCAAAATGGTTTTCCCCATCCTGAGTACTACCCATTAATGTAACAGTAGAGAGAGCATGTAGCAATGGGTCCACGTGTAATACAAAACCAGTTTCCAAGAGGCAATGTGAACAAACTGGCTCTATAGTTGAGATAACGCATGTGAAACATGTAGGTATGTAGGTGACGTGATTCAGAGCATATCCGTACACCGTTGGATGGTATTTCGAATACAACGTTTTCAAATAAAGAATATTGTTTAAAATATTAAAATAAGGCGCAAAAAAAAACAGCCATTTGTCAAAAATAAAAATGCTAATAATATGTAGAGACGCGTAAAGGGCCTTGTAATGAGAAACAGTATTCTATTTACGTCCTTGTTGCTTGCAGAAGTATTGCTAAACATCCACTCTTACTTAATTTTATATCTTGACTAGTTCTCCTCCGCGGTTTCACTCGCGTTCCCAACGGATGTTACTTTTTGCCGGGATAAAAATTGTGTGTATCCGATGTGTTAATCTATCTACATGCCAATTTTATCCAAAATCCGATCAGCTGCTTTTGCGTGAAAGAATAACAAACATCCATATGTCTATAAATCCATCCTTACAAACTTACGCATTTATAATATTGGCAGGATGTAAATATTTCACAGGAACGTGGCATCTATTTACGAACACTAAAGTAGATATTCCTATATTTGTAGTAACGACATGACTCAGAATTGACTAGTTGTTTCATTAACCATTATTGCAAGTTGGTTGTTGCAACACAACTCATTTATTGAAGCAATGAAACCATATAAACGGTAGCAACTCAGCAAAGTGGGTAATTAGGTACATGAATGCTGTGTTTGTAATGCTGCATGCAGCTAGGTTGAACGATCATTCAACTGTTTACTCTTAACGTCTTCTTGATATAATAAAATGGTCGCCTTCTAAAGGTATGGAAAATGTAACATTCCCCGGGAACGCGGGGGACAACCAGTTATTAATACAAAACCTATCTCTAATCTGAATTTGAAATAATAACTATACACAATAACATTAAAAATAATGCTTAATCTATTTAAAGTATACAATTAAAAACTTATATGTAGGCTAGCTCACCCCGAACATTGTCAATAAACAATATTTACTTATTCTCAAAATCTGACTTTTAAAAAGGTACACACCTTCTAGATACTGTTCAATCTGTTTACCTATTCATACCATTGCTATTTGCAAATAAATTGCATCGGATTGAATTGAATTATTGATTATGTGTCTCTTTCCACTTCGAAGCGTGATATCATGGCGATGCCGTACCGTGTTACTATAATATTCAATGCAATCGTACCTACGCTTCCTGCGGCTTGTGGGACGAGGTAAACTACTCTGTCGCTTGTGGTTGAAGATTAGTTGCAGAGACGTTAATGTTATCGACAGGGAAACTTTGCTGGAGATAAAACTAAACATATAAATGGTAGGTTAAAGTCGTTTTAATAACCGCACTTTATATTTTTACAGGCCAGTAGGTTTGATTCCCACCCAGGACAAATACAATATTTTGTGTGCCTTGACCATGTCTATCTGTTCTGTGTCTGGGTGTAAATATTTGTGTATGTATGTACCTATATGTATTTAAAAGAAAAAAAATGTAGTAGGTATATGTCGCATGTAGCATATCAGTTATCTGGTTTCCATAATACAAGCTCTGTTTGGTATGGGATCAGATGGCCGTGTTAAGAATATCCTAGATTTTAATGTTTTTATTAATCAACCTTATACAAAATATCCCGTAAAAATATAATTTATTATCAAAGCCAACAACCCTAGTAAGCTGTCATGTCAGGGAACCAGATTATTTAACAGAAAGGCCTACGCGTACCTATTTTACCTGATAATTGTCTTTTTTAATAGATTTTTTATTTTTCATTCATAAAAATCTTCTTTTTCATGCTCCATGGGCCGACAAACAAACGAACGGTCCACCTGATGGAAAGTGGTTACCGCCGCCTATGGACATTTGCAACACTAGGGGCATCACCAATGCGTTGTCGACCCTGAGACGTGAAGTTGTTAAGTCTCATGTGCCTGTAATTTCACCGGCCCCCTTACCTTTCTAACCGAAACACAGTAATACAAGTGTACTAATGCTTCACGGCAGAAATGGGTAAGTCACTCTTCGACGAGCTTTACTACGAGCATTTATATTTTTATTTTTTTTTGGGTATGTTCTACAGCGTTACTACGGTTCTTAAATACATATTGTGAATGGACTCATTATAAGACCCCATTTAACCTCCTTTCGGCTTTACGGGTAGTTTTGTAACACTCTGTACAGTGATTCCGGCATTTTAGATGCTGAAATTGGAATTAACTTTCTAGATTCTGGAGAGTTCTAAATTCTTGAATATTTGTAATTTTTTATAATTTATGAACTGTGATAACTTGTTGATTTATAATACGCTACGCCATATCAAACTTTATCTTTACATAGTATAAAACAACGTCTCTTCTGCCGCTGTACGCTTAGATCTTATAACTACGCAACGGATTTTGATGCGGTTTTCATCTACAGACAGAATGATTCAAGAGGCAGGCTTATATGTAAGGTTATATCCCTCGGGAACGCGGTTGAAACCACGGGGGACAGCTAGTATATAAATAATTTAATCAATTCTAATAATTATAGACAACGGTTCTAAATCGTGTAATCATTTGAGGTATAAATACCTTTTTTGACCCGACGTTTCTGCTGACTTACATCAAGCCACGGTCACGAGAAGACTAAAAAAGGTATTTATACCTCAAATTATTAGACAATTTAGACCCGTTGTCCATAATAATTAGAATGTATACGAATCGTGAAACCTTAAATACATTACTTTAATAAATATTAGTGTAAAAATGATTTCTCTATTTAAAAGTTACCTATTTGTTTTTGTTTTTAGGATGTTGCCATTATATCTACAATAAATCACTGCCGTGTACTTCTTTCATGTCTTGTCATGTCAACTCACAATTATCAACAAAAAGTTTAAAATTGATGTTAAATTGTCGGGTATTATTATCTCTTAAACTATGGCCACTAATGACGAGAAGTTATCTTTACAATTGTATGTTACTATTTATCTTTTTTTTAACTGAAACTGATATAAGGATCCCAGCTTCCTTTTTTTGATGCATGTAAAAATAATATCTGATAACGGTGTTGGTGTAAGTTATGGCTTGTTATGTAACATTTTATATTAAGATTAGAAATGCTTACTATCAGTAGGTATTAATTTTGTTTTAGAGAGCACTGTGTAGTAAAATCAGAATCTTTCTGTTTTTTGTTACATAGTCGGTATAGAAGAAAAAGATTTATTTCTATTTTTAAGATTTATATATTCTGGTATTTCAGCAAGATAGAATTATTGTGCAGCTAAATTTTTTTTAATGTTTTGTATAACCATAAAATATCTTGAGTTTTTTAAATTAACGCAAACTTTTTTGCGGTACACTAGAGAATATAAGTGAAGATGGGGCCGAAGATGGAGCTCGCTTTCCCGTTAGTAGCCTATTCACTCTTTTCTTAAAGAGCCCCAAGTTGTAAGTTTCTAGGAATATATACGAGGGGAGAGAATTCTAATCTTTAGCTGTGCGCATGAGGAAGGAAGTTGCAAAGCGAATTAAAAAAAAACAAAAATAAACAATTTCTATTAAGTACTTAGTGATTTCAATAATAAAGATTACTTAATGGATTATAAACATTAAATTCAATTAGCGAGTATCAGCAATCAATGATAGTTTGTTATCAGTACCGATTTTTTTTACAACGAAATAGCATGTTGAACATTCACGGACATGTCTAGGTATGTTAATCGTTTATAGCGCTTAGCATTTAGCATATATATAAAAAGCCAAAGACAAAATAATTGAGTACCATTTTCTTTTTTGTTTGTGAATCGATTTTAGTAGCTATTGACAAGATTTAATGATATTATTTCTCATGCAATTTCACATATTTTCCTCAAATTTTAAAAACGATTATGATTTCGAGCTTTAATTTAATACTTTTGTATTTTATTTGAAACTATGCTCTAACAATTCGTTGTGGATGGCGCAGCCACGAAAAATAGTATTGTCTATGAGCAGCCTTTGGACAAGCAACAAATAAGGAACATAGCAAAGTAGATAGGCATTTACCCTAGTAACAATAATAAAGTTATGAGTTATAAGCAGCGTTGAATAGCTAAAACTTTGTAATGTCTATCTGTCATGTAACATAGCCTTTGAGAAGAGCGAGACGGGTGTAGCTATGTAAAATCGCGTTTATGAATACACGCTTTTAAAGATAAAATGCTTGCTAACCATTAGCGTTTATATATTTGGGTATCAAAATAACAATCTTCAGACTAACTTAATTCCGCTTTTAGATTATTTTTAGGTTAACTAATTCCTGCAATTAAACGGACATAAAGATTTAATCTAATCGATTAGATTTTGAGATTTGTTATCGATAACGATGAATATAAGGGATTTTTTTTATTCAAATATTTTAAACAGTGGTAATTTTTATGGAAGGAAATTATTCAAAACATTAATTAATATATAGTTTGATGTGTTAATAGTTGTAATTGTAAAAGTAAGTTATATATTTTTTATGTTGGTAAAAGACTGATGATAAATAACATCAATTTACTTTCCTACACAGTTTAGGAGCTAGGACTACTCTGTATAGAACATTTTCGATATGATATTCAAAATCTTTTTCAATGCGCTACATCCCTATTATAGAGCTTAGAATAAATAGCTTAAATAAGCCTTCCCGGGGGTCAAGTATAGGATTAGAATTAGATACCTATGTATCCTAATCCAGAAAATATTCTAATCTTAAAATCTGTGTGAATTTTCCTCGAAATCTGTGCATCTGATCAGTCGTTTGTGCGTAATTGAATCAAACACAAACTTTCACATTTATAATAGTATAGTAGGTTTATAAATAAATAATACGTGTTACACCACCAACAAGTAATTGTATAGGTTCCTACGTTCAACGGTCCAAGGCTAGAATAAATTACACGGTAGGTACTAAGTACTCGCGGAATTTTTAAATAACATTAGTACTATAGCAAATGAATTGTATTTCTTGAAGTTATAATTCTTCAGGCACGTTCTAAAGAAATTATAAGAAATTTTAGGATGCGCGCGCATTAGTGTAACACATAATTCTCACGGATGAAGTCAGCTGATAACGGTCTCTCCGGAACATCGCACAAATCGCAACTGTCAGTGTCAATGAGTAATGATGTTATTGTCAATAATAACTTAACAACGTCAAAAATTGTTATTCTTTGCAACAGACAAAGAGTTTGGACACTATAATTTCACGACTGAATAGTAAAAAAATGCTTTTGGTGCAGTTTTTCTCACCTATAATTTCGGGTATAACTTCTTACGTGCGTACATAAGTCCCTACACACACACGTTTTTTTTAATTATACGAATAATTTGGTGACGTGAATCCAATTATGGAAAATTATAAAAAAGCCTCGACCTGATGGTAATGGGTTACCGCCGCCTATGGACATTTGCAACACCAGAGCATCGCCAATGCGTTGTCGACCCGAGACGTAAAGTTGTTAAGTCTCATGTGCCTGCAATTTCGACTACAAATATAACGGTTCAGCTAAGACATAATAAGGTTTCTTATCTTCTTCAATTCGCTTTACTTGAGGATTGTTTCTATTTATCTTTTATTACATTGCTCATAAAAACCACATTTGGATGTTTGTGATGTGAATTACAAAAGAAAAAATTGGGATAAAATTTTGCACATATTCTAGATGTTTATCAAGGATACTTACTATCCCAGAGTACCTATAGTAGCCCTTCTGGTCAAACTATCGCAAATGCTCAGACTATTTATTTTGTTTGTCAATCTGTTAAAATAGGCCATTACGCATTATTCATACAATGAAATCTTTATGGGTAGGTATGTAAGTACTCAATAAGGATACAAGTATTTATTTAGCGATAATATGAGGATAAAGCAAACTAATGATGATAAATAAAAAAAATACTATACATTACTCTTGATTTTATGATAACCAAAACAAGATGGTTAGATACTGGAATACGTGCCTTTAATATTTTTTTTAGAATACTTGCAAATTAGGTACTTCAGTAGTACCTAATTAAATAAAACTTTTCGCCATATTAAATATTACGAATTCACAAACACGATCATAAAAACCGTAAAAAAATAAATTAATAACTGAAGAGACCTAAACGACTGATTGTTTGAACCATGAATTGGCCGATCTTGTAGCCTTTTTTTTTCTATCCCTGACCCGAACCCAGAAAATAATGTATTTTATAGTGTAGTACCTATTGTACTTTATATTTTAAACTAAGAAAGATGTGTAAGATGCATGTTCAATAAATTTCCAGTAAAAACTAAAACCGCACCATATGGATACCTTTTTAAACACTACGGAACATTTTCACTGTATTAACGTATTAATTACACTTTAAAATCATTAGATTTTTTTTCATTAGAAAATTTTAATTACGAAGCAGCCATTCCAACTTAATATCGTTAGTATCTTAATTACTAATTATATTGTTATATAATTACCTACATAATAAGGTTCAAATTGACTAACAACATTACAGTGTTGATATTTATCTATCTAGCAGATAATATAATGCCGCCATTTTTTTAAATTTGCAACACCTGTCACCACACTTCTTTTACCACGTGCTCCGGAAATAGCCGAATGCGCTCCGAGGTTGAACGAACGCAGACGTAAATAGTTGTGAACTTTTGTGGCATACCGTACTTCGCACCGTTTAGCGCCCTTTCGTAAGATGCTGTTTTTATAGAACAGAAAAAAATATGGGCATCACGTCTTGACAGCTGTTCACTTGGTAGGCTTTAGCGACTTCATTCATAAAAGGTAACAAACGGTATTGTCAGTACGGCCGTCTTCCGCGTATTCACTGCAAATATCCAAGTTATTCGATGTTTTCGTAGAATAAAATCATAAACTAATATGCGTACCGAAAAACCTTAACCCAAATATACATTTCGCTCTCACATCGCGTATAAATAATTTGGTTGTATATTGAGGAAGTCATGATTGCTTGTTCCGTACCTGTTCCCCACCAATATCGCTTCCAGCTGTCGGTCACTGCGCGAAACATGGCGCTACGTGCGACGCCGACTACGCGTGGCGGCCAACTGACTCGAACCACATCTAAACTACGGCGAAAGAGAAACGAAAACATTTGAATTAGGAATTCTATTCGTGGTTGTTATAAGAAGATTATATCTTAAAGATTTCCAGCCAGGCAGGAACTGGGAGATATATTGAAGTTTTTGGGGTTCATAAAGACCTTTCATGTTAAAGACCGACAAAGCGCTCTTCGTCGCACCCTGATTCAATTAATCTCTAATTAGAGACGAGAGTGCTCTTAATGTCGCATAGAGGTGGATTTGACATCGTAGCCTGTCACTAAAGTAAATGGAAATCTGACATGACGATGAGCTCCAAAGGAATTCAGGTCAACTGTGTTACTTTACTTAATATATGTATATCAATTTGATTCTAAAGCAATAATTAAAAACAAAATTATAGATTAAAATTGAACCACTAGTCATTCGATAGTAAATGGTTTCAAACTTTCAAGCTAAAAAGCACTCTCACTATTGCTTTGACGCGATTAAAAATATTTTAGGTTTAAAATAAATGTATTAATTTATTCTAATTATTATAGACAACGGGTCTAAATCGTGTTATAATTTGAGGTAATACCATTTTTAACCCGACGTTTCGGCTGATTTACATCAATGTAATTACATAATTACTTAGTTCTCATAACCCTCAGCTAAGGACATACTTGACTAGTTCAACTACAGGTGAGGTCATAAATATTGAAAAACATATTTTCTTTTTCTATATTTCTTCCTATGATCGATTAAATCGTATTAATTTGAATTTATCCAGATTTGCCGTACATACATCAATCAAATACAATAAACAATACCCTACAAATATTATAAATACGAAATTTTGTGAGGATGAATGTGTTTATGGATATTTGTTAGTCTTTCACGCAAAAACTACTAAATGGATTTGGAATAAACTTGGCACATAGAGCATGCCCTAAAAAAATAAATACGATTTTTATCTCAGGAAAACGTAAAATCCCTCGGGAACGCAAGTAAAACCGCATGAGGACAGCTAGTACCTACACTAAAAATGAATAGGCGTATCTAATACACGTTGCATCTTACATAAGCACTTAGTTATCTATTTATTGTTAAACATTTAAAGTTTACAAATTGATAAGACTCTCTTATAAGATGATCAGGCCGATAGACGTAAAATTATCACACATATGTGAAAAATATTGTGATAACGAAAAACCGTATTCGATATTTTTAGCATTTTTCTGTTTCGTTTTATTTGAAGTATCCATTGCTAAAGCTAAAAATAGTGCAATCCGTTGTTTTGCAGTTATAATCAGTTTCGTAGTTTTGAGATTTTGCGTTTCTGTCAGCGTTTATCTTCCGAGAAATCCGTCAAATGATTTGCTTGACTATTTTGCGATACACTCTTTTAGCACTTGGCATGATAAACCATTCCGTGTTTTAAAGTATTGAATTTTTTAATCTTTATGTAAAGCTTTCTTTGGCACGAACCGTGGTGCGTAGGTATAATTATGTGGCATTATATCTATCTATCTAATACCTTTAAACGAGCAATTCTTGTATATACCATATATAGAATTAGGATCTCGGAAACAGCTCCAACGATTTTCATGAAATTTAGTATGCAGGGGTTTTCGGGAGCGTTAAATCGATCTAGCTAGGATACATTTTCAGAAAATGTCGTTTTATCCGTGTTTTTAGAAGTGTCATTAGAAGGTAAGGTTTTCAAGTTACATCTTTTGTGAGAAATACTGATATTGGGAGCCCTTTACTATCGTATCTAGGTATATATGACAGTGTTATAAAAAAGAGAATACGGTAGAAGTCACGTTAGTAAAGAAATCCCGAGCAATGCTCGGGATTATTTTAAAGTTGTAGTTATTTATTTGTTCTTTAGGGTTGAATTCCACTTCTTATTGTTTATAAAAGGGATTTGTAAATAAAAAAAATCGAATGTTAATTGCAATACGTGGCCATGATATCCTTTCATGAGCTGCTGAATTGCAAAGAATATTGTGAAGTTAAGCTCCTGTGCAGCAAAATTCTGTCTAGATGGAGTCCTAGATTATTTACATGTTCCATTTAGGATGTTCCACCATTATTCAAATACTCAACTGGACAGATATCGTGTCTCATAGTTATATTGATTAGGTTTCGTTATTTGAGTCTCTCTTTCAAGTAAAGGGATATTTCACCAATTAAATACATAATATTTTTATTGAACCTAGTAGAATATTGATTTTATTTATGTGCTCAACTTAAAAGTAGCCTCAACATTTATAACAAAAACGAAACTAAAAATAACAATAGAAAATTATAAAAGTAAAAAAAAAACAACTTTCATTCAGAAAGCCAAGGAATTTTCTCTTAAACATCTTATCGGAGAAACAATCAACATCACATTTTTGGAACAAACCATTGTAGCTTTTTTAATGGTGATGCGACCGTGCAACTACTGGTACAATAATAGATGCCTCCGATGTATACATTAAGTATAATTTTGGTCCAAGAACGCTACCTGGAAGACCTCTTGTGGTTACGACAAAATATAAGTTTTCATGGCATTTAAGGATTTCGCCGGCTTTGATGATAAGTGGTCACCGCCGCCTATGCACCTAGGCCCTGAGACGCAGATAGTTGTTAAATTTCACGTGTCTGTAATTTCATCAGCCCCTTTACTTTTCTTACCGATACACAGTGACACAAGAACACTTGCTTCACACGAAGTGTATGATAGTAGTATTTCCTCTGCTCTAACTCTACACTAAGAGCTATACCTACTAGATACTTCATTAGTGAATGTATCACGAAAATAAATTGGTAACAATGGGATTATTGATTATTTCACCCTCATTTCCAGGGGATGTTACATTTTCCTGGTATAAAAAGTATCCTATATGTCTTTCTAAGGCCTGCACTATTTGTATTTTTTTATATGCATATAGGTATTACATTTGTTATATATATACACTTAATTAATATTGTAAGATATAGTTTTAATTATTATATTATTATTCTCGAGTGAAGCGGGGGCCTCTATCATAGTAAGAACATCAAAAACCGGTAATGATATCAAAAAAATATAAGTAAAGAATAATATAATTCAGCAGCATCTATCGGCGGAATAAGGTACTAAGGTTATAAAAGGTACTTGTTTACAGTACTACAGCTCCACAAGGTATAGGTACATTTTTATTCACAATGTGTTATCTTAAACGGAACATAGAGGGCGCCAGATGTTTATTTTGCTAAAACTTCTGAATGCCCAAATCCTAATTTTAATTTTATTAGATGGGTAAAAGGTGAACAGGAATCGTCTACCAGGTTTACGATATAAAAGTGTGTTATTTTGCAATGATATTTTATTCAAATTGGTCGAAGAAGCTAAGCTAGTTATTCAGTAAAATCTAGATTACTGTAGCAGTTTCCTGAGGAAATAAGAGAGTCAACAAGTGACATTAATTGACTGTAGTAAATCAACTGTAAGACTTAGATTAATTAGCTTGTATACCTTTGTGAATGAAAAATAAATACATTCCTTATTTACATATTTGAATATATAATTATAATAAGAAAATAAATTTTAAAATAAAATAAAAAGTTCCTTTCCAGCGGTATTGGGTAAGGGTACAGGGTCCAAGTGACTGGTGGTCAAGGGTCCAGAGAGAGGAACTTCCTCTACCTCTTGGAGCACTGCCTTCTGAGTCTGGCACTGCCATTATTATTATTCCATTTATTAATTGATTTTACTAGTTATTTACACGTGAAACATATAATTATTAAAATAGAATACATTTAAAATATATTATAATGGTAAGTAACTATTTACGAACAGGTCCATGAAATCATATTTCAATTAAAACATTGTCGTCACGAATTAACCGATATTGAGATATTTTTCACTTTACTTAACGAAATTCAAGGACTGTGATGACCCCGTGTACCCTTAAAAATATTTAATAAATAGTTCCGTAGTCAACAAGAAAACCCTATAGTATTGCCCTGTCCGTCTATTCTGCGGTTTAACTCAGTGCCTCTTGGCACTAAAAAGCTGTAACTTGGCATGGTTATCTATAATATTAACCACGACAAGTTGTGAAATAAACTCTTTCTTTCGGATACTTAACTATCATACTTGAACCATTTCTTGTCTATTACATTGGTATGGGGTTCAAAAATGTTTGTGGGTCTGTGAAGAACATTTCAGGGTATGTTATATTTCCTTCTCGTTCAGTGGTTAGTTATATTTTCCTTTAATACCCTGACGATTATTATAAAACGTTCTCAATATATTATGTGGCTCATAATATTATCTTTCTTTTTTTTTTTCTTTGCTGCCACACTAACAGCTTATAGACAGTACAATATATGAAATGAAAATATTAATTTTAAACTTAATTTTTTCTTTCATAAGAACCTTCTCCTGACAATTCAAAATGCAAAACCATTTATAGTGATGAGCCCAATGTCTTGTATAAAGGTTTATTGTCTGGGATTTGCGATAATTTTAATAGAGCCTGTCCTATTAAAATAGTGAAGGTAAATAGTAAAATGGGATTTAGTGACTGGGCTACAAAAGGTATTCGTAAGAGCAGGGATAGGTTGTATGAACTTTATCATTTAAAATCTCTAACTCAGAACGAAGAATTTCATAAATATGTTAGAAAATTTTCAAAGACTTTCAAGTTAGTGTGTAATCAAGCTAAATCTTACTTTATATGTAATAAAATAGGTAATGCTAATAACAAAATAAAGACAGTCTGGAATGTTATTAATACGGAAACTGGTAAAATTAGAAATAATAATGAACAGGTAACTCTTAAAATTAATGAAAAAATTCTAACAAATAATTTAGATGTAGCCTGTGCTTTTGAAAACTTCTTCACGAGTATACCTGGTAAAACTACTAAAAGCCTTAAATCATGTCCTATAGCAGCGGAATCTTTACTCAAGCAGCATATTCATAATACATTTCCAAGTTTTAAATTTGACCATATTAATGCTAGCGATATCATAATAACTTTTAATTCTCTCAATATGAAAAGTACTGAAGATTTATGGGGCTTATCAGTAACAATCGTAAAATCAATAATAACAGTGATTGCACCTGTTTTGTCAAATATTTTTAATGAATGCATTGATCAGGGTTGTTTTCCTGATTTAATGAAATATAGTAAAATAGTACCTATTTTCAAGTCCGGTTGTAGGGAGAATCCATCTGATTACAGACCAGTTTCCGTTCTGCCAGCACTTAGTAAAATCTTTGAAAAATTGCTGCTTAATCAAATGTCAAGTCACTTTACTAAGCATAAGGTATTGCATGGTCATCAGTTCGGTTTCACGAAGGGAAGATCTACATCCGATGCGGCAGCAACATTGCTGAGGCACATTTATGGCGCATGGGAGGATTCACAGGATGCGATTGGCATTTTTTGTGATCTGTCCAAGGCATTCGATTGCGTTGACCACCGTACGCTACTACTAAAACTTGACTTCTACGGAATTCGTGGAACTGCTCATGATCTTGTTTTATCTTATTTATCAAATCGCCAGCAAAAGGTAGGGATTACCGGCACAACATCCAAGGGCTCTTTAGTCGAAATGGGGGTACCCCAGGGTTCAATTTTAGGTCCATTTTTGTTTTTAGTATATATAAATGATTTGCCATATGTTGTAAATGACCTCACAGATATTGTCTTGTTTGCTGATGATACATCATTAATTTTTAAAGTTAATAGAAAAGACAAAGATCTAACTAAAGTTAATCATACTATGTCAATTGTCTGTGGGTGGTTTGCTACAAATAATCTATTACTAAATTCAAAGAAAACTAAATGCTTAAGGTTTTCTTTACCAAATGTAGCACAAGTAGATAGCCAAATAATAATAGATGGGAGCCATATTGATCTTGTAAATAAAACGGTATTTTTGGGTCTTACATTAGACAATAAATTGCAATGGGGACCTCAGGTTGATACTCTAGCTGCTAAATTAAGTTCGGCTGCTTTTGCTGTTAGGAAAATTAAACAATTGACGAATGTTGAGACGGCCAAATTAGTTTATTTTGCATATTTTCATAGCCTCTTGTCCTATGGTATTTTGTTTTGGGGAGCAGCAGCGGATATAGAATCAATATTTATTATACAAAAAAGAGCAATTCGTGCAATTTACAGTATGGGTCCCCGTGAATCATTAAGAGATTTATTTAGGGAAATAAATATAATGACATTACCTTCACTATATATTTATGAAAATATAATGTTTATACGTAGAAACATAGGAATGTTTGAGGCAAAATTAGATATTCATAGTATAAATACAAGACAAAGGGAGAAGTTAGTTGTTCCATACTTTAGACTAACTAAAGTTAACAAGTCATTTCTTGGTAATTGTGTTCGATTTTATAATAAGATACCGCTTTCAATAACCAAAATGTCTGATCATAAATTTAAAAATTATATTAGGAAAGTTTTGAAAGAAAAAGCGTATTACAAGGTACTTTATTATATTGAAGATAAAAATGTATGGAAATAGCTGCTCTCTGCACAGTGCACCTCTAAATCTCTTGTTTAAGTTGTAAGTACCTAATTATTGTTATTTTCTATTTTGTAGTCTTGTCATATTTTTTTTTGTTTTGTTTTTATTAATGTTACCTATAATAAGTATTTTGTAATTGTTAAATATAAAATTATGTAAAATTGAAATTATAAAATAGCCAAAAAGTCAGAATAGATAAAAATTTATATAACAAATAAAAAAGAATGTAACCTTGCTGAGTTTCTTGCCGGTTCTTCTCAGTTGAAGGCTGACTTCCGAACCGGTTGTAGCTTCAGTAACTTTAAATTTGACCTTCATAAGTGCCCTCCGAAGGCCTAAACTGAAAAATGGTTTTGAATTTTGAATTTTTTTTTAATTCAGTTTAGGCCCTCGGAAGGCACTTATGAAGGTCAAATTTAAATTTACTGAAGCTAATAACGAACACAACAAAAAAAGAATTAGCGAAATCGGTCCAGCCATCCATGCGTGATGCCGTGACCAAGGAAAATAGGGATTCATTTATTTATATACTAGCTGGCTCGGCAAACGTTGTTATGCCATATTTACTTTATTATAACTATACATGAAAATTTATCGTACTACAATTATTATATTCGATAGCTGACCCAGCAGACGTTGTTGTCCTGTCTTCAATGATTTTTTTAATTCTAATTGGTATTATTAATAAAAATAAAATACAAGAACATAGTGTTTATTATTCTGGACAATTCAAATTTTTATATTAGGCGTGATGGCGCTCTTAACTAACCGTGATGAACAAACAACTCTTAAAAAACTCACTGTACATTACAATACAATATTCTGATTGATTCGACTGTGAAATGTGCACTAAGTAATGATAAATTAATTATTTTATCAATATAATTCCGATGCATGCCTCTGTTTTAAACAATATTGTCAAACTACTGACATTTAAGTCAAACACCGTAAGGTTACATTATAAGAGTTTATATTGTCAAAAGCGGTAAGGTTACATTAGAAAAGTCAATATGGTCGTTATGTTTTCTTAAATTTTCTAATTTTCCGCGCAACTTTCTTAATTTTTTTATCTATAAGAATCATCTCCTGACAATAACAAACACAACAAAAAAAATAATTAGCGAAATCGGTCCAGCCGGCTTTGCGTGATGCCGTGACCTAGGATAAATAGGAATTCATTTTTATATAGGTATATAGATAGATTAATCATAATCTAATTTTAAGGAATATACTCGTATATAAATAAAATTATCGAAGTTTCAATTAATTCCCTTATTACCAATAAGTGTTGCCTATATTGAACTCAGCTTTGCCGACTTAACGGAGCACAACGCCCGTTAAATCATAGGATTATATTATCTCGCTCATGCAGGTAACGCGGCTAGCTAAATGAATGTTGAATACTTACTTGTGGTTTATGTGGTACATGTATAGGTATGTATGTAATGTAGAATACACGAGCAAATTGTGATGGAAATTATAGTTTTACTAGCTCTCCCATCGAGATAAAATTAGTCTGTCCTGTCATACCATAGGCTATGTGTGTGTCAAATTTCAGCAAGATTGATTCAGTAGTTTTGCTATGACAGCGTAACGAACAAACTCACTTACGCTCTTATAGTATTAGTTAGGATTCAAGTTTAGTGTTGCAAAAAACTATTAGTCAGAAAATCTTTAACCAGTTAAGTCAACGTTTTGATTCCGTAATGCATTAAGGGTCTGTAGGACCTTATACTCAATGGAATACTACAATGGAATATTACAAATGCGAAAGTTTATTAGGATAAAAGTTTTAATACTAAATCAATAGCCTCGGACATACTTTACACACGGCCATCTGATACCAAACTAAGTAGAGCTTGTAGGTGGTACCTACGATGGAAACCAGAAAACTGATACTACCTAACATACAAGTTTTAAATATATCCTATAACTAGCTGCGCCCCGCGGCTTTGTCCGCTTTCAATATTTTCCTGGTTATAAGCCTTCCTCTTGAATTACTCTATCTATTACTGAAAACTGCATAATCCGTTGCATAGTTAACGATTCATTCACGACATATAGACAAACATTCATTTTTATATCTATATATATAAAAATGTTATGTTGGTTTGTGTACGCTTCAAAAACTTAAAAAGTTCTGCACCGATCGAGCTGAAATTTTAGCATGATATATAATCCGCATCAAGGATTGATTTTATCTATTTTTTGCACCAGTCACATATCCGCGACCGTCTTTGTTTTATTTCTCATTTCTCAAACAATCTATCACAATGTGCCACAGCGAGACGTGGCAGGGTACAGATATAATATATATAGATAAAGATATTTTCATCTAGACAAAAACAGAGAATGTTCAGTTCATGTATACAAATCTCTCATGGATCTTTGTTACTCTCATATACATGTATATCTATACTAATATTATAAAGTGGAAAGATTTGTAATTTTGTATGTAACGAATAAACTTAAAAACTACTGGACCGATTTCATACATTCTTTCACGATTGAGAAGCTACACTATCCCCAGGTGATATAGGCTATATTATATTTAAAAAATAAATAGGGAACCTTACTGAAACTCTAATAATGTCACCCAAGGTGTAAAAAAATTACCGAAAAAATTCCCAACATCGCGTGCGCTGCGAAAACTGTTGATGATAGAAAAAAACAAAATAATGTAACATCCGTCGGGAACGCAGGTGAAACCGCGGAGAACAGCTATATTTTATAAAAGCGAAAGTTTGTGAGTATGAATATTAGTTACTCTTTCACAAAAAACCATTGAACGGATTAGGATCAAACTTGGCACATATATAGAGCAAGCCCTAGAATAACATATAGGATACTGATATCCCTGGAAAATGGAACATCTCTCGGGAACGCGGGTGAAACCGCGGGGGACAGCTATAGCTTATAACCTGAATTATCACATATGATACTTGTTATGCCGGGAACATGAAGCATCCCTCGGGAATAATAATCTAATAAGTAATTCCTCTTATAAACCTCAGTGGTTTATATTAAATATTATGTTTTATTTTCTCCATGTATTTTCTTTGTACAATAATAAATAAAAAAAAATAAAAAACCCGCAGGGGACAGCTCGTCAACTCTACCTACACTAGCTCCATATTCATAAAAATCTTGCGTGGAAAGGTAAGTCCAAAGTCTTCTTTTATTACGTGACGTGCCGAGTATGAAAGAGCAAGACGATTGTCACTATACCATTGATGTAGATGTACCTACCTACTTTAATGAATACATCGTAAGGGTCAAAATTGAGCTACGAATAAAGTAAATTTATAGACATGATCAGATAAGCGTAGTTTTATATATAAGTTCTAGTTAAATACCGGGAATTCTTGAAATTACATATTCCCGGAATACATATCCTTATAAACTATCTATGTGCTAAGTGTCAATCCAATTCGTTAAGTAGTTTTTGAGTGAAAGAGTAACAAACATCCTTACAACTAAACATCCATCCTCAGAAAGATTCGCATTTATAATATTAGTAGGCAGAGGCGGCCTTAGGGGGAAGCGAATGGGGCAATCGCCCGGGGGCCTCGCGCAACCCAAGCAAATAAAAAAAAATATGGATTTCAAATTTTATTTATTTGTATAATTTTAGCATTTCTTGCCAAACATGACAAATACCTAACTTTCGCATCACATACTTTTCACGAAGGACCAAGAGCCTCGTATAGACCTGCCGCCCAGAGCCTCGCAATGAGTAAGGCCGCCGCTGTTAGTAGGACAGGAAGTAAAAAATAATATTATAGTTTGTCAACTAGCAATCTCTCTGAAATTTTAAAATTAAGAACACGTCACTGTGTATTGGGGTCCTTAAATTAGGACTATCTATCAACATAAATAAGGATCAGGGGCTCGATTCTATAAGGAAAATGACACCAACTCGAGGATGTTTCGTCGCGGCCTCCATGTTCTGTCTCATTCGCTAACAACGCTATTACTATTAATTACGTGAGAGGTAAGCTCTCCGAGGCCTCCGTGAAGCGGCTCGCCGACGAAGTTTGTATTAGCTGAATAGGGGGGCTGTTTTGATAAACGCAACGATGTTTTATACAGGTTGATGATGATTTAAAAAGTTTTAAATGACGTTCCTAAAATTGGTTAGTTGGATTTTTCTTTGTACCAAACGTGGTTAAGTTATTTGTAACACGCAACTGCTACATGCTATGTTATTTTCGATTTGTTAACATTGTTTGTATTTGTCTTTAGTATCAATAAAACTTGTTTTTATGATTCATATTTAATTATCATCAATCGCAAATATCCATTTATGAAAAATATTGTTTCTATAAAATCATGATTGAACCTTTATTCGTTTTATTAATAAATCAATGTCGTTCGGAAAGATTGATAAAAAAATTGTTATATACCAGTTTTTTTTCCGGTAATTGGTGTCAAATTTATGTTTTTTTTGTGGAAAAGGTAAAGTATTGATAATACAATAATTTATACCAAATATTGGCGCTTAAGTGAAAATTCGTGAATCATAGCCATCATTTCAATAATCAGAAGTGATGTATCACATATTATTGCTATCTGTATCATTAATTCGGGTAGACTGATAAAAATAATGTTATTAGACGTACATAAGACTTTATAGAACAATTTAAATTGATATTCTATGGAAAGTCTGACGTCATACTACAATAAACGTCACATTCGAGTAGGCTATTTGTTCGATGCAACCTTTTATAAAGAAAATTCGAAAACAAAATTGTTATGATAAAACTTCTGGGGCTCTTTTCTGTAAGAAAAATGACACTAACTCGAGGATGTTTCATCACGGCCTCTGTGCTCTGTCTCTTTCGCTTACTACGCTATTACTACTAATCACGTGAGAGATAAGTTCTCCGAGGCCTCCGTGAAGCGGCTCGACGAAGTTTGTATTAGTTGAATAAGGGGGCTGGTTATCTTTATTGCTTAAAAAAACCCTTTAATATTTTAGAACAATTTTAAATATAAAAACAGTTATAGGCTCCATTGAAAACGTCGCATATGATTTATTATCGTCCGAAATGTCGCTTCAAACAAATAGTCTTTCATACGACGATATGACGTGATGAATAAAATGAAAGAAAACCGACATGGGTGATGTTGCAATAAGTCTTTACAGGGTTCGTTTCGTAAAGCTTTGAACTCACTTAATTATAGTTCACTGCCAAGACCCACAGCTGCTAGAAGTTGCAGGATTTCCCCGGCAATCCCCTTATGCTCGTTAACTAAAGTTATATTTCAAATAAAACCTTGAAATAGTGTTAAAAATTAAAATCGATTGTTATTCAAAGGTTAAGAGACATAACATTAATTTTACTGTTTCTAAGTACCTACTAAATAGCTATTATACTATACTATAATAATATATTTAAACTAGTAAAAAAATTAAATGACGTTCCGAATTATTATTCCTAAACGTATAGGTACCACATTTGACAACATGTTTACAGTATTATTTCATTTTTTTTTGTTCTAAAAAGAGCCTTAACTTTTAAGGCATTGTTCACAAGTATATAAATACAAGAGTTTACTTTATTGGAAGCACTACCAACCTAAGTTAGATAGAGTCAGTGTCAAAGGTGTTGGCTCCTTCCAACGTTGGATTCAGTGTGTTAATACACAGTTATTGTTATTCAAGCAATACGAGTGTACACGTGTATAGACTAAACAGTATTTATGCTGATTCTAATCAAATGTGTTAAGGTAGTTGGTTTTATTCAGGACGACGCTTTGCTAACCATTCTCTGACGTATTCTCTGGAGATTGTAAGTTTGCTTATTTCTATACGACTGTTTCCTACAAACATTGTATCCAATAGACGAGTTTTTGCTTTTAGCTCCGCATCGTTATATGTTGCATTCCCTTGGGAATCGGAAAATCTTTTCTTGGAAGGTGTCAATAGTACTAAAAAAATAACTGAACGAGGTTTGATATAATATTATTTTCTTTTTAGGAGAAAAATAAACTGTAAGTACTTAATTAACTATGGCGAATACAAAGGTTTCGGAAGTTGCTTCGTTTTATTCCGGGAAATCTGTATTTATTACTGGAGGCACAGGATTTCTTGGAAAGGTATGATCAAAATTCTTATGTCACTTATGATTTTTTCCATATAATAAACTCTGACCGATCAGTTAGTGTGGCGGTTACATATCTTGATTATCACGCGAGTCGTGGGTTCGATTCCCACCCAAGCCAAACATTTATGTGAATGAATATGTTTATTTTCTCTGTTTCTTGATGTAAAAATCTATACAAGTATGCATTTAAAAAAAGGAAGAAAGTATATAGTAATACAGGTATCTCGTTGCCATAGTACAAGCAGTACAAACTCTATTTAATTTAGGATCAGATAAGTGTGTGAAGAATGTCCTAGAATGTAATAAACAGCTGACTTAATATTAAATTTTAAATAAACAGTTGGTACAACTTTTACTGAAACGTTTTTTGTATCACTGGTTTGTGATTTTCCTACAATTGAAAGTTGTATCTTACTGTATACAGTGCAGAGTTCCGTAGTTAAGCTGCTTAACTTTTTGTCAGTCCCTACTTCCCCCTGTCCTTTGGGCGGATAGTAGCTACTTTTAGTACTATATACTATACTATGACACTTTTAATTGAGTACCTACATAAGTCAAATACGTGCTCATTATCAAATAACTAATACTTATCACAGGCCGCCGCTGTTAGTAGGACAGGAAGTAAAAAATAATATTATAGTTTGTCAACTAGCAATCTCTCTGAAATTTTAAAATTAAGAACACGTCACTGTGTATTGGGGTCCTTAAATTAGGACTATCTATCAACATAAATAAGGATCAGGGGCTCGATTCTATAAGGAAAATGACACCAACTCGAGGATGTTTCGTCGCGGCCTCCATGTTCTGTCTCATTCGCTAACAACGCTATTACTATTAATTACGTGAGAGGTAAGCTCTCCGAGGCCTCCGTGAAGCGGCTCGCCGACGAAGTTTGTATTAGCTGAATAGGGGGGCTGTTTTGATAAACGCAACGATGTTTTATACAGGTTGATGATGATTTAAAAAGTTTTAAATGACGTTCCTAAAATTGGTTAGTTGGATTTTTCTTTGTACCAAACGTGGTTAAGTTATTTGTAACACGCAACTGCTACATGCTATGTTATTTTCGATTTGTTAACATTGTTTGTATTTGTCTTTAGTATCAATAAAACTTGTTTTTATGATTCATATTTAATTATCATCAATCGCAAATATCCATTTATGAAAAATATTGTTTCTATAAAATCATGATTGAACCTTTATTCGTTTTATTAATAAATCAATGTCGTTCGGAAAGATTGATAAAAAAATTGTTATATACCAGTTTTTTTTCCGGTAATTGGTGTCAAATTTATGTTTTTTTTGTGGAAAAGGTAAAGTATTGATAATACAATAATTTATACCAAATATTGGCGCTTAAGTGAAAATTCGTGAATCATAGCCATCATTTCAATAATCAGAAGTGATGTATCACATATTATTGCTATCTGTATCATTAATTCGGGTAGACTGATAAAAATAATGTTATTAGACGTACATAAGACTTTATAGAACAATTTAAATTGATATTCTATGGAAAGTCTGACGTCATACTACAATAAACGTCACATTCGAGTAGGCTATTTGTTCGATGCAACCTTTTATAAAGAAAATTCGAAAACAAAATTGTTATGATAAAACTTCTGGGGCTCTTTTCTGTAAGAAAAATGACACTAACTCGAGGATGTTTCATCACGGCCTCTGTGCTCTGTCTCTTTCGCTTACTACGCTATTACTACTAATCACGTGAGAGATAAGTTCTCCGAGGCCTCCGTGAAGCGGCTCGACGAAGTTTGTATTAGTTGAATAAGGGGGCTGGTTATCTTTATTGCTTAAAAAAACCCTTTAATATTTTAGAACAATTTTAAATATAAAAACAGTTATAGGCTCCATTGAAAACGTCGCATATGATTTATTATCGTCCGAAATGTCGCTTCAAACAAATAGTCTTTCATACGACGATATGACGTGATGAATAAAATGAAAGAAAACCGACATGGGTGATGTTGCAATAAGTCTTTACAGGGTTCGTTTCGTAAAGCTTTGAACTCACTTAATTATAGTTCACTGCCAAGACCCACAGCTGCTAGAAGTTGCAGGATTTCCCCGGCAATCCCCTTATGCTCGTTAACTAAAGTTATATTTCAAATAAAACCTTGAAATAGTGTTAAAAATTAAAATCGATTGTTATTCAAAGGTTAAGAGACATAACATTAATTTTACTGTTTCTAAGTACCTACTAAATAGCTATTATACTATACTATAATAATATATTTAAACTAGTAAAAAAATTAAATGACGTTCCTAATTATTATTCCTAAACGTATAGGTACCACATTTGACAACATGTTTACAGTATTATTTCATTTTTTTTTGTTCTAAAAAGAGCCTTAACTTTTAAGGCATTGTTCACAAGTATATAAATACAAGAGTTTACTTTATTGGAAGCACTACCAACCTAAGTTAGATAGAGTCAGTGTCAAAGGTGTTGGCTCCTTCCAACGTTGGATTCAGTGTGTTAATACACAGTTATTGTTATTCAAGCAATACGAGTGTACACGTGTATAGACTAAACAGTATTTATGCTGATTCTAATCAAATGTGTTAAGGTAGTTGGTTTTATTCAGGACGACGCTTTGCTAACCATTCTCTGACGTATTCTCTGGAGATTGTAAGTTTGCTTATTTCTATACGACTGTTTCCTACAAACATTGTATCCAATAGACGAGTTTTTGCTTTTAGCTCCGCATCGTTATATGTTGCATTCCCTTGGGAATCGGAAAATCTTTTCTTGGAAGGTGTCAATAGTACTAAAAAAATAACTGAACGAGGTTTGATATAATATTATTTTCTTTTTAGGAGAAAAATAAACTGTAAGTACTTAATTAACTATGGCGAATACAAAGGTTTCGGAAGTTGCTTCGTTTTATTCCGGGAAATCTGTATTTATTACTGGAGGCACAGGATTTCTTGGAAAGGTATGATCAAAATTCTTATGTCACTTATGATTTTTTCCATATAATAAACTCTGACCGATCAGTTAGTGTGGCGGTTACATATCTTGATTATCACGCGAGTCGTGGGTTCGATTCCCACCCAAGCCAAACATTTATGTGAATGAATATGTTTATTTTCTCTGTTTCTTGATGTAAAAATCTATACAAGTATGCATTTAAAAAAAGGAAGAAAGTATATAGTAATACAGGTATCTCGTTGCCATAGTACAAGCAGTACAAACTCTATTTAATTTAGGATCAGATAAGTGTGTGAAGAATGTCCTAGAATGTAATAAACAGCTGACTTAATATTAAATTTTAAATAAACAGTTGGTACAACTTTTACTGAAACGTTTTTTGTATCACTGGTTTGTGATTTTCCTACAATTGAAAGTTGTATCTTACTGTATACAGTGCAGAGTTCCGTAGTTAAGCTGCTTAACTTTTTGTCAGTCCCTACTTCCCCCTGTCCTTTGGGCGGATAGTAGCTACTTTTAGTACTATATACTATACTATGACACTTTTAATTGAGTACCTACATAAGTCAAATACGTGCTCATTATCAAATAACTAATACTTATCACAGGATTAGAAATTAGAAGTAACTCACAAAACAAGTATGGCATAAATTCTTTTAAATTTTTTGTAGACACTGACCGAAAAATTGCTACATAGCTGTAGTGAAATTGATACAATATATCTTCTTATCCGCGACAAGAAAGGATGCCCTGTTTATGAAAGAATCGAAAAATTAAAATCATCACCGGTAAGTTTGCATTTGAAGTTGATTAATTTTTCAATAATATTCAGCGAAACGTAACTCAAATTCCAATCTTTTCAGGCCTTTGATAGATTGAAAGCTACCAACCCAAAATTATTGGAGAAAATAATTCCGTTATCTGGAAATATTTTTGAAAACAATCTCGGACTGTCAGACGACGCTCTAAGGATACTTTATGAAGAGGTGAGTTAATTTGGAAATATAAATACAAATTATAATGACAGACAGTTTATGTTATCTTCACTGCTTGAGGCTGGTAGGATCGCTCCTATTTGTGTCTACAGAAGCGCAAGCTTTTGAGTTATGATTTATCTTTTCCAAGGTATCAGTGGTTTTCCACCTGGCAGCTACAGTAAATTTCAATGAACCATTGAAAGTTGCCTTAGAGGTTAATGTTAATGGAACGCAAGCTGTAATTGAATTATGTCGCAGGATGAAAAAGTTACAGGTAAGTAATTGTGTGCCTCTCGATTCTGTCGTTTGACGTCTTCGTCTTTTTGTATTCAGGCTTATACAATAGTCCATTTTCCTTTACATTGTCGGGACTAAGAAAGCCGAAGACTTCAAAGGAAAACTTTATAAGTCTCTATAATTTAAATGTGATAAATTCAAGATCTTTTTAATTTTTTTGTACTTACTTAATAACTTGTGTTGAGTGCTTGTAAACATAAGTTGCCAACAGGATAGTCATTAATATGCTAAAATTATGCAGATTTTAATTGTTTTACAAATTAATGTTTCAGTATTTATGAATATGTACGGTTCAGCTTAAACGTTTTTTTTATTATAATTTACTAAGTACAAGCTGTGCCTGCGACTTCATTCGTGATGACATTGTGTTTTCTTTGTAGTAAATTTTTTATTTTTTTGTGAGCTGACTTTGATGAATTAAAGCCTATATGTTGCCCCAAGTTATCTTCTAGATTTTTAAGTAAAGTCCAGAAAAAAATGTCTAATAGTTTCGGAGATTAGAGTGTTGAATCAGACAGGCAAAGTATTCAAAAATAGTCGTTTTGTATTTTGTTACACTCATACACTCCCTACATCAACTCCAATCAATATTTGGCAAATATGTACCAGCTACCACAGCTTAATCCGCGTACACGAAGGATGTAACATATTCCCGGGATAAATGAATAGTCTACGTTCTATTCCAGAATATAATCTATCTCTGTGCCAAATATCATCGAGATCGGTTCAACCATTCGGGCGTGATATAGAAACAAACATCCATTCACTCAAACTTTAATATTAATAATAGTAGTATGATATTTTTAGAATAAATTACAAAACGGAATATTCCGTCTTTTTTTTTTAAATAGTGTTTTAATTGTTAGGCTGTCATACACGTGTCTACTGCGTACAGCAACGCAGATCGGCTGGAAATAGATGAAATAGTTTATGACACCCCTCATACCTTGGAGTATGCAAGAAGTATTGCAAAACTGCATTCTGATGATGAGGAGATTATCAAAAAAGTATTGGGTAAGTTGTTTTGATGATTTGGCTATATCACTACATAGTATAAAACAAAGTCGCTTTCTCTGTCCCTATATCGCTATGTATGCTTAAATGTTTAATACGTCGCAACGGATTTTGATGCGGTTTTTTTTAATAGATAGAGTGATTGGAGAGGAAGGTTTTTATGTATAATACATGTGACATCCCACGGGAACGCGGGTAAAACCGCGGGGGACAGCTAGTTGTATATATATTGTAGCTTCAGTAACTTTAAATTTGACCTTCATAAGTGCCTTCCGAGGGCCTAAACTGAATAAATAGTTTTGAATTTTGAATTTGAATTTGAATTTTGGCTTACTGCTGTTGGGTAACTCAGTTGATTCCAATCAGGCTTTAATAGCCCAAAAGATTCATTAGAACATTATGTGATGTGAAATAAATAAATTCTTGTAAGCCATTGTTTAGGAGATAAAAATAGTCCGACTACGAAAAACGTATTTTTATAAAAAGGTATCCAAATCTCTTTCAACCAAATCACGTCATAAATACAGAAAAAATCCATATTTTTAGATTGCCGTTTTATAAAAATAATACCTATTGTATGGTAATCACAATTTATATATTTAAGGATCTCCCCATCAATAAATTTTAACTAGTTATTGACAAAGGGCTTATGGATAATTAATTTTATTCTGTGAATGATTTTTTACATGACATTCAAAATTAACATTGTTTTTTTCAAAGTATAATGGATGTAATTTAAAAATTATAATGTTTAAGTCAAATTTATAAATTATTATAATTTAACATATCTTATTTTTATTTTATTTATGTGTGTATAGGTATAATATGCTGGTACTAGATCCTATTTAAACACCACTAGGTATATATATGACGCATAATAATTATTACAAATAAAAATCATTTTAGTAGTTCAAAAATAATTAAAGATAAAATAAAAAATAGATAAGTAGTAGAATAGTAGAGTTCTTAGTGCAAAGTTCGTCCGGGGAAGTACCTAATACCACCTTACCCATTTCCGCCGTAAAGCAGTAAATCTTTTTCTGTTTTTCAGGAAATAAACCTAATACATACGCTTATTCAAAAGCGTTCGCTGAAGATGTTGTTATGAGAGAACGAGGTGATTTACCAGCTGCGATAGTAAGACCATCAATTGGTAGGTTCAACGAATATTACAAAATAATTCTCCCGATTGGTATAGTCGTTAGATACCAAACCTGTTATCCCAAAGGTCGTGGGTTTGATTCCCATCCACATCAAAATGTTAATGTATGTCAGTTGTCTGGTTTTCAACGTAGAAGCTCTGCTATATGGGAATCAGATACATCAGTGTTTGGTTGATTATCAGCATTGATAAAATTTTCGAAGTGTGGACAAATCTTTTAAGAATATTACTGATTTTTGTCATCTAGCTTAAGCGACTGAGCTGGTTATATCTACTGTAAACCGGATTGTCTTTAAGCTAAAATCAAGTAGTCCACCAATATGTCAGCCATCAGACCTTAAAGGAGTTTATATGACTAATGATAATGACTCCTATTTGGCTAAAATGTAATTAAGGTTTATCCGGGTTAAAAAGAGACCTATTAATTTTAGGAATTTAAAAATTACTTTAATTCTTTTTCATATTGTTTCTATTCATTACAGTGATATCATCCCTCAAGGATCCAAGTCCTGGATGGATAGACAACTGGAATGGCGCAACTGGACTATTCATAGGAATGTCAACTGGTATGCTGAAAGTGGGGGTTGGTAGAGGGGAAAACCTCACCGACATGGTCCCGGTTGATATCGTCACTAATCTTATTATTGTGGTTGCTACGAAGTGTCAAGGGTAGGTATTTTTTTTTTATTACACAATTAATCAGTATTTTAGCTCACACTTTTAAATTGGTTAAATAGCTGATACCTCATTTTATAATAGGGATGTGTCCTGACATGTCAAATCAGCAATTCTTTATGAAACGTCAAAACGATCGACTGTATGGAGTTTGTATGAAATAGCAAGTTGTGACGCCATAATTGTACAGCATCAAACAAAAAAAGTAAAATAAATAAAGATCTGCAACTTCTGCGGTATTGTCATAACTTACCGCATTAGTCTATTCACTTGTGATGGAATATAGTAATAATGTGTTTGATTTATTTTAATACTAGCGACTCGACCCGGTATCGCCTGATTGGGTTGAAATTAATATAGTATAAGCATGTGAATGTAAGCAGAATTAGAAAAAAGGTTTCATATCAACGGTTTTTGATTTTAAAAGTAAAAACCATTATTTAAAATGAAAAGTTTGGTCTGGTTTGTAGCTTTTTAAGTTTAAACATAAAACTGTTTGGTTAATTTAAAAATCTTTTGGCTTTAGGTATCGAAATGTTATTTTGATTTTATTAACGGGACGCTATTTCAAAGAAACGATGGCCATTTTTATATATGTTTTGTATATTTTTAGTGCAAATGAATTGAAGGTCTATAACTGCTGCACTGGAACATCAAATCCGATAACGATCGCAGAATCAGCGGTTGTCACAAATAAAGTATCGTCAAAGTATTCGTTAAGTAAGTGTTATATTTTAAGTGATTTTAGAAATTTTCCTATAGAGTAAGAAAATAAAGTGTGGTGATCTACTATCATTTCTTTTTTACATTATTGTGTATAAACTAAATAAGAAAAGCATTTCTATAAACCTTGGGTTTTCTAAATGCTTTTATATGTGTTTGAATTATTTTATGTTTATCCTCAACATGGTAAAAAAAAGAAAAAAAAAATCACGAAAATAAAAATGATAGATATGATTCAATTTTTTTATTAACAGTATTTAGTTGTTTTCGGATGCCTATATTTTAGCGTTCTCAGAATAATATATTTGGAGATATTGTTCGGCGATTTCCGATTTATAAATCCAGGTCTTAACCTGGATTTATAAATAAAGGTAAGTGGTTTTGTAAAACATATAAAAACCTTAATAAGTATCCTTTCAGATGAGTTTCCGTTCCCATGTTTGATATTGACAAGCAGCCAGTTTATATACAAACTACTGCTGTTTTTCCTGCAAATTATACCTGCATTATGTGTAGACATATGGTCAATGTGTACTGGAAAAAAGGCTGGGTAAGTGTCTTCTAAATTATATGTAATGTAATCATTACTAATATTATAAATGCGAAAGTAACTCTGTCTATCTGTTACGCTTTCACGCCAAAAATACTGAATCGATTTAAATAAAATTACGGTACACAGATAGTCTAGAGCCTGAGAAAGGACATAGCCTACTTTTTAATGGGAAAAAAAGTTGTAAGGGTTGAAAGGGGGGGGGGGGGGGCTGTAATGTAAAAAAATTCCGCGTTGAATGGTAGCAGTCCCATCCCGATATGTTCAGTGGCTTTGAGGTGATTGTGCGACAACTGCTCATAAATAAATAACATGATTTCTTTTTTCGCAGGCAAATAAAAATCCAAAAGAGATTTTGGAGAATGAATCAGTTGATTCAATTCTTCTTACTCCACGAATGGCAGTTTTCGGACAACAATGTGAGAAGTTTATTAGACACGTTATCGGAAGAAGACAAACAGCTCTTCAACTTTGATGTGAAGACGATAAATTGGGAGATGAGCCTTGAAAATTATATTTTAGGAGCCAGAAAACATTTGCTGAAATCTGAGAAATATTTCTCGCATTGATGGGTAATAGACTCAAATGTAATTTCACAGTCGTATAAGTCTTACTATGATAGAAGTATATCATTATAATCATTGATACCTATGTACTATCGAATCATAACTCCAAGACACAAACGAATAGCATTCAGGGCAAGCGTCAGGAGCTGGAGTGACTTGCCACCTCCACTGCGGAATCTAAAACAGTTTAGACATTATGTTTAATTTAGCATTCGAAGTTGCACCTTATTAATGCACAAACATTTGAATTACTTTACCTTCAATTTAATACTTGCTCGCTTGAGGCGTCGTCAATCCGGCAGACCGGCTCTAATATTGTGTATGTTTTTTGTCAGTACATGATAATAACTTCCATCTAGCTGGATTGCACCGATTGCAAATTCCTTATTATAGTATTTTTCATAGTATGAGTTCGGTGAGAAATAGTGTTTTATAAGATTTCTCAGTGGTTTATGTTTATTACGATATAATAAGGGGATACCGTAACAGAGCAAGTTCTCATGAAGTATTTAGAGTAGAATTTTAGAACAATCAAGTGCTATTTTACAAGAAATGAGAAAAAAAACTTCAACTATCACAACTCATCCTATGTGAAATTGATTTTAGTATATTGATTAATATATCTTGCTTAAGCGGGTAGGCAGGCGACATTTGTGTTTACACCACTTCATTTCATAATTAAAAGAATCTTAATTCCACCGATGTCAGGGTATTTGAGGTTAACGATATAGACTAATCGATGTAACATGTTGTGAATGTTTCGTGTTTCCTTGTGGTTTTTTTAAATTGTTATTTGGTGATGTGGCAAAAACGTAGAAAGCATGGCGAGAGCAATTTTGTCAGTATGGCCGCCCTGCCAAGCCACAGGCCAGGGCCACTGAATGCACTATAAGGTTTTTTTTGTGTAAACGGCTTATAGCGCTTTTCACAATAGTTGATATTGGATTGGCTCATCAACCGTGTGAGGAGCGCTCATGTCGTCTAAATTAATAGGTAACTAAGTGAGAGGTATTCTCTTGAAAATATATTTTATTTATTGCGTAATATAGTGTAATTTATATTTTTTTATTATATATAATTTAATATAGATAGTAAATATTATATTAATTTCCAGTTGTCCGGGTTTTCGTAATGTCTAAAAGGGTTTGACTTAAAATTAGTTCTTGAGATATGTGCTTGGTAACCGAAGAGTAGAACTGAGTTAAATCTTTTTTGATATCACACAATAGGTATTACTGATTGCTATGATATTTATTAGCATATTTTATTTTGTTTTTTTTTTACTGTTTGTATATTTCCGTGATGTTCTGTGTATGTCAAAATAAATGTATTTTTTTCTTTATTTACTACCTATTGTAAGTGATTTTTTCGAATATGATCGAACAGCTAAACAATTAAGAGGTTTAATGCATTCAAAATGGCTGTCTATGACCTTATACGTAAAGGCTCCGTCTGAACTTTACTCGTTTAGCTACGATGACAAGAAAAATATTTGTTACATTGATGAAGTATTACACTTAAATAAAACATTTTAATATTTAGTATTTGGTTTTATTTAAATATTCATTGACCTTTTTTAACCCGAAAGGTTGAGAGGATGGTGCACTTATTTTAATAGTCAGTAATAATGTTTATCATGAAAATAACTGACAAGCTTGTTGGTCCGATGATTCCGTACAATAGTAATATAACACTCCATACGTACTCTTTAGCTTACTTTACTGTACAATTTTGCTATGAAATAAATTATAGACGCAACAAAATAATTATTTTAGTTTTACTTTTTTTACTCATAAGTGATGTTATTCGTTGCCATAGTAACACGTATGTAATCTATTAGCTACCAGCCAATTTACTAAAATAACATTAAAGCAGTGCTGTGACAGGCAGATAGATATCGATCATGCTGGCATACACTTTTGTCTACGGAATTCTACAATATTAAAACTAGTTATTCAAAACATCTAGAGATTCTAGAGTAGTAGAGCTCTTAGTGCAGAGTTCGTCCGGGGAAGTACTACCACCTTGCCCATTTCCGCCGTGAAGCAGTAGTGCAATTGTATTACTGTGTTTCGGTTTGAAAGGTAAGGGGGCCGGTGAAATTACAGGCACATGAGACTTAACAACTTCACGTCTCAGGGTCGACAACGCATTGGCGATGCTCCTAGTGTTGCAAATGTCCATAGGGGGCGGTGACCACTTACCATCAGGTGGACCGTCTGCTTGTTTGTCGGTTCAAGTGGTATAAAATAAAAAAAAAAACAATTTACATAAATTACTTGAAATTTTCTGAAAATATTCCTGTTACTACAATCGAGAATTACAAAAACGATGTTAAAGCACTAATTGTGTGAATGAAAAAAAAACATAGGTACCATAATTGTTGTTTTCTTGTAATTGAAGACTTCCTTCATAATTTTTCATATAGTATAAAAAATGTATTTGACTGAAGTAGTGAGAAACCTTGTAAAAATCAAGTCGTCAAGAATAAATAAAAAAGTACGAATTAACTGTTCATCGTGACTCTAGAACAAAAGTGTTAGATTTCAATACCCGAGAACTCGCACATTTTAGTAAAAAAAAAAAACTAAAACACGAGTTTGCTGACACCTACACCAACCGGATTTTTTGGGAGTAAGTAGTGGTATTTACGTCTCCTCTTTTGTTTCCTCATTTTTTTTTATAAATAAATAAATGATCAAATAACAATAAAAATCTTAATTTATAGATATGAAATCAGTTAAAAAACATTTTTTTAAATCATCAAGGCATACCTAACATACAGGAGGACCTACAATGGTTGTTAAAAAAGATCCTTCGGTACATAGGCGCGCGAGTAACAAATATTAGGTAGGTACAACAGTCTTTGTTGTCGACCAACTTCCTTTTGCTCGGAGTTAGTTCGTGGGACAAAGCGAAACTCGCCTCTAGTATATATCTACTCTTTTCTATCAAGTGTCTGTGAACAGACTTTGTGCCACTTCGCTTTTGCTACCTCCTTCAAATTGCTACAAGTAGAACGCGCGATGTATCTGTTTACTGGTGCGAAATTTTAAACCACGGTAAAATGTCTGTTTTATCACATTTAATAAACTTGATATATGTAATGTAGAATCATTTTTTAAATCACGATCAGATCATAGGAAGCTGTAGTGGATGACATCAGCAATGGTCTACCAGACACTTACCAGTAGGTTTTTCTGAGTCAACTTTCGCTTGGGACAGGATTTAGCCGGTTCTCCTGGGTTCAACCGTTGTGATGAGCGTTTCCGATTATTGTACAGGATTCATTTTTCATCTCAAGTAACGATACGATTAAAAATCCCCTCGTTATCGTGAAGGTCGAGAATGTAACGCATTCGACTCGTGTTTGTTGATTTGCTTCACTCAATTCATGCGGTACCCATTTTTCGAGCTTTAATACTTTTCCAATTTGTGAATTAAAATTGTTTTATCACTTACACCGAAGCTTGCCGCCAACTCAGACGTGATTTGTGATGTATCCGCTTCCACGATCACTTTTAATTCTTTATCGTCAACTAGGGTCTCCGGCCGTCCCCGGGGTTTGTACCGTAGCTCAAAGTTTCAAGAACGAAAACGTTGGAACCAAAAACGTATCGTGTTTTCTGTTTCGGTAACTTCCCCATACACGTAATTAATCCTTCGAGCTGTTTCTGCGGCGCTGATGCCATGCTGGAACTCGTATCCGTAAATAGCCCAATATTTTAAGTTTTCCATATTGCGAACAGCACGATGTCAATAAAAAATCAAATGACGCGAAAACTAATGAATCGCATAATTCGAAACACAAGCCTAAATTTGAAATAAGTTTGAATTTAGAATTCTTAAACAAACTGATACTTAGGATTAAAGCTGCCAGTTTGACAAAACGCCAGTTTCATATATGCAACGTGTTACAAAATATCCCGTAAAATATAATTAATTGTCAAAGCCAACAACCCGAGTAAGCTGTCATCTCAGGGAACCAGATTATATAACAGAAAGGCCTACGTACCTATTTATTTAACCTAATACCTAATTCTCTACTTTAATAGTTTTTCTATTTTTCATTAAAAAAAATCAGTTATTTTATTTTTTTGGGGTATGTTATACAGCGTTACTACGGTTCATAAATATTGTGAATGGACTCGTTATAAGGCCCCATTTAACCTCATTTCGGCTTTACGGGTAGTTTTGTAACGCTCTGTATAGATACCTCAAAATCAAAAGTTGACAAGTATTTGGACATAATGAGTCATGGTTTAGGTACTTCTAGAAATGCGTCCGGTAGGACTGCCTTGTCAAATCAGTAACTTTTTATCATCTGTCAAAATGCAAATTTTATAAACAAAATGTACTGAGTACTAACTTATGACGTTATCATTTTTCATACTCAATTGCTGTACTTTTAAGATTATTTTTTTAAAATAAAATTTGGTATAATTGCAAAATTAAAATCGAACGACCAATTATCGAGACGATATTGAGACAATCTTTTTGATGAATGTTAATTCGAAATTTAATTTTAATACAGTCCGCTGCCCTATTGACAATATAATAGGTTGGGGAAAAAGTTCCTTCGCATTTTTTAAGAAAATTCAAAACATTTTTAATATAGTTTATTTACATTTAACTAAAGTATGTAGGTACCATTTTGTTCGATAACTTTTTGCCATCTTGTAGGTAGGGACATGATCCCATTGCTATAGAATTTTTGGGACTTCTAATCAAAATACTGCGACAAGTGGTTTTGACAGTCCTCTCGTGATGTTAACCTGACTAAAGAATTCTGAAGAGACCGAAACAGGTGGAAATCTGAAGGTGCAAGGTCAGGACTATACGGCGGATGCATTAATACCTCCCAGCCAAACTCTCTTAGTTTTTGCTGAGTGGCTAAAGATGTGTGAGGTCTAGCGTTATCATGATGAAAAACCACACCCCTTCTGTTGATTAATTCCGGCCGCTTTCTCTCAACTTCTTGCTTTAATCTCATCAGTTGTTCGCGTTCAGAATCGAAAGAGTTCAGAATCGAAAGAGTTCAGAATCGATGGTCTTGCCTGGTGGTAACAGCTCATAATGAATAATGCCCTTCCAAACCCACCACACACACAGCGTCACCTTGTTGCGAGTTAGCCCGGGTTTCGCCTCAGTCTGTGAAGCCTGACCGGCCTTTGACCACGACCTTTTTCGCACGTTCTTGTCGTACATGATCCACTTTCATCACCAGTTATCAGCTTCTTCAAAAATGGTTCGGTTTCATGACGTCGTAATAAAGAATCACAAATGAGTACACGGTTCATTAGGTTTCTTTCAGTGAGCTCGTGAGGTACCCAAATATCTAGCTTTTTTGTGTACCCGGTTTTTTTCAAATGCGCCAAAACTGTTTTGTGGTCAATTCTCAGTTCTTCAGCTACGTCGTAACTACTGATATGCCGATCTTGCTCCACTTTTTCAAAAATGGCATCCATTTTATCCGTAATGGGGCGACCAGAGCGACGTGCATCTTTGACATCAAAATTTCCGGATTGAAACGCTTAAACCAAATTTGTGCTACTCTCACAGACACTGTACTAGGTCCATAAACATCGCAATTTTTTTTCGCGGCTTGCGTTGCATTTACCTTTTTTGTAGTAAAAATTTTAAAATGAATCGAATTTCTTCATTAGATTCACTCATCTTGGCGGTACGAAAAACAAATGCAAATCACACATTTTCCTAATTTGAATTTGGAATTATGTTCTTTAAAATTTAAACTTACAATGATACCAAAACCAGCCAGATACAAATAGTATAGCCAAAGAGATTTTATTACGAGTTCATACATACTATAATGCGAAAAGACTTTTTCCCCAACCTAATATTTAGGAAATAGCCGAATTGGAGATTGCGCTGACTAAACTGAAGAAATTCTAACTGGTGAAATGACACTAGCTTGACGATGTTTCGCCTGGGTTTCAAAGCCATCTCATTCGCTATCTAAGCAATCAAGTGAGAAGTCCGCTCTCCGAGACCTCTTGGATGAAGCTTGGTAAATCGATATACATTAAAAACTGACGGGCCAGTTGGCTTGGTGGTTAGAGACCCTGACTGCCAAACCGAAGGTCGCGGGTTCGATTCCCACCCAGGACAAACATCATTACATCAGTAACGAAATTGTAATTTTTTAGGTACCAACACATTAATAGCTTGTTTATCTTGAGTCTTTGACTAACGTTACTTGACATGCCATGTTTATTACTTCATTGTCTTACGTAACCTTTGACCTAACACACATGATCATATTTTTAGTATATTGTCTTTACAGGGGACTGATTTTAGAGATACTCAAGCACACATTTTAGAGTCTCGACTCCTGTCATAGACGAACCATCTACATAAAAATTTATACGGAATTTGCGTTGGGCGAATAAGACTCACCCTTTCCCGGTGTTTTTTAAATGAAGACTTCTTTAGACGCGTCTGGCATTTTTGAGATGGGAAATACTATTGAATTCGCGACACTGTCACCCCGACACCTCTGTTGACATATCTATCTGCATATATTTGCCCAGTTTATACGAGAGTTGAGTTTGGGTTGAAATTCATTGATAATATAACTATATATAATATAATTTTTTAGTTCTGTCGGCACTCACTAATTTCTTCGACGAGCCAGCGCATCGAGGCCTCGGAGAACGGAACTTTATCGTGATTGCGTAGGAAGGGAAGAGGGAGATAGAGCATAGTAGGGCCGCCATGAAACGCACACAACAGAACCTAGCCCCAGATAATACAACATTAAAAACGACCCATAGTCGAAGGAATTCATTGTCGATCGACATTTCATTAAGAAAGAGTTAAGTAGATCAATACTTTTGACATTGTGAGGTATCATACAAACATACCTTGATGGTGTCATACAAAAATCCTAAACTTTTTTTGTTTTTTTAACCTTATTCGGACAATTATGGACATAAAAAATATGCTAAATTTGTCCAGACGTTCTCAAGTAATGCGCTTACCAGCTCACATTTCCATAATTTAATTAAAGATAGATAGATTTACACCCAGACACCGAGCAGACAGGCCGGATGGGAATTGAACCTACCACTTGTGGTTTAGGAGTCATAGTATATAAACCACTGAGTTATGGCACGTCTCGTCATAACCATTATTAAAAACCTTTTAGGTAGTCATAAAAAAATGCATTGAAAATCTAGAAGCTTTTTGCGTGAATGAGTAACAAACATACTTACATACAATGTTATCATTTTTATCTGTAATATGTTGGAAACATTGTACTATTTAAAAAAATAAACCGGACTATAATGGGTCTTAGGCAGTACTCTATAGTCCGACTAATTCGATAGACCGACACTGCCCTGCAAAACGTTTGTCGGATTACCGAGGGTCTACTGTATAGTAAGTAAGTTAGTGGATAGTAGATACTACATAGTATAGTGGATACCTAGTAGGTAGTTTTATTTGTACGCCTTGAAGCCAATGTGTGCAATAAATTGATATGAAGAAAAATAACTAAAATATTTAGTAATAAAATGAAACATATTTATACAAATAAATAATTTGACTTGAGGGCCCGATGACCTTGGCTACGCCTTTGAATTTGACTTTGTATCTCGTAGCTACAAATTAACAAAAAGGGCTATAATGTCAAATATATTCATAACTCAGAATTACGGAAAAGTGATGATGTGTGAAGTCGTAGTTAACTCATCTCGTAATAGGTACTATTTTAACAATGACATACAAACAAACCTTCGCATAGCGTCACGTCGTAACGTATTTTCATAAAAGTATGTACGTACATAAATAAGTTAGTTTAGGTTATGAAGTAGGACAAAAGGTGCTTTTTATCCATGAAAGAACTATACATTTTCCGGGATAAATAGCACCTTTTGTCCTACTATAGACCATATGCACGCTGCACGAGGTGTGTTTATAATTTTTATTTGACGTCATTTTGCTTGGTTAAATATCTTGACTGCCAAGCTACGGATTTGGGTTCGATTCCCGTCTAGGACAAACATTTGTGTGAATGTGGCCGTAAATCTATATATTTAAGGGAAATAGGGTAGCTTGGACGCACCATCACCTCAAAACTACTGAACAATCGGGATGGGACGGCTACTATTCGACGCGGAATTTTTGTAAGAAGATGGTTATAGGCTATACATGATATCGATAAACTCGGGTGAAACCGCGGGGACAGCTAGTATCTATATATGAATGTATTTAGAAAAATAAAAACAAGTTAAAAATCACGTTTGTTTTATCGGAGCCCCCTTAAATATTTAGTTTATTTTATTTTTTATTTTGTATGGTGTATTTGTTGTTATAGCGGCAACAGAAATACCCAATCTTTATTTCAACTGTCTATATTTAGACAGTCATAGCCTGGTGACAGACGGACACCGGAGTCTTAGTAATAGGTTCCCGTTTTACCTTTTGGACCCGTTTAATCCTTTACGGAACCCTAAAAATAGTAGTGTATCAGTCATCTGGTTTCCATAGTACAAGCTCTGCTTAGATCATCAGATACTGTTAATAATGTCCCAGGATATTTATTTATTATGAATCCATATTCAAAAAATCATTACGAATAATACGAATTAAGTATAATATGTAGCTTGCAGTATTGATTCATCAAATTGTCATTAACAGTTTGTCGCATGACCGCGATAACCGATAAATATATGCTTAAGTAACCAAACATCCCGATAAGTAATACTTGTTATTTTGGCATTGGAAGATGTTACTTGCTCATGGAAATTACCGTGACCCTGTAATGCCTACAAATTATTTATCGATTGGTCAGAGTTAATTATCCAAAAAAATCTTTTAGCCCAAAAAGGGTAAATACTTACAGGGTATAATGGAGGGCTTACTTTTATACAGTGTTTTAATAGATTTTTATTTGGTTTTGTACTTTAATGGCGCCCTAGTGCAAGGTAGTATATACTAGATAATATATATAAGTTCTGTACAAATTTAATAGACATTGGAAAATCTAAGAATACCTTTTAATATTAATGCTGGGGCATGGGTAAGACTGACCCACAGACAGTTTCTTGCAATCATTAAATAGACTCAATGCACACATCATTAGATATATGGAACTAATTAAAATAATGAAAACATTAAATGCTCTTTATGAACCTGTTTCATTTTAAAACTTAATTTTATTTCCACATACAAAGTAAATTGCCTACTTATATAATTGTCTGCCTGTCAGAATAATAACAGATTTTAAGCTTGTAATCTCCAGGGATAAGGGCATGGAAACGGAAATTTTCGGTTAATTTTTGACCATAATTCAACACAAAAGATTATTTATATATAAATAGTATATTTTTAATTAGCCTGCAAGGTTGATTATACGATGCCCTATTTGTCGGCATAATATTCTTTGACATTTCCAATAAAAATATTGTATTAATATTATAAATTGTGACGGACCAGTTAGCTTGGTGGTTAGATACCTTGACAGCCACGTCGCAGTCGTGGGTTCGATTCCCACCCAGGAAAAACATTTGTGTGCATGAACATGTCTGTTTGTTCTGTGCCTGCGTCTCGATATCTATATATGTAAGCATTTATTTAAAAATACACTAGCTGTCCCCCGCGGTTTTACCCGCGCCGCGTTCCCGTGGGATGGCACATGTATTATACATAAAAACCTTCCTCTTCAATCACTCTATCTATTAAAAAAATCGCATCAAAATCCGTTGCGTAGTTTTAAAGATTTAAGCATACATAGGGATATAGGGACAGAGAAAGCGACTTTGTTTTATACTATGTAGTGATTGTATGGTTTCATGACATCTGAAAATTATTCAATGTTGATGATGATGATTTGTGAATCCCTTAAACAATACAATGTCATTAAAAGTAGGAACGTTACTAACAAAGACAACTAAAAAAAAAACTTAAAGTCCACAGATCAAATAATTCAATGCTCAGTACAAAGACACGCTGTACAATGAAGGACAGAGGCGCCAGTGGGTATACCCGCAGGCGGGAGTGAGGCCTGTAGTAGGTATACCTACAGGCACACGCGGCTACCAGGCGCGACTCCGGCTGAAATGCGTTGGACAAGAAAATAAATAGTTTCACTTAAAAAAAAAAACTGTATATCTATGTAGTATATCAGCTATCTGGTTTCCATAGTCCAAGCTCTGCTTAATTTGGGATCAGATGCCCTCGTGTATAGACTGCCCCTGGATATTTATTTGTTTAAATGTAACGAATAAAAGGATGCCGGTAAGCCAAAGATCCACGACTAACAAACAATTAGTATTTTCGGTTGCTGAGAAACCGCCATAACATACAAACAAATAGTCAGACGGATTTTTTCTTTACTATTTTCCTATGGATCCCTTTATCAGACGTCGTACCCATGCAGTTACTATATCGGTACACGAGTATAAATTAATTTATCAATTTTATGAATATAATTAAAATAAAACAACAAAAAATTATTGTAATTCTTATTTAATACATTAAGGTAAAGTTACAAGGGTAAATAAATAAATAACTATAAATAATGTCAATTTTTTTGTTACACTATGTTATAGCCACGATAGAGCCCTTACCCATCCCTTAATAATAATATCACATGAAACACCTTTTAAGACTTTAACTATAATCTATTTATAAACTATACATCAGGTAGAATTTAAATAACTTAAAAGCATGCATTTCATACATTTTATACATTGTAAGGGTTATTTTGGTGATTTCTCGAACGCCTCTTTCCCCATGGTGAGATATTGTGAGATTTTGCTCGACTCCCCCCCTCCTAATCTCACGTGAAATTTATTACTGCTCCTTTGTACCGTTCGCATAACCGCAATAAATATTTTTATAAATGATTTACCCATATTTTAATGGACAATTTATTTTTAATTCGTTTAGCACAGTTTGCTCGTAGTTTTACAGTTTTTTTGCGGATACAAAAATTATGTGCTATTTGCTGAGACTCCTACTCTCCCCCACGTGAGATTGGGTGAGGTTTGACCCCCTCCACCCCTAAGTGCCCCACGTAATTAACAGACGCCCTCTACGGGTACTTAGAAACTTATGTGCATATATATGCTAATATGTTTAATGCCTTTCAAGGAAATACTAGATACGAATATCTGTGAAGGGGTTAAATAAAGACAGAAGCATCAGAATTTGTCACTTCTCACACAGGACAACAAACGCATATTGTAGTGTACCGTAGTTTTATAAGTTGGTTGACAGTTCTTGTTAACTTGGAAAGCCTAGCTGTGATAGTTTTTCTATTTACTTAGCGGTACGTATACTTTAGACTGTATTTACAACAAAAATTACCACGTAATGTTCTTTACATCCGTGGGTTTGATTAATATGTACATTCAACAAAAATACTTAGTTCACTTTCACATGGAATCTTTTTTAAATAAGTAAACTGAGGATAATAAATAATAATATTTTGTATTTTTAAACACAGAATGAATGCTTTGGACCCTTTTCCGTAATACCAACTTAACACAATTTTTGTTGTTGTGCGTAGATGCACATGGCCAAATTATAAGGGTTCATTGACTACTGAACCCTAAAAACAAGTTCGATACTCCCAATATTTATTTCAGAACACAACGCAACTGACCAACAGCGACATTCCGACGGTGACGCAACCAATCACAGGCGAAATGAAGCAACGCAACTTTTGTAAAGTGTTTCTACATTATTATGTTTATCCCTATATACTCTTTTTTAAAGAAATATAAAGTAGGTTAGTTAAATAGGTAGGCAAAATTTGTAATATGGCTATTTTTAAATAATCTCTTGGAAGATTACTTTTGATATATGTACATCTTTCAATTTTGGATTTGGTTAATAATACATAGGGTTCATTTATTCTCATTGCTGGATTATACTTTTTAGTCTGACTATGGATTAAATAATAAACTGCTGAATGGTCCCAATTGTATACTACATTGTAAAACCGTACTATATTTTTTATAAAATCAATTTGTGGATAGGCATATTACTGTAGGTACATACATACGTATATTCTGACATTGGCTGTTTATCAAATTATAAGATATTACTTAAATCGTGCAAATTTCGTCGCAGTGTGAAATCATTGCTTGAATCTCGGGTAGTAACGTCAGTTCAGGTTGCGATAGCGTCCCATGTGAGAGGAGGTAGCCTTGTAACACAAGAGGTTGTCGCGACAACAACTATTGGATAGCGACATTCTGTGCGAATGACACTTTCATCCATCTTGTAGGGCCGCTGCCAGGGGTGTACCTACCGCCGTATCTACCGTATCAATGATACGGGGCCCTGAACGTAAGCAAAAAAATGGTAAATCATTATCCATATTCCTTTAAATCTTTAGCCTTATTAGGCATCGTTCTAATTCGGGTAGATTGTACGAGCAAACGATACGTTTCGGTCGCATGACGAGATTAACCACATTTATTGTTTAATAATAAATATTCAATAGAAAATGCTTAATAACGATCGTACGATGGGTTTGATTATGCAGTCATATCTACTAAATCTCGTTTTTTTAGGTCTACGTCTTATGTTTTCGATGTCTGTTTGCAATTTTCAAAGCAATATTGCCCATAAGTAAAAGCTATGCATTTCTGTAAACAGCCATTGATGAAATGAAGCCGTTGCGGAGACGGCGCGGCGGCATCGCTCGATGCTGTCCGCGACCAATTAGCACACCTTTTGGTCCATCGCACGATTATATTCGTCGTTAGCCAACTAGAACGACGTCTAAGGGTAGATCTATAGATATGTAGTCAATGTGACCAATATTAAATAAAATATGTAACTAACAACTTGTTTGAGACAGTTGGATATGAAATGTATTATTGAATCGTTTGCTTACCTAACTAATAGATAACTGACTGATATCAGTTATTTATGTTGTAAGTCAGAGGTGTTCCGAAATAAGTCAAGTATTCTTGCCAGTAGCAAGAAAGCTTGACACCGGTTTTTGCAGGAACATTAATACTTATAATAATATTTCAGAGAAAAATATTAAGATCTACAATTATAAATAAAACTATAATTTAAAAAGCAATAGCTAGAGCTCAAAATAATAATAAGTGTTTACAAATATCAGAATAATAATAATAATTAAGATATGAGTGCAAGACAATATGATAATAAATACAAAATAATACCTTAAATATCTTTTCATAAAACACAAGCTCAAGTTTAAATGGTCTATAAATTTTTAGTTCAATGACCCGATACGATTTTTATCAACTGACTGATAATAGCAATATCGATTGAATGACATTTTTCACTATCGCTGAGTAACTTAGCTCTCACTCAGACGTCCACTCGATCATTCAAATTCCATTTTGAACTCCATTATTATGACCTTAATCATGATAGACCTCAAAATAACTTAGTGTCACTTAACTACTCACAAAAGTTATTAAATCAAAATCAATGTGTTCACATTTTCTATACAATTTTCTTCAAGGGTCTCTGACCCCACACCATATCGACTATTAACCACTGACTCGTATAGTAGAACAGGTTTTCAACCATTACATAAATTAGAAGGATTGGTAATTTGAAGCCAGTAAACAATTTGAGGCCTGGATATATTGCTACTCCATCCATGAAGCTCTGCACGCATCTGTTGAAAAAAAAAATGTATTAATAGGGAAAAAAGACACGAATACTACTAGGTTAGGTTATTTTTATGTTTACTCTTTGAATACTTATATCCAGGGACAATTTTACACACGTTCTCTCGACCCCAGACTAAGCGAAGCGAAAAAAAACTAGTTATCTGATATACTACATCCTTTTAAAGTTTTTTTCAATCGCTTTTTTGAAAATATATTTTCATCCAGAGACAAAACATACAATTTTGTGATATAGCGAATATTGAACTCAATAGAGGCACAATAAACGATTGCTAATTACAAGATTACTTTTTATACGCGATATATAATAATAATTATCCTGGGACATTCCTTACACACGGCCATCTGATCCCAAACTAAGCAGAGCTTGTACTATGAAATCCAGATAACTGATATACTACATAAACTACTTTTCTTTTTCTAAATACATACTTATATAGTTATTAACACCCAGACACAGAACAAACAGACATGTAAAACTCAAAATACTAATATAAAGTTATATTGTATCACATAATCTGTAATCTTTGGTATTCTGGTGCAACTAAATACAATAACGATGCTGTGCCATTGCCAGTTGAGATTGTATATATCAAATCAAAATGGTGGTTATAAACTTGCATACGAACTACGAAAACAGTCTCGGAATCTTATTAACGCGAAAGTTTGTGTATTTGTATGTTTGTTACTACGCGCTTCGTAACGGCTAATCGTATGAGAATAAATTATGGAGTTTTGATAGAATATTCTGAATCCGTCTGGAACCCGGGGAAACCGCATGACGGTAGCAGATGAATTTTTTTTTTTTGGTCAACTATTTTGATTTGCCTATTGGTATTGGCAGACCAGATATCGCAGGAGCTGGAGATACTGGTAGTGCTGCAATGCACCAAGTAACGGATTGAAACCGATGGAGACTGCTTGACAAAGTCAGAAAGAGCCACGATCCTCAGCAGTGAGGGATACGACTAGAGAGAGATTGGTTGTCAATTTGAAATGGTTAATTGTCTACCGGAAAACGATTTATTTAAATGGGATTTTCCTCTTTAGGTACATGGTGGTTGAGGCTATAATCCAAGTGCACCAGAACGTGAGGGGACTATGTACTAACGATAAATGTAATAGGTTCCATACATAATGGCCTCTTCCACTTACACAACTCTTCAACCAATAAAGCTGTTTCTAGAATAGGTAAGTATCAATTATATAAAACTGTAGTGGCTTATACCCTACTTTTAACATATTTAGAGACTTACGCCTTTACTAAGAGACGTTAATTGGAATAAGAATAGATAGAATTTGTTAAAAATTATTAGTAACATTTTTATAATAAAATACACCACATAGAACATTGACCCAATTACTAGAATTATTGACTGATTTAAGTATCTAAATCCTCTTCAATGTTAATTAATTGTATAGTTTTTGAGAAGCCCAGTCCCCTCATTCAGTTAGTACAAACTTCGTCGGTGACCCGGCCATCGAGGGCAGATCTCTCACGTGATTATGTACTTAGCGAAAGAGACAAAGCCTTAAGGCCACGACAAAATACTGGTGAGCCAGTGTCATTCTACCTCACAGAATGACACCCCAGGGCTTGAGATAAGTCAACTGACGCGGTTCTACTGGCGTTTTCGAAGGATCAATTATTTACCGGGTTACAATCGATTTGCTTTAAATAGCCGTGAGTGTGTCACATACTCGTACATCCAAACTTCCTTAAAAAACAAGTAACTTACACAATGCTGTAGCAGCCCAGAAACGTCGAAAGTATACCAATCCCATAAAGCATATTCTTAGGCCTTTCTCTAGGCACTAATATGAGGTCCAACAGAATAACGACGAGAGAAATCGTGTGCATGCAGTGTTGAGTCCAGAACGGTACCAACTTATCAATTGCAGCTGGTGCTATTAAACTTCGGTCTTTATTCCATACACGCCAGAATAGAATATCGCCAAACTGGAATCAAATAAATTAAAATATAAGAATATTGCTTAAGTCATGTACTGCATCGAATACTCCTAATGTAACGTATTCTACTTTGATTTGAAGGTTATGGGTATCATGGAGGTGGTTAAAGAAATAATTGTTCTCCATGATGGATTTTAAATAATTTCGAGCTTGTTTTAAATTGTTCTAAAAGCAAACGTGTGTGCAACAGCTCGATCGGTTGGTGGAAAATAGTTCGAAATTTAGCTGCAAGGTTTAACCAACCTAACAAGGTTGTGTAAACAGGGTTAGTCAATAAGTCTTCTATCAAACGACCCTTACATCGGGTTAGTTAGAGGTATTTCAAATTAAAAATAAATCTGTAACGTTTTCCATGACATATTATTATGCAATAGAGTACCACTTACTACCAGACTGATATTTAAGACTCTGTATGTCCTAACACAAAGGACATCTGTTGACAGAAGGATCAGCAAAATGTCGTTATTTCCAAGATACGAAGGCCCAGATTTAACTAACTAGTTTTGAAATGTTTGTAAGTCAACAAACCCAAGGCTTCATGATCACAGTCACCTTGACGTGATTTTTCGTTAGGCTATGATTACACTTGTGACAAAACATCACAAAATCATTAATGACTCATGAAAAGTAAGGACAGTTTGATGAGTAAAGTCTGTATCTATCTTACAATGGTGTTGTTATGCAAATTATTATTTATTTGTTTTGCATTTGTCATATTAAGCTTGTATACACAGTCATTTCCCAATAAGACCACACATTAGGTGTGATATATTTTTCCAGTTATTTATATGTTGGAAATTCAATACTTATATTTACTTATGGTGGTATTGGTATTAGAAATAATTCCGCATTTTTAAGATTGCAGACATGTGTGTGTATTTCAAAATATTTTAAGTAGTTTATGAGTACGCTGTGATTACGTTAATTTATTATATGGTAAGGGTACCTGACGATGTAATGAAAAAATACTGTCATTGGTACTGCTTTTAAAAATATAAGATACAAGCTTTCCTTGCGGTTTCACTCTCATGGGAATAGTGAAGTTATTAGGGATTTTCAAATCAGTTCAGAAGTTTTAATTATAGAACAAAAAAAAAACGATTAGTGTTTTGTAATACCGGTTAAACGGGGGAATACAAGGGTAAATAGACACAAAGGGAAAGGAATTTTAACGTTTTATGAATAAAGACTATTATAATACAACATTACTCTTTTTTTACATAATCCTAGTTGCACCGAAAATACTCGTTGATCATTCGATTTAGAGTAATTATTGACTGCTATTTACTATATTAATTCAACACCAAATTCCAATTTAAATTTGTCACAATTCCCTTCTACATCCACCCGTTTTTTGGTAGTGTCAATGTACATTTACACCCAGACGCAAAACAAATAAATATGTTCACACGTGCATCTTTTTAAGGCGATGATAACTCTGTTACTAGTTACGTTGAATGCAGTAAGTCGTGGGTTCGACTCCTATAGTGAGCTTGGGTTTTTGGTGACGGAAACTATTGTGCGAAAAGCATAGCACTGTGGTAGTGGTAGTTGGAATATCCTGATAGCGGCACTTGAGAGCCAGTTCACCTTGACCCACATCATCACTAACTATGATGAGATAGCGGCCAACAATAGTCTAAGTGGAGAAAAAAAAAATTGTTTGGCCTTTGGATATTGAGACCATGTTCTATGAAAAAGAAGTCAGATTATCTAATCTACATACGACAAGAAATGATAGACAGAAAGATATATTGAAATGCAAGAGAAAGAGTTGAACGGAAGACAGACAAACGAATTATAGGAACAAAAGAGAAAGTGATGAATGAAAGATAGACGAACGAAACACATGGATAAAAGACAATTGGTACAGAATATGAGAATGAGAGTAATTGTCCGCGTAAGGGTGTAAAAGCCACAAGACACATTTGTCCCTTCCAAGAAATGATGAGGCAGATAAGGTCTCCGATGACGTCAGAGGGAGGGAGTGATAAGTCGCGAGCCAGGCTAGAAAGCGCCCGGTGAATAAAAAACTGGTGAAGTGCGAGGCGGACTCGCGCACGAAGGGTTTCCTACATACCATTGTCTATAAAATGGCAAAAAATCTTGTCTGTTGTATGGGAGCCCCCTTGAATATTTATTTAATCTTTTTTTTTTTCTTTTTTTCCTGTTATAGCGGCAACAGAAATACATCATCTGTGAAAATTTCAACTGTCTAACTATCACGCTTCATGAGATACAGCCCGATACACACGGACAGACAGTCTTAGTAATAAGGTACCGTTTTACCATTTGAGTGCGGAACCCTAAAAAGACCTGTACATACTTTAAAGTGTAGTCGATATTATACGACGTAGGTATTCTAAATGATTGACTGCAAGTATAAATTGACATGCAAATAATCAAAACTTCACATGAATATCAATGTGAGTAAATGGTTACGATGCGTGTGTTCAGCAATTATTATCGATGTATGATCTTACTTAGTGCATGTTATTAAATAATACAGAAGGTGAAGAAGGTTATTGTGTGTCGGTATGTACGTGCCCTTCAGTGTTTAATTGATCAATTTAACCTCATGTTAACGTTTGAACTATTCTGAATGTTGTCTGATATATATAACTACATATAATATTTACTAATAATATGTACTATATACAACGTGTCACAAAATACCCAGTAAAAATATAATTAATTTATCAAAGCCAACAACCCTAGTAAGCTGTCAGTGCAGGGAACCAGATTATGTAACAGAACCTATGTAACCTATTTTAACTAATAATTGTCTACTTTAATAGTTTTCTATTTTTCATTTGAACTGTTCTGAATGTTGTCTGATATATATAATATAACTATTATACATATAATATAAACTGATAATATGTATGTACTAATAATATGTACTATATACAACGTGTTACAAAATACCCCGTAATGGGGCGACCAGAGCGACGTGCATCTTTGACATAAAAATTTCCGGATTGAAAACGCTTAAATCAAACTTGTGCTACTCTCACAGACACTGCACTAGGTCCATAAACATCGCATATTTTTTTCGCGGCTTGCGTTGCATTTTTTCCTTTTTTGTCGTAAAATTTTAAAAAGAATCGAATTTCTTCATTAGATTCACTCATCTTGGCGGTGCGAAAAACAAATGCAAATCACATATTTTCCTAATTTGAATTTGGAATTATGTTCTTTAAAATTTAAGCTTTCAATGATACCAAAACCAGCCAGATACAAATAGTATAGCCAAAGAGATTTTATTACAAGTTCATACATACCATAATGCGAAAAGACTTTTTCCGAAACCTTTTTTATCAAAGCCAACAACCCTAGTAAGCTGTCATGTCAGGGAACCAGATTATTTAACAGAAAGGCCTACGTACCTATTTTAACTAATAATTGTCTATTTTAATAGTTTTTCTATTTTTCATTCATAAAATCATCAGTATGTTATATTATACAGCGTTACTACGGTTCTTAAATAGTGTGAATGGACTCGCCCCATTTAACCTCATTTCGGCTTTACGGGTAGTTTTGTAACATTCTGTATAATATTATACAAATAGTTACATGTTCCCGAGAAGAAAAGTTTCCTATATGTTATTCCAGGACATGCTCTATCTATATGCCAAGCATCAGTAAATCCGTTCGGTAGTTTTTGCGTAGAAGAGTGACACAAACATCCATATGTTCATCTTTACAAACTTTCGCATTTATAATGATAGTAGAATAGTAGGAAGTAGGATAGCATAGAATAATAGGATGCAAAAGTTTGTAAGGATAGATGTACGGATGTATTGATGTATTGATGTATCGATGTATCGATGTATTAATGTTTGTTACTCTTACTCGCAAAAACGTCTGACAGGATTTGGATGTATGGAAATAGTTACTCTCTGCACAGTGCACCTCTAACTTTCTTGTTTTCATTTTAAGTAATTATTGTCATTTTCTATTTTGTAGTCTTGTTATTTTTTTAGTGTTTTTGAATGTTACCTTTATTAAGTATTTTGTAATTGTTAAATATAAAAATATGTAAAATTGATATTATAAAATAGCCAAAAAGTCAGAATAGATAAAAAATAATTTATTAAAATAAAAAAGAATGTAACCTTGCTGAGTTTCTTGCCGGTCCTTCTCAGTTGAAGGCTGACTTCTGAACCGGTAGTAGCTTCAGTAACTTTAAATTTGACCTTCATAAGTGCCTTCTGGAGGCCTAAACTGAATAAATGGTTTTGAATTTTGGATGAAACTTGGGACATATATAGTTTATAGCCTGGATTAGCACCAAGGATACTTTTTATCCAAGGAAAATGTAACTTCCCTCGGAACCCAAGGGAAACCGCGTTCCAGCTATAAAAAATATTATTTTACACATACACTCACACTCGTATTTTAAGTCATATAAGTGAGCATTGCCGCAATCTCTCGTTAACCAGAAAAACTTCTAATGCAACTTGCCCTGGGAATCGAAGTCAAGACCTCCGGACTAGTCGACATTATATCACTCGATCATTGCTCGATAATAAACCTTACTATGCTGATCACATATTCAATTGTTTTGAAGGAAGTAACTAGCATACATTGTGGTCAAATAAATGTCGCAATAAAAATATCACTTACCGCGGTGGTCGGCAGTAGAATGCTCGTAAAGCACAGGTATCTGAACTGATTGAGGTACTTTATATGGGTCTGATCACCTTTACCTCTTAGTTCAACCCAATCACAGTATATGCAGGTAGGGAAGTATACCATTGTCAAGAGCTGGAATGAAAAAGGATATGTTTAATAAAACCTTTAATGGTGAAACCGTAATGTTGGTATTTTAGTCCCAAATAATTAAAAATATTTCTCACTAGCTGTCCCCCGCGGTTTCACCCGCGATTTGGAGGTCTGTAATACGCGAACTGTCAATTTACTGTTCAAATAGTTGTAATTCTTCAAAATTCTCGCATTTTCTCAATTATAATATGCATGTGTTATACATAAAAACCTTTCTTTTGAATCAGTCTATTAATTAAAAAAAACGCATCAAAATCCGTTGCGTAGTTTTGAAGATCAAAGCATACATAGGGACAGACAGACAGCGGGAAGCGACTTTGTTTTATACTATTGTAGTGAAATTCTACAAACTCAGATAGCTGACTTTATAACCACCCAATACCCGCTTTTTTTCTAGTTTCTAGTTTAGATATGAACAATGCCATAAAGGTTCTTTATCTTTGACGTTGTCATGGAGACGAGAATTGGCTTAATTAGATTATACTGATGCTATTCAATGATGTATTATAATATAGATACGTCGATCACCAACATCCATACTATATAGCTTGACCGCGCGAAGTATTGGTAGCCAAATAAATGACACCTTACAGTGTACCTTATACCTGTAGTTAGAGGGAGACGAAAATACATCGTTAGGTACGTTAAGAATGAGCGAGACCAAATGGAAATAGGACAATTACCAGTATTTTATGTGGCCCTTTCTGAGCGCGGACAACGCATCTATTGTTTATATATCATTGACGTTATACTATTAATTTACCTTAATAGACCCTCTGTTTTTGATTGCCCATATTGTGTTTATTTTTCACAGGTATTTTTTTTGTGCGCTCTATTGGGGGCTATCCATAAGTTACGTCAGATTATGTGACAAGGGAGGAGTCATAAGTTTTGTGACTTCACAAGTCGAAATCTACTTTGAATGTTGTCTTTAATCTTGTTTGTATATTCGATAAAAACAATCTTGGTAACGTAAATTCTTTTAGAAGTTTAAAAAATATTAAAATTGTGACGTCACACTAGAAGGAGGGCTAACAAATATAACCATCTGTGACAAGGACGGGAGAGAGGTCAAAAATAATAGGATTCGTGTAACGTCATTTATAGATGGCTCCTTGCTTTGCACGCAATATAATTATCTTTTTGATATTATTTCCGACTGTAACATGAAGCTGTACAGGCGTGTAGTCGCATGTTTTTTATCACCAATAACAATTTGATTAAGCAATTCAAAAGGCATCTAAAGGTAGTGGGCCCAAGGGTCAAAGTTACCTTGAACTTATTTAAGAATCAATATTCGTGACCACCTTCTCGTATCATTGTTTTGTTAATTTTCATAGAAATGTGTTAAAAGGTTCTATTTTCGTCAATCAAATTATTAACGGGGCTTAATATTTTATAGTGTTTCTTTGGTTTAAGACATTACAGAAGTAAATTCAGAATTTAATACTGTCTTTTAAAATATTACTAATATTATTTTTTTTTAATTTAGTATTGCTTATAAGTAGTTATGAGAATGTTGCACGCTTACCCAAACTTAGATTTATAGATACAATTTTCCACTATTGTAAAAAAATACTGATATAATTAAATTTGTCTCATACTTATTTCATATTATCACATATAAGTTTCATATAACATTTAAAAAAATACTTCACGCATAAAGCAGAAAAAGGTGAAGGGCTAGATTCAACAAAATAGCTATTTATCTCTCAAGATTCTCTGGTTTCAAAAGAGTGCTGGATAAGGAAAGCGATCAAAGACGTTTGTAGTTTACCTTGCATAATACATCCAGCTGTGGCAAAAATTTAGGCCAGTGATCATATTTTCCTCATATTTTTGGATTCGGATGACGCTTTTATCGACCGGATCGACCTCGATGATGAATTTATCTATTTTAATAACTCTTTATTGTACACCAAACAAGAACGTGAAGAACATAAACAACAATAATCCTAAAATCTATGTACAATGGGCGGTCTTATTGATATTACTTAGGTGAATTTACGTCGAATAAAAGGCAAAGTCTGATATGATTGAATGATAAGTCAAAACCAAAGATGCAAAGCATGCCTTTTCGTGACCTGTGTCATTGAAAAACACGTTTCTAAATTACGCGTATAAACGTGTGATAACTTAAAATTACGGTATCTTGTTTTATGTTGAGCCGATTTTGACGAAATAAGCATGTATGCCTATTTGTTGCCTAAAGCTATGTTATAAATATATGTGATAACCCTTTAAAATTAAAATTTATTCTGTAGATTCGGAGATTAGCGAATTCAGAGAATTTTCGTCAATGTACAAATATGTCGGTAGATATTACATCTAGACAATAGTTGTAATCGCGACGAAGCTGTGAACATGAAACAAAACTTTTTTTCATGAGGCCTTAAAAATCAGCGTTGTATACTTGAAAAGGTCCTTTAATTGACCTACGAAAAGTTAAGGATAAAAAATAATATAAGTGAGTAACGTGTCCTACAAAATCTTAAATAAATGCAGCGCTTGACAGACAAGCAGGCGGTCCATCTGATGGTAAGTAGTCACTGCACTATGGACATTTACAATACCAGAGAGATTACGAATATGTTACAACAATAAATTTTAACAAGACAAAATATTACAAACAACAAGACTATTTCTGTCCGCGAACTATAATTAGCACCCAACAAACTTCCCTTCCAAAACAATGCGCTCGGACCGCACTCAGATGTAGCCGCAGCAGTTATTTTGTTGTGTCGAGTTGTCTGTATTAGTATAGTCATTATTTCAGAACGTCGGTTTTTATTCAGTATTCCTGTAAAATATACTGAAATACACGGATTTGCACAGTTGGTAAAATTTAGAGTAAAAAGAATCACGTTAGTTTTAGTTTGTTGGGGATGACAAAATATACAAAAAATGGTTTTACATTGTTAGGTAGGTTTGTATGTCAAACACAATAAAAGTAACAGGATTAAAGATAATAAATGTAGATTACATTGTATTTTTAAAATGGTTATCTTATCTATATTAATAATAACAGCCCTTTGGCTTGGTGGTTAGAGACCCAGACTGCCAAACCGAAGGTCGCGGGTTCGATTCCCACCCAGGACAAATATTTGTGTGCATGAACATGTCTGTTTGATCTGTGTCTGGATGTAAATATCTATATAAGTATGTATTTAAAAAGTACTATATGTACTATATCAGTTACCTGGTAGCCATACTACAAGCAGTACACTTTGCTTAATTTGGGATCAGGTAACCATGTGTGTAGAATGTCTTGGGATTTTATTTGATTTTATTAATTCTCCAATCTATTAACATATTTTATTTACTTGCTAAAGCAAAACCTCTTCAGAAACTGATGTCTGAAGAATAAAATGATCTTATCTTATCTGTACTTATTATACAGACAGAGTGATCATTCTGTAAGCTTGTATCTATGCGGGTGGAAATTTCCGAAACCAACGCACCCATTTGAATTCTTTCGCTATTTAAAAGGTTCATTATTCCGGATAAATATAGGCTATGTTATAATACCGAGATAAATATAAAAGCTTGTCTAAATTTCAATTTAATACCAAACATTTTAATCAGTCCAAATAATTATAATTTAATTAAATTATTATAATTATGAATTTGAAATGTTTCCATCCTAAAAATAATTTAAACACAGCAGAAGTTGCAGTAAAGCCAAAGATAAACAATTTTTGTATTATATTATTGTATGTATTTGTTGTATTTATTGTTTGTATTATATATTAATATTTTAATTAGAATCTTATTTTAGAAATCGAATCGGTACAAAAACTGAATACTACGATCAAATTCTGTTCGTTTTGGCATCGGGACAGAAGGGCCAATATTAGCAGTGTACCACTTATTAGTTGGTAACCTCAACTAAATTGTCAATTTAATTATTAAATTTGGTCCTCGCTCAGACCGATTTCAACTACTATGTTACCCCGAAAATTCAAGAGTTTCATATATTTATATTTTCTTCAGAACATTTCATTGACTTATAGAAAAATATTTGTATTATAAATATTATATAACCAAGGTACATTAGAGTATTTTTATTTAGTTAACATTTAGGTCATGTAACGACTTTAATTTGTTGTATGTATTTGCACTGTTACCTTGCATAACGATGTGTTTGTTGATTTATTTTAATGCCATTATATAATATTTAGACCCAACTACTGGCAAAAATAGTTCTGCAGTTAATCTGGGTTGAATACCGAACATTTTATTTGAAGAGCGGAGTGAGCTAGCCGCAAATTTATTATTGTCGATAATAAAGTAAAGAATAACGTTGGCTGAACAGTTGGCTGTGGTAGTTTATATGCTGGTCAGGAGGGCAACATTACCCATCACAACATTGCCCTTTGAACCTCTTCTTAACTAATTGTTTTTTTACACGTAGTCTATTATCAGGTCATAATCTCCATCTGTTGCATCCAATACAAATATTTATTGTATTTACGGGCTCTGTAAATATGACTACTAGGCCGTTTTATAATTAATAAGTATGATATATTCTTAATGGAATATAATCGAATGAAACTAGGTTATTTATTATTCAAATCAAAATTGTACATATGTGTTTATTTAATTAATAAATTTGTTAATATCAATGTAGTAGTACATAAGCGAAACTTGCATTTCGAAAATAGATAAAGGGTTCTGGCTCTATTGTTAACAACCCTATTTTAATGTCCCAAATTATAGATTTTTTTTTAAATGTTACTTTCCATGCAAATCCCAAATAGGTACATTTCAAGTATTTGTATTTTATATAGTATATATAATAGTATTTGCATTTTTAGTATTTTATTCATATCTACCTCATTAGTTAAATTCAAACAGGATTTATGGGAGTTTTTTGTATCATGACTGCATCTTTGAATATTTCCCGAGAAAAAAAGTATGCAATGTCTATCTCTATGTGTAACGTTTTTATATTTAAATTTATTCTCCCACACAATAAACAAGACAATTTGTACCAGTTTTATTAAAATAATTCATACCTCTAATAGAATTATGGGGCTGGTGTTTAAGATTATACATATTGTCCGTCTATAATTGTATAATTTAAATAAAGCTCCATACTTAGTGTCTTTACAATGCAACGTGGTCAAACAAATTCTAACCTTGAGTGACTGACGGATAATACTCTGCCTAAACTGGGAAACCTGGATGCATGAAACAGTAGACGAGTTTCTTATAACGTAAGTGACTTTTCAAGTAGTAAAAGGGTTATGTACTGTACTGTATATATACAGTATACAGTTGGTATGACATTTTTTTGGAATGTATTGGTCTATTAATCTTTGTATAACTTTAGTCTGGTGTAAATAATGAAGATGGCCTAAGCTCAAGATACTTTCAAGTTCGATTTCTATGTCCGTGGGACTAGGACTTACCGTTTGTATGAAAAAACAAATCGTTCACACATTTGTCTCGAATTTTAGTGAGTGTGGTATAGTTAGGGTACACAGGCGTACTTACTAAAAATCTGAAATTCCACCACCAAAGGGCCAAGAAGGGAAGATTATGTTAAAAGCCCTGTGCACCGTGACATATGTTGCTACTTTTATCCTGTGAACGCAACTGAAACCGTGAGGCGATAGCTAGTAAATAAATATTTCTTCAAGTCTATTTTTGTAACTGGTAGTTAAAAAAAAATGCATTCTTTATAAATTTCGAAAACACTTATTTGGTTTGAAAAACTGACCTAATTTTTTAAACTAAAAATCAAAATGCTATTAATTTAAAAATCATTAAAAAAAAAAAAATCAGTAACAAAAACAATGGTACAGTATAGAATGCTACGTTAAAACTCACATTGAACCAAGATGTGATCAATTTCCATTTTGTTTGATCATACAGCCTCACATCAGGATCCTCCGATTTCGCAAAGTCGATTGTCAACAACTTTGCTGCGATGGTCACCACATGCGCTAACGCCAAACTATAAAGCCATATCCTCACTTTCAACAACTTGCTACTTTGTTTCAATATTAAAGGGTTGGAGAAAACACTCTCGAGATTTAACATTTTTAAAAATATATTTTATACCACGCTTAGTGTTAACACTAGGTTGGTCACTGCGCGTATGAGATGTACAGGCGATGCCAATACACCGGTACAAGGACTCTTATATTAAGCCAAGAATAATGGATGCGCGATAGCAATAATTCGCTATATATATGGTCACAGGTACATGCCGATTTATTGTACAGCACAATACGATACGCGTTGACATGTTGTGATGAGCGCAGGATGTTAATGTGACGCTACAAAAAATGCCGGCTACGCCTCAATTACTTGACTACTAATTACGTTTACTTTTATTATTTTGCTATTATGTTAATTTTATTATGGTTTTTCCATTTCATTGATCTGTTTTCTTAATAAGAACTCCATCCAGTGGTTGTAATAAGATATTTAAATGGCTCAATTGGCCTATTTCACGGTTAAATAGGTAAATAAAGTCATGACCCCATTATGCATCAGAAAGTTCTACTAATATTATAAATTCGAATGTTTGTGAGTTGAGTTCATGCAAAAACTTATGATGGGATTTAGATGAAACTTGGTACATATATTGTTTATAAAGTATACTTTTTATCTTGGGGAAATGTAACAACCCTCGGGAACGCAGGTGATTCCGCGAGCGCTAGCTTGTCGCATAAAAAAGTATAAACAGCAACATTTAAGTTCAGTCAAATCTTATTGTATGTATTTTTATGTGTTATGCAACATTAAGTACTGTGAAACAGCTTTCTGCGCGAATGTGCAATCTAATTGCATAAAACACATAAAGTCAGATTTAAATCTGTGCAGTGCAAATTTGGACACCTGTTCAATTTACAAAAAAATTGCAGCAACTAGGTATTTCACAAATTTTAACCCTTTCTCTTTTTTTTCTTTCTTCTGTTATTACTGCGTATTACATTAATTGGGATTTGTACAGCCCCCTTATTCAGTTAATACAAACTTCGTCGACGAGCCAGCGCAACGAGGCCTCCAAGCACGCACCTCTCACTTGGTTGCGTAGTTAGTGAAAGAGACAGAGCATGGAGGCCGCGGCGAAACATCCAGCTAGTATAATTTCACCTAATAGAATGACACTCCTGATATGTCAAATCATATTAAAAATTAAAAGTATGTTGACATCTCAATTTGATATTTCATAATTGTACAACATCAAAACATATTTTATCTGTGGTTAAATCGGTACTTATAGGTATTATTTGATGTATCTGTGTATATTTGGACATTCAATACACTAATTAGTGTCAGATTATTTATCTTGAATGCAGGGCCTACCTGTTAAATGGATTTCAAATAATAAAAAAAAAAGCTAGACAGCAATAATAAAATTATATGAAGGTTTTGATAACTCAATTGATAGATACGAAAACAAAAAAGACACACGGGATATAGATAAAAATATATTTTTAATTTACATAAATATTGAACATACTTTCTTGTTATAGGTAGATATTATTTATTTGTTCGATGGATCATGCATTCATTGTGTATGCTCAAGCATTGGTTACGTCTTTACGTGGTTACTGTGTAGTGTAGCTACTATAAATTACTGATAAAATGATTAATTCTGATAATAGATTAGTCATACTGTAAATTTGACGGGCCAGTTGGCTTGGTGGTTAGATACCCTAGCTATCATGGTCGTGGGTTCGATTCCCATCCAGAAACATTTGTATGCATGAAAATATCTGATGGTTCTGAGTCTGGGTGTAAATATTTATATAAGTATCCTACCTATTTAGGGTATTATTAATATGTATTATATAAGTTCAGACGTGTTCTAGAGTGGAGACCACGGCTCGGTAAACGTAGTGTAGGGCGCCCTCCAGCTTGATAGAGGGATGATAAACGCAAGCTGGCTGCCAGCGGTTGGAAATATAGAGCTGAAGGGCGAGCTCAGTGGCGTGCCATAGGTGAGGCCTATGACCTAAGTGTGATAAATGTCCTGGAATATTAATTATTATTTGTATAATCCGGGTTTCCAAGGTTTTCCAACTAATCTACATTTATGAGATTGCGAGAAATTGATTCTATTCAATGAAGCCATAACCACATAATGTTGCTTACGTGGTAATACAAACATCGTGCGTGTTTATTACGGAAAATTATTTAGTTGGTAGTCCGTGGCTTCTCTGGCCTAATGCCTATGACCCTGCAGAGCGTAGCACCTGTACGCCGAGTCGAATCTCCTGTCTCTTTGCGAGGTCACCTTTAGAAGTCATTATATTTAAAAAAGTCTATAATTTAAAAAAAAATAAACAAAATTCGAAACCATTTATTCAGTTCAAGCCCGAGGGCACTTACGAATGTCAAAGTTACTGATGTACCAGGTTTAGACCAATCACCGTTTGGGAAAGATCGCCAAGAGGTAGAATTGCTCTCTCCGAGCAAATCAAGGTAAAGTAAGAGCGAAGGACCTTATACTGTGGCATACTATGGAGTTAATTAGCGGTTATCTTTGGTCTATTGATGATGATGACATTAAAAAAAAAACGTTTTTTTTTCAAAAACTCCGGTTTCATATGATTTTGGGATTTCCTTTTAAGCAAAGATTTGCTTTTGTTAGGAGATCCCGAAATTTATACTGATACATCTAAAATCAATATTGAGTCTTCTTTCAATAGAACATCGGTACATTCATACATCTATACTACATAGATATAAATCTGTAGGATTTGTCTGTATATAACCTTTTGCTGTAAATTTTTGTGTTAAATATACGTTTTAGGCCTCACAAATGCAAATTCTACAATTTTTTTGTGTGTCTGTCTGTTTGTATGTCCTTTTATAACCTAATGACGAGTGACAACGCGGGGGACAGCTTGTATCGTATATAGGTATGTACTAACTAATACTCGTATGTAAAACTAGCTGTCCCCCGCGGTTTCACTCGCGTTTATCGATGTATATGTATATATAGCGGGCAATCACACTTTCTGACTTCAATATTTATCAAGATTGGTCAAATGGTTTTTGAGTTATTAAAAGAGAATCCGACAAAAATATTAAAAATTAGTAGAATTGGCGCCAGTGAATCATAGAACGAATATTGATCACAAATTTGCCAAAAATATTGTATGTACGTACAGACATATCCAATAGATTTATATAGTAGTGTAGATAAATTTAATTTCATCATAAGTACTTGGATCAAGTGAGGTCAAGAGAATTAGGATATGTGTTATATTTCGCAGAATCCACAGCAGAGACTTAGTTTCCGAAAATGGGCATCACACATAATTTTCAGAATTCCTTTATTTGTTGTGCAGTACCTCTACCATGAGTTGCTCTCGAAACTTACTTTAGTCACTAGCAAGTAAACTACTATCGATACAGTATTTCTCGATAGCAACTGTCAAATTTGTGACTCATGGTACCGAATTTCTATAGCAAAGGCTAAAAAACGTTACTCGTTAGTGTTTACATTTCGATAGGTTTTTTACCTATCGACTCGTACTATCTATTTTAGTTCTTAAGGTGACCGCTAGTGGCGCTGTACAGATTTGGCATAGAAATGTTTTACGCCGTCGCTAGCGAGTACGTACGTTAATAACTCATGGTAAAGGGACAGGTATAGCGTACATGCAATAGGATACAAAATGCCATGGTTATTTATATTGTTGCGATGTATACTGGGCTAATTCACTTATTAGCTGTTCCCGCGGTTTCACTCGCGTTTATCGATATCATATATAGCTAGTAACTATTTACGAAAAAATCTGCGTCGAATGGTAGCAGCCTCATCCCGATATGTTTAGTATTTTGAGGTTTCTTAAATTGAGGTTAATTTATGAAACCTTTTTTTTTTTGAGAGATTTTTCCTTACATATACATATATATTTCTTGTTTAAATAAGTGTATATTGAAAATTGTAACGGAGAAATACTCTTTGCTATACTATTATCTTTTAAAAAGCTAACCACCACATAGTATAAATCAAAGTCGCGTTCTCTGTCCCTATATCCCTATGTATGCTTAAATCTTTAAACTACGCAACGGATTTTGATGCGGTGTTTTTTAATAGGTAGAGTGATTCAAGAGGAATGTTTATATGTATAATACATGCATAATATAGTAGCGAAAAGGCGAGACTTTAAATGAATTGCAATTATTTTAACTGAGCGCGTTTATCAGTTTGTCCGACAGAGAGTAGAGTAGACGTTACAGTCCTCCGGAACGCGGGTACAACCGCGGGGGGTGTTGAATAATAAATAACAAATCTGATTGTTAATGGCAACTTAGCTGCGAGTAAGTGGATGTACAATATAGAAACGAAGCTCATATCTGTTACTGAATAATTATTTTTCAGGGAAAATATAAATAACCTAGTCTGAGATCATGTTTGCATCATTTTTAGTATAGTATTAGTTACCGCGTCACTCTTCCACTGCACGGATGTATATTATGAGCCCCATCTATAAATTATATTAATTTCATCATTTTCAGTAGTAGAGCTCTTAGTGCAGAGTTCATCCGGGGAAGTACTAACTTACCCATTTCCACCATGAAGCAGTAGCACTTGTATTACTGTGTTTCGGTTAGAAAGGTAAGGGGGCCGGTGAAATTATAGGCACATGAGACTTAACAACTTCACGTCTCGGGGTTGACAACGCATTAGCGATGCCCTGGTGGTGCAATTGTCCATAGGCGGCGGTGACCACTTACCATCAGGTGGACCATGTTCTTGTTTGTCGTCCCCGGTGGAACTAAAAAAAAAAAATCATCAAAAATAATAGGTAAAATAATAAGTATACGTTCGCCAATTTATAGATTTTTTTTATTTTTTTATACCACTTGGACCGTTGAACTAGCAGACGGTCCACCTGATGGTAAATGGTCTCCGCCGCCTATGGACATTTGCAATACCAGGGGCATTACCAATGCGTTGTCGATCCTGAGACGTGAAGTTGTTAAGTCTCATGTATCTGTAATTCAACCTTTCTAACCGAAACACAGTAATACAAGTGCACTACTGCTTCACGGCGGAAATGGGTATGGTCATAGTACTTCTCCGGACGAACTCTGAACTAAGAGCTCTACTACTCGAAAGACACAAGTGACTATTTACAAACTAATTATAAACAACCTAAGGCCTTAAAACAAATATGAGGGTTCTGAGAAATTATTGTAAAAAAGGTGTTAATAGTTTTAAATATTTTATTGACAGATATGAGAAGAAGGATTATCATTTTGATAATATCTTAAAAAGCAACCCACGGTTTGTTTTACACTAAAATACATTTTTTACTTCTTTACACTGTTTTTAATATTAATTTATTATAATTTATTTTAAATTTTCTGTAAAAGCGTAGATTTTAAACGATTATTTATTTTTCGTTTTTTAATCTACAAAGTTTGAATTAAATCTGATCGTTCAAAGTAGGGCAAAATCGAGCCGGGTCAGGTCGGTTACATACAAACTTACAGGTAAAACTAATAAACGCGTGTTAAAAAGTCACATAAGCACTAAATACGAAATAAAAATGAAAATTGAAAATTGTTAACCTCAACATAAACACTAAAATATCAGAAACCATTAACTGAAATAAATGTTAACATACGCATCAATTTCCGTGATATTTCCCTACAAATGGTTGCTATTTATATAATCTGCAGCAGGAATATTTAGCAACTATTAATAAAATTTAATTAATCTTAGCGGTGATAGGATAGCAACGAGTAGCTTTCTAGGAGAAGTGAGAGGCATAACATTGGTTTGTGGTTTACTTTGGAAACGCCGTCATTGTATTGTACAGAATTTAATTAGATACCCGACTGAACTGCCGACATTGTCCGAATATTATAGATGTTCGTATAAGCAGTTGACTGTTAAAGCTCTGACATAGTTTTTAATTTGGGCCACTGACATTTTTTTGGGTTACGGAAATTTTCAGTGTTCCAGAGACACTAGGAGAAAAATATGCATAATTAGCTATTATCCATATGAAAATTGGATACAAATACTTAACTACTTTCTCTGTCTCTTTTTTATAGATAGTTAAGCTAAAACTGAGCTATTACTGTAGCTAATAAAAACAAAATGTGGCTTTCAAGGTATTTATCAAAAAAAAAAGAGAATTTACAGTAGTAGAGCTCTTAGTGCAGAGTTCGTCCGGGGAAGTACTACCATTTTACCCATTTCTGCCGTGAAGCAGTAGCGCACTGGTATTACTGAGTTTCGGTTAGAAAGGTAAGGGGGCCGGTGAATTTACAGGCACATGAGACTTAACAACTTCTCGTCTCAGGGTCGACAACGCATTGGCGATGCCCCTAGTGTTGCAAATGTCCATAGGTGGCGGTGACCACTTACCATCAGGTAGACCATCTGCTTGTTTGTCGGCACAAGTGGTATAAAAAAAAGTAGGGTGTGTTATAAAACGGTGTAAATAAGAGTGTATTATAAATATTTTTTTTAGAAGAATAATGGGATGACATACAAAGATGGCACATTGTTTTTCAATTTAGGCCAATTTAGTTGGTTCACCTGATGGTAAGTGGTCACTACCGCCTATAGATATTTGCAACACCAACGGTTTTTTTTTCTCCTACCTCCAACAAAATCGGAGCCTAAGCTAGCTATAATTACTCTTTCATACCAGTTCTCGCTTTTCTTCCTCTCGCATATTGAGTCTAAGTATAGTCTAAGTCATATACCAAGGGTTATTGCCAAGGCGTTGTCGACCCTAATACGAGAAGGTGCTTAGTGTTCTGTGCCTGAATTTAACCATAAGCAAAGAAAAGGCGCGGAAAATCGTCGTATATAAATCGTAGATAAATAATAATGTAGGAAGTGGCTATGTTCAGTAAAGGCCTTGTTGGCGCTCAAATTTGTTGAACGATCATACGTGAGTTCAAGTGAATAAAAAAAATACCGGCCAAGTGCGAGTGGGGCTTGCGCACGAAGGTTTCAGTACCATTTTTTAAAAACGGGAAAAAAATCATGCCTGTTGTATGGGAGCCCAAATATTTGTTTAATTTTAATTATTTATTTTAAAGTGAATATATGTGTAACTAAATATTCTGTGAATATTTTATGCTTCTACCTGTAGCCGTTATCAATATCGAGCAAAAAAATCACGTTTGTTGTATCGGAGCCCCCTTAAATATTTATTCTATTCTGTTTTTGTTGTTGTTATAGCGGCAACAGAAATACATGTTTTGTGAAAATTTCAACTATCTAACTATCACGGTTCATGAGATACAGCCTGGTGACAGACGGACAGCGGAGTCTTAGTAATAGGGTCCCGTTTTACCCATTAGGCACGGAACCTAAAAAAAACACATTACAGAGCTCATTGGAATCCAGAATCGCATAACTAATATACATATTTCATAGTTCCTTATGTACTTATTAATTATTGCGTTTAGCGAGACGGTAATTATTGTATGTTTAATGATTAATACATATGTAAGCTTTATGTTATATAAATATTGATTTCAATTACATAATTTGTTTATTTCGAAATACGGCACTGAAATATATTACATAGGTTAGCTTTAATAGCGAATATAGGTGAGTTGCTCTTGTTCCAAATTATAAATGAATAAATTCACTAGAATTGAATTTAGATGTCAAAACTTAGTCTGTTTCTGCTACATGTTGGTAAGTAGGTAACTGTAAATATCTTTATAACAATCTGCAGTTATTAGATGGGTTTAAATAATTTATTTCTCATAAAAAACTTTACAGTTTACATAAAATGAGATATAAGACAATTTTTTTTTATTACTTTTTAAATTTTCTACGGACTCTTAGTCCGTACTCTTTGAAGATTCTACGATAAATTATTTTAAGATTAATTGTATTGTGTTTTTAAAAATTAGCATCTTTCCGCGCTTGCTCAGCTCGTTGTTTTGATCTGAGGCTTTGATCTGTGGTTCCTTAATATATAGTGGTACATTGAATTTTTCTGTTGCCCAATACATGGTTTATAAATAAATAACTTAAGATTTACATAAATTTAGTTACGCTTATTCATCAAAATTTATAATTCTAAATATTAGGGTTTAAGCTGTCTCGGCCTCGGATGGTTTCGCTCCCAAAATATTCTCCATGACAACTGCATCTCCATGTTTGTCGACATTTTTTCTTAAATAGGTTTAACCTCTGATTGAAGCTAATAGAAAATATTGGTTAATATCACAATTAGACGTATGAAACATTTTTACTTTTTAACCTAGGTTGGTTATGCTTTTAAGAAATCACATTAAAAATAACAATAAAATATATTTCCAAAACTATTTCTACGTATTGCCATATTTCTCACTTAAACCTTATTAATATCTTTTTTCCCACATTCTACGTACCTACCTACTTATGCCAGGGGAAAAAGTTCCTTCGCATTTTTTAAGAAAATTCAAAACATTTTTAATATAGTTTATTTACATTTAAATAAAGTATGTAGGTACCATTTTATCATTAAAGATAGATACGATTTATTTTGTATGCATGATACATAAGTTAAAATAATAGGAAAGTCTGATTGTGATATAAATAGTCTCCTAGCGCATTTAAATAAATAAAACTAACTTACACCCCACCACTAGAACCGCTACCGCATCATAGGTGCTCGAACGAGAATAAATTCAATTATTTAGTTTTGTTCCCAATAGAGCCCAGCTAAAATATTAATTGGTGCTCAAAAGGGCATAAAACGTCTTAGAATGAAATAATATATTGCTTTAGCGTATAAAGCAATTAAAAATATATAAATAGCTACCCATAAAATATATGTATATCCTGGTCATAAATATTTTACACCAATAAAAATATTGTATGATCACATGCCACTTTAACGTCACTAAAATGACTAGGTACCTCGTACTTGTTTCGGCCTGTTGATTGTAGCATATTATCATTGTTTGCATTTGGTATTTATGTTTTTTGTTTAGTTATGTATTCAAGTATCATCGACATTAAGAAGAACCAAAAAAATATAATCACTTGATGAACAATATTGTCAACAAAAATTATATGGTGGTTTAAAAAATTACACAAAAAAAGTCGCACGTCATACAATTCAAGAATAGCAAGCGATAATAATCTTTTTACACTATACTATTAAAATAATATTAGGAAATATTGTTTTGAAAAACCGGTGAGATCACAATGAATTTTCTTATATGAGATATTATTTCTTATATATAATATACTTGCTGTCCTCGGTTTCACCCGCGTTTATCGATATCATATCCCAGCCTATTACTATCTAGGAAAAAATCCGCGTCGAATGGTAGCAGTCCCGTCCCGATATGTTCAGTAGTTTTGAGGTGATGGTGCGTCAGAGGAACCCTATTTTGCTTATCTAATATATAAATTTTCGTGTCGCAGTGTTTGTAACCAAACTCCTCCGGAACGGCTGAACCGATTTGTATGAAACTTTGTGTGCATATCGGGTAGGTCTGAGAATCGTACATCTATTTTTCATAAACCTAAATGATAAGGGTGACCCATCCCACAATATTTTATTTTATTTTTTTGATATCATTTTATTTTATTATGATTTAGCATTGAAAAATACATACAACTTAAAATTTTCACCTTTCTACGAACAACCCCTGTTTTTTAATCGCGATTTTTATATTAGGTTGGGGAAAAAGTCTTTTCGCATTATAGTATGTATGAACTTGTAATAAAATCTCTTTGGCTATACTAATTGTATCTGGCTGGTTTTGGTATCATTGAAAGTTTAAATTTTAAAGAACATAATTCCAAATTCAAATTAGTAAAATGTGTGATTTGCATTTGTTTTTCGTACCGCCAAGATGAGTGAATCTAATGAAGAAATTCGATTCATTTTAAAATTTTACTACAAAAAAGGTAAAAATGCAACGCAAGCCGCGAAAAAAAATTGCGATGTTTATGGACCTAGTGCAGTGTCTGTGAGAGTAGCACAAATTTGGTTAAGCGTTTTCAGTCCGGAAATTTTGATGTCAAAGATGCACGTCTCTCTGGTCGCCCCATTACGGATAAAATGGATGCCATTTTATTTGCCAGAGGTATTTTGTTACTTTCTTTTTACATTCATGTAGTGTTAGGGGGTAAATATAATCATTTAGGTTATATCTGTTGTAAAGGAAAGGGCCAAGGTACAGGTTGAAACGTTTTGTAAACGTAGTTTTGGCAGGGGGAACGGTACAAATTTTGTCTTTACGGCGTTTGGTAGTCGGTATATAGGGAGTGAGTTGGTGCTGGAAGGTTATAGTAAGCAATATAAATAACTGCCTGACAGTTAAAACACTGCAAGTCTGGTAGAGCTCATAGGTTGGAAATAGGATAGGGCGTTTAGTTGCTACTTTGAGAATGGCACGTTGTGCTATTTCTAATGGTCTTAAAATTGTCTTGGTTATACCACCCTAGCAGGGAATGCAGTACGAAACAATGGATTGACAAAGAGCAAGATAGATGTTTTTAATTATAAATGGATTCGCTATGTTTCGAATTGTTTTAAAAATATATATTAATTTACGGACTCTGTTTGTTAGGTGATCAATATGAGTTTTTATTAAGAACGTTTTGAATTTCCTTAAAAAATGCGAAGGAACTTTTTCCCCAACCTATTATTATTCTGTTCTATCCACAGATCCAAGACGAAAATTTAATTGTACTACGATAAATTTTCATGTATAATCACTACATAGTATAAAACAAAGTAGCTTTCTCTGTCCCTATGTCCCTATATCCCTATGTATGCTTAAATCTTTAAAACTACGCAACGGATTTTGATGCGGTTTTTTTAATAGATAGAGTGATTGAAGAGGAAGGTTTTTATGTATACATGTGACATCCCACGGGAACGCGGGTAAAACCGCGGGGGACAGCTATTTAAAATAAAGTAAATATGGCTGAAGAACGTTTGCCGGGTCAGCTAGTATATAGATTTCAATACATAATGGCTAGTGTCAGACGGATATTTGCAATACCAAACTGGATTGCCAATCTGATTCCGACTTTAAGGAAAGGTAACATTCTGAGAATTCAATTAAATTGAAATTAATTCAAATCAGGAACTTTCTTACCTTTGGTCCTTTGTAACTTATGTTTTACGCACTCAATTCTTTACTTTATCTCATAAAAACAATGAGACTATTGCTACCTTGAAGCATCGAAAACAGTAAGAAGGATAATTATATTAAGATTAACCCAAGCTGAAATAAATACTTAGTTAAATTGGTAATAAATGGCTTTGTTATTATTAATACAAGCTCAATTATAATAATATTCACTTTTCTCCCTTCTTATATTGAATCTTTCATCGCTGTGAAACGCTTTTGAAGAAATACTTACATATATGGTAAATCAAATAAAATGAAAAATAACGATTTTTAAAGAGGTTTTATTACGTAAAATCTATAATTCCCATTAATACGACATCAATTTAAAGTAGTTTACGGGTTGCCAATACAATTAATGTCCTTTGTAAATATATTGCATTGAATTTTTTTTTGGTTTTCATTGCATTCGGAAACTCATGTCCGACACAAAGGTAATACGCATAAATGATGGTTGGCAAATTAAAAAATAAAAGTGCTCGTGGAAATTTCTTATTCGGACTCAGTGCAGTGATAGATTAAAATTGTTATTAAATATATATTGCATACATACATTATCTATCTATACGTGAAGAGAAATCTTTGCACCCCTTTTTGAGCACATTTGAGCAGATTTGGCATAGTTAAAGTTTATATAGAGGAATACAAAATTCAAAAAAGTTCTATGACTGTGACAAATAAACCTGTATAAAATAAAAAATAAAAAAAAAACATGTATTACGGTCGAATTTCGATCACCAGGTGACCACTAGTATAAAGAAATATCCTGGGACATTCTTTACACTATCTGGTCATCTCAAATTAAACAGAGCTTGAACTATGGAAACCAGATAACTGATATATTACATGAACGGTTTTTTTCTAAATAGGTAGGTTCTATAAATATTTACACCCAGACTCAGATCAAATAGACATGTTCATGCACACAAATTTTTGACTTAGTGGAACTTACCCGAACAACCTGTGACGTGGCAGTCAGGCTCAACGTCATGCCAACTGGTCTGTCGAATGTTTATGAAAATACTAGCTGTCCCCCGCGGTTTCACCCGCGTAACGAGGTATGTTACAATTCCGCGGGATAAAAGTATCCTATGTGTTAATCCAGGTTTTAAACTATCTGTACCAAATTTGATCCAAATCTGTTTAGTAGTTTTTGCGTGAAAGAGTAACACACACCCATCCTCACTAACTTACGCATGTACCTACATTGTAATACAAAGCTTTTTCATAAAATAAAACTACCTTTGAAGAAAGGTAATATAAAATATAGGGTCGCAAAATTAATTTGAATATTTTACACGCCGACGCGACATAGGAATTTGCAGCAGCAAATCCATCCTAAAATTGTAACAACTCCCATCAAAATACGTGTCGCAAGGAACAAATTAGTCTGACACACTTCGCTACTCACTGTCACAGGATAATAGAGTAAGAAAATAATACTTATTATTTATCTGAATAAGGGCCTGTCTTACAGGTTGCTGATAATATGTACACGCTGTCTCTGTATGTTATATTATTACTATAAAAGGAAAGAAAGGCATCAGGTGATTTATATCTGAAAGTTATTTAGAACTTATTATGTGGGCAGCTTACGAAAGTAACACTAAGATGAGTGCAAATAAATATGTTAATTAAAATTATAAAGTATTCTTAACGGTACTCAAACGAGTGTAGAAAAAGCGAAAATAAAGAAGTTGTACTTAATCGTGACATTTTTATCCATTTCAAATATTATTCATAAATTTTCTTACTTGTGTAAGTTTTCACCAGCTATTTTACATTATTCGACTTTAAACGGATCGTACATCAATGGTATCATGTCCTTTGAAATGTTCTGAAAATGCACTGGTATCTATCGTTGTTTTTATTATTCTTCGCATTGGAGCCGAGTCGAGTTGTTCGCATCTCCCTTGAATATTTCCTCATTCAAGTTCCATTTCTGGCATCGATTACGTACTCGGGCTAACTGAGCATCGATACAGTCGCGTAATTGGACTCGTTAGGTGGCGTGCCAACTGCCACGGAGCATCAAGCGAATATGCGATGCAGCAACGATGCCCTGGCATCGCTTCCCTCTGTATTATCTATCGTATTTTCTGCATGCGTGGTCCCGTACGCATAACTGTCAGATACGGAGTGCAATTTAGTTAAACTTTTAAGCATTTCGCTATATATAGCACCAATTTTATTCATTTGTTATTGTCAAGCCAGCTTGACGAGCCGGTAGGCTTAGTGGTTAGTCACCCAGGCTGCCTTGCCACAGGTCGTGGATTCGCTTCCCCTCCAGGACTTGTGTGTATGAAAGTATCTGTAGTTATGTGTTTGGGTGTAAATATTTTCATACATATTTATTTTGGAAAACATATCATATCCGTAGTATATTTGTTAACTAGCTTCCTTAGCTAGTGTACAGAATGTCCCAGAATATTGATTGTATTTTTGTAGTATTTGTTATATTTGGTTTTTTGTTTAAAAAGATACATATTTCGTCACTTTAAACTAAATAGCTTCAAATATCTCGACCTCATTGAAATCTCGTGGCCAAGTTGGTATCGGTTACTTCCTAAAAGATTGCCAGTTAATACAGCAAGGCACTAAGTAATCTTCGATCTGGTGATAATATTTTATGCCTGATCCTACGGAATTCTAAAAAGTTTTGTCCTGCAGCACAGAAGCGCTCCATAAATGTTGATGCACGTTAGTGGAGAGTGGATGCATACAATTTCTACCTGAAAGACGGTCCTTTGTTTTGCGTGTATGCGTTTGTGTTATGCACATTTAATAATCTAATAACTGGGTAGTTTTCATTTTTGTAAAAGCAACTTTTATCTTGCAGTTTTTGACGTCAGATCGTTAGAATTTATTATGCCGCCTTTTGTTCCATTCAATCATCAAGCAGTTCCATTACAGTAAACACATACCAATGTATAAGAAGGTACCTTGAACCTTATCCTGATTAAGATCGGTAGACTTTCCACCCATTAAAAGTATTGGTGTATAAGTATATACATTTACAAACCCTACAACAAATCTAACTTTAAAATTTGTCGTATGCTAGCTGATGCCAGCATCTTTCTTTTTGTGTCAGGAACCTTCGCAAGCGTACGTAGAACAACTCACTAAAGTTTCATCGCTATTGGATATCCAAGCTATATGGAGTACAAGATGGTATAATTTTTTATAAGTTTATGTAGAAGATTACAATTATAATAAATGCGAATACACGTGCACACACGTGTATGATGAATATTTTTTTCCCGACTAAACATAAGATCCCTCAAAAACGCAGGTAACCGCGGAAGTACGTTATATTTTAAAAGAGTGGGTCAGTATGTATGTTTGGTTACCACTCAATTCTGCAACGGCTAGATGGATTTCTATTAAAGGTATATAGTTATTGTCTACGATAGAACAAATTATAATATAGATTAAAGGTGAAGCAAAATTCTTAGTGTAGATGGTTTTACAGAGAGGATTTGTCTATAAGTTAAATATGACATAAGGTGAGTGCGAATAGAAGAATGAGAAGTTGCCAGCAACCATCGGAGCTAAGTAGACGGATCAATAATTAACGAGCACATTAGATACTTTTCGAAAGAAACGTTTTGTATTAACCCATAGGATAAAACAACGTGTTATAAAAACCCCGTAAAATATAATTAATTATCAAAGCTAACAACCCTAGTAAGCTGTCATGTTAGGGAACCAGATTATTTAACAGAAAGGCCTACGTACCTATTTTACCTATTGTCTACTTTAATAGTTTTACTATTTTTCATTCATAAAAATCAGTTTTTTGATTTTTTTTTGGGGGGTACAGCGTTACTACGGTTCTTAAATATTGTGAATGGACTCGTTATAGGGCCCCATTTAACCTCCTTTCGGTTTTACGGGTATTTTTGTAACACTCTGTATACAAGACAATGAAGTTATGTTGGCAAACTAACATATATATTTGGAATATATTTCTTTTTAATCCGTAGAAAAAGTAAATTTAGTAATAAAAAATATTTGTCTACGGATATCATATCATGAAAATTTACAATTCTGTCACATCATTGTTTTAATACTTTGCAATGATACTCGTGCTCAGACTAAACAATCTTAAGAGGACAAAACGAATAGAGTGTTTAATGATTGTAAATATTTATTTACAGCACGACTAGCGTTTGTTCCATGGTTTCCACGTAAAGGGAAGCAGAAAATATTCCACCGCTAATCATCTGAGTAACAGATTTTTTTTTATCGATTTTTTTAAATATTTTGTAACAAGGAGTATCTAAAGGAACCTTAATTATTGCTGCTATGTTCATCCTCACAAATGCTTAATTAATGTGACTGCTCAAAGCACCTATTGGAACAGTTGCCAAATACTGGTATGCCTCGGTTTGCATCATAGTACCGAATTACTAGGGTTTACTTAGCCAAAATATACCACGGTGGATTATTGGACAATGGGTTAAGAATTAGTGGAAAAACAGCGCAATAAAATATAGTGACGCTAATATAAAAAATGTGTTTACAAGGAAATAAAATTCGTAAGTAGCACTTACTTACTAATTGATATAACGTTGTCGGATTACATCATTCACAGTGAATTGGCGACTAAATTTTATTTTGCTTTATGAAGAAGAACATCCATTATACATAATTTGGGCGGTTAACACCCACGTCAAATCATTAGGTCTCATTTGAAGCACTAAAAAAAAGAAATAACAGTTTTGTTCTAATGTCGATAATTTTATGAAGTTCCTGAATTAAACCTCTTTTTAATTTAATTTCACAGATATTGTATGGCTGGCTGGTTAGAACATAAGTAGGTACATTATGATAAATAAAACCTTTTTTATGAAATCTACTTAGGTAAATAAGGGAAAATTACTTTCTAATTATATTTGAATCTATTGAGTCAAAATATCACCTTATTAGGTAGGTAATTTTCACTTATTTCCAACCATTGTAATTAATTTAATTATTAAATTTGTTTGAAATAAAATAATATTACTTGAGAAAATAAGTAATAGCTATGTCACTGTTATTTACGATATGAGAGTATATTTAAATGACAAAAGCCGTTTGTTTTGTTTTATTTTTAAACATGCCACTAATATTATAAATGCGAATGTTTGTATGTATGGATGTTTGTTACTCTTTCACGCTAAAACTCTAATACGGATTTAGATGCAACTTAGCACATAGATAGAGCATATCCTGGAATAACATATAGGGTACTTTTTATCCCAGGAAAACGTGACATCCCTCGGGAATGCGGGTAAAACCGCGGGGACAGCTAGTGTTAAATAATTTAATGGAATAAAAGAACATGGTAGGTAAGTAATATAGTATTTTTTTCCTACCTACAAAATTGAGTCGAATATTTTAAGGGTAATTTTCCCTTAATGATTTCCCGTAATTAAAAGGGTCTTTATAAAAAGTCTTTAATGTTATCCATATTTTGTCATAAATCAGGAAATATTAATATTCAATAAAATATTTACAGTGTTAAAACAATACTGTGCGGCAACAGGGAAAACCCATCGAAATCCATTCTACGTACACACTAGTAAGGCCGGAACAAACAAAATGGATGCCAACAGTCACTAAAACTATTGTACGGCCTCACGCCGCCAATACCTAACGTTGGCCTCCAGCTATTGACTTGCCATGTAAAATAAGCCCCTGTATTCATTACAACAAGCACCATCGAGTGTTTGTGTTTTGTTTTACGATACTGTGTACCGATACAAATTTTAGATTTGCTTATTTTTGTTCAGGTGTAGCAGTTTTGATTTTTCTTTATTGTTTATACTATAGTCGATTTTGCAACAAACAAAACAAAAGTGGCTATGAAAATAAAGTGGGTCCGGAAATAAACGTGTTCTTAGTAAATGTGATAGATGTTAGCATGTTTTCCAATTTCACATCAGCCGCCATATCGACAATTCTACTCCTCTTACCAAGTATATAGGTAGGACCAACTGAAAGACTCTTAAGGGCTAAGTAACATTACCATATAATAAACGATAAGGTTTTTATTATTTTTAAGAAAGAAAAAAAAAAAGGATAAACCATTCGTCTGTGGATTCTTCAACGGGCCATAATAGCTCAATTGGTCGTAACGTCGAATGCCGCGAGATCGTGAATTCGAATCCTACAACGAGCTTGAGCTTGCGTCAGGAACTCATAGAACGATGAAAGGGTACTTTTTAGTACCCATCTGGCCGGGTACCACCCTCAAATGGGAAATCTATCTTCAAGTAGCTGTTGTACTTGTATGCTAACCTCCTTCGGTCACATCATAATTTCCCATGGTTAGATTGTCGTAAGATACAAGCCGATGCATAGAAAGAAAAATAGCTTATATCGTGTTTGTCACAGAGTGTCACTTACAGCGAGAATTCCTACTAGAAACTTGAAGGCAATCTAGCTTCCACTAACTAATATTTTTATAATTCAGCATCCTGTAGACATGAAAAATAATCCCCACAAATAAGGAGAAACAACGAGAAAACGAAAATTTTTGTAAATACTTGAATTAGCAAAATTTTACAGCTTTTTTTATACAACAAAGGTAGCAAACAAGTCGACGGCCCGTCTAATGGGAAACGGTCACCGCATCCTATTGATTGACACCTGCAACACCATGGGTATCACTCGCGCGTTGCCGACACCGCAAAAATAGTAATGTGTTGCAACTGTTTACCTCAAAAGCAAGATATAATATTGAAATGAAATGAAATAATGAAATATATTTATTCAAATAGGCCTTCACAGGCACTTATGAATGGTCAGACTCTAACACCGGTTCAGAAGGTTACTTTTACTGAGAGCCGGCAATCAACTCAGCCATAACTCTTTTCAAAAAGCGATTTTGTAAATAAAGATGTGAATATAATTAGGTATTATTATAGATTGGTAGTTTATCTGCTACCGATACCACTAATACTTCACCACAATATAATGTGGTCAAACGTAATTGAATCGTGTTGATATCTCAGTTTCGGTGTATATTTTAGTACTTAATATATTGAAAATGAAATTGTGGTTGTCACTTTACCTCAATTCTTATTTTAATCCCGCTCCATAGTTTATGGCAGGGACCTGATGTATTTCGAAATTATAACATAGGCTAAGTCACACGGGAATCACTATTCCTTGTGAAAAATTGGTATCAACGATGGAAAGATATACGAATATTTCCATCAATGTAACCAAATTCTTTTATCGGATGAGTACCTACTTTCGTAGATTACCTCCTACATCTACTCACAATCGTACAAACCGGCTTTACCTCTTTATAATATTAGTATAGGTTGTATTAATATAGCATATAGCAAAGAGATCAAAAGATTTTTCGGATATTTTTAAAAAGCTAAAGTTTCCCCAGTATCCAACCTCCTTGTTTAAAACGTCTAAAGTTTCAAGGTTCAATGACCAGCTAAAACGCATTAAGTGGAATAAGTAAGAAGCCTTGCTGAGTAGATATCTAAGTTTTATCTTGGATTAGCTGTAGGCATCGATGGATGTTCTTTCTGCTTCGATAAAGTGTCCATGTTAATTACCCATTGCATACACTGTCGCGGTTTAAAAACCCTTTGCCTTTATCCTTCAATCATTAAAACGTATTTATTACATACCCGTCTTTTACCGCTTATCCTCTCTCGTTTATCTAAAGGTTGTCTGGTAGTTATCACTATCAGTGATAAGGCCATCCATTGAAACACTTAGTCACAGAGAAGTTTTACTAAAATCACTTATGGTGTAACAATTGTGTCATATTAGATAATAGAATAGAATGGAATATAATATAATAAAAGAATATATTGTAAAATATCTTTGAATTGGCAATTTATCCGATTTCTATGAATAGAATAATGATTCTAGAGTATGAAATCACCATAGAAATAAATCGCATACATCAATTGATTTCTCTGGTGACAACAGAGTAAGTGTAACTAGAAGTATTAATCATTTCAACCGACTTTAAGTTTTAGGTGGTCTACCCATGCTATAAATTAACAAAAAATTGCCAAATGCCCATAGGCGGCGGTGGCCACTTAACATCAAGTGGACCGTCTTTATACATACGTATGTAGCAGGTATCCCAGTTTAGCACAATTTATACAAATGCATGTTACAATAGTATAAGACAGGAAATTCAATAAAAAAATCTTATTTTGTATTTATAAAATATTTATGTTTTGTTTAGGTGTAGATCGGAGTTCATTGACAGTATTTATTATAGCACCGCTATTTAAGAATTAAAATAAAATATACTTGTTAAGGATATCCCCATCTCGTGTTGATTCGATAGATTCCAGTCCTAAAAATAAAACAAAATAATATTTCAGTAACACACTACCGGATTGTGAAACGATAATGCCATAGGCGATTAAAGAAAAAACAAAAAATCTGTTTTCACGTTTCTCCATAGTTCTATCGCAGGTAGGTTATAGTAAAGGTACTAATGATAATTATCATTTGGGTATACAATTTTTGGAGGTTTTCTTTTCAAAGAGATTTTGTTCAAGACATTTTTTACTCTAAAAAAGGTTTCTTCTTTTTTACTCGTCTATTAGAATAAAAAATGCCGTTATTTAGCCACCAAAATCCTGCTTTAACAGTTTCAAGTTCCCAAAGGTAACCAGCAAAAAAATTAACACTTCATACCTGGTGTTGTCTCCCTTTAATTTGTCCAACTCATTATTCCCGAAAGCCAATTCACTTCTTCTGTCACATGTGTTCATTGTCAGCTGTAAGTTGTTCTTGCATTGTCTTCCAGAGAGATTGTCGCTCAATGATGCAGCATAGAATTCATAAGCTCGGTTGTGACAACAAGCATGTGACAAGCATCCAGGTTGGCTAGAGCCACCGTTAACAAAGAAGTCCACACATGGCCGTAGCTAGGGGGGGGCATTGTGGGGCAATGCCCTACCTTGAAACCACAATGCCCTACCTTAAAAATATCTAAAACTAAGATAAATTATTATAATTAAATTGTTTGTTCATAGTTTGAGAAAAAAAATGTAGCGATAGGTATCTAAGTTTGCAACAAAATTTATAATGTGATGGTAAGACTCTTGTATTGGTTCAAACTAAAGCCGATGAAACGGAACGCACCAATGACAAATGTCATGATGACATTTTGCTGAATAAAAACAAAACGTCAAAACAAAAACAACCTCAAATGGATATTGTTTATATTTTATTGAATAATTTTGTCAGTACCTATGTTATAGTGATACACAATACAAATCATTCAAAACTAATACATACTGATTTAACAATTTTCATCTTATATAAAACTCTATATATTTCTATATAAGTGATTCTATATATTTTTTATATAAGTAAATCTATAGAAATATTTTTACTCGATTATTCATAATTGCATAATTTTTTTATAATTATATTATCTCGTATTAAACGTTTTATTTATGATAAAAGCTACTAAATATATTTACATTTGTCTAATTATTAATGTCATTTGTAGCCTCAAAATATTAATGACTTAATTTATTAATTACTTCCATAGTAATACTTAAGTTAACTAAAATATATTTTCAATTACAGAAGAATAAATGAATTGACATTATTAATTAGAATAAAAGTGAAAAAGTTATTTTTTTTTATAAGTTTTTAGATTAAACTTTCGATGACTAACCTCTCAATCAGCTAATTTTTTTTCCCTTTTTGCGGACGCCCATGACATTTTAGCCACCTTTCCAATTGTTTACAATTGTCAACAGTTGAAGATTCAACTGAATTATGTCCCTTTCACGTAGGAGTCTGAAAGGGACACCGTCTTATCTAAGAGCGAGAAGGCAAGATCTGGATCGTGATCCAGATTGAGCGTGTACTGGGCGCCAATATCTGTGTGATGCAGAGGGAATCCCCGTACCATAGACTGCAATATGGGCTATATTGCAATCTATGGTACGGGGAATCCCCTTTTAAACCTGACCTAAAGATTGATTATGATTGTTTGTAGTTTGGTTAAGTGAAGTGTACGGTGAAGAGTGCTTTAGACAAAAATCGATACAATTGTTATTTGTATTGCTATAAATTGAAGATTCATTTATTTCGCGATGGATATACGGGCTTTCTTTGGAAAAAAACGAAGACTTGAGGAGCAAATTGACCACGAAAAACCTAACTGTTCAAAACAGGTGGAAGCACCAAATACAATCGCTACTCCTAGTTCCGTAGCAACAGGTAACGTTAGCTATGGTATTCCGTCTGATATTGCGCAAATCGGAGAACCAATAGAACAAGTTGTTTTAGACACATATCCAAAACAACACAACAGGGCCTTTGTTTCCGATTGGTTCAAGCGTTATAAATGGTTGCAGTATTCTGTCGAGAAAGATGCTGCTTTTTGCTATCCATGCCAGCAATTTTTACCTCATGGAAGCAAACAGACTTCGTACACTTCCACAGGATTTAGAAACTGGAAAAATGCCACTGATTCTAAAACTGGTTTTCCAAAACATGAAAAATCAATTTCTCATATTCAAGCTATGTCGATGTGGCAGGAGAAATTACAAAGAATATCTGCATCTAGCAGTGTTGAAACGTTAATAAATCAAAAAGTATTAGAAAAATATAGGTATTATGTAAAGTCTGTCATGGAAGTAATACAATTTCTAATTGTCAACGAATTAGCTTTGCGTGGAAATTATATTTTGGAAGAAGAAAAAGAACAAGGATTATTTCAGAATTTATTTGAATACACATGTATGAAAGATCCAAATTTGAACGAGGTTCTCACTCATATACCACAAAACGCAACATATCGTTCACCCGAAATTCAAAATCAAATAATTCAAGCAATGGTTCAAGCGGTACGAAGTTCCATTGTCAAAGATATTAATGAATCTGACGTGAAATGGTTTACTCTAATGGAAGATGGGACGAGAGATAAAAATAACCGCGAAAATATTGCATTAGCAATACGCTACGTCAAGGATGGTGTCGTCAATGAGTCGTTGCTGATGGTTAAGACTACTGAAAATCTTGATGCAGCCACTTTCACGGAATTAACGTTAAATACTCTCACGGAAAATAACATTGACCCCTCTTGTATGCTTAGCCAATGCTATGATGGCGCAAGTGTAATGAGTGGGAAAGTTTCAGGAGTTGCGACTAGAATAGAAAATAAATTGGGCCGAAAAATTCCTTACGTCCACTGCTATAACCATCGCTTGCACTTAATAGTCATCAGGACTATCTCAGAAATGACTTTTATTCGTTTATTTTTTGACCAATGCATCATGTTACATGAATTCTTTCATCATGGCAAAATAGCTGCCTTATATGATGGAAAAAGGATTGGCCGACTCCTCGAACAACGCTGGTCTGGACATTTAGCAGTTACAAAAGTTGTATACGATAATTATTCATCGATTTTGCAGACTTTGAAAGAAATTAAAAATGGCAGATTCAACGGTGATGACGTCGCCAAGAGTATAGGTATTAAAAAAGTCATGCTTGATCTGGAATTCCGAATAGCCATGGTTGTGGCCAAAAAAATCTTATCCACGCTACAACCTGCAGACGCAGCTTTGCAAGCCCGAACCGCAGGATTAAAAGATGCCATAACAATCATAAAGTGTGTCAAAGATGAAATTATTAAATTAAGATCAAATCAAATGTATAATCAAATTCTGGAAGAAGCTAAGTCTTTAACAAGCAATGACTGCGGCGAATCTGAAAATAGGACACAGACCTCGAAGAGGCAAGTAAAAAAACCAAATCGGATGGATGACTATTTGACGTACACCCCCTGTTCCTCCGCCAGACAAAATATAGATGAGAACGACGAGCCATTTAAGTCTGAGTATTTCGAAACGTTGGACATTTTAATTGCTGAATTACAAAGAAGGTTTTCGGACAACGATGATTTAATTAATTCGATTGCAAGTCTTGGTGAGTTGGATGTAGATAAAATGGTTCCACTGAAAAATTTGGGTAAGTTTAAAAAAAAAAAATAATTCAAAAAAATTGTCATGTTCAATTTACAATTTTAACTAATTTTTCAGGTCTGAAAGTTCCATCAAGAGAAGAGGCTAGTGTGGTTAAAGCTTACTTGAGTCGTAACGAGGATATAATGGAAAATACATTGCAAGTTTTGTACAGGCAACGAGAGGCGTTCAAAGATACATATGAACTTTTTGCGTCTGTGGCGACCATAGGATGTAGCACTGCAGTGTGTGAATCTACGTTTTCAACTTTAACTGCAATCAATAGGCCTCAAAGGCTGTCAATGGGTCACGAGAGAATGGCTGGTATGGTATTTCTGGCCTTTGAAAAAAAAAGAACAAAATCAGTTGATCTGAACGAAGTTCTTCGCATTTTTAATAACATGGCGAATCGTAGAATTCAGCTGTTTTAAATGTTTTTTATTATTATGTTAGTTAATTATTATAATAAGTACGCAAAAACAATGTGATCTTAATGATATTTTTGGTCGTTTCTATTTACTCGTATCACCCCACCCAATAATTAATTATTACCTCACTCTCACTCAGACGTGGATCTCTACATCCAAATCTGGAAGTTCAACCATCTTATTCACTTGTTCTTCATCATTGAGGATTTAATAGTTCTTAGATCCATGCTCATGCACTGTCACAGTAATTATTTGTCTACGAATAACTATTCACATGATGGTGATATACATGGTGATTGATTTAGGAGCCCGTGTTTCGACGGCAGATCAATTATGATAATTTTTTTACTTCCGCCCTACCTGTAACTAATGCTGCCCTACCTCAAATTCGACCCTAGCTACAGCCCTGAGTCCACATCACCGAGACTTGTACCAATACCGAAGTTGAGGAGACCAGACCCATCTGTGTGGATCACTTCCACGTAAAGAGCATCGGTTTCTTTCAAACGTGCTGTATTAGTTCCCCAATTGCTTCCAGAGGGGTCCAAACCTGCGAAAATAATGCAGGGGTTATTGTAGTGATTATTATTAAAGTAGAGTCAAAAATACGGTGCCTAGTAAGAAAGTGCCTACATAATTATGTTAGCAAATACTCTCATTAGATACATTATTTTATTCTTAAAAATACATAAAACGTATTTCTCTAATTATGGTTTCATAAATAAATTCGGGGATATTTTTACACACAGCCATCTGATCCCAAACTAAGCAGAGCTTGAGGTGCTTGTACTATGGAAAAAATCATCTATCCATATCATCTAAAACCATCAATCTACCCATGTAGGGTACTTCAATTAATATTTACACCCATACACAGAACAAACAGACATTGTCGTGCATAAAAATGCTTGTCATGGGTGGGAATCGAACCAATGGCCTGTGGTTTGGTAGTCAGGGTCTTGAACCACCAAACTAACTGGAACGTCAATGCCCTTCATCAATCAAGAAATCTCCTCCAGTGAATGCAGAAATTCATACCAGTGATACGACCAATTTCGCCAGATACTCTTGCAGCTTGTCCGACGATGTGAGCACCAAGGTCAAACCCAATTAGATGTAGATCTTCATATTCTGCACATTTAACGCCAGTACTACATTCGGCAGCAACCAATGCGTCGATAAAGCTAGCCAGCTGTGCAGCAACATTGGGGACACTCCCTACGGCTTCGCTGTAGCTTTTTGCAGCACTCAGGGCCCAGTCTACTACTACAACGTTGAGGTCTTCTTGTTCTAGAAGCGCTGTAAAAACGATGTACGTGTTTTATTCTAAACTAGGCCGTTCCCGCGATCCAATACACGTTTTATTGCTATCTGATGAATAGTATAGGAATGCATGGAATGCAATGGAACAAAAAATCACTCATTATTATATATTTGATTGAACGGCCAATGAGTATATTGTCTCGCTGTTCCTCCTTAAAATAATAACTTTTATAAAGACTGTCACAGTATCATCTCCGATCAAGAGAATGAGACTTGCTCTGTTCGAGTCACCTTTCTGCAAATAAGCATTCATACAATTCAGCTCCCTTATATATAAACTTCGTCGGCGAGCCACCGCACGATGGCCTCGGAGAGGTTCCCTCTCACATATTTGCGTAGTTAGCGAAAGAGACAGAACGAAACATGTGCTATCGAGCTAGTGTCATTTACCTTACAGAATCGACCCCCAGTTCGAAGCTTGGCCGTGTAAATATTAGGTGTACATTGAATTATATCTGAATTTAACGATAAACCCTTAAGATGTATTAATGCGGAGGTGTACACACCTGCGCATTAATCATTCAATTATGTGTGGGTAGTGTATGTATAATATCACTTACTTACCATCTTTTACTAAAGGATTTAGTGTGGTGAACCAGCTTCCTCTGTGACCATGTACCACAATGACAGTACGACGTTCCGCATAATTGATCGGAGTTGACGTTATCGGATCATTAATATTTATTGGATACGGTATTGGGTTGTAATCTCTGCAAAAGGGAATGAAATGAACATCCTAGGTAGGTATGTTTACCATCACCTACTTGGCATGGTAAGATTGTTGGCAAAACCAAACCAATATTAAATAAAAATAATAATAAATATAAATCGAATAACTTACTTAGTGAAGACGTAAAACTGTACAAAGTCAGTATCCCCATTTCGTACCAGATTCGATACTTCACTGGCTTGACAACCTAAAAACGGTATAAACATTATGTAGTGACTAAGAAAATAGCCGCGATGCGTTAACCATTTTATAGTCTATTATCAGTGGACAAGTTACTAGTTCTGACACAATAATCTACTGGCTTCTAATTATTATTATATTTTTTGAAATTCAATATGAAACGTTTCATGTTTTTTTTATGTTATGGTAGGCAAACGAGCAGACGCCCGCAACACCAGAGGAGCCACAAGTGCGTGTTTAAAATTTCTTATAATTATTAAATATGATTTTAGAATAAATAAAGAAAAAAGAAGGAATTTTAGAGTTAGGACTGACTAAACCGACGAATGAACATTGAATTAAATTCATTTTAAATTAAAAAGCTAACGTAAGACAAGGCTGTTTACTACTTATACAACCTTATTCTCAAATCAACTATTAATTTTTAGGAAGTACAGATGTTGGTATAAAAATAGATGAACACAATAAAATAAAGAGCTTTAATCAGATTTGCTAAAGACACAGCAGCCATTGCCGAGATTTGGAGTTGCTACTGAATAATTTGATTTTTAATTAATTAATTTTATATGCTTACTGCCACTGTCTAGTGAAATAGAAATAATTATACAGTAATCAATCAAAAAAATATGATAACATCCAAAAACTGGAGTATGCATTGTCTTGTCTGCAAGAAGTAAGGATCAGCTGGCCTGGAAGGTTACCAACGATAAGTTGCTAGGAGGGTCAAAGAGAAAAGATACATACGGAGACAATATAGAACAGAAGGGAAAGACTTTACCATCATATGTGACGAAAAAATATCATAGAAGTCTGATAAATTACACCAAATGAAGGCAAATTTGGCGCAAATGACAGGTCAGAGTGGAGGTCCTTATTAAAGCAAAGCCATTAAATAAAAAAAAATGCAATCTCTATCTTTAATGGCATAGGGACACTCAGAATGGAAATATTTGCCCGGAAAACCATTACCTATGGTATAGAGGCCCCTAAATTCCCTCTAAATAATTTAAAAGTTATTTATATTTAAACAAAATAAGCAGTTAATAACTACATTTGTACTTGTGAGTGTACACTTACCAATAAAAAAAGTTATAATTAATAAAACCTTTTTCATGTTGCTTCCTTGAAGATGTTTCATGTAATGTAAAACCAATTTACTACGTTAATATATAAATGCACCTCTTGTCAATGGAATAGATTTAGATAATTGATAAAACTATTTTGATACGATCAAATTGATTTACCTTCAAAAGAAATTGTCGGCATTTTCCTTCGAATAACCTTAAAAATTAGGTTATCGATAAAAATATAAAATATTAAGTACTATTTTCACCTTGTAAATATTTTTGTCTGTTATGATTCATTGTTTTGATGGATTGATAGTAATCATGTTTTGCAAGAATTTTATAAACTACTAGCGGACCCGGCAAACGTTGTTTTGCCATATTTACTTTATTATAAACTATACCTACATGAAAATTTACCGTACTACAATTATTATATTCGATTGGCATCTTGCAACCCTACTGCGGATCTGTGGAACAGAATAATATAAAAATCGCGATATAAAAACAGGGGTTGATTTTAGAAGAGTAAAAATGAAATTGTATGTATTTTTCAATGCCACATTATAAAAAAATATAAAATAAAAGTTTTGTCCAAAAAATTTTAAAAAGTGTTAAGGGTGGACAACCCTTATCACTTAGGGGTATGAAAAATAGATAGTATCCTATCATATAAAATTTCATAAGCATCGGTCAAGCCGTTTCGGAGGAGTATGGTAACTGACATTGTGACACGAGAATTTTATATATAAGATGGAGCTTGCAGCTCGGCCTTTTTTGGTTATTTTAACTACTTAAAACTCAAGTAATAAAACCGGGCCTGCACGAATTGGACTTGCGTACGGACTGTTCCATACAATAATAATAGAAACTTCATTATAATAAGATCTAGTTTTAGGCCTAAGAACTAAGCCCACATGGGGTGTTGATTAGCTACCCAATGTCTGAGTTGTCTAAATATGTTTCATTACATATTTTTATCAATTATCGCCCCCAGACAGCGCAATCAGCGCAGAGCAGGCGAATTACCTCTCACGTTTTTGTGTATTTAGCGAAAGAGACAGCGCATAGAGGCCGCGATGAAACATCCTCGAGCTAGTGTCATTTACGTTACAGAACGAAGCCCAGGTCTCCATAGGACAAGCTTGGCTTCGTGTAGAAGAAGTAGTAATAATAATAAATTTTGTAGCTTCAGTAACTTTAAATTCGACCTTCATAAGTGCCCTCCGCGGGCCTAAACTGAATAAATAGTTTTGAATTTACCATTATTCTATTTTTAAGCAGTTAATACGTTGTCTATGCCTCATTAATCTCATTTGATTTTAAAACTTATAGGGTGGAACAACATTTATAGGTCAGCAGTGTTGGAATTGACGCATACGGCAAGAAACTTGGCAGTAATTCTGGATAGGTCGTCCAAGTGGTATAACTTATGAGGGCTACTCACTTACTGACCCAAAATTACTTGGCAGTGGATTCCTCGAGACGCGTATAATTTTGGGTATTTCAAGCAACTATACATATTATCCATCTTTATAAATAAAAATTAAATGCAGTTCGTTGATAAGGATCACTTAAAAACGGTTGGACTAAGAAGGCAATTATTTTTAAATATTCGTAATAGTACTATTATGGTTTTCTGGGGTGATTTTTTTAAGGTATCTGGAATTTCGAGATCGAGATAAATTAACGGTGTTTTATTTCTATTGGATATTTTATGAACTTAAAACTATAACCTAACTCGTTTGTGAATCGAAGACGCACTGCAACGAATTTTGGGAACAGCTCATTTTGAAACAAATCTGCCAAAGGATTTTCAGGAGTTATCGAAATTCAATTTTAGTAACAAACAATATTACAATTATTTTGTTTATGTAATTAATTTTAATAAACATATACTTATAATAAACTTATTGCGGTAGACAGAAATGATATAATTGAAAAACTTCCTTAACGTTGTAATTTTTTGAACGGATATTTCGAATACTCTGAATGTGAAGCATTATAAAGAAATCTGCTGTATCTATCTAATACCTTTAAACGATTTATACATATAATAATATCTCGGTAACAGCTCCAACGATTTTCATGAAATTTAGTATGCAGGGGTTTTCGGGGGCGATAAATCGGTCTAGCTAGGATTCATTTTCAGAAAATGTCGGTTTATCCGTGTTTTCAATGATGAACTTTATCGATAATTGACTTAAACATAACCTGAAAAAAATGACTTCCTGACATCAACTGTTTTAACGACACAACAACATTAAAGCTACTCCAGTAGATGGCGTTGTTAAGCAACACTAAGCCAATAATCAACTTTACATAATTTACCAAAAAAAAAAATACCGGCATCCAGGTACTATTATCTTTATTCAAACTTGTGAGACATATAAATACAGCAGAAATCATACACGTTAATCAATTACTCATGAAATAATGAAGCGGCATATATTCTGGATAGCATAGTAACTTTGCTTGCTAAGCATGGAATCCATTAGTAATCGTAGTTAAGATGCTCCTGTAATAGCTTAGCTCGATATCCACATATTGATAGAACATTCACTTAACCTCAATATTAATACGCTTCATATCGTTAGATAGGTTCCTGATCATGCACAAGTAAGTATATACTCGTATATGTAATACTAGCTGTCCCCCGTGTTTTCACTTGCGTTTATCGATATCATATATACGTTCTTTTAGAAAGGTAAGGGGGCCGGTGAAATTACAGGCACATGAGACTTAACAACTTCATGTCTCAGGGACGACGCATTGGCGATGCTTGGTATTGCAAATGTCAATAGGCGGTGGTGACAACTTACCATCAAGTGGACCACCTGCTTGTTAGTCGGCCCATATGGTATAAAAATAAACTTTGCACTGGGAGAATACAGACTGATAAAATAAGCTAAAATAATATTATATCTATACTTATATTATAAAGCTGAAGAGTTTGTTTGTTTGAACGCGCTAATCTCAGGAACCGCTGGTCCGATTTGAAAAATTATTTCAGTGTTGGATAGTGCATTTATCGAGGAAGGCTATAGGCTATATTATATTTTTAAAAAAATTGGAATCCTTACTAAAATTCTAATAATGTAACCCAAAGTGAAATGTATTATAAAGAGGAAAGATTTGTTAGTACGTATGTTTGTTACTCTTTCACGCATAAACTACTAAACGGATATAGATGAAACTTAGCACATAGATAGAGCATATCCTGGAATAACATATAGGTTACTTTTTATCCCGGGAAAATGTGATATCTCTCGGGAACGCGGGTAATACCGCGGGGGACAGCTATATAGAAATAAAACTTTGCCACGTATTTTTCGCCCACGATCCTGTCATTGTCAGTTTATCTGTAGGTATTCTATTATAAGTAGGTAGTGAAGAAAGGTTTTTTTATAGTATGTGCGAATTTATTTATCGCCAAGTTTATATCGTTTCAATCTCATAGAGGTCATATGTGTCCGCGCATGCGTGTCAAAAGGTTGCCAGTTGTTCGTGCGATCGTGCCGGATGACCGCCGTAGTTTCATTACGGGTTCCGCCGCCGACTGTCGTATCAAAAACACGACTACCCGGGATCGCGTAAAAGTTTTCATAAAGAAGGATAAAAAGTTTCTCCTCTAAAGCTTATGTTATATTGTGTGCTGTGTAAGTTGCGTGGGTATTAGCGAAATGCGGTGGGCGATTAGAGCTGTTGTCTTGGCCTGCTTTATTTGTTCAGGTATGACTTCAATGTTAACGTATTGTAATATTTAAATTAGCTAGTAAATATATAAAAAATGTGCACACAATTTTATTTAATGGAATGAGAACATGCGGCGTATTTAAAAAAACCTTACGATAGAATTATATGATCGCAATCAATGTAAGAATCAAGCTGCTCAATTTTCGGTACTTCACATTTTCGTCACGTATTCAACTGAGCGGAAAAAACTTTCTTTGGTTTACCTTCAATATCCCGGGGGATGCCAGGTTCCTCTGATTAACTGACTTGTGATATTACAGCCGCTATTCAATAATGAAGGTTATTGTGCAAAATATTATTTAGTTTGCAATAAATATTTATATCATCGTTATCTGCCTGAGATTTCCTCAATACTTTAAGAGCATATATATCTTTGCTAGATTCTTCACCTTTGGGTAAATTAGATAGTAAAATATATTTGACAGATATTTAAAAGCCATCTGCCTGCCTGACGTCATCCCTCTTTGGGAATGGTTTTGTTGACCACTTAGTACAAGTGCTCATTGGCATAAGACGCCTATTACGACTTTAGAAGTGCGTCGGGTGGTAGTATATGCACAGAATGGCAATTTATCTAATAAACCCTTATTAGATAAATTGCTTGAATAAAAGAGTTTAAAAGGAGAAAAATCAAAAAAGGCATGAAGTATTTACTCCTTTAATTTTGTGTTTGTGCGTAATGCGCAACCACCGCCCACTAAAATCAGAAGTGGCTACGTCACACCCAATGATGATCAGATATGACGGAGAAAGACAAAGTAACAATATATTGCTCATACGTCTGTTTAATTGGTAGGTCAGCCGGTGTGTCAATTATAGTTCATTCAACTAATGAGGTTACGCACCAATGAAATGTATGGTGAATGACGAGATAGCTATAAATGTGTCCGAATTAAAACATTATTAGGACTAGGTGTGTTCTTTTCGAACAACTGCTCTGTGATTGCAAAGATTTGAACATTTAAGGATGTAGAGTATCAATTATAAAACATAGGTAATATATAGTCTAATGGCAATTATTCTCAATAGCAAAATTGTCATTGCAGTCTCGTCGATACAGTGGAGAGCCAATTTCGAAGAAACATTTATGTATTGTCTACAATATTGCGATTCTACAAGCCCCATACGCTAAATAAGTGTTCACTTGTTTAATTTATTTTTTAGTTAATGTAGGCATTGACAGACCTTTTATTATAGTCTTTTTGTCATCAAGCAAATTAGAGCAAGTAATTTAAAAAATAAACTATGGTGTAATTATCCATTATTACGGCATTTTTGACTATTATTTTTAAATAAATTAGACCGTTACACAAATTTTCAATGTATAGTCATCGTTGTAACGTTCAGGTTATTTTAATATAACAATTTATGTATGAAAATAGTGGTATAAGATCACATTAAAAGACGTACCTATTACATATACATATTAAATATCTAATATATTATTCTCTTGAAGATTTAGGTAGCTTGACTTGTTATATTTTTATACATAAAAGGTGCTTGATATTTTTAAGAATAAATTGTGTATATTATTCAATTGTATTTTGTATATTTTGCAATAAAAATAGCTTCTGGCGTAGTCGGACCATAAAACAATATACTCGTATAAAAACAAAATGTCAACTTCTCTGTTTTACAATCTGCTCTAGGGTTCTTCAAAGGGGTGGGAGTGTGAGACATTCGTTGGCAGACTTTGTGTCACCAGTCTTAATGTTTTACCGCAGTGTGAATAGTTGTCTTGGAGCCTCTTGTTACACCTACCTAAGACAATAAGAACGTGTACGATGCCAAACTAGTGTTTCAGCATTAATATTACTCAACTTTAATCGGATTTTGCGGGTTTACTAAAATTCTTTTGTGTTTAAACTTTCATCATTTAACTACAAATTTTCTTCGTTGTATTTTTTTTTTGTTCCTCGTTTCAGCCGCTTTCTCGAAAAATAAGTAATTTTTGACCGAGAGACGAGTTCCGTTTTCTTTGTATCCAATAGGAACATATTTTACGGAAAGAAATTACCTTATATCCTAATATAAGGCAGATTAAATTAAATTACATAGGGTATGGCCTACACATATTTTAGTAGAGTAAAAAAAAAGTCAAAGCTTACTAAAATTTTAGTCGTGAGCTGCACGGATAATAATGACACTTCCAATATTGTATGTTACCATACTACATCATTTAAAATGATATCTTCAAAAAATTTCATAATGTTGGCAGAATGATATTCCTAAAAAAAGTTTATTGCATACATATCATATACAGTGTTTATTATCCGTATAAAATTAAAAAGGCCATCCGTACAGGACATAAACCGTCTGTAGAGCTGGATAGCAGCATTTATCACATTGTTTTACAACATTTTTGCGAGCCTTCTAGGGAATTAAGTTGAACATGATATTTCCCCATCAGTCGTAAAGTGGGCGAGGTAGCCAAGCCCTGAAACTGTAAGGATAATGCTCTATTTCAGGGCGGGTCAGTGACTTCGTACTGTGCGTAACTACGCAGACATTTCGCATGTAATTGCAATTATTCATAATTTTTTGTCTTTTGTATTTTTTTTTGTGAGATATTCTTAATGTATGAGGTAAGAGTTTATTTGATAAATGAAACAACTTTATAATCGGTACCTACATGATGTAATTTCAGAGGTAGGTGTAAGTTCAACGCATAACTTAACAACGTGGTAATTAAACCAATCAGTGTAATATTCGTAAGATCATTATAGATTTTTCAGGGAGGTATATACGTACATAGAACTTACTTAGGTATATAGGTACCTACTGTTATATAGGAGACGATGAAGATAATTATGTATAAAGAAATAATATATCAGCAGCCTGCAACCACGACTTTGTCCGGGTTGAAGTTATACAGCCAATGTCACTTGGAATAATGTAACTTTTAAGTAGTGAAAATTTTTCAAATAGGGCAATAATTTTTGAGATTTCCCTTTACATATAATTAGACTAACTAAATTGACCCGGTTTCTTTATAGGTAACTAGCTGTGGCCCGCAGATTCAACCGCAATTCTCGTAAAAAAAATATTGTTTATTCTGCTAGTCCATAGATAAATCCAAAAAATGAAAGATCATTGGAATCTGTGCAGCCGTTCTTGATTTGAAAATGGTGTTACAAACATGACTTTGTTTCATATATATAGGTATAGATATTAGTATAGTAAACGTTATATCGTTTTATATCGCACATACATTCAATGTACGGTTTGTAATGAGCGTGCGGCGAACTACGAGCAAATTGAATTCATTTCAGTGTCACTCGCCTAATTGGTGACGCGTATCCGATGGCACATGCTATTCATTGCCTTTGTTTTTTACGACTCTAATTTTAAATTGAAATTCCATTTTTGAAAGCTGTAATGCTTATGTAAACCTATAATTGATTCGAATCCATTTTTTAATAAAATGTATGTAATATGAACCCATAATGCGGGTTATTTTATTTATAAGTTTCCTTGTGTTCTTTATTCAAATGATAAGAAAACCAAATGTGTCACGACCATTTTTTATTAAATGCAGAGAAACATTTAAAAGGTGTATAAACGTTGTACAGGCACTAGTCCGGTTTTCTGTTTTACGAATATACTTTTGGGCCATGTTCGATGATGTAGAGAAAATAATGATTTCTAAGCTTCCTAAATCGTGTAAATTTTCTCAAATATATTTTTACCATGCGATGCTGTGTGTGTTTATGTTGAGTCATTTATCTTGGAGTCCCTTGTGTTATATAAAGAAAGCAACCGCTGGTGTCTGCCACGTCACCACTTTAGACATATTTCTTTTTGCTTTTGGTTTTGCGACATAATGAATGTTACATTTGTCACTGTAAAATGTACCTAGATAGAACGTAATAATAATATAAATTCATTGTTACTATTAAACCAAAACTGCTGATACTGTGGTTTCAGATAGCGACTAAAATGAATATCTCTAAATAATGAAAAATAAAATCTTTATTTCTGTCTTATATATTTTTTAAACTACGCTATTGATTTTGATGCGGTTAAAATAAAATTTCAAGAATATCTTCCGGAGAGATGGTTATATGCTATATTTGATATCGATAGACGCTGGTGAAACCGCGGCGGACAGCTAGTATATTATATTTGTATTTCCGCTTATAAATCAAGTTTCTACAAAATACAGACAGAAAGAATACTATTTTCTATACTTTTCATACAATTTAACAATCTCTACTATAATATTATAAATGTGATTGTAAGTTTGTTTGTTACGCTTACACGCGAAAAGTACTTTACAGATCATCATGAAACTTTGTACACATTTTCTTGAAGGTATTTAAAGTAACATGGGTTAGTTTTTGTGCCGGGAAAATGTCACATTCCTCGGGAATGCGGGTGAAACCGCGGGGACAGCTAGTACTGAATAAAGTAATTAAATGTGCATTATTTACTTGACGTAGTATTATTATTAATAACTAATATTAAAAATATGAAAGTGTATTTGTCGGTTTGTTAATTTGTCCTGTTTTCATGAAGCAACGGCGCAATAGATCCAAGTGATTTGTGATAAAAACACTCACGCGAACGCGGGGTACAGCTAGTGCCTGTATAAGATTTTACTCGAAATGTTGGGTGTAAATTGCGTGTGTATTGAGCTGTCTTATACTTAGCTACAGCACCTGCGCTAGTGGCTATTATCTATACCATTGAGAGATGGAGAACGAGAGCCACAATAGCCTCGTTATGTCAACAAACGGGTGTTAATCCGACCCGCAATATTGCCTTAATTTAGCCTCATGAGAATGCATTAATTGAACCCAGTGTATATAACATGTATAGATACTATAGTAGGTTTGTTTTGATCCTTTGAGAACCTAGCTTGTTATGTGAATTGCGCCTCAGGTGCGTTATTTTATACTTGAAGAGCTTAATTAAATATGTCTGCGGCTACATGTGGCTTTTGTGAACAAGTAAATTTTGTATCCATTTTCTTATCCATAAAATTAAATATGATTATAAGAAAATCAAAACACAATTCAGGATCGATTTATAGGACAAAAGATTTTCAACCATTTAAAAAGAGAAATGAAACATTGCCATAAATAAAGCAGGCTGTTGATCTTTTGTCGCGCCTCTTCTGCAAACATTTTGCTAGGGTTTATCTAAAAATAAATCCTAGCGAATGGTTAAAATCGATTTCCTCTTTCCGTATTCACAGACTTCATTCAATTATCTTTTTCTGGCTATTTTTATTTTTTTAGTGTTGAACATTTGCATTTATTTTCAGAACTTTCATTCATGGGAATGAGTACCATTTTAAGTCGGTGGTTTTAACGTTTACCTAGTTCAATGTTTATGTAAATCCATAATGAAGTTTACGAATTTTCTTCACACTTCATAAATTATATAATGTTTTTTATTTGCGAAACAAAGTCCAGTCCGCTTTAAGCGTAGGTAACTCCAATAGAAACGCTCGCCAAATAATAGATAGCTATATCTTCTATAGCTTCTTCCAACATCAGTTTTCACTTATCAGACATACGATAACTTTGCGTGGCTCTTGACTTAGACTGATATAAAAGTTCAAGACAAATAATGTTCGGGGCCGGCTTTACGACTATTGTTTCGGAGTTAGCGATTATTTTACAGTTTTTGGCAGCGTTCCCCTGTCGTTTCCCCACGCGGGAATTAATGGTATACTGCCTTTGACATCGCCCACCATAATTTTATATTCTGTCCTTGTTTATAATGGAGTTATATTTATTTTGAGCGCAGTGATAATTTTTACACTGTACTAAATTGCGTCAATATCTTTTAACAGGGAACTAAAGAGTCTGGAAGGCCGTTAAGATAGTCAATAACGATGATTTATTCTGTGGCTGTGATCATTATGTTGTAGTTATCCCTATCACCATTTAACCTTTTTCTGATATACTATCCGGTAGTTTACCTTATATAGTAATTTTTCTAATACCATGAGTTGGGTTGGTTGACACCTGGTGTTTTATAAAATTTTTCAATGGTTTATGTTTATTTCGACATAATAAGGGGATACCGTAATAGAGCAAGGTCCCACGAAGTATTTAGTATAGTATCTCAGAGTAATCAAGTGAAATTTCATAAGATATGGGTTAACCTTTAACTGTTACGACTCATCCTATGTGAAAAAGATTATAGTAAAAGCAATCAAAAACATTTAGAGTCAATTGCAAAATATAAATTTATATCAATTTTTTTAGGTTATTTTCCGATATGACTTCACCAACAATTCTCTTCTATTTATACATATAATAACAAGAAGAAGCAAGAAGCGTTCATTGATTTTTGTTCTTAATTGACAATTGCATAATTTTGCACTACTTTTAAAGATTAGTTAAAATACCCAATAAAAAGTCTGCAGAACATCTTATTTCTCAACGTCTGATTGGGAAAACAGTTTAGCTTCCAAGCGATATTCACTTACGTTGGTTTTTTTCGTTTTGTTCGAGCTAGTTTGTCTCGCAAATAAAAAACGAATAAAGTCTTGATTTATACTTAGACTTAACTGAGTTTCCTGTGCCTTTTGTTTTAGTTAAAGCTTCTATTTTATTTTAAAAAATCAATGAACGTTTTACTTGTATTTACATTAAAGTTGGATGCGAACCATCAATATTTATTGCAAGTATACTTATAATAATAATGATAAAATAATGTATGGTTGATAACAATATGAGGAAATTAAGTTAGTTTGTAAGTAATATAGGAAAAGTACTTATTTAAAAAAAATCTTATTTCAAAACCATTCATTCAGTTAAGGCTCGCAAAGGGCACTTATGAAGGTCAAATTTAAAGTTACTGAAGCTACCACCGGTTCGGAAGTCAGCTTTCAATTGAGAAGAACCGGCAAGAAACTCAGCAAGGTTACATTTTTATTTCTATTAATAAATTTTATCTAATCCTATTTTTTGGCTATTTTATTATTTCAAATTAATATTTAACATTATGAAGATTTAGATAGACTATACCTGCATGATTTTAATAATCAATTATAACCCTCTTAATCAATTACAGAGGGAGAGGAGCCAATTTATTGCCACCGTCTCTATCATTAGTTGGCTCGATGGGTAAAGTCATCGCGACTGTAGGTAATGAAATTCCGTCTTACTTACTAACTTTATTACGATGGGTCAAGAGGTTAAATGGTCGATCTTCTCTCTTATTATAAGATGAAATGCCAAGACTCGCTGGCAAATTGCAGACCCTGTAATTCTCGGAAATCATGAAAGTTTAGACTGGACTGATGGATTTAGGTTTTTGTTACTTAACGAGGGTTACCAAAAGCATAAAGTGAATTTATTTTTTCTTTAGAAGTGGTATTGAACCTCTTTATCTTGTTTATTAGTGCTCTTTGAATAGAAATATTATCCTTTATTTGGATTCATATAGAAAACAAAAGAAAAGATAAAAAGAAGCTAACAAACATTTCTCTTTTTTTGCAGTTAGCTATCAAAATATTTTTGTTGATTTGATAATGTTTATTGAATTATGAATTAAATTACTTTTCGTGTGCACATCTGCGATTTTATTAATTTGGGCGCTACACAAACAATTTAACTATTTTTCGATTAAACAATTTTTTGATATTTTTCTACAGAAAATTTAATTTATCATGAAAATTGTGTGAAAGAACATGTGGACATGCCATTAATTTAATATTAGATTTTTAGTACATAAATAGCTCGAAAGACATGTTGTAGATAAATGTATGAGTATTTTTACTCACATTATAATAGAAATCCAGTTCAGGAGTATATACCTATTTACGCCATTAAAAAATACCTAGCTGAGTATATCTAAATCTTCTAGTAGGTATTGTACAAGAATGTAAATCAAAATTATCCACTGTAACATTATATTGACAAAGTTTGATATGTTTGCTAATGCGGCAATAAAACCAATTTCCAAGATCACTTCCAAGTTTTCATGAAAAAGGCCTCTGAATCAGTAAACAGGCATTTGTACCGGTCGTGGGCGGATTACAAAGAGTTGAAATCACTCGCAGATGTTACGATTTCGTGATGCCAGATGTCGCCACCATCGATAATAATAAAAACAGTATTATACGATGATTTACAATTTTCACTTGAAAAGATGTAGCAGCTGTATGTGAATGAACCTCGGTACCGGATAAAAATAGGAACTTACAGTTGGTATTGCATTTTCGACTTCAAATTTGTTCCGATAAATGAAAAATAGGATTAGTGGTAGTGTCGATTTAGCTTCGGAAAATCTCGGACTTTGATATTGTAAGAACGGTAATGATTTCAGGTCCGACGTGCAAATATTTAGTAATGTGTTCATAATCTAGAATATGAAAAATCTAATTCAGATTTAAATGAAAATTTTAAGGATCGAAATTGTCAGAGTGTATAAATTCATAAAAATACGTAAACAAATGTTTTTTATGAGTAGTAGAGCTCTTAGTGCAGAGTTCGTCCGGGGAAGTACTACCACCTTACCCATTTCTGCCGTGAACAAGTAGTGCACTTGTATTACGGTTTCGGTTAGAAAGGTAAGAGAGCCGTTGAAATTACAGGCACATGAGACTCAACAACTTCATGTCTCAGGGTCGACAATGCATTGGTGATGCTCTGGTGTTGCAAATGTCCATAGGCGGCGGTGACCACTTACAATCAGGTGGGCCGTATGCTTGTATCGTTATTGCTACTATCGGTTTGTATAAATTTACCATTCAGCGAACGTATAGTTTTTATGCACTGTAAGTAAACTATATGGTATAATAACTCAGACGTTCGTAGATACTTATATTATTAAGATATTGATTATTTCTTCCAAGTAAATAATCAACGGAAAAGTCTAGACAAGTCTAGGAAACTAATAGAAACTATACAAATACGTGTAAATAAATACCAAGTTGTCGGAACTGAATAATTTATCTCTGTAACGGACACTAAAGTAAACAGGGGCGTTTCAATAATAAAGGAGAGTTCTATAAAATATTATTGCTTTGTCAACATGCTGTGATCACATGGGATTTTCATAACGTTTTGTTTTACGGTTATAATTATGTAAAGATACCATAATTCCATAACCATAATTTCACCGCAGTACATGATGTAGGCGAAGGTGTTAAGGCAGTAAGTACAGTGCTGTCCCCCGTACCTTCATAGAGATGGGTACCAAATAAAATATTTTGATATTAAGGGTTTATTTATTTATGACGGAATTGACGTAAACGGATTGTAAGAGAAGATAAGGCCGAAGACGGAATTCGCTTTCCCGTTTGTAGCCTATAAATTTTTTTCAGGGTGGTAGCTATTCACCACGGTTCTATTTATTTATTTATATCTATGGTTACTTGATAGTCATGATCAAAAGCTCAAACAATGCTTATTGCTAGACTAGCTGTAGCTCGCGGTTTCACCCGCATTCCCAGAGAGCTTACTTTTTCCCAAGATCCAAATAATCTAATATTTTAAAGAGTAACAAACACCCATACATACAAACTTCGAAATTATAATATTAGTACAAAGTAGTATTAATAAATTAAATAAGTTTTCAATTTTTGAATGGCATGATAATACTAATGGAAACTATGTTTATTTATATTTTAATGGTATTGTGGTAACAAATGGTAATTCAAAGATTCAACTAGACAACACTAAAAGAAATGCTGCAGACGATGGCGATTTAAACTGAATCATAGTAGATTGGATTAAACTCAATGGAGTGGCAGAATAGACGTTGTCGCTTCACACAGACTTGTTAAAAATATAGTCACTGAAATACTAGTTACAGCTTTTTCTTATCAAATACGCGCGAAGAAAGGGAAAGAAAACAAAATGCCAACTTACAGTGTACCTGGTTAGAGAGAGATGCATATATCGTTATTTACGTTAAGATTGTTTGTCGCTTGCGGTGCGCGTGCTGTTGCGACTGAGGTTGGTGCGCGACAAATAGAATTAGGTCAATTACCATCATTTTATGTTGCCATTTCTGAGCGCGGACCACGCATCTATAGTTTACATTATCATTGTTTCTAATCGTAAAAGTAATAGAAAGAGACCAACACTTTTCAGTTATTAAATATTAGGACTGATCTTAAGGCCCGAAATCCATTTCCATAAGTTTGTCACGGTTACATGATTTACTCACTAAAGTGATAAAGCCTTTATAAAACCTGCAAAGACAAACTTTGTTAGTTTGACAGACTAATTGGCTTGGTGGTTAGCGACTCTGACTGCCAAGCCGAAGGTCGCGGGTTCGATTCCCACCCAGGACAAACATTTGTGTGGATGAACATGTCTGTTTGTTCTGTGTCTGGGTGTAAATATCTATATAAGTATTTATTTAGAAAAAAGAAAGTAGTATATGTAGTATATCAGTTATCTGGTTTCCATAGCACTAGCTCTGTCTCTCTTAGTTTGGGACTAGAGGGCCGTGTGTAAAGAATGTCCCAGGATATTTATTATTATTATTATAATGAAACTGTGAGCAATAATCAAAATTACGTGATTGCCAGTACCGTTTTCTATTTTTGGAATTACAAGGCTAGTACCAAAAATATGTCACAAAACTATTTATTACCTCGCTATTAATTAGGTATTAATTCATTCTCTGCGTCCAAAATTCATATAACTCACGCTTGTTGTTGGAAATACCTAACAAAAGTGTCACGGCAATATGTTCACTCCGATATTAGTTTGGCTAGTTCTATGAAAGTTTTTGGGTAATAACGATTTAGAATTATTTATGTTTAGATTGGAATTTAATCGGAACGCAATTGAAACGAACAAAATGTGATGTGAATGTAGTCTATTGTCCGTACATATTTTCATCACATGTCAGAATATTTAGATACCTCCTTGATTAATTCGTACCTAAATACCTTAAGTAAGGATTGTTATAAACGAGCTGTCCCCCGCGGTTTCACCTGTGTTCCGGAGGTCTGTAATGCGCGAACTGTCAATCGCTCGCAGTTAAAATAGTCGTAAAATTTTCAGATTTTGTAATGTTTTCAATATGAGTGTCAACAAGCGTAGACCCGAAATTTTGTATAGGTTCGAATTAATTAATGGCAACCCTCTCTAAGTTACGTAACATGGCTGATGCATTCGGGATTGGCTTCTGATGATCGCACCCATTTAGAGTATTATTAGATTGTGTTTTTTTTTTTTTTTTTTTATTTGTCCAAAATTTGTTAAACACTAAAATTATACATGAAATCTGCCAAACTGCATAGCAGTTTGTCGGCATCACATCTATATGAGTTTATTTCCCAAGAAATATTCTATGTGTTAATCTAGATTATACGCTATCTATGTGCCAAGTTTTATAACAATCCGTACATACAAACATTCGCATTTTTAAGAATAAGGATATATCAGGTATCTGGTTTCCATAGTACAAGCTTAGTTTGGGGTCAAATGGCCGTGTCTAAAGAATTATGTTTATTTATTTATGTCACGTAATCTGGTTCGCGAAAACTGCGCATAAAATGTCGTAATACGGTATTTCCATGGGAATAGGATGATCCCCCGCCTCACTCAGAAGGAGCAAAATGAAGTTAACGTTCATACTTTTTACGGATAATGCCCATGGCTTTTCCCTTTGTCATTTACTGTTTGATCTTTGTGATACCAATATCCCACTCATATTAAAAATAAACTTTTTTAGATATTTATGACTAAAACATGCACAAAGAACTAAACGGATTGAATTGATGCATTTTATCTTTCGAAAACTTGAAATTCCCTCGGAAATTCTGGAAAAGAGTGAGAGAGAGAGAGGGTGGAGACAATATATTCAATAGTATTTATTGACAGTTTATTTCCCTCTGTCTCTCGATCATTTTTATCTAAAGTGGTTTGATACAGAAAAAAATATTGCCTTACTGTGAGCTGTAGTCGAAAGTTTAAAAAAAATATATTAGGTTGGGGAAAAAGTCTTTTCGCATTATAGTATGTATGAACTTGTAATAAAATCTATTAGCAATACTATTTGTATCTGGCTGGTTTTGGTATCATTGAAAGTTTAAATTTTAAAGAACATAATTCCAAATTCAAATTAGGAAAATGTCTGATTTGCATTTGTTTTTCGTACCGCCAAGATGAGTGAATCTAATGAAGAAATTCGATTCATTTTAAAATTTTACTACAAAAAAGGTAAAAATGCAACGCAAGCCGCGAAAAAAAATTGCAATGTTAATGGACCTAGTGCAGTGTCTGTGAGAGTAGCACAAATTTGGTTTAAGCGTTTACAATCCGGAAATTTTGATGCCAAAGGTGCACGTCGCTCTGGTCGCCCCATTACGGATAAAATGGATGCCATTTTTGAAAAAGTGGAGCAAGATCGGCATATCAGCAGTTACGACGTAGCTGAAGAACTGGGAACTGACCACAAAACAGTTTTGGCGCATTTGAAAAAAACTGGGTACACAAAAAAGCTAGATATTTGGGTACCTCACGAGCTCACTGAAAGAAACCTAATGAACCGTGTACTCATTTGTGATTCTTTATTACGACGTCATGAAAACCGAAACCATTTTTGATGAAGCTGATAACTGGTGATGAAAAGTGGATCACGTACGATAAGAACGTGCGAAAAAGGTCGTGGTCAAAGGCCGGTCAGGCTTCACAGACTGTGGCGAAACCCGGGTTAACTCGCAACAAGGTGGTGCTGTGTGTGTGGTGGGATTGGAAGGGCATTATTCATTATGCGCTGTTACCACCAGGCAGGACCATCGATTCTGAACTCTACTGCGAACAACTGATGAGATTAAAGCAAGAAGTTGAGAGAAAGCGGCCGGAATTAATCAACAGAAGGGGTGTGGTTTTTCATCATGATAACGCTAGACCTCACACATCTTTAGCCACTCAGCAAAAATTAAGAGAGTTTGGCTGGGAGGTATCAATGCATCCGCCGTATAGTCCTGACCTTGCACCTTCAGATTTCCACCTGTTTCGGTCTCTTCAGAATTCTTTAGGCAGTGTCAGGTTAACATCACGAGAGGACTGTCAAAACCACTTGTCGCAGTATTTTGATCAGAAGTCTCAAATAGCAATGGGATCATGTCCCTACCTACAAGATGGCAAAAAGTTATCAAACAAAATGGTACCTACATACTTTAGTTAAATGTAAATAAACTATATTAAAAATGTTTTGAATTATCTTAAAAAATGCGAAGGAACTTTTTCCCCAACCTATTATATACACTATTATAATTTTTTTTTTATTTATTTCTACAAATAACATACCTATGATAATAATAATAATACATTTTTATTCATTAACAAAGGTTACAGATTTTACATACATTACATTTTACAATATTTAAAAATATAAGGGCAAAAAACAATGATAGAATTCTATAAAATAAAATTATACTGCAGAAATCTGTACAATTAAAGTAACTTGTATCTTAAGATAAAACATCTTACCTAGATTTATACACCGATCAAACTATGCCAATCTACCATTCAAATAAAATATTATAAAATACAGTTGACAAGAAGTTTGGGAAAAAATTGCAATTCGTGGAAGACCTAAAGTCCAAACTAAGCCTAGGCCTGTATTTTGGAGCTCCTTAATTAAAAACAACTGACCGTTTTGCTTACCTCCTTTAAAAATAATTACTACCATAGTTACAATCATATTTAACTTGCATAATTTGTAAAGTCGGAATTGGTAAAGTCCGACCCTGTAAACAATCTATATTTCTGTCAGGTTTTTCACCAATAAAAAAAAAACAAAAAATACCCTTCTATAACTCAGTTCAGCATTGATAAAATGCAAAATGCCACATATTTCTTATTAAATTTATCAATCATTTTAAAACTAAACTTTAACTCTAACTCATATTCAACATTTTTATTATCTATACGAAAGCTAGCTCAACTAGATACAGGTACTCACTTCTATTACTTGTATCCAAAAATACATTGTTTTTTCATCCAGGTTTATAACACACATGGAAATTCTAGCGTAAATCCTTCATTACTTATATACAAACACAAATTGACAAACAAACACAAACAAACAATCTTTTGTGTTTAAAATATAGGAGTATTTCAAATTGTTGTCATGACACGAGGGTAGCGCCGCCCAACACAAACGAAAATCACCGTCCCTTTGATTTTATTCTGTTTCTACTTCACATTGTTTGAATATTATTTGAAAATTCACACAAAATGTGAGTAGAATTTAGAGAACCATTCTGATTATGTCTAAATTTAATGCTAATATATTTATTTAAACACACTTTTGTATTCCTCCTATTGTAAGCTTTAATTCTTTACAATAAGAGTAATTTTCGTTAACCATTAACATTTTAATACGCTTTTATTAGCTTGACGTAAGTAACGGAATCTTTGAACATGATTTTGACCCCCTTCAAGACGTCGGATTAACTCGAAATTTGGCATACTTGTTAAGGACCGATGACAATTCCATATTTTAAATAGTTTAACCCGTTATCCTTACTAGGATGATCAAGTATAGCGGTTTAACTAAAAAAATAACTAAAATTAACTAAATAAACAATAGTTTTCTTTTATAGAAAATCCAAATAAATTTGAATTAAGAATAGTGTAATTCAAATTTATTTTCTATTTTATAGTTGGATTTTCTATGAAAAAGCGTGATTTTTCATATCGTATATATATTGGTGTTATTCTCTGATGAAATTAAGGAAATTGCGGCTCCTGTAAGGTGACAAAACTCATTAAATTTTCAGCAAGACGAGAGCATGTTTTTGCTGTGTGAGTAAACTCACTTAACGCCTAAAGAACTCCCACGACCTTTATTGACTTTCAGTAATGATGAAGATAAATTAATATATGTTTTAACCTATCCGATACTAAAAATATCTATTGATATCTAGTAATTCCCCCAAAAACTCGTAAACAAACAGCCAAATGTTTACGATTATTGCATGTTTTGTATCTAACTGTTCTAGTATTGGTACAATCAATACAATGATCGTATCACACATAAATTTCAAAGTTGGTCCGTAATAACTGGAAGCTAATTTTAAAGTTTATAGTTTAATATCAATACAGTGTTTATTTATGTAGGCATTAGGTCTAGTTTTTCAATGGCCAGTATCGAGGTATCTGGCTTAAGAATATCCTACTAATTTTATAAATGCGAATGTTTGTATGTATGATTGTTACTCTTTCACGCAAGAACCAAAGAACGGATTAGGATGAAACTTGGCACATATATAGAAAATGCCCTGGAATAACATATAGGATACTTTTTGTGCCGGGAAAATGATAGATCCCCCGGGAACGCGGATAAAACCGCGGCGGACAGCTAGTCTTTTGTAGAGAGTTATTTGAGGCGTAACCAAGGTTTTAAGTTTCGCTTGCAAAGTCGACTCTTAGTAAACCTATATACATAAGCAAAATGGGGTTCCTTCGACACATCATCACCTCAAAACTACTGAACATATCGAGATGGGACTGGTACTATTCAACGCGGTATTTTTCGTAGATGGATATAGGCTATATATGATATCGATAAACGCGGATGAATCCGCGGGGGACAGCTAGTATAATATGTATGCAATTGTTACTCTTTCACTACAGCTATTTGGTTAATCAAAGAAACCATTAATTTAACCTAATTACAGTAAATCTGCAAGTACCTAATGTAGGATGAAACTGATTAATGTCAGCGCATGGACCAGAAAACCATCTATCTCTGAGCTAGGGTTTTAACTGTGTAACAGGAAAAGGAGTGTCTAGAGACAGGCAAATAAATTAAAGTCTAAATAGTTCTGGAAGTCATCAGTGGCCTAGGACTTCTTCTCGATAAAAAAATAAAAAGAATGAATACTTCTAGAATTAATTATAGTGTAAGTAGATTCATATAGTTACCTACTTGATAAAGAACAATTTTTTACAAGGATTGTTGATATGATCCTTTATCAGTTCAGTGTAAAGTATTATAAAAAAATTTTGCTTGCATTTAAAGATACGGTACCTATACAGTCGAGATAAACTACGTCCAAGATAACAGTCCAAGATAGTGAACATTAAGCTTACATAAAACCGAGCTTTATATAGTTCCCATGAAGTAATAGCTAAGAAAACAGGAGCAGAGCCAACGGCTGTTGGATATTATAAGCAGAATACAAATTCAAGTCGTAACTTAAATATGGTGCATCAACAATGGACAATTTATTATACGGCAATTCGAAATTTTAGTTCATTAGTGGTAACTTAAAACTATTTTATTGACTGAATGTTTTTTGTAGGCCATCCATACAAGGCAGTAACAAATATGTTTCTCATTTTTCTGTTTAGGAAATATTGATATATATATAATATAGACGTTGTTTCCGCTCAGAAATGGCAACGAAAATGTTGGTAATTGACCTAATTATATTTATGCTCAATCTTAACGTTACTAACGATGTGTATTCACCTTTCTCTAGCAACATGTATATCGTAAGGTGTCATTTATATTTATTACCTTAGTTAGCGTGTATAAGTTAAATTGTATTTTTGAGGACCACGATGTTCGTTAATGAAGTGTCTATATTAAAAAATGTCATTGGTAGGAAACAAATATTGGAAAAATATTTATAAAACTCAAATAAGTCTCTTAGCAAGTTTTTGCTTTCATGTTATTGCTGTCTGAGTAGACATCTGAAGTTCGAAACATTAAACTTTACCTGTCATATGGTTCGTTTTTACCGAATGTAAAATGTTTGACTGACTGCGAAGTTTACAGTAGAAGTAAAGGCGGAGAAGGCGGTCTTACAACTCAAAGTTTATATTACAACTTAACCTACCAGACCTGTGTAAAGGTTGAAACTTATCCAATAAGACCCTACAACTTGCAACCTCGGCATTATACTTTCGAGTTTTATTCGGAAAACTCTTAGAAAATCGACGGGTAACGTTCTTTGTACAACACATTGTTATTTTAAACTACATAAGTAAATAACTAATAGATTTTCAAATAAAACTTCAGTTTTACTTTCTACGTCAGAAGGTATATATTATACGTTACCGGATATGGCACCGTTAGCATTAAATATTCTAGCGAGATATAAATGTGTCAAAAACATTGTCAACCATTATAAAATTTATAATTGATTACATAAATTATCAAATGCTTAAACTCTGAACTCTCTTGCTTAGTCATCAAATCTAGATTTTTGAGTAAAACGTAACATTTGTGAGCTAATTGGTGAACACGATCTACACTACTCACAAAAAATTAAGGGAATAAAAAAAAATGCATTTCCAAGCTCCAAGTCTCTAGTTTCCAGAACTTGAAGTCATTTTTTTCTAAGAATTACGATTTTAACATGATCCAAAGATATGGAGCGATAACATTTTTTTTTCAAATTTTTGGTTTTTTTTTTTCACTCTAGGGGCTCGAAATTATGGACCTTATGGAACAGATAGCCTGTTTATTCACCTTCAATTTCATTTTTGTTTGGCTTGATACGACCATTTGTTGCAAAGATATCTGAGATTGAACAAGAAAGGACGCTTATGTCCTTTAACCATCAATATCTCTGCAACCAATAATTGTACGATAAAAAAATAGGACAGTTTTGGAAACTGGAAGAAATTTCCAACAAAATCGTATGAAAAAATTTAAAAAAAAATCTTATCGATGCCCGATACCGGTTGGAAAAAGGATGAAAAAAGTGACTTTTTCCCTTATTTTGGTTAATCGACTGTATCTTAATAAATATCGACAGGGGAGCTAGACATTTCAGGAATTTTTACACCTCAATGTACCCCTGAAAACCTGTAATTTTTTTCATTCAAATTTACTGATGAGCCGATGCAAAATTGAGAGCAAAACGAAAAAAAAAAAATTTTTCGATTTTGTGAAGATTACGCTACGATAATGCATAGAAATCTTATTCCTTTAATTTTTTCAAAATTTCGTATGCTCGGGGCGGAAAAACTACTGAATCGCTCGGTCTGAAATTTTACAGGGTTTTCAGGGGTACATTGAGGTGTAAAAATTCCTGAAATGTCTAGCTCCCCGTCGATATTTATTAAGATACAGTCGATTAACCAAAATAAGGGAAAGAGTCACTTTTTTCAACCTTTTTCCAATCGGTATCGGGCATCGATAAGATTTTTTTTTTATTTTTGCATACGATTTTAATTGAAATGTTTTTCAGTTTCCAAAAGTGTCCTATTTTTTTATCGTACGATTATTAGTTGCAGAGATATTGATGGTTAAAGACATAAGCGTCCTTTCTTGTTCAATCTCGGATATCTCCGCTACAAATGGTCGTATCAAGCCAAACAAAAAATGAAATTAAAGGTGAATAAACAGGATATCTGTTCCAAAAGATCGCTTTGTCTGAAAACAATTTTTCGAGCCCCTAGAGCGAAAAAAAATCCAAATTTTTTTGTTTTTAGATTTTTTTTTCGCTCTCTTTCTTTGGATCACGTTAAAATCGTTATTCTTAAAAAAAAATTACTCCATGATCTGGAAACTAGAGACTTGGAGCTTCGAAATGCTTTTTTATTTTTTGCGATACGATTATTTTTCGCTGAAATACAGCCCGTCCAAAATTGAAGAAAAATTTATTAAATTAATTTTTGTGAGTGTTTTAAAAATCTATAGATTGTCTTATAATAATTAAGCCCTTGTAACGTTTAAAAATGTACTTAATATAGGTTATGCAATATGGTTCATCTATTAATCCGGTGCTTAATTGTATGATGAGGTTCATTTTTCTATGATATTCATAAACGTCAAAAGATACTTCTTAAGTTGGACAAACTATACGATATTTTTTTTAATATTTAAAATTTATCGTTCTACTAGGGACACGTAAAACGTAGCAAACAGACATAGACATTTTGAATTTATAATATAAGTCTTAGATGTTTAAAGCGGCCGTGGGTATTAACGTTGTTAAATTCCAAAATGTAATTGAAATACTATTTTTATGTGAGTATTTGAGCTTAAGTAAATTTATTTGTTGAATAAACAAATACATAATATCAAAGCTTTGGACATTTTGTTTATTTTCCAACACATTTGTAACATTTTATCGTTTATTCATTTACTGACATTTAACTGTAATACAATTTATTTATTTTAATTAAATATAAATTAAGCGTTATGAGCACCTGATTTTGTTGACATAAAATGTAATGTGTTATTTTTATATAAATTACTAGCTGACCCCCGTGGTTTTACCCGCGTTTATTGATATCATATATATCCTATAACCATCTAGGAAAAATTCTGCGCCAAATATAGCAGTCCCATCCCGATATGTTAAGTAGTTTTGAGGTGATGATGCGTCAAAAGAACCCTATTTTGCTTATATATATATATATAGACTACCTGTCCCCCGCTGTTTCACCCGCGTTTATCGATATCATTAATAGTCTATAATCATCTTGAAAAAATTCCGCGTCGAATGGTAGCAGTCCCATCCCGATATGTTCAATAGTTTAGAGGTGATGGTGCGTCAAAGGAAGCCCACTTTTCTTATAAATATAAATACATAATATATAGATGAGTAATGTTTTGTTGAAGTTAAGATCGAACGATAATTTGTACATTGTGATTATATTGATTTGATAAATAAACAATTTGCTTGGAAGGTTTTCCAGAGGGAATTCTCTTATACACGCATTCATTCACTGATTCGAGCTAGTACGAAAAGTAATGGGCAAACACTAACAGAATAAATCCTAATACATTAATAATAAGAGTATCCTAATTGTGCCTACAATGAATATAACTATGTAGTAGGTAGGTAAGGTAATAGTTAGGTAGAAGTGCTCATCACTCCTCAAACATTATTTATGAATGGCTTGCTTCCATCAAAAACAAAGAGGTACTTTATCTATTCATTTTAGTACAATAATATAAATAGAATATTTCTTTACGTTTGAAAGTCTTTGCAAATTTCTTACTAATAATTGCCTGTAGACAAGAGTTATCATCTAAAAATACTGGCAGGGAAAGTATGTTGGAAAAAAAAAATATGATCTTGTCCTTTTTATTTTAATTGAATGCCTATCTTTATGTATATAAATAAATATCCAGGAACATTCTTTACACACGGTCATCTGGTCCCAAACTAAGCAGAGCTTGTACTGTGGAAACCAGATAACTGATATACTACATATACTTCTTTTATTTTCTAAATACATACTTATATAGATATTTACACCCAGACACAGAACAAACAAACATGTTCCTGCACCCAAATTTTTGTCCTGGGTGGGAATCGAACCCCCTTCGGTTTGGCAGTCAGAGCGTTAACCACCAAGCCAACTGGTCTGTACAATTCCACTGTACGTGTGTATGTCACTATCCTCCTAAACAGCTGGATAGATTTTGATGACATTGTTTGTGTGTGTTCCAGTGGATTCGAGAGCGGTTTAGATTCACAATTGGACCCGCTAGGTGGCACTGTGATCGAATACCTGCATTTTTGTTTGGACTTATTTCGACAGTACAACATTTCTCGGGACAGTTACCTATATATTTTTATTTATCAGGTTTATAAAGAGCAAAGAGGATTAATGTGAAATAAACTAACAATGTTACAAATTGCAGAATAGGATATAACTTTTAGCTTTAGTTGCCAATGTGAAACTACATGAAGGATTTTATTGTGTAGAAGTTCAAAAGTTTATTTCTACCTCTAAACTAAAAAGAATAAGAAAAGTTCGCGTGAGATGTTGTATTGTTAAACATTTACGGATAACTCGGAACACACCGGTATTAACTATTGAATTGTTTCCAATACCTTTTTTTTTTTACGTAAACTTTACTCTACTGAAATATAAATGAGTAATGTATACGTAAATAAATAAATATCCTGGGACATTCTTTACCCACGGCCATCTGGTCCCAAACTAAGCAGATCTTGTACTATGGAAACCAGATAATTGATTTACTACATACACTACTTTTTTTCTAAATACATACTTATATAGATATTTACACCCAGACACAGAACAAACAGACATGTTCATGCACCCAAAATGTTTGTCCTGGGGGGAATCGAACCCGCGACCTTCGGCTTGTCAGTCAGAGTCGCTAATCACCAAGCTAACTGGCATGTCAACGTAGACTGCCGTAGTGTCTTAGTTGTGATAGGTTCTACCACAGAGCTTTCTTGAATGTATAAGTTCAATTTGCAAGCCTAAGTTTAAGTCACTTAGACGTGAGAGAGGTGAGGGACCCTGAAAGCCACGCCGCAGGTCGTGGATTCGATTCCCACCAAGCACAACATTTGTGTGGATGAATATGTCTGTGTGTTCTGTGTGGGTGTAAATATAGGGAAGTAACTATATTTCTATTGAGTATGTATTTAGAAGAAAAAAGTAGTATGTAAGTTACCAGTTTTACAGGTTTACCGGTTTCCATAGTACGTACAAGCAGTACAGGCTGCTGTATTTGGGATCAGAGGGCCGTGAGTAAATAATGCTCCTGAAAATATCCTGCTAATGTTATAGGCGCGAAAGTTTGTGAGTATGTATGTTTGTTACTCTTTCACGTAAACACTGCTTATCGGATTTGAATGAAAATTGGCACACAGATAGTTTATGATCTGGATTAACACATAGGATACTTTTTGTTCCGGGAACATGTTACCGTCCTCGGGAACGCGGGTGAAACCGTGGGGGAGAGCTAGTCCTGTATAAAAATACTACAGAGCATCAAGGTCGACACTTTTGTTGATTGCATAAGCTTATCGAAAATATCGTGGTACTACATTAAAAGGCTACTAATTAGAATTATACTCATTTGAACACAGGTTGGGCTCTAGTAATGCATAAACGTTGTCCTACTTTATGTACTGAGATTTCGGATATAACCCCGGGGCACAGCTATCTAATAGGCCATTAACAATGATGTCATATTATGCATCACCGGGCGCCGTCCTGTCGCGCCAGTCCGTCGCCGACGCACCCTCCAGCCAGGGATGAATCCGCCGCCCTCAATATCTGTCACATAATATACTTTATTGTGTGTAGGTATTCTCTTTTCATTTCTTATACGATCTAAAATATTTCATTAAAAGTTTCATATCAGATCTGTGCGTACTCCACATCTGTTTAACATACCTGCAAGCAACAATAATATGTCCCTAAAGTGGACTGCCACTTAATAGAATGTGTAGTCAATATTATGATATGTGCTCTCAAGTTGATGGTTTCAATGATAGTCTTAATGTTGTTAGAAATTATTTTCGTTGAGAATTAATTTTTAGATTTAATTTAATGTACTTACCCTAATTATTATTACTATTTTATGTTTATAAATGGCAATCTCGCAAGAAAAAAAAATGTTTTTTTGTTTTTCTATTTTTATAATTTTTGAAGATTTGTCCTTTCTTTTCGTTTATAATTATTATTGTTTTATGCTTATTAGACACTGTGTACAGTTATAATTGGACTACCGGTTTATATATTGTTAATTATCTAGATTTATAAGTAATACTCAATCTGTTGTCTGTTTCTGTACCTTTAAAATAAAATAAAATAATGTTTGTAACGGCTTGTTTACGCCAGTATCAAGTGCGGTATAAATAGCCAGATAAAAACATACATATTAAAGTATGTAAATAACCTACATAATATAGAGTCATGCCTTTATATAGCCAGACTGGGATATAGGTATATCGAAATTTTAAGTACCTATCCACTTGTTGGTTTTGTATTTGGAATAATACTTCCACTTTTGGTACATTTCTTTTGGTTTCGGCATTCAAAATCCTTTGGGTATTTTTGTTTGGGAATCTTCGCCGCGGTTCGTAAATCATCTCGCTAAAATTTCACTGCGATCGGATAAATAGTATAATATAATATAGGATAGGGGACACACATGCATACGTACCTACTTACAAACGTACTCGTATTTATTTATAATATACATTCTGTTTTCGGTACTGCACGTGCAGAATAATTCATCATAATCGATTGAATAGTTTAGTGTTATCTGTAGATAGATTATGTATAGGTATTATCAATGTGATAAATCAATCGGTGGTATAGCAACCCTATACGTCTTCAAGGCTTAGGGACTGCAAACCTTTCTCTGCCAACGATTTCATCAATAATTGGGTTGAACATACAAATCAAACTGTCTGGTTAACGATTTATTTTGCCAAATGGACCTTGAATCCAGGAACTGTTTTCTTGCTCCAGTGACCTACAACCAACTTTCACCGTGACGTCACTTGGGAGGCGTCACTCAGTCGCGCCGGAAAGACGCCTTTGGTTTTACACCTATAGAACATTGAAGTCGTCGAGTTACCTCACCTTGCATAAACAATGACAATATGTTTAGCTCCGACATGATAGATGGAAAAGTATATTAATTTGAGTTAAAAGGCTGTGACACAAAGTTGACTTAAACATTTGGGATTATTGTCATGTAAATGTTAAATTAAAACAAAGTAAGATTAGATAAAATTTATATAAATAATTAAAAATAATTTTTACTTTGCTGAGTTTCTTGCCGGTTCTTCTCAGTTGAAGGCTAACGAATCGGCGGTAGCTTTAGTAACTTCAAACTTGATTTTCATAAATAGGTACTCTCCGCGGGCCTAAACTAAAAAATGGTTTTGAATTTAGATTTTTCTTTTTATTTTTGAACTAACTAAACTGTTATTCAACCATATCTACAAAAAGCATAATATAGATAAGCAAAGCTCATTTACCAAAATAATTAACAATGCTGTAATTATATTAATAATAATAATAATAAATATCCCGAGACATTCTTAACAAACTAAGCAGAGCTGTACTATGGAGACCAGATAACTGATATACTACATAATCTACTTTTTTTTAAATAAATAATTAATTGCATTATGAGTTAATTAAAATGCGCACAATTTAAAAGTTTTAAGGACACTACACATCCTCTTAAAATACTTAAGCTGAATTAGATAGTGAGGACAAGATAAGAGATGTAAAAAATAACCTGAGAAACCAATAATTTTCACACCATTTATTCAGTTTTGGTTAGTGGTAGACAATCATGAAGGTCAAACTTACTGCACTACTGCATAAAACCTATCTTCATCTGAGAAGAAACGAGAAGAAACATGATGGAATTGGTTTTAACATTTCATAACTTAAATCAATCTGGAAGTCGTATTAATTGATTAATTAAGCCAGCTATAAATCCACAACGAAAGTTCCTCTGCTGCACATCATGGACGAAGCATCGTTTTCACATTAACGAGTTTACTTTATCTGTCAGTTTTCAAAGTATTTTCCATATTCGTGGCTAATATGCATTTATTCACTCCACCTCTCCTCTTTGCAGACTTAACCAGTGACTGAACCGTTCATTCTATTTTTATAGGTTATTAAAATAATATATAAATAGTCACGAACTTACCGACCATTGTGAAATATTGTAGTGTTATGACAGTGAGATAATGAAGTGGAAAGCACTTAAATATTATATTTAAAATGCATTATCATTAACATGCATTTCATGAAAACCTATATTAATGTTTTTTTCTGTCGCACGCTCGTTAGCCATTTAACATATTTATAAGATAAATTAGCTGTTTCCCGCGGTTTCGCCCGAGTTACTGAGGGTTGTAACATTAACTTGGGATAAAAAGTATGTGTTAATCCAGGTTACAAACTATCTATGTGCCAAGTTAATTCAAATCCAATCAGTAGTTTTTTTAATTTTTTATTTATTAGGGTAAACAAACAGTGGCACAATAAATATTAAAAAATTCTAATTTCGGAACATTACTTACTAATAGTGACACCACACCGTTTACCACAGCTTATTCAATGAATTGGCAGATAATTTGCAGTCAATAACTGTTTAATATCATTCTATTGATTGCAGTCCTAGATAGACTAGCTTTTATCAGTCATACTGAGCTACATCCCTATAAATCATATGCAATCGTGTTTTAATTACGTCATGTGCTGACAGCAGCGCCGAGGCCTGGATGCAGCGTCAATATGGAAATTTATGCAAATAACACTAATGTGCATTAACTTGATGGCACCCTTTTACTAGCACAATTACTAATATTTATAAATGGTGTATTATTTTATAATATCCTTTATCGAGTGGAATAAAATAGCTAAACCTCTTCGGCCCTCTCCTTCCTTCATCTGGCCCTGTACTTGTCAGAACTCTCCCTTCGTCTGGTCTTATTGATTGATGTAAGTGCTGGTGATCTGTTGACCAATCGTCATCAGCCTCTGAGGCACCACTTTGAAAAATAGTCCGTCAGTAACTTTACTGTTTCACGAATAATCCTCCCTTCTCCACTGTCACCCTACGAACGGCTTAGTTAGGTATGCCTTTGACCTTAGAAAGAAATCAAATTGCATCGTGAGAAATTCAGGAGACTGATTTTGAGCATATTGTTGGCATGATTCAAATTCAATTTCTGAGCTACTTATTCAGTTTTGGCCCCGGAACACCGATATTGAAATAACCAACGATACGGAAATCAACCTTAAAAGCAACGAACAGATAGAAATAAAAATCAGAATAGCTTATCATATCGAAGGTCAATAAATGTATTGATTATAACACAAGCTATGTCCCCAAACTACCGTTTTCCCATTTAATAACTAGGCTTTTAACATAATTACATTTCTACAGCTTATCTGTTCCACTCTCTTTAGCGTACAATATTATGGCCTCGAAACATCGAAGGGTCAGAAGAAAACTGATATGGAATGTTCCATAAATGCTTATAATAAACAAAAATATAAGTCGATTTTCCGTTTCGAATTTTCCGGTTTCAGTACTATGAAATATTCTAGCATATACACTGTTTCAAGAATTATGTAGTTAAGGATTAATTTGGAATGAATTAGAATAAATAATTCCCGATAAACAGTATTAGGTCCACAAATAGAGGATCGAGGGTAAACAAAACTTTGTTAATTGATAATAGTCATTGAGGGTTCGAAGTTTGTTTGTTACCAAACCATCTACAAATATAATTTATGTCACACGAATTATGATTTATACAGATAACAAATTGAGTTTCGTAATAGAAGATGTGGAGTGAAATACATAATTAATAATTTTCTATTATTGCAATATCACGTCTTAATAAGTATGTTTTTTTACTATTTATTGTTTTAAAAGGATTACCGTATATTGTAGTATAATATAAACGATTGTAGGTATCTTTATTAGTCGTGAATATATTTAAAATTCTCCTAGGTAATATTATAGGCAAATTCGAAAGAGGATTTGTTTTTTATTTGTTACGTTTTTATGGCAAAACAACTAAACTGATTTTGCAGAAATTTGGCACACACGTAGCCTATGGTATGGAAAAGGATTTATCTCGGGAACGCGGGTAAAACTACGGGACAGCTAGTTGTATAATGAACAGACAGTATTCCTTTTCCTTTAAGTCAGTTATTATGGTAATGATTCAAACTGTGTTCACATTTTATATTGACTTTTTACTGAAAAGTAATGAAAAATAAAAACAGAACGTTGCCAAAGAAATAATTTTTTAACCATCTTTATAAAAATTATTTCCATTTATTTTACTTCACCAACTCATTCAAGTATATATAATTATGGAGATGAGATGATAAGCACTTTCCTCCTTATCCTTCAACAATTTTGATCCATTGCCGCATGTAATAGGATCGTTTTTACCATGGATCAAATATTGTTTAAAAAACGATTTATCAGATATGTGATGATACTTAAAAGTCCCTACAAGACAGAAACTAAATTATATGATAACTAGCTGTCCCCCGCGGTTTCACCCGCGTTCCCGAGGGATGTAACAGTTTCCCGGCACAAAAAGTATCCTATGTTACTTCTAATATCTCCAAGCATATGTGTACAAAGTTTCATGATGGATCCCTAATCTTTTCTAGCAATAAATATAATCAGCACAGTAGTTTTTGAGTTTATTCATTACAAACATACACACACACAAAAATAAAATAAAAAATCTCTTTATAATATCAGTATAGATGAGGCAGTGATATGAAGGTCTAAAAATTTAAAGGCATGAAGTAAAGTCATTTGGCTCATAATGTATGTTCTGAAATTCCATGTAGTATATCCAAGTAATATAATAAATGAGAAAGTAACTTTGTATGTCTTTCTTTCACGTCTTAAAGGAGTGATGGATCAACTTGATGTGGATATAGTTGACAGGGCGGATAAAAGTATATATCGATACCTTCATTGGCAATCCAGCTAACTCCACATTTCGTCAAAAATATTTTTTGGTTCAGATTGTATGCAACTTTCATTCGGTGTGAATTGCAAAAACAACAACTCCCATATAATCACATTCTTTTCCATAAATCTGTAACAACGGTGTTTAAGATTTTTTCTTAAGTATATAACCTACTAGCTGTCCCCCGCGGTTTCACCCACGTTCCCGTGGGATGTATCATTTTCCCGATACAATAAGTATCCTATATTACTTCTAATACTTTAAAGAACTTTAAATTTGACCTTCATTAGTGCCTTCCGAGGGCCTAAATTAAAAAAAAGGTTTTAAATTTTGAATTTGAATATGTGTACAAAGTTTCACGATGATTGGTTAAGTAGTTTTCGCGTGAAAACTTAACAAACAAAATTACATTCACAATTATAATATTATCGTATATGTCCTCCTAAACGGCTGGACCGATTTGAATGATTTTTTTTGTATGCGTTTGGGTGGCGCCCTGGATGGTTAAGATTCACAATTGGATCCGGTAGCTGGCGCTGCGAGCGAATTCCTACATTTTTGGATGGACTTATTTCGACAGAACGACGTTTGTCCGGGCAGCTAGTAGGATATAATTATAAATCTCCTGAAAAATTTGCTCATATGGAGTTAGTTGGTTTGCCAATTAAGGTATCGATATATAAGTCTACTTTTATCATGGAAGCGTCACACCGTTACTAAATACAGGGTATCAATTAATAGAATTATTAGTTATCAACTACTAGGTAAACTAAGATAAAAACTACAAGTTAATTCGATTTAAACATAATTCAATTTCTTGATAATATTTTAGATAAGTATAATATTTAGTAATGAACGAAACAAAGCGATTACGCGATACCGAAATGTTGATTCATTTACGCTTATCAGATTTAATGTTGCAAACGAATGTCCCTTGGGTTTTGTATTATACGGGTTACCTAGGCCCGGATTTCAATATAGGCCGAGTAGGTCCGGGCGAAGGTGGTAAAATTTTAAGAGGGGTTACCATAGTGTAAAGTACATAAGTTACTAAGAAAATTCAATTTGCTAATATTCTTAACAAGCTATTTCAATAGCTTAAAATTATTTATAGCTATAGCTTTATAATATTAGTAAAAAAGAATATGTAAGTATATTTTAAAGCCGGGACGGCTTATTATCATATATCAATAGTTTATCGATGCCATATATAGGCTATCAACCATCTAGGAAAAATTATACATCGAATGGTAGCAGTCCCGATATTTCCAGGGGTTTTGAGGTGATGGTGCGTCAAAGGAACCCTATTTACATTATATATATTTATATAGATTTATATATCTTTTAAACTACGAAACGGATTTTGATGCAGTTTTCATCAAGAGTCAGAATGATTTAAGAGGAAGGTTCTACAATGAACCCTTGCGAACCCGGGACGAATCGCTACTCATAAAATAAATAAAACATCCGCTTTTAAAATAAAATAAATATTTTTCATCTTCCATCCATGCATCAAATCAAATAAATGCTAAGACCCAATTTCACTAACCAAATAAAACGTGAACAACTGAACCAAACCCATTCTAGTATTGATATAAGTTTAAAATTTGTTTTTGAATTTCACCAACAGTATTTAAACAAGTGTAGTGCTAAACCCAGTTTATGTACTAAACGATATTAAAGGCAGTTAGTGTAAATGTAGTTTTGTTGAACTTTGTTTTAACCAAGCGGTGAAATTAGCCTAAAGTTGTATGTAATAAATTGTACAATAACCAAAATTAACGGCTATAGGCTATACACATACATATGATAACGATAAACGCGGGTGAAACCGCGGAGAACAGCTAGTATCTATAAATATGTAGATATGTACATATAGCGCTTATTTATTATATTTCTAAATACATAGTTATATAGGTAACTAGCTGTCCCCTGCGGTTTTACCCGCGTTCCCGTGGGATGTCACATGTATAATACATAAAAACTTTCCACTTCAATCACTCTATCTATTAAAAAAAAACCGCATCAAAATCCGTTGCGTAGTTTTAAAGATTTAAGCATACATAGGGATATAGGGACAGAGAAAGCGACTTTGTTTTATACTATATAGTGATTACACTCATAGTAAGTAATCACTTTGTAGAACGACATACTCGTACAGCCAAATTTTGGCTTAGTTCTAGTTCTACTATAATATTTAGAGCATTTCAATCTAATATAGAGCTTCCAGAACAACAATAGACTTTGTCAGTATTATACAGGACATACCATCTGTTTCAACACCTCTCAAAATTCAAAATTCAAAATTCAAAACCATTTATTCAGTTTAGGCCTTCGGAGGGCACTTATGAAGGTCAAATTTAAAGTTACTGAAGCTACAACCGGTTCGGAAGTCAGCCTTCAACTGAGAAGAACCGGCAAGAAACTCAGCAAGGTTAAATTTTTTTTTATTTGTTATATAAATTTTTATCTATTCTGACTTTTTGGCTATTTTATAATTTCAATTTTACATAATTTTATATTTAACAATTACAAGATACTTATTATAGGTAACATTAATAAAAACAAAACAAAAAAAATATGACAAGACTACAAAATAGAAAATAACAATAATTAGGTACTTACAACTTAAACAAGAGATTTAGAGGTGCACTGTGCAGAGAGCAGCTATTTCCATACATTTTTATCTTCAATATAATGAACTACCTTGTAATACGCTTTTTCTTTCAAAACTTTCCTAATATAATTTTTAAATTTATGATCAGACATTTTGGTTATTGAAAGCGGTATCTTATTATAAAATCGAACACAATTACCAAGAAATGACTTGTTAACTTTAGTTAGTCTAAAGTATGGAACAACTAACTTCTCCCTTTGTCTTGTATTTTACTATGAATATCTAATTTTGCCTCAAACATTCCTATGTTTCTACGTATAAACATTATATTTTCATAAATATATAGTGAAGGTAATGTCATTATATTTATTTCCCTAAATAAATCTCTTAATGATTCACGGGGACCCATACTGTAAATTGCACGAATTGCTCTTTTTTGTATAATAAATATTGATTCTATATCCGCTGCTGCTCCCCAAAACAAAATACCATAGGACAAGAGGCTATGAAAATATGCAAAATAAACTAATTTGGCCGTCTCAACATTCGTCAATTGTTTAATTTTCCTAACAGCAAAAGCAGCCGAACTTAATTTAGCAGCTAGAGTATCAACCTGAGGTCCCCATTGCAATTTATTGTCTAATGTAAGACCCAAAAATACCGTTTTATTTACAAGATCAATATGGCTCCCATCTATTATTATTTGGCTATCTACTTGTGCTACATTTGGTAAAGAAAACCTTAAGCATTTAGTTTTCTTTGAATTTAGTAATAGATTATTTGTAGCAAACCACCCACAGACAATTGACATAGTATGATTAACTTTAGTTAGATCTTTGTCTTTTCTATTAACTTTAAAAATTAATGATGTATCATCAGCAAACAAGACAATATCTGTGAGGTCATTTACAACATATGGCAAATCATTTATATATACTAAAAACAAAAATGGACCTAAAATTGAACCCTGGGGTACCCCCATTTCGACTAAAGAGCCCTTGGATGTTGTGCCGGTAATCCCTACCTTTTGCTGGCGATTTGATAAATAAGATAAAACAAGATCATGAGCAGTTCCACGAATTCCGTAGAAGTCAAGTTTTAGTAGTAGCGTACGGTGGTCAACGCAATCGAATGCCTTGGACAGATCACAAAAAATGCCAATCGCATCCTGTGAATCCTCCCATGCGCCATAAATGTGCCTCAGCAATGTTGCTGCCGCATCGGATGTAGATCTTCCCTTCGTGAAACCGAACTGATGACCATGCAATACCTTATGCTTAGTAAAGTGACTTGACATTTGATTAAGCAGCAATTTTTCAAAGATTTTACTAAGTGCTGGCAGAACGGAAACTGGTCTGTAATCAGATGGATTCTCCCTACAACCGGACTTGAAAATAGGTACTATTTTACTATATTTCATTAAATCAGGAAAACAACCCTGATCAATGCATTCATTAAAAATATTTGACAAAACAGGTGCAATCACTGTTATTATTGATTTTACGATTGTTACTGATAAGCCCCATAAATCTTCAGTACTTTTCATATTGAGAGAATTAAAAGTTATTATGATATCGCTAGCATTAATATGGTCAAATTTAAAACTTGGAAATGTATTATGAATATGCTGCTTGAGTAAAGATTCCGCTGCTATAGGACATGATTTAAGGCTTTTAGTAGTTTTACCAGGTATACTCGTGAAGAAGTTTTCAAAAGCACAGGCTACATCTAAATTATTTGTTAGAATTTTTTCATTAATTTTAAGAGTTACCTGTTCATTATTATTTCTAATTTTACCAGTTTCCGTATTAATAACATTCCAGACTGTCTTTATTTTGTTATTAGCATTACCTATTTTATTACATATAAAGTAAGATTTAGCTTGATTACACACTAACTTGAAAGTCTTTGAAAATTTTCTAACATATTTATGAAATTCTTCGTTCTGAGTTAGAGATTTTAAATGATAAAGTTCATACAACCTATCCCTGCTCTTACGAATACCTTTTGTAGCCCAGTCACTAAATCCCATTTTACTATTTACCTTCACTATTTTAGTAGGACAGGCTCTATTAAAATTATCGCAAATCCCAGACAATAAACCTTTATACAAGACATTGGGCTCATCACTATGATATATTGTATTACAGAGTTTCAGCTCTAAATTATTCTTAAAGGTGTCTAATCTTGCCTTAGTAGTAGGTCTAATTACTTTCGTTACTTTAAATACTTGTCTTTTAAATGGCAATTCTATTAATTGAGCCTTATGATCCGAGCGAACACCACTAATAATCGATTTCCCTAGTATACTATATTAGTTAATATATTATCAATACAAGTAGCCGAAGTGGCTGTAGATCTTGTTGACTCACTAAACAATCTGTGATGTTAATTAGGCATTAGCTGACTAACTCACTAACTCTATCATTATCTCAGTTGTATTATATTCATATAATAATTAGTGTATCTCCAAGAGTAGAGTAACTAGTGTACTTACTCGTTATGTAATTGTGTTCAGTGTACATGGACTATTTGCCCGAGTGGTGGGGGCGTGGTAACCAGTAAACAGGGTTTCCTTGTACGGGTACCAGTCTCTCACAAAAGTTTATAGAAATATAGCAAACTTTACAATATAAATTAAGTATTTTAGTTTTAAAGAATTTATGTGAGAGAAAATAAACGTTTTTATTATTACTATTTCATTTATTCGTGTTAAAGTCACCGTGAGTTGCTTAAGTGTCAACGAACGTTGAATCAGTTAATAATATCTTGGGAAATTCTTTTACACAAGGCCATACCTGAGGCTCGATTCTGTAAGGAAAATGATACTAATTCGAGGATGTTTTGTCGCGGCCTCCGTGCTCTGTCTCTTTATTTAGCTACGCTAATACTACTAATCACTTGAGAGACAAGCTCTTCGAGGCCTCCGTGAAGCGGCTCACCGACGAAGTTTGTATTAGCTGAATAAGGTGGCAGATCCCAAACTAAGTAGAGCTTGTACTATGGAAATCAGATTAAAGATATACTATTTTTTTTTCTATATATATATATAGGTACCGAACAAACAGACATGTTCCTGCACACAAATGTTAATCCTGGTTCGAAATTGAACCCGCGACTTGGCAATCAGGATCACCAGGTACCACAAGCCAACTGGCCTGTCAAAAATATTTGGTATGTTTGTAGACTCCAAGTCTATCCTCACTTAATTCCATATCTTCGATACCCATCTGTCTACATTTTTACACGCTTGTATTAGCTGCACTTGTAAGTAATTATGTATAAGAATCATGGGAGTCCATTTTCACCTGCTTCTGACTGTCCTGTATCTTTTCAAGCATGTAGGATGCGATTTTATCTGATGGCGGAGGGAGGAGGTCGATAGTGGAACTCTTTAGTGGCTACAAATAGTATCCCTTGAGTTTGGGCTCATTTATTTTGTTTTGGCGAGTCCTATAGATTACTTTTCGTAACGAAGAAGCTATCCTCGACTTAGTTACTAGACTATATCATTTTTTTAAATATAAAAAGTCACTATATTCTTATTAAATTCGTTTTTAAATATGTTAAACTAAACCTTCTCAAAAATCAAAAACTATATTAATTCATTAAACAAATGTATGTTCAAACATTTAAGATGCAATCACCATATCGACGAATTTTGCCCAATGATGTTCATTTGTGAATCGAAATGATAATAACTGTTATCATTTTTATATACAAAATCCGCTCTGATTTATATCAAACGAGTCCGTCTGTCAATCACGTGAAATGTATTATTCTGTATGAACGTTTTGTGTTGATCATTATTTGGTTATTTTCTTCGAGCGACATGTCATTGGCCCCATTAGCACGGGAATAACTTGTTGCCTATACAAAATGGATTTATTGAATATTATTTCAGTACTGCCTACCCCTCAATGATTTTTATATATTTTAAAGACTTTCCACAAACAACATCTAATAATATAACAATTCTAATTAGGGCTAGTACTTGCTAGAACTTGTATGGTTGTAATGTTTACATTTGTTAATAAAACACAATTTTCACGGTTTTTCCACGTTTTTTTTTATCCGAAAAACCGTGTAAATTGTGGAACCAAATTCATACTTTATGTTTGAACTAATATTAGCTAATAAAGCAGATTGAAACAAAAAATTCTAATATATATACAATGGAAAAAAAATTCAATAATCGAATCCACTTAAGTTATGATAATCAGTCAGGGAAATATTTTCACATATTATTATTTAAATATAATATGAGGAAGAAACAAAATAAAATATAATACAATAAAATAAATAACGCATACTCAACCATCACATACAATAATTCTGCACTTTTGCCATAACACACAGATATTGTCAGTGAGACTAAATAAATTTTATGTAATAAATCTATGTTCGTTTTTTAAAAAGAGTAATTGCTGAGTTTATTGCCGGCTCTTCTCAGTGAAAAACAACCTTCCGAACCGGCTTGTAAAGGCCTATTTGAATAAAAATATTTTCATTTAATTTCATTTCATTACAATAATTGGTAAATCCTCTCGCCGCACATATGATTAGATAATTTTCTACCAACATCGAAATAATTATGTCATCTACATAAACAATATTTCCTAGCTGTAGATACCTATAAATAAACATATAGGTCGTTAATCTCATCTGTGAACTGAAGCATTACTAGATAGACCGTATCGCAGAGACGTCAAAGCGCAACGTACAGCTCTCTACGAGATGCAAATGTGCCAGGCGTACGTAAAATCATGCACAAAGTTCGCTAAATTGTTGTGTGTTTCCATACAGACTTGTTGTTTACAAGAGCTGTAGTCGATTACTGTGTACCCGATACTTTCACAACTGGGGGAATACTGTCTCTGGTGACTAGTAATATGAGGCGCTGATCAATTTTGGCCCTTTTTACCAGCTTATAATTAACTTCACCTGTGAGTATGCTTGGAACATCTGAATTGAAGACCAGGTCCCCCATCCCATCGAGCTCAAATTTTGCACACTCAATTGTTTTTATTGACATTGTACGATTAGCTAAGTGACGTCATTATAAATACAATATGGCGGACGTGATGAGATGGTTATTTATTAATTCATAAGCCCCGTCCATATCATAGGTATCTAATGAAATAGGTTTCCCAGCAGCATACGCGACGTCAGTTTTATTTGTTTTCTGATAAAAAAAATTGTTTTAAAAAAGTTTTATAACTGAATATTATTATTCAACCACTACGTGAGAATTTTATGTGTGACATAGATGAGGAGCTCATACTGAAAATAGATAAGATTGAAGATGTCATTGATGAATTAGCATGATTAAGAGAACCTTTAAGTGTGAAAGGAATAAGTACTAATAGATGATACATAATGAAGAATATGAATTCTTAAGAGCCCATAATAGTGGAAAGAGATGATGAACTAAGGAAGGTAAAATTCTTGATACTAATTTCAGATTACAAAATGTAAAATTTAATGAATTCAATTAGATCTACGTAGAGCTTAAGCCGCTACTCTTTAAATGTAAAAAGAAGCTGAAAAGAGTTCTAAGGAATTGATGATTTCTTAAAATAACTTTTTTTCTGAATGTAGGTAGTATAAGATAAATTTATTGTTAAAAGAGCAGAGCGCCTACAAACTGCTGAGCAGTTTGGCGATGTAAGGTTTGTGAATATGTTCTTAATATAATATAAATAATAATGAATAGAAAACTGAAATGTGGGGGATATCTTCAGATGGATGTGGATTTGCATAGGAATCCTGTTGGAGCTGGTTAAATGGCAGTAAAAAGCTAGTTCAAAATTTGGTCGCAGCACATCCGATCGGTGGCATAGTAATAGTTCGGGTATTCTGCCGGCGAGCAACTATCCAACCACCGGCGTTATGTTTCGGAGCGATATTCGACATTACCGTCGGAACGTGCTGATGCATGTAGCCAGAACGTAATTCGACGTTTCGAAGGCGTCCATCTATACAACGCCGCCATTACATTTGGAAAATCAAGTTGCTTTACCATGATAGTAACAAGATCCAGCTGGTCTTAGCTACATGCTACGGATATGGCTATAGTTATGACTATAACCTTAAAAATAGGTATCTGGTGCAATAATAAAGTGTCAAGTTTCAATAGAAAACAGAACGAATAAACAGAGAATTCTATCAAAATTGGAATTTTTAAAATTTTTTTGGTGATTAATTGAGGGGGTCTTTTTTTGTACCCCATAATTCGAAATTCATATTGTCATAGGAGAATATATGACAAGAAAAAATGCAAAAAGCCCCTTTACCATATCTATTTGGTGTCACCCTACCCTACATTTAGATTTATTCTATTTCCAATAACTTAATTTTATGTCAAAAAATCCAGCCTATCATATGTAGATACAACCAATGAAAATCAGCCGTGAAATACAAGTAGACCAACACACTGAAGCAATCAAAATACAAATTACACTATTACTGACTTATGTTACATTTTCTTCGGAGATTGAAATGGATCAACAGAAAATAAACTGTTAAATCCATGTTTTGTGCAAACACTATCGGAATGCAAATGAATTCATTTCAAACATGATCAACGGAATATCTTGATGAAGTCTGCAAAGATTTTCTATTAGTTCTCTTAATCCAAGTTTTACTTAAGACCAAGAAATAATCGTGCTTTCCGAGGTTCGGATAAAGTTCAGTCAACATCGGTCAGTTCGGCCAATCCTTCGAATATTTCTGCTTCTGCAAATCCTTGAAATTTATATTTTATATACGTTTAAAATAGCGATGTATGTTGTTCCTCTGTCACTATTAATAAGTACATGTGACTAAATAAAAACAGTTTTGGCTCTCAGCCTAAGGTTTTAAGCAACTGTGCACTGAGGGCGCTATTTTATATTATTACTTTATTATGTTTAATAAAGAATACAAAAGAAGAAGAGAAAAATGGGTTATTATGATTGCTATTTCAAACAAAATATAAATTCATTTTAACATATCGTCATCCTCTTTATCCCCGATAAGGTAGGCAAAGGTTTTAGGCAGAACCCACATTTCACAGGTTTTAAGTATAAAAATAAATAACCAGAGACATTTTTATACAAACATTTCTGATCCCTCTTACTAAGCAGTTTGTACTATGGAAACCAGATAACTGAGATACTTGACACTATACTTAGTATTTTTTCTAAATACAAACTAATATGGAAATCATATCAAAACGATATTATGCACCCAAATATTTCTCTCGAGTGGAAATCAAAACTAGGACATGTGGCGTAGCTGTCGGGATATCTCATCACCATTCAACAGGCTCGTCAATAGGCATTGTTGCTCTAGTAAGTTCAAAATCTAGTCAAAATACTAAACCACAAAACTTATTTTTAATTTACTTTCAATTCAGATCCACGTTATTTGTTTCAACAAAGTTGTCCCCTTACTACGTCGATAGCTATATGAAACCACATCGAACTTTCAGAAAAACCAATTCCGGTTTACAAAGGCGGCCAATTTATGACCCAGTGCACGCCAGTCCCGCGGGTAACGAAACGTATTGTACCTACGTGTACAGCGAATAGCTAGCTATCCTAAGTCCCAAAATTAATTTCGATTAGTCGATGGTACCAGGAAATGTCGATGTTAATGAATTTCGTATATTGCATGATTCGAATATACTGGTACTTATTTGGGAAATGATTTTTCTCTGACTTTTTCTATTGAGTCGGTATCGACGTCAGTGCCAGATTGAGTTGGGTCATGTCACGTCACACAGTAATGTGAGTCACTCGGAACGTTATTATCAGTTTTATTAGCTGTCAATTCATGTTTATTTTTTTAATGTCATAGCGGTCGATGTCATTGAGTTTTTTTTCACTGTTCAGAATTTTATGATTTTAAAATTGATGGTTATTGCATGTAAATAGGCAGTTATTCAATTACAAAAATAATTTTAATCAAAATCTTTATTCTTGTTTCAGGTACTAATTATTTCGTTCATCTATTCACTTAGATACTCTGAAGTCCAAAGGATCAAGGTTTTGAACCATGTTGTACGATTTCAATCAGTGTCTACACTCCTCTCTCAAAAGGTACGTATTGGGAAATCGGATTGGCTGCAGCAGTGCTGTTTACTGACGCAAATTTGAAACTACCGACAGCTTTCAAACAATTTCTTTATATACCACATGGGGTGATTTACAAGCGGTCCACCTAATGGTAAGCGGTCACCGCCACCTATGGTCATTTGCATGACTAGGCATCTTATCTCTACAAGCAATTTTATAACATAGGTGTAACGTTATAGTATAATAAACCCTCTCTAAATAGGTAGATACGACTATATTACAGTGTTAATCTTTACTACCTCATTATATTAGCTCGCACGTAACTAGGGTTGTATCCCTTTTCAATAGATATCGTTAATTTGGTAATTACATTCGCGGTTATGTGCACTAAGCTTTATAACATGATTAATTTGGTAATATAACTAACGCGTGGAGTAATAAATAAACAGCGCTTTATGCGATTACAATTAACTTATGTTGTGTGTTAATTGTAAATAAATAAATAAATATCCAGGGACATTTTTTACACACGGCCATCTGATCGCAAACTAAGCAGAGCTTGTAGGTACTATGGAAACCAGATAGCTGATATACTACATATACTTCTTTTTTTTAAATATATACATATATAGATATTTACACCCAGACACAGAACAAACAGACATGTTCATGCATACAAATGTTTGTCCTGGGTGGGAATAAACCCGCGACCTTCGGCTTGTCAGTCAGAGTCGCTAACCACCAAGCCAACTAGCCTGTCAATTGTAAAAGTTTACTGAAGAATTATTGTGTGTGTTTTCGAAATCACAATTATAGTTATAAATTCAATCTGTTACTAAGTACATTAAATTTATCATTAAATTAAATCAAATAATGATTTATTTTTATCTCGAAATTGTAAGCTATAGGTACATTCATATTTATGAATAAATACTGGTGCCTCGCTTCTTTCATTATGGTAATCCGATCTGACGGCACCTGTCAGGGAAGTATCGATGAAAACAGACATTTTTAATGAAACCTTACTCAGGGAAACATAAAAAAACAACTGCCCTATTAAATAGGTATAAGGATTGTATCCTTTACTTCCGAAATTATATAAACTATTATGGACAATCTATTTTGATTTTCTACTGAAATCTATTTTTAGTTAATTTTGAATATAATATCTAACCTTAAACTAATGTACATGTATATAATAAACAGAATAATAAAAAAAATTATTAAACAAAAATCAAAAGTGTTTTGTAGACAATTAAAAAGAAAATAAGTAAAATATTTGCTGTTCCATATACATTTGAATCAGATTTTTTATGGAGCAGTTTACATTCTTGCGAATTATGTAAAAAATTGAGATTTGTTCTGATTTGATAGATATATAGAAGCAACGTTTACAAAAAATACATACACGTCGAATAGGTAGCCCAGTGCCAGATTAAACATGCGCGGGGCCCGTAGCAAATTATGTCGAGGGGCCTTTGGCCTACTATGGGTTCTTAAGTATAAAGTGGTAAAAAACAACCGGTGGTGGGCGGCCTTAAACACGCGGGGCCCCCTTTTGCGCGGGGCCCGTAGCAATTGCTACTCTTGCTACGTGGTTAATCCGGCACTGAGAGAGCCTCTTCCTTTTGTAACAGTCGGCTCTAGCCGTAATGTCTAGCATAATAATATTACTGTTTCCATTTTATGTTTCCAGGTCTAAATAGACTTCACAAACATTGCACGCAAATGCGTTTATGATCTGATTACTCTTCACAGAGAGATGTCTGAGATGAATTAATGGACTCGGGCGTGGCCTTGCGGAAATCCATTATGAGGTTATACAAAAAACAAATATCTAGTAACTAATTACGCTGGATCTCCTTCTCTGTCAAGTCTCAAACAAGGAAACTCAACAAAAAATCGATTCGAAGCATCAACAGAACAATTTTTGCAGAAGCGAAACAGGGGCCCAATTCTACTAAATGCAACGTCCGAGTAGCACGTTTGGTTCGGCAATGCTATGGTTACCATTAATGTCAAATTGATTATTCCTACGCACTACAACCGAAACAAACATACATTTTAACGTAATCTTTCGAACCATTGTGAACCATTATCGAAACACAACCGCAGTTCGATCGATGGTCTTTATATTAATAACAACATACTTGCAAAATGTGCAAGATAATATAAATATTGATAAGCATTTTAAGTTCAATATGCGCGATATGTAAGATGCAAGTTAAATTCTCTGCTTTGATATCAGTCAGTTGTATCAGCTCAAACGCGATAACGCGATGACTTTGCCGTTGTCGGATAGTAAAAATAACCAGAGGTATTTTTGAGTTAAGAATAATAGATATAGCTTACATACGATTTATAAAAATATTTTCTCGACAGAAATATAAATACCGAATACGTCTTCAAATATTGTTATTATTTATAACTTCGTTTCATTGTCAAGCGAATATATTATACAGTATTTTTTTTTATTTCCTACATTTTATAGATTGATAATCATATATTTTTTTATATTGGACTTGTTGAAATAGTTATAAATAAATCAAACTTACTTTCGGCATGAAAGTTAAAGTATATTTTTTACCATTTCTGCTTTCCTCCAATACAGAATTTTGTTTGTATTAGGGACATCATGCCCGAAAATTTGACAAGTGAACTTAATAAAGTTATTGCTAGAATGATTTCTAAATTAAGCGATATTTTGTATTAATTGGAACCAAGCCCCGTGACCAGGCCATGATCGAATGATCCCCAGAGGACCTCAAATCCGGGTCCCTTGCCTTTGACAAACGTTGATATGAGGTTAATTAACATCCGAACCGTTACGGACGAATAATACTTCCCTACGTGTGGTCAATGTTATGAGAAGCTTATATACATTGGAAGTCCAGTTGGTGAGAGGGTTAGATTGACTGGCACGGTACAGGTTTACGAATTTCACGGTTTCGATATTAATATTACGCTTGATTTGTATTCAAAGGTAACAAGGTATGAAAATTACAGTTATCTATCTATATAACGGATTGGCAGGAAGGGTTGGGCGAAGCGATCTTGGCAATTGTCCTCCATCGTGGGCGTGTTGTACCAGGAACATTAAAATAATACCACGTATTCAATTAATAGCAATCACTTATTTTATTCCATATTATAATACACTTACACACAAAATATAACGTAAAATACAGGATGCAAATGGATTATGAGCCAATAGGTTAGCACGCGTGCACCTCTTGCGCTGTCCGTCTAATGACCGACCGACGTCACCGCGTAGGCGCAGACTTGCTATTCTATTCGGGGTTACATTAAAATATGAGGGGCATATTTTAATATTCGACGTATTCAAACATTAAACCGATTTACTAAAATTACTATATTTCTAATTTTAAATCCAACAACAACAAATCTACGGAATTACAATCAGTGTTACTTTAGTTATTAACGAAACTCAAAGATTAGATTCTCTTTCTAAGGTGTCGCGCCGTCATATATATAAGCAAAATAGAGTTTCTTTGACACACTATCACCTCAAAACTACTGAACATATCGGGATGGGACTGCTACCATTCGACGCGGAATTTTTCCTAGATGGTATTCAAAATTCAAAAAATTCAAAACCATTTATTCAGTTTAGGCCTTCGGAGGGCACTTATGAAGGTCAAATTTAAAGTTACTGAAGCTACAACCGGTTCGGAAGTCAGCCTTCAACTGAGAAGAACCGGCAAGAAACTCAGCAAGGTTACATTCTTTTTTATTTGTTATATAAATTTTTATCTATTCTGACTTTTTGGCTATTTTATAATTTCAATTTTACATAATTTTATATTTAACAATTACAAAATACTTATTATAGGTAACATTAAAAAACAAAACAAAAAAAAATATGACAAGACTATACAATAGAAAATAACAATAGTTAGGTACAACTTAAAAAAGAGATTTAGAGGTGCACTGTGCAGAGAGCAGCTATTTCCATACATTTTTATCTTCAATATAATGAACTACCTTGTAATACGCTTTCTCTTTCAAAACTCCTAATATAATTTTTAAATTTATGATCAGACATTTTGGTTACTGACAGCGGTATCTTATTATAAAATCTAACACAATTACCAAGAAATGACTTGTTTACTTTAGTTAGTCTAAAGTATGGAACAACTAACTTCTCCCTTTGTCTTGTATTAATATTATGGATATCCAATTTTGACTCAAACATTCCTGTTTCTACGAATAAACATTATATTTTCATAAATATATAGTGAAGGTAATGTCATTATATTTATTTCCCTAAATAAATCTCTTAATGATTCACGGGGACCCATAAATTGGACCCATACCCTGTAAATTGCATGAATTGCTCTTTTTTGTATAATAAATATTGATTCTATATCCGCTGCTGCTCCCCAAAACGAAATGCCATAGGACAAGAGGCTATGAAAATATGCAAAATAAACTAATTTGGCCGTCTCAACATTCGTCAATTGTTTAATTTTCCTAACAGCAAATGCAGCCGAACTTAATTTAGCAGCTAGAGTATCAACCTGAGGTCCCCATTGCAATTTATTGTCTAATGTAAGACCCAAAAATACCGTTTTATTTACAAGATCAATATGGCTCCCATCTATTATTATTTGGCTATCTACTTGTGCTACATTTGGTAAAGAAAACCTTAAGCATTTAGTTTTCTTTGAATTTAGTAATAGATTATTTGTAGCAAACCACCCACAGACAATTGACATAGTATGATTAACTTTAGTTAGATCCTTGTCTTTTCTATTAACTTTAAAAATTAATGATGTATCATCAGCAAACAAGACAATATCTGTGAGGTCATTTACAACATATGGCAAATCATTTATATATACTAAGAACAAAAATGGACCTAAAATTGAACCCTGGGGTACCCCCATTTCGACTAAAGAGCCCTTGGATGTTGTGCCGGTAATCCCTACCTTTTGCTGGCGATTTGATAAATAAGATAAAACAAGATCATAGTATAAGTATAGGTTATATATGATATCGACAAACGTGGGTGACACCACCGGGAGCAGCTAGCTTTTTGTAAGTATAGAATATCCCGTAATAAAGTTTATTAAGGCTATAGGTATGTATATCTTTCAAGCTTTGTAGACGACTAAAGAGAAAAGATGTAATATTTAAAAATTAATGAATCTCTGAGTCTTAAAATATGTTTTTCTTCGCAACTTATCGAAGGGCAGAACTGACACCTTACCATCACTTGTTACGATTCAACAGTATTGACTTCAACAGATTTACTTTTCTGTATTTTTTTACACTCCGTCCGTTCAATCAGTTCATCCCGAATTGCCTAGCAATTAGAGCTGATGATATGGCTTTTGTTCTTCTGACTCAGTCCTATTATAAATTAACAACCTTTGTATTACCTACCTTTAATAAACAATTAGCACTTAATGGTTCATAATTAGTTTTTTACCTAATTACAAAATAATTTTGTAATAATTCATATTTAATCTCTCTACGACATAATTCCAATTAGCCTTTAATATTTATTTAACGCCACCGGACAAAATTATCCTATTGGAACAAATATTTATCAACACATGATTTTTGACGGGTCAGTTGGCTTGGTGGTTAGAGACCGTGGCTGCCACACCACAGGTCATGGGTTTGATTCCCACCCAGGACAAACATTTGTGTGTATTAACATGTCTATTTGTTCTGTGTCTGGGTGTAAATATACATTTAAGTATGAATTTAAAAAGTAGTATATCAATTATCTGGTTTCCATAGTACAAGCTCTGCTTAGTTTGGGATCAGATGGCCGTGTGTAAAGAATGTCCCGGGATACTTATATACAACTAGCTGTCCCCCGCGGCTTCACCCCCGTTCCCGAGAGATGTAAAATTTTTCAAAGAATATGTGTACAAAGTTTCATGATGATCGGTTAAGTTGTTTTCGCGTGGAAGCATAACAAACAAACTTACATTCACATTTATAATATTAGTAGGAATTTAATATATTTTCCCGTCAGATTAGAGTTCAAAATAGGTAGTTTTGTAATATTAACGAAGCAATAAGATTATGTTGATGTAGGTTTCGAGCACTGTTTATATGAAATCCGGCTTAATGTACCCACATCAACACAAATATTTCCCTAATAACTCTCATATGGGGTATAGTAAGTAAGGATAGCAACGTCTTAACCCTTTTAAGCAATTCGGTACGGACATACAAATGAATAATTCAATGTTATTATATTAAACACTAACTGACGTATACCGGCTTTGCATTAGAACTGTTTGTGGATCAATATTTTTTGCCAAAATGTCTCAGTTTATAACATCTCCACTTATATGTTTTATAGAAATCAACCCTCCCTTTGCCCCACGCTGGGACGATCTGGGCTATTGGGATAACCTCCTCTAAGTGTCACAATATTGTGAATAAGATTATATTCGTGTGTATTAAAGAAGTCGTTCGTTGAACTTCTCAAAAATTTGTTCTTAAATCTTCTACTTTCAAGGCTAGAGATATTTTTGTCAATACATTTAAAACCAATTTGTGAATAACGCAAGCAGCAATATACGAGTATATTATACTAGCTGTCCCCCGCGTTTTCACCCGCGTCCTGTGGATGTAACATTTTCCCGGGATAAAAAGTAGCCTAGGAACAAACATTCATACATACAAACTTTCGCGTTTATAATTAGTAGAATTGAATTCATCTAAATTAGTGCTACAAACATCTACAACTGCTTCAGTGCTACGAATCTTCGTAGATACTCGATGCCGACACAAGCGCCGTCGTAGACCGAGCGCCATTAAAAGTAAAAAGTAGTCTATCACTATACCAGCTTGCGAATGGGCGTGGGGTTTCTTCTACCCCAGAAGCAATAAGCCGTATAATGACAACAGCAGGTGGCGTTCTTTATCCGCATTGGTGCATAATGCACTTTTTCAAACTCAGCCTTACAGCAAGCGTTTAAGAATTGTTTTTGTGATTAATTCAACTCAAAACTAGCGTTGTGGCTGGTTAGGCATTGTTCGCATCACGTCCAATGTTTATATTGTATTGTTATGTTTTGTAAATGTTAATGTAACGGATTGGATCGCATCGTTGTATTGTGGTATATAGCGCCATATTTTATTAATTGGATTTTTTCATGTTGACGTATTGAAAATGGATGTTGATTTCTAGTATCATGTTTTTATTATGTTATAGTTAAACCATTTAACTAAATTTACCTGCTTATTATTTTATTGTAGACTAACTTCGGGCTCGCTGTTTCACCTGCATTGAGGCATAAAATATCCCATATATTAATTCCATAACATATTAGTATATGTTTAACAGAGTATATGTATGGTTACATATACTCTGCCTGTGTCAAGTTTGATCATAACAAATAAAAAAGAATGTAACCTTGCTGAGATTCTTGCCGGTTCTTCTCAGTTGAAGGCTGACTTCCGAACCGGTTGTAGCTTCAGTAACTTTAAATTAAGGCAAGAGTGAATAGGCATTACTTGAGTTCGCGTGTACCATCCTCGACCACATCGTCACTTTCCATCAGGTGAGATCTAGTCAAATGCGCTCAAGTTTTTATATAAAAAAAAAAATATTGACCTTCATAAGTGCCCTCCGAAGGCCTAAACTGAATAAATGGTTTTGAATTTTGAATCCTTAGCTTGATTGATATCAATAATTGGACAAACATCTAAACATTTATGTATATAATATTAGTTCTTATAAACAGTATTTGCAAAAAACATACAGTAAAATTAACAATGTATATACAAACAAACATTAAACACGTCATTTACGAGTATCACAGTTTTTTATAAGCTGCTGGAATGCACCTCAAAATCTGTAATAGTAGAAAAAATTAATTAACTTTTAGGGAACATGCTTTAAAGAAAGGCAGTATGAGAGCAACTTGTTAGAATTGCGGGAAATAAATTCACGCCACAAAAAACTGTACTGACTGAACTAGCGGGAAATTATGAGTTGCTGGTGCCGGTAAAAAACTGACCGGTTTTACCGATTATTAAAAAGTGGGCTAGCGGAGATTTAGTAGGTTTAGTTTGACTCGAATAACTCCGATTTTTCACGTAAACCGTGAAATTTTAAATGTAAAATTCAATTTGGATAAAACTAAATAAAATAATAGGCCTTTATCAATTGCTTCCAAAACATTATTAAACAAAATTGGAATATTCGTATACCATTATCATCACCATTTTTAATTGAATGTCAGTCAACGTGGCGATACGTAACGCACCTCAACTCACCATGAAATAAACTTTTTGATGCAAAATGAACGTAGTATAACTTTTGGCTTGATTATACCTACGAATTTCGATATAAAATGTCACCACACGTAAAACGTTAAATACAGGGGACAATCTAGATACATCAATGATCACAGTAGTTTCGATCCTACAGCAACCCAAAAGCTATTTTTACCAAAACAAATTTATAATTACAAAAGTTATAATCTTTCTCGCCTTCGTGCGAACATCTGTGCTTTCTCATTTACAAATTAAAACTCGACGCGTATTTCGTATTAATAGGTCGCCTCAGTTTCGTTGAAAATTAATATCAATTTGTGATAAAATTTATGAGACTGAATTTTGAAGGAAGGTAAAAATTAAGCGATGACAGCTCAGTGGTTAAAGACTAATAACCGTGGGTTCGAATCAATGAGTTTGAGTTTCAGTTATGGAAATCAAAGCTTAGTTGAGTTATGCCTGGTTACCACCATCAAGTCCACAGTCTGTTGCCAAACATCTACAGTTTCTCAGCATTGTGTCCATAGGCTGTGATCATTTGTCATCTGATGGCCCATCTATTTGTTTAACACTCCTTTTTGTTTTTTTATACCACATGGGCCGACAAACAAGCGAACGGTCCACCTGATGGTAAGTGATTACCGCGACTATTACTGGACATTTACAACAACAGGGGCATCGCCAATGCGTTGTCGACCCTGAGACGTGAAGTTGTTAAGTCTCATGTGCCTGTAATTTCACCGGCCCCCTTACCTTTCTAACCGAAACACAGTAACACAAGTGCACTACTGCTTCACGGCAGAAATGGGTAAGGTAGTAGTACTTCCCCGGACGAACTCTGCACTAAGTGCTCTACTACTCCTCCTATAAAGAAATAATAATAACAATACTACGAGTTCCCAATATAACTATTTGGTCGTAAGAATCTGTGTTGTTGTATAAACAACCTTTTAAAATTCTCTGCATGTTTTTCAGATTTAAATTTACATTTTTTAAACGTAACGTTGAATAAAGTACACCATGTACAGACATTGTTCGAATTCTGTCCTGGAAAAAGGCAGGTCTATTTTTAAGTGTTAAACTTTTACCCTACGTACAATTCCATGTCGTAAAGTAACTCGATATTTAGGATCGATTTACCCGTTTAGTCGTAAAAGGGTAACAAACAAGGACACAGATACTTTCGCTTTTATAATATTAGTTTAGAGTGTGGATCAGTGTGGATGAGATAGAAAACCGTTAGCTGGTACCATGGGGGGTAATTTTCAAGTACCACAGATTTCCTTCGAACTCTCACAAACTTTATACTAAATAAATTATCAAAATATTGTTGGAGTGTCCTCAAAATCTACCAAGTAACACAAACTTTCCGATGTTGGGGAAGACCAACTGAAACTTTTATATGACTTCCATCTGAGTACCTTTCATTTTTTTTTCTCATACCTTATAACATGAAAGTCATGAAAATAACAATTTCATTTTCGACAGTAATATGTTTCCAAATATATTGATATAAAATATTAAATTTTATGATGTCGCATGCGAATTGAACGCGAAGTCTTGTTATTAAATCGAACGAGTACCATCGACAGGTGCGGCGCGAATATTACTATGTGCGACTATAAAACAGAATGTATAGCACTTCCTCAATTTGAATGGTTACAACCTAACTAAAATATGCACTCCCTTTATGCTTTTCTTACTTTATGTTAACTTATTACCACTAAGTAGATATCTTCCTACAGCATGCATACATGCGTATAAAACGTTATATCATTACAAATTAATATTCCATCAATAGTGCTCTTCGGTCGTTAAAGCAAAATTATAAACAATTGTTACGACTTTTTATGCTGACGCAAATTTTATGGCAAATCTACTTCAATGAATATTTTTCTAATGTGAAAATAAAACGACGTGCTCGCTTTTCAATGTATAAGATTATGTGTAATTTTCTTTCCAAAAGTGACATGAATAAAAGAAACAATAAAAGTGTTATGTGCCAGGATTAAATATTACCGCCATCTAACAGCAGTGAATAAAACCTTTTTAGATGTTTTAAATAGAGCCAACAACAATAGTACTTATTTACTAAAATCTTAATTCGAATAACTTTTGGTGTATATTTGATAGTGTCTATCAATAATTTTGTTAGCACGATATCAAAACAAAGGCTTTATCCATTGCGTGTGATTGTGGCACAATCAATCGGAAACTATTGTTCCTGATCAACTGACTGTAGGCAAGGGTAAGTGATCATTGAACCGAGTTTGACGTCGTTACTGTTGTCTCACATAACAACTGAACATGACTGACTTCCTAGTATCTATATCAAAGCCGAGCTTCAATCCATGGTCGGAGTGACGTAAAATTTGCTAGATATTGCTTTCATGCTTTTTAGACCGTGAAAATGATTTTCTATTTCCTAAGGGATAAGGTGATATAATATTTGCTATAGTTATTTATCACTGGCTTTAATAAATGTTTGATTTAAATAAAAATATTTTATCATTCAATTCCAACAATTGCGAACATGATTTTTACATTCTATCAAATTTATCAATTTTATACACTTCATATGAAGATCAATTAGTGTTTTAAATTTTTAAATTTAATATTTCGAATGAAAATTATTAAAAATTAAATGTATGGACAATGCAAAATAAGAATATTTTTCGAGACAGCATATTAACTTAATATGTATTTGTAATAATATCACAGCAACCTGTCCAGCAAGTTCTTTCTTATAGACCCAATATAATGTCCCCTTTCTACAATAGTGCTTGCACTTAGCAGTATCTGTCTTTGGCTGTATCACTACAATACATCACAGTACACACAATAGACATATAGCATCCATGAGGAATACATATCTCATATTAACGTATCTTCAAGGGGCATCTACATTGGATTTGTATCCCCACGTACGCTGCCATGGTTACCTAATCCCAAATTAAGAAGAGTGTACTGCTTGTACATACAATGGCTACCAGGTACCTGATATACAACTTTTTAAATATACACTCCAACCAATCCAACCTCCAAACATTCCAACAGACGTTGTCCTGTCGAAATGAGTCCATAGAAAAGTTCCCTAAAATTTTAACGTTGGTATCGCCATCTGTTTTAATCGTTTGGAGCTAACAGATTATTGTGACTGTCAAATAATAAACAAATAATTTACAATAAAATAATATTGCGGCTATAAATTGAGATGTAAGCTATCCGATCTTTTAAGTTAGATCAAACTGCATACGGTGTGCAAAATTGATTAAAATCGGTTAAGTAGTTTAGGAGTCCATCGCGGACAAACAACGTGACGCGTAATTTTTATATATTAAGATATTGATATTTACACCCAGAGACAGAACAATTTTATATGACAATATTACTTTTACTACTATACATTCCTATTTCATATTGTTAGTTGTCGTCAACTGAATAAATATAAATTGCTTTTATATAATATCCGTCGATACATAATACACTTAATTTAGTATATAACTAGCTACCTATAACTTCTATTTCTTTGAAAATATCCGACAAACTTTACTTTGAAGAACTAAACAGTTATTGTTTTGTTATTAACTTTCTTAGAAGAATACGAAGCTTGGATTTATAGTTCAAAAGTAGCCTCTTAGATGTAATCCATACAGTTAGCGAATTCAAAGAAAACTACGAAGGAGGAAAATCAAATATCGACACAAATCCCTTATGAAAATAATGAGAAAATATATTTTTCTCTGAACTTTGTCGCATGATATGTTTTTATGGTATATAGATACAAGAAAGAGAATTCATAAATAATATAAAAACGGAAATTATAATCCTATCATTTGATGCGTGCTTTTTATTATGAACATAACTCACTGAAAGGTGGCAATATAGAATCGTTATTAGGTCAGATAAGGCGTGTAACAGCTGGGGATGTAAGTCTTCACAGGAATTATTGCGAATTATAGCAAGGAGGCTCTCAGTAACAAAATCGCTCACTTATTTAAGTCCAATGGCTTTACCAGTGGAGCAATTAAGCTGAAATTGAAGCGAGGAATAAGCAATCAGTAATGCTGATTATGCCTCTCAATTCTAAATTTATTAGGTCATTTGAGTCAACGTTTCGAATTTCCAATATTTTTAAGGCTCTTTCCTGTTGGTAATATTCAGTGGGATTGGACTGTTTACTGAATATTTTATAAACCACAAATAGGTTTGGGAATATATAAGGCGGACAATATCAAATATGTGCGGTACATTATACCTACTGCTCTCGAGTATTATTGTTTCTTCCTACTAGAAGCCATTCCTATGTCGACTTTGAAACTTCAAGGAACTCTAGTCCAACTCATTTGAAACTAACCGAACACTATCCAGTGTTTATTACCTATACATGTATCTATTTTGTTATGGGCAAGTGCGCTTGTTTTATTATTTTTTTAAAAAATTTATTATTAGGGTAAACAAGCAGTGGCATAATAAATATTTAAAATAAAAATTTCGGAACATGGCTTAAAAATGCAGTGCTGAAGGTCTGGCTGGCAGATGGGATAGTGTTCTGCAGAAGCATTGGGTGTCAACTTTGATAAACCCCCATGCCCAGCATTTTTTTTATATAAATTGTTAATTTTGTGTATGTATTAAATTTGTTTATTTTATAACTCTTGCTTGTCTTGTTAGTTTTAAGAAATGGATCCTTTGTTGTCTGAATAAAATAATTTTAATTTAATTTAAAAATAGTGATACACCGTTTACCACAGTGCTGTTGTTAATCAGTATCTGGTTCCTATAGTAACAAGTAGTGCAAGCTCCGCTTAATTTGGGATCATATAGCCGTGCGTGAAAATGTCCCAGGATATTTATTTCTTGTATCAATGGAGCAGATTTCGTTTGATGCTTTCCTAGAAATGGTTTATTATTTGTACCTATAAAAAATATAAACGACTATCCAAAACATTTTTATTATGCCATATTTCCAGCTGTTATATTTAAAAGAAAATATGATTAAAAAACATTTATGCTAATATACAATACCAACTATTATGAAAGACACTCAATTGCAAAGTTAATCAACCATTTGATCCATCAAATTAACAACGGTCAGTGCACCTAGGTACATCACACTTAAGTACTATTACTGTATTTTTTCGTCGTAATGTTGGTAATAGAATAGACCAATTAAAGGCTCTGAATAGCCAACGAATTAATGTGTACTGTACAAAACTGTGTACTGTACACTGGTCGTGCTCCCTGGGCGCTTGCATGGTTCATTCACATCGTACAGTATGTACCTACATCATGGAACATGGCATTATCTACGTTTCATTGGACACCGATCTAAAACTAAACGCTAACGCAAACCGTAACTTTTTCGTTGACTTCTTTCTTTTTTGCGCTCGACTATTTTTCTGCTAGATATTGGGTTTTATCTGCAAGCGTATAATGCTATGGTTACTGACTTTAATATTTGCGAGATGGGATGCTCTCGACGTGATTTTAGGACAAAACGTGCTTCTGACTTGCTTCCCGCTTGAGTAAGTTTCCTCACGTTGTTTGGCAACTGTTGTACGGCCTTCACTATGACCAGTATACGTTACGCATGGGTAATACACAAGAGACCTAATACACGAACTAACAATGAGAAATAACCTAGTTGTTCAGAATTGGTTTCTTTTACACGCCATGTGGTATTGGTTGATTGGTGAATCAATTTGTAAGGACCTGTGTCGTTAGTTAGGGTATTTAAGAGTGATCGGCGTCCCTAATAGGGATTTATATAACAAGCAATGTTAGTATAAGGAAAACCTTTATTGAAATAGTGCCTTTTGCTAATTAAACCAAACTTTGTTGTGTGTGCTTAAGGGTTTGTGTTGTTTTTGGTTTCGACTGTGCAGTACAGCAATATTGAGTGATTTCTTAATGCAAGGCTTGTCTTATAAGTACGCTTCAAACCTCTCAAATTGAACCCTGATTAACATTTGAAACAACGCCATAAGCTGAAAACAAAGCCTCGCAACCTCATCTCGCGCAGTTGCTTGAACCTGCAACCCTATCGCCCGGTGAGGACAGTCGCGACGTACTACCCAGTTTCGTTTTGTAAGTGCAACCTGAGCTGCCTTTCAAATCGAACCCCCATTATAATTTCTCATGAGTACAACGCTCCCTAGCAATGCCCTGAGCTGAAGACAAGAATTCGTATTATCCGCGTAAAGGTATAAAATCAACCATATTTAACACCTTCCATAAAAAAATAACTTTATTAGAACAGCTGGGGCTATACAGTTACAGTACATTCCTAGAACTGAACTTAGCCATACGGTGAGTTGTACGGCTGTGCATTACCGTTTTGTATGGCTTCACATTCGCCGTAGCGAGCAGCCATGCACTTAGTTGCAGACCGGGCGGGCCTCGTCGCTATATTTCATAATTGCCCGCTTTTCACCCAGCGAATCCATTTAACACGTTCAGTCTGATGATCTGACGTTTAACAGACCAAAGAGTGTCGTGCCGCTATTTGACATTAGAGGAATAGGTATACCTTTTTAGATATTACCTAGATTCATTGAATTGAGACTAGTTCTAAAAATGCTACAACTACTAGTTGTCTATAAATAAATATCAAGTGTTTCGAAAATAGTAACTAGCAAAGTACCAGGCCATTAAGAATGAATTTTAGTGTATTGGAGTACAATTATAATAGCGTATGAAAATAGAACTTATTTTATGGTAATTAAGTCTAAATATTGATAACAAAATTGCCAAGCATTACAAATTTCATGATGAAAGGTAATAATTTACTTGAAGTTTTACAAATAGTGTTACAGTTTTCAAGTGTTTTAACATTGGATTTAAAGATTCGTCCATTTGAATAGTTAAAGTACCGGCAGTAAATCAAGGTGTCTTAAAACTTTAGACAGCGCAACCGATATGGTCCATTTAGTACCGAACGGGCGAATAATTGTTCCGCTAAAGTGTAGCTAAAACTTTTGTTGCAAAAGTGAAGATATAAATGACCGAACGGTCAATTTACCTTAACATATAAACCAGTATAAGAGAAAATTTTATCCTGTATTTTTGCATGTTTGCAATCCGTTTTTCTTTTAATTATGGTATTGCAAATAATTATGGAACTGTTAGGAAAATAAAAAGAAGGTATGATCATCACTACTGATGTAATCTAAACGGATACTTATAGATTTTTTCACCTATGTGTAAATGATCAAAAATTTCATTGTCTCTCTATCAACGCTAACAAGACCTTTAAATGATTTCTATATATAAGTATTTTAAAGTAATCTATTCAAGACTTATATACTAAAGTTTATATTGCTGCCACGGAAGCCCCAAGGGCTTACTCGTGTAACTCAACTACAGACCCACTAATAAACTAGATCAAAAAAAAATGTAAGTCTTGGTCAAAAATTAAAAATTAATACCATCTCTACAATGGCTCTACCTACGGAGTCCAATTATAGCAAAAAGTCATCCAGGCGAACACAATCATGAAAATCAATGAAGTAGTTTAGGAGAAGCATTTAATGATATACAGTAAGAATCGAACCACGCCCTACTGCGTTGCTGTCATCCTAATCCTTGCAATCTCGAATAGTTCCCATATTTCCAGAAAACAAAGCGAGCACGTAAAAGTAACACGTTCAGTAACATCTACGTAACGTTACGTTTGTCAGTAAGTCAATATCGCTCACAATATCCGCGATGCACAGAGGTACGGTTCTGTGAAGATAAGCGTGTTACCTGTCAGCCGAACACTCTCTACTCCCCAATACAGCAACCCCAAGCGTTTAATGGCATTCGACGGGAAACTATATTTCACGCCTCAATCTATTTCGGCATTGCTGTATTTGTGAATCTGCATTCTGCCTGTATTCTTCCTTTACATAGTTTTACAAGAGGTACGTTGTTTTTTCAGGTATTTGATTGTTGAACTAGTGGTAGCTTTAAATTTGACCTTCATAAGTTGACTCCGCGGGCCTAAACTGAATAAATGGTTTGAATTTTGAAAAAGTTGTGGGGTAACTTCATTACCCCTACATAAGTGCCGTCTGCGAACCTAAAGTGATAGAATTGCATTGAATCTAGTGTTTTTTTTTGTTTCCTTACCACCAGATATAGATTTTGGACATTTAAATGGTACCAGAAGTTTATTACTTTTCCTAGTTCCACTAATATTATATATTTGGGTTTTGGTGTTGTGTAATCGTGAATGGATGGCTGAACAGATTTAAATGCAGTTTGGCGCATATAAAGATTATGTTCCGGTTTTAAAACTTTTATCACTAGAAAAGCCGCCGAGCTGAAGCCTGTAGTTAATATCTTGAAAATGGTTTCATACAAATTTAAACTTCTGAAAGCACAATGTTTAAGTACTGTCATAAAAAGTATGTTTAACTTACTCAGTACTTTTCCTACTGCTAGCTGCCAAATTACTATCCATAAAAAAGGCAGTTTGTCGTAGACTGCGCTTCATAAACCAATTCCTTAGTTGAATCAACTCAATTTTTTTTCCATGAAGCGATGTAGGTTACATTGTTCGCATAAACGTGATGACAAACCTTATGTATCGAGATAATGGCAAAATAGGGACGTATCTTGTGAATACATTAACGCAACCACCATCATTATAAATGACGTTAATATGAAACGTGATCTCAGCACGGCAAGCGAGGAGCACACTAGAAAAATATTTATTTAAAAAACTTTCTTTATTTTCAGTAAGTGGCTATTGACAGTAATAGTTTTAATTAACAAACTTATCGCAACCGTAGGAAACGGGACGGATTAAATATGCAAGTGGCTTTATGATTACCTAGTTGGTACCTTAGAGTTGAGACGAGTTTGAACTGATAGACATCGGGAGCCTGACTTTGTGGGGAACTATGTCATATCATTTATATTGCTAAATGAAAAATATTAAATTATAGACTATTATTATAATGTAATGAATTAATGAAATTATACGGTGATAATGCTTTGTCAGATATGACAGGCAGAGACTGGTTTCGACGCATCAAAAATAATGGATGAACTTGAGGAGTTGAAAAAAGAGTTTGAAGACAAAGAATTAGAGCAGTTGCTTGATCATGTCTCATTTGAGACGCTAGCAGGACTTGGAAAATCATAACAAGATGATTTGTCAACAGTTTCAAAACGATTTAAAGCGTTAGGAATGATCCTGATGCATGGAAATTGTACCCAAATTCCGTATGAGTTGAAGCCCAGAAACGTCGAATAAAAATATCTTATTCAAGGTCCTAATAATATTAAACGCTTTAATAGGAAACGTTTTTAAATATGAGACGTCACGTTTTCGATGGTCGAATATAATGTGACCTATTTATTTATTTAAATTTCTGGTAAGACCTATAAATATAAGTCTGAATCAACAATTATGTTCAACCTAAGTAGTAAATTTAAGTTGTTTGTTTTCCCATAGACAGGAGGTCTAAAACAAAAGAAATCTATTTTAGTATTCCGTACACTTGTTCTCATTACGGGTGGCTTTGTCCTATTATTTACGAGGTACGTGCACTCTTTTCCGAGTGCTGCAGAAATTTTAATAAAATATTAACGAACGTTTTTGTCATACATTTACACGCGTGATGTTCCGTATATTGAAATTAAAATTTTAATTTATCATTCCCGAACATCGGGATTTTAATCACAGTCATGCTCATGAAGCGCTCATCGATGTACAATCAGCTAGGTAATAACGAGTTGATTAACTAAAATGTAGTTTTAATAATGTTCTACTTGTTTTAGCGGAAAAGTTGTTTTCACGGTGACTTATCTAAAGGTATTATTATGTATAATTTGAATAGTAATTAGCAAACTGTAATATAATTATTCAATATTATGTCAATTGTAATCTAGTTGCTGACATTTTTTTTTTTATTTTAATAATTTTGCTGTTTTATTTCTAATTAATAAAGATAATTCAATGCATGTAGATTATTATTAACTGTGCGCTAATTTCATTGAAATTTTCGGATGGCAATTTATAGCTAAATATGAGATCTGCTTATTTTGTATCTGTCCATTGTCACCATGTTCCAGCGAATAAAACAATTTATTATTATAATATTATAAAACAATAGACAAAAGGACATAGAGTCTAAATTATTTTCACCAGAAAAATAAAACAGCTGTAAAGACACAGTTTTAAGCCTCTAAGAGTATTTTAATAGTTATAGTCGATAGGACAATTGGCAAGGTCGTTTACATTTGGCAAATTACCAAATAACATTCCGGCGATACTCTGTCTGCGCCAATTGCTTCTGTCAGGAAGTTTATTTATCTTATCACTTGCATGTTTAATGCTTTTTTGCCTTTTACTGTGAAGGTTATATTTATATTACACTACATTTTATTAAAGAAATTTATTTTTATATATATACTAGCCGTCCGGGCAGACGTTGTCCTGTCGAAATACGTCCATACAAAAATGCAGGAATTCGTACGCAGAGCCACCTATCGGATCCGATTGTCAATCTAAACCATTATCTAATCCATTTGAACAAACACAATAAATCTCATTAAAACACACGTACAGTAGAATTATATATATAAAGATTTATGATAATTTAAGATAATATATAAGAGGTAGATCTTGATTGGGTTTTGGGTATTGAAATTGTAAATTTAATACAATCATTTGCCTACCGTACTATTGCTTGCTGTACATTGTATGTATGTACATTCAGTGCATTAGGGATAATGTTACAAGAGGTTTGTTCAGAATGTACGGCTTACCGGCCTGAGGCCAGCTTTTAGGAATGTTTTTGTTGATCCTTTGGTGCAATGGTGGTCATAGGTATAGTCTTTAGTCGGCCTTTGCCAGAACTTTAGATTTGTTAGGGTTGTATTAGTTGCCATTTCCAATACATTATGTATATAGATGCGATTAGCAAATGGCAAATAGTTGCCGCTCATATTCTAGCTAAAGATATAAAATTCTTAACTCTATTGCAACTAAATGGGTAGAGGTACTATCTGGTCAGAGCTTCAATAGTTTGATCAATCATTATGTGCTAAAAATGTATGGGCTAGTTTATGAAACTAGTTTAGTAGCTTCAGTAACTTTAAATTTGACCTTCATAAGTGCCCTCCGAGAGCTTAAATTTAATAAGTGGTTTTGAATTTTGATTTTTAAACCAGTGGACATTTGCGAGTTATATAATTCAAAATCAATAGTGGACATACGAGTATATGTGACTGCTAAATACTAGATATCACATTTATTGTTGTCAAATGTATTTTAGCTGCTTAATTTTATGGTATATAATATACAGTGCCTTTGTATCGATTGTAAAGTGAAATAAGTAGTATAAAATTCACTTCAACATAGTTTCGTTTTATTGCCTCCTGACTCGGAAGCAAACTCGCTCAGAATTTTTAAATAGGCAAAGATAACTTGGTCACTCTTTGCTCAATTTTCGTTATTAAACTTTTAAATCATGCAGCACTATAGAATTTTAGTTGAAGCATAATACCGGTCATTTTTTTAACTTCATTTCCTTGTTCGGCTAATAAAAGCGGATTTGTGCTATGCGATGGTGAACTACGTTAGTCTGCAGTTTTATTTCATTTAGGATCTTCTATTTGGGTTTTTCATTTATTGGAACTTTAACAGTCTTTGTTTTAAAAGATGAAAGTGAACAACTTATTATAATTAAATACTTGTGCCGCGGATTCACTCGCGATCAGAGCTATCGAATGTATCTTCAAGCTATAACATAGTAAATGACTGTCTAGATTAAAGTACATCTCTGATGCTGAAAGATTTTTCGTAATAAGTTACGTGGTTCCGGAGATTACCCTCAACATACATACAAGCTTACAAAATTTGCAATTTATAATATTTGTATAGATATATTAATGTTAGTACAAACCGCAAGTCACAAATACTATGCCATAAATATTAAATTTTCAATTGTATAATTCGTAAGCCACAGTGATTAAAGGTGACCACAAATTAACTACGGGTGCAATAAAATGTGATGAGCGTTTGGGGTAACACATCACCGTGGCAGTAGAACAAATTTAATTAAAACATTTGTGTGGTGGTACAGTGTAAAGAGATTTGAGACGCCATGTTTTTTTGGACCATGTCATTATTTTGTACGGTTTTGAAATTTTATTGTACTAGCTCTCGTGGTTACACCCGCGCTCCCGAGGGATGAAACATTTTCCCGGGACAAAAAGTATCCTATGTGTAATTCCATGGTATTTTTTATATGTGTGCCAAGTTTCATCTAAATGCGTTTGGTAGATTTTGCGTGAAAGAGTAACAAACATCAAGTTTTGATTTCCAAGATATTTACTTTTCCCATGATATTGGATAATAGTGTCCCTAATCCTACCAAAAAATCCTATGAATAAATCCAAAGAGCATTATTTCATCTCTATATTTCATCATAAATAAATATGAGCCAGCAACGTTTTTGAACGAAAAAGATCGCTTTCGTTCGTTTTTGTGAGCCGCTATTAATGTCGCTTTGAGGTATGCCGCATTTTCCGGGAATTAATTAAAGGGCCGAGTCAATAATATTATATAAACACCTGTAAACGTAAAATAGGTACTATCTATCGAAGGATTTACTTGAGTCAATAAATCTGACGCCGCAATACCAAATCTATAAGCTGTAAGTTGCTTAATTATAATATAATATTAGCAGAAGTAAAACTTGTAAACTTTGCGTTATACAGAATGTTACAAAACTACCCGTAAAGCCGAAAGGAGGTTAAATGGGGCCTTATAACGAGTCCATTCACAATATTTAAGAACCGTAGTGACGCTGTATAACATACCCCAAAAAAATAAAAAGCTGATTTTTATGAATGAAAAATAGAAAAACTATTAAAGTAGACAATTATTAGGTAAAATAGGTACGTAGGCCTTTCTGTTAAATAATCTGGTTCCCTGACCTGACAGCTTACTAGGGTTTGATAATTCATTATATTTTTACGGGGTATTTTGTAACAATAAATGCGAAAGTTTGTGATGATTGATGTATGGACTTTTGTTACTCTGTCACGCAAAAAACTACTCAATGGATTTGGCACATAGTTAACTAATTGACTCAGGCGTGGCCTTGCGGAAATCTATTATAAGGTTATACAAAAAACAAATGTCTAGTAGTTAACTGCGCTGGATCTCCTTCTCTGTCAAGTCCCAAATAAGGGAACTCAATAGGAAATCGACACGTGTTTCCCTTCTAAACGAATGTGAAACTTGGCCGAGAAGGAGTTCCAGAATTTGTTACTAGATATTTGTTTTTGTATAATCACAGATAGTTTATAACCTCGATTAACACAGGATATTTCGTATACCGGGAAAAAATTATATACCTCAGGAATGCAGCGGAAACCGCGAGGGACAGCTAGTCTTACTACTGTTATAAATGTGAAATTTTTGAATGGATGTTTGTTTCTGTTGGATGTTGTCAGAACGGCTGAACAGGTTTCAATTAAATTTGGCACAGAGATAGATTATAAACTGGAAACTTACTAAGTAAACTTTAAATATGCTGGCTGGCAACCCTATCGATTAGACGTCTAAATTTGAATCGTATTTTAAATTAATTAAAAATTTATATTAAACACAATATTTAATCGAAATTCAAAGCCAAAATCATTGTAAACCTAAATAAATTCATGTTAAAGTGTTGGTGACAAATTATCAATCCTATCATCGGAAAAATTCAACCAAACAACGGCTCGAAACGGACAAAATTTGAACGGAACGACTTAAAACCTGGGGAGTATTGTATTTATTTATGTTCATTTTTACACACAACATAGTATACATTAACCCTACTCACGGCTCAGATCTCTGAGCGACGTCCATTACTCAGTTTGGCACCTTAAAATCTCACCTTGTTTGACAAATGTGTGGAAGCAAAGTTGATGATAGAATAACTTGCCTCAGACACTTTAATACATAGTTGAACACTGTACACTGTACATATCTAAACAATATACATATAATATTTGTATTTAAGTAGTAATAGCCCCTAGTTTAGTTTAATATCCCCTTTTATCATACCTACCTACCTACAAATAAAAGATAAAACTAACATTGAAACTGCTTCATTAATAGATAGCAGATAGGATTTTAAATTGTTCACTTTCTCAGCTTTCTGTCCTTGCACTTCAGGGTCTGTGGATTCATGTCTGTTAACATGATGACTCGCAAGGCCTGTGCCCGTGATGTCGAGATCAAGCTCACAAAGGCTTTAGAAGACCTTAAGGCCTCCCAACTTCTCTGTGACCGGCTAATTCAGTGTGTTTTTGTAAAAAACTGTTTTTATAAAAATGTTGAATTGAGGAAAGAAAGGATTCAAATTATTAGAAATTTAAAAGAATGTAACAACAAATTAAAAAATTGACAAAAATTGTATGATACTGACACTCAGCGCTTGCTCTCAGACCTTGAGCACAAGGAGATCTGTCTTAGGGACTTAGTTTCTAGGTATGAAATTGCTCAAAAACAAATAAATGAGCATATATTGGCGGCAACACACCTGGTTGACTTATGTAAGTACAATGAGGACACATTAAGATCTCTGTCCCATAATCATATATGTGATTGTGACCCTTCACCAGCTGGGCCAGGTGAGTCACTTCCAATATCACAAATGAATCAGACTGATGTCCGGTCATGCAATTAGATTCCAATCCTTGTCCTACAATCACAAAGACAATAGTTTTTTCGGATAAAATAGGATCTGACTTTGGCTCAATAATAAGTAACCAATTAACTGATTCAGTAATAAATTATTGTATGCCAGGAGCATCATACAAACAAATAATAGATAAGATTTTGCATACAAAGTTTGATGAAAATACCATAATAATAATTTTAATTGGCAATGTTATAAATATAAGTAAAAAAGACTTGATAAATAGTCTCAATTCTTTATCAAAATTAGAGGTAATGAAAATAATGTTATGTGCTTTCCCATACTCTTTCAACTATTCAGATATGGAGAATAACTATATTTGGCATTTAAATAACCATATGCATAATGTTACATGTCATAGTGCTAATTTTATTTATTTTGATACTAACAAGTTTGTTAGTAATTTGAAATTGAAACAAGATACCCTGTTTATTCCAAAAAAACTTAAGAAATTGATTGCATCACTTGTAGCATATAATATTAATAGGATAAGGGATAACACAGTAAGAACAAGTCATTTTAACATTAAATCTCAGAATAGTTCTTTAAACAAAAACTTTTGACAACAGAGAAGCTAAACAGTTCTTCTTTTTTATTACATCAGAATATTAATCGCTTCTTTGGCAAAATTCTTGATATTCATTTATTATTAGATAAAATAAATATAGATATATTATGTTTTACAGAGACATGGTTGAAACCGGGCACTATGCTTTTTAATATTAAAAACTTTACAGTTGCCAGTATATTCAATAGATTATCTGCAGAAGGTGGCGGCACAATAATTCTTATAAATAATAATATTAAATTCAAGGATCGGAAAGATATTTGTAGCCTCTCTGTTGATCGTGTTTGTGAGGTGTCTTGTGCAGAGTTGCAAAACTATATTATTGTTTGTGTTTATAGGCCACCGGCATCCAATTTTTTATTGTTTACGTCTATAATGGAAGAGATTCTTCGTAAGATATTTAATAATTCTAACAAGTCAATAGTTGTATGTGGCGACTTTAATGTAGATACTCTTAGTAATTCATCTGAAAGTCGGAATTTTATTGCCTTATTCAAATCATTCAACTTAGATTTATTGTTTAGTGAGTCAACAAGATCTACTGCCACTTCGGCTACTTGTATTGATAATATATTAACTAATAGTAGTATACTGGGGAAATCGATTATTAGTGGTGTTCGCTCGGATCATAAGGCTCAATTAATAGAATTGCCATTTAAAAGACAAGTATTTAAAGTATCGAAAATAATTAGACCTACTACTAAGGCAAGATTAGATACCTTTAAAAATAATTTAGAACTGAAACTCTGTAATACAATATATCATAGTGTTGAGCCCAATGTCTTGTATGAAGGTTTATTGTCTGGGATTTGCGATAATTTTAATAGAGCCTGTCCTACTAAAATAGTGAAGGTAAATAGTAAAATGGGATTTAGTGACTGGGCTACAAAAGGTATTCGTAAGAGCAGGGATAGGTTGTATGAACTTTATCATTTAAAATCTCTAACTCAGAACGAGGAATTTCATAAATATGTTAGAAACTTTTCAAAGACTTTCAAGTTAGTGTGTAATCAAGCTAAATCTTACTTTATATGTAATAAAATAGGTAATGCTAATAACAAAATAAAGACAGTCTGGAATGTTATTAATACGGAAACTGGTAAAATTAGAAATAATAATGAACAGGTAACTCTTAAAATTAATGATAAAATTCTAACAAATAATTTAGATGTAGCCTGTGCTTTTGAAAACTTCTTCACGAGTATACCTGGTAAAACTACTAAAAGCCTTAAATCATGTCCTATAGCAGCGGAATCTTTACTCAAGCAGCATATTCATAATACATTTCCAAGTTTTAAATTTGACCATATTAATGCTAGCGATATCTTAATAACTTTTAATTCTCTCAATATGAAAAGTACTGAAGATTTATGGGGCTTATCAGTAACAATCGTAAAATCAATAATAACAGTGATTGCACCTGTTTTGTCAAATATTTTTAATGAATGCATTGATCAGGGTTGTTTTCCTGATTTAATGAAATGTAGTAAAATAGTACCTATTTTCAAGTCCGGTTGTAAGGAGAATCCATCTGATTACAGACCAGTTTCCGTTCTGCCAGCACTTAGTAAAATTTTTGAAAAACTGCTGCTTAATCAAATGTTAGGTCACTTTACTAAGCATAAGGTATTGCATGGTCATCAGTTCGGTTTCACGAAGGGAAGATCTACATCCGATGCGGCAGCAACATTGCTGAGGCACATTTATGGCGCATGGGAGGATTCACAGGATGCGATTGGCATTTTTTGTGATCTGTCCAAGGCATTCGATTGCGTTGACCACCGTACGCTACTACTAAAACTTGACTACTACGGAATTCGTGGAACTGCTCATGATCTTGTTTTATCTTATTTATCAAATCGCCAGCAAAAGGTAGGGATTACCGGCACAACATCCAAGGGCTCTTTAGTCGAAATGGGGGTACCCCAGGGTTCAATTTTAGGTCCATTTTTGTTCTTAGTATATATAAATGATTTGCCATATGTTGTAAATGACCTCACAGATATTGTCTTGTTTGCTGATGATACATCATTAATTTTTAAAGTTAATAGAAAAGACAAGGATCTAACTAAAGTTAATCATACTATGTCAATTGTCTGTGGGTGGTTTGCTACAAATAATCTATTACTAAATTCAAAGAAAACTAAATGCTTAAGGTTTACTTTACCAAATGTAGCACAAGTAGATAGCCAAATAATAATAGATGGGAGCCATATTGATCTTGTAAATAAAACGGTATTTTTGGGTCTTACATTAGACAATAAATTGCAATGGGGACCCCAGGTTGATACTCTAGCTGCTAAATTAAGTTCGGCTGCATTTGCTGTTAGGAAAATTAAACAATTGACGAATGTTGAGACGGCCAAATTAGTTTATTTTGCATATTTTCATAGCCTCTTATCCTATGGCATTTTGTTTTGGGGAGCAGCAGCGGATATAGAATCAATATTTATTATACAAAAAAGAGCAATTCGTGCAATTTACAGTATGGGTCCCCGTGAATCATTAAGAGATTTATTTAGGGAAATAAATATAATGACATTACCTTCACTATATATTCATGAAAATATAATGTTTATACGTAGAAACATAGGAATGTTTGAGTCAAAATTAGATACTCATATTATAAATTCAAGACAAAGGGAGAAGTTAGTTGTACTAAAGTAAACAAGTCATTTCTTGGTAATTGTGTTAGATTTTATAATAAGATACCGCTGTCAGTAACCAAAATGTCTGATCATAAATTTAAAAATTATATTAGGAAAGTTTTGAAAGAGAAAGCGTATTACAAGGAAGTTCATTATATTGAAGATAAAAATGTATGGAAATAGCTGCTCTCTGCAAAGTGCACCTCTAAATCTCTTTTTTAAGTTGTAAGTACCTAATTATTGTTATTTTCTATTTTGTAGTCTTGTCATATTTTTTTGTTTTTGTTTTGTTTTTTAATGTTACCTATAATAAGTATTTTGTAATTGTTAAATATAAAATTATGTAAAATTGAAATTATAAAATAGCCAAAAAGTCAGAATAGATAAAAATTTATATAACAAATAAAAAAGAATGTAACCTTACTGAGTTTCTTGCCGGTTCTTCTCAGTTGAAGGCTGACTTCCGAACCGGTTGTAGCTTCAGTAACTTTAAATTTGACCTTCATAAGTGCCCTCCGAAGGCCTAAACTGAATAAATGGTTTTGAATTTTGAATTTTTTTTGAACTTTACTATCTGGGTACTTTTTGTCCCTAGAAAATGTAACGTCCTTCAGGCAAACGGATGAAACCGCTGGGGACAGCTAGTTAATTTGTAATGAGTATTTGCTAACACTTTTTCCCTTACACAGTTGAATAACACACCCACATGGTAAAACTACCTATTATCCACGCATTCTAATTTAAATTCAACCCATGTCAGCATAATACATATTGTATAATCTCCTAAAACATAGTTTCCAAATTGTTTGCTCCAATTTACAGCTACCGTATTTTCATTACAAATGAAAGTTGTTTTTTTTTTTTATATTTATTTTACCTTGGTGCCACAATGGCGCAGTTTGCAAATATTTATTTAGGGGGATCGTTTGACTGTCATTATACTGGTTTTGTGTTTGGGTTAAAAATAAAACCATGAAAAACATGAACAAAGCATGAATGGTAATGTATTTATTTAAGCTGACGATAGTTGAAGAGAAATATCGAAGCTTGTTATTTAAACTGATCTTTTTACCTAGTTTCATACAAATTCGTATAGTTGGTATTAGCAAAGAATCAAAAATACATCCTCACAAACTTACGCATACAATATTAACAGAAAGTAGCATGTCTGCGTCTGTAATGCGTGTATTGGAGGTACAATCTGCAGATTTCAATAATACAATAGTCGTTGAACCAAACAATAATTTAATATAGGTAATATAGTAGATAGTAAGTAACATAGGTATATGATAATTATTTGTATATGACAATTAAATGTTATTTGTTGGCAAGGGCATCACTTGAGAGCAGATGCGTAATAGGATGAAAAAGATTCTTAAGAAGAAAAAAATTAAAAGTTGCTCGAAATTTCGGGAGAAGTTTTTAAGACTATTCTGTATACATCTGCCGGGTCAGCAATTATGAAATAAATAGACATCATATCAAATATTATTTCCTACAAAAAGAGAAAGGACAGAATAAATACACATTGCAACTTGGGCTTAAAAACTGAAATAATAAAGAAAATATGTCAGAAAAATTACACATCCACTTAAATATGTGAAATAGGTAGAATAGGCGGGGGAAATCCGTCGGAAAATGCAAACAATGACTAGGAATGGTTCGGAAAAGTACACTCGACCACAAAAGTAAATATGTGCTAATTGCCTCTAACAGTGGCTCTATAATTCAATGAGCTGGTAAACCTATCAATAGATATTAGAGCTATCTGCACACTCCAGATGTGATTAATCATCAATGACATCGCACGATACATCGAATTTGATTGATCAGACTACCGTCGCGTATCCGTTGCAAACATTAATAATATCTTCGTCACAAATTCACAATGTACAGGTATAAATGTCGTGTTCTGTACAATAGAAGGAGATTAATAATTGTGACTGTCAATCCTTTGAATAAACCTGTTTTGCGTACTATTTATAGTTTGATAACATATCGCGCCCTCAGAACGATAGGGGCTTAACTCAAAAAATCACTTTTGGCACATATCGATTTTGGGTGACTTTTGCACTGAGCGGGGAGGGTGGGTCACGGTGCTAAAGAGGCTGAATATGCTTATTTTATCATTAAATTGCCTATGTTTTACTCTTCATCGGATGGAGCGTACTTTGTTTAGTATCTCTATGATCGTAACTCCATTTCGCAAAAATTTTAGTTAAGCCCTTATCGTACTGAGTGTGCGATATTTATTGGGAATTTTGGTCATACTACATTTTTAATGTTCATAATATTTTCTGTAGACAGCAAAATCATTATATGTTATAATAATATTTTTACCTATAACTAATATGACGTGGCTAGGCTAAGTTTAATTTTTAATTATATAATGTATATAATGTTTAAAAATGTATGCAGTTATTAACAGGACGTATTTATAATACTTATTCTACTATACTAATACACTTATCTATACTTATTAGAAACTAAATCTAATAAATATTATACCTTCAAATTATCCCGTGAAACGCTATCGAATTAAATAAATAGTAATAAATAAATATCCTGGGACATTCTTTACACAGGGCCATCTGATCCCAAACTAAGCAGATCTTGACCATACTATGGAAACCAGATAACTGATATATTACATACAATTTTTTTTGTAAATACATTCTTATATAGATATTTACACCCAGACAGAACAAACCGACATGTTCATGCACACAAATGTTTGTCCTGGGTGGGAATCTTACACGCAACCTGCGACTTGGCAGTTAGGTCGGCAACCACCAAGCCAACTGGCCTGTCGAATTAAAAAACAAGTACAAATTAAAAACAGTAAAACACCTTCTTATCACTTAAGTATATAAATATACATTACTGTCAAGATAAGAGAAGTAGCAGTTTATTGTGTGCGACTGTACGATATAAACCTAGTTACACAGACAATTGAACAACAAACAGCACAAAAGGCGGGCTTATCTCTGCAACAGATTTAATAGACAGGGCCACCATACACCGTTACACTCAACATAGGCTTTGCACTGTGCTGGATTAAACGGCCAGCCAATTATTCGGATCGTTAATTCATCTATAATATTATAAAGAGAAAAAGTTTGTTTGTTGCAATTTTTTTTATACCACATGGGCCGATAAACAAGCGGACGGTCCACCTGATGATAAGTGGTCACCACCGCCTATGGACATTTGCAACACTAGGGGCATCCCAACGCCGACGCGTTGTCGACCCTGAGACGTGAAGTTGTTAAGTCTCACGTGCCTGTAATGTCACCGGCCCCTTTACCTTTCTAACCGAAACACAGTAACACAAGTGCACCACTGCTTCAGATATGGTGGTATATATATATATCATATCATATACGGTATGGTGGTACTTTCACGGACGAACTTTGCACTAAGAGCTCTTCTACTCAAAAAATTAGGAAATAACCTCACTTGATTTCAATAATTCTTTCACTGGTAGAAAGCTAAACTATTCCTGAGTTAAATATAACATGTATCCCAGGATATGTCCGTGATATATCTCTCGGGAATGCTGGTCAAATTGCGGAATGGTGGCTATATAAAATATTTGAAATTTAGTTTCGTACAGTTTTGTTTTTTTGAAGTTATACTTCTTTGGCGCGTTATGATAAAATGATGTGAGTGAAATTTTGAGATCCCCGCGCATCAGTGTAACACAAAATTCTCACGGATGAAGTTAGCTGATAACGGTCTCTCTGGAACAACGCACAAATCGCAACTGACTGTGTTAATGAGTGAGTAATGATGTTATTGTCAATAATAACGTAACAACGTCAAAAACTATTATTCGTTGCTACAGTCAGGTGCAAAGAGTTTGGACACTACAATTTCACGACTGATTAGCAAAACATGCTTTTAGTGTAATTTTTCTCACCTATAATTTCGGGTATAACTTCTTACGTGCGTACATAAGTTCAGACACACGCTTTTTTTTAATCTTACAGGGTGATGGTGATCGGTTAAACAAAAACATGTATTCTACATTAAGTGTGTACAGTAAGCATGTTACAGTAGATAGGTGTATATCTCTTCAAGTTCAATTGATACTTAGGTATATCAAATATTTTGTTTGTTTTAAGTTTTTTAAATCCGTATTTAGTGTTAATTATATACGAGTACAACTAGGTAACCCCACGGTTTCACCCACGGATCAATGGATGTATAATATAATAATAACATTTTCCTGACAGAAAAAGTGTTATATGTGTTATTCCAAGCCATTATCTATGTATATCCATACAGACAAACTTTCGCATTTATAATTTTTTAGGATAGGATATACAGACATAATGTAAAGGCATACAATTTTGAAAATTAACCTATTTCAAAGTAGGTCAAGACTACCATGGTTTAAAGAATGAAACGAAATATTTGTGTTATGCAAGCTTAAAATAATAATAATAATAGAAACGGTACCTCTGAGTTGGGTACTACTGTTCATAATACTGCTTATTTTGTCCTAAGTACATTTTACCTAACGAATCCATTTATGTTAAAGCACACACGAGCCTGAGCCTTTTAAAACTGTGATAATTGTTGAGGATTTAAAAACACTTAATTATAATCAAATACGACAGTTATTTTTAAATTTTCATTTTAAACGACGGGACAGGCTTGGTGGTTTGAGACCTTGACTGACCACGCTGAAGGTCGTAGGTTCGATTCCCACCCAGGACAAACATTTGTGTGCATGAACATCTCTGTTTGTGGTTGTGTGTAAATATCTATATAAAAATGTATTTAAAAAATAGCCTATATAGTAAATCAGTTGTCTGGTTTCCATAATACAAGCTCTGATTAGTTTGAGATTAGACGGCCGTGTAAAAGAATGTCCCAGGATATTTACAATTATTTATTTGAAACTACAGCACCAGAATTTAGTTAGTCTTCGTTCCATTTAATTTTAACTGCAGCCGATCTTCAGAACTTGTCAGTTTACAAACGTAGACCATTCTGACAGATGTAGTGACGTCTTTCCGACCCTTGGCAATTACATCCGCATCTCAACGACGGAAAATTTCCCGACGTAACGACCCGTACAAAGCCAAGTTTTACAGTCTGGATAATTTTAGCACACAGCCTCCGAAGCTTGAGTAGTAAAATAGTCACAATAACTGTATGCCGCATACCCGAACCGGCTTTTGAACGTGACTTCACCTTCATAGCATTTTAATAAAGAATTTGACAAGTACCTACTCTAACATTAAACATTAGAGTTTATAATTGCATAAAAATATCATGTAGGTCCATCTTCGCTTTATGAAGTCTTTAATACTTTCTTTCTTGATCTTCTGCCATCTTCTTATCCAACAACCATATGAAACTCCCTATTACTCTAAGAACGACTACTTATGTAAATGTTGCACACATTGCAGTACAATTGACGTTTTAGAATTCAACACCGGAGCTTGTTAGTGTAAGGGACGGCTCACAGGTTCTTCACTAACCACTGTAGTCTCGCTCGCTATATTCAGTTAAATTTGTGTTGCACGTGTGAAAATAACAAGACACTTGAGGCATATAGTGGGACAGAAACTTCTTTGTAATATAAGTAAAGATAATTAAATCAAAAACACTGGAAGCTTTAATTATACTGAATTAGTTGTAGCTCAACTAATGCTTGTTGCTCTTTTCTAAGTCCGGCTTGCTGTGTCTTGTCTTTTAACATCCTAATTAGATCTAGCCTTTACCCTAGTTAGAAGTTGCAGAGTTGTAAGTACAGAGTATGTCTGGAGAAGTACTAAGTTCCGCTTATAGGTGCATATACTAGCCTAGCCTTCATGTCTCTTGTTCGACAGCGTATTAGCAATGCCCCTGGTATTGCAAATGTCTATACGCAGGGTCACTACTAACCATCACGAGGACCTGACTCTTTGTCGGTTTACTGGTACATGACAGAAAATCCGTTAGGGAATGATACTCACTAAGTCGGAGAGTTGGTTTTGCCAAAACGTATGTTTAACGAACTTGGATTTTTTGTCTGAACTGTAAGTTACTTTAGTGGCTTTGATCTTCACTAGACCGCTTAGGGTAAATGGCATAGGGTTTTTAATAACAAGCTAAACCGTTATTTTTGGATATGTGAATAAATTTGATAGAATTACAACGTAATAAAACGAAATTCAAACGAAATTTATCACAGCTTACAACGAAACCCTGTACTACGCAAGGTTCAAAATGCACTTGGCTGGTTTTTTATAAATTTAAATAAAAATTAAGCCTCCAAGGTTACAGTTTAGTTTAATGAAACAAAATTTCCTCCTATAATTATTTATTTAAGTTGAAAGTTATTCCTAAAATTTGCAAGATTCCGTTAGTAATACCTGCTGAACAAACAAGGCTCTATAAATAACCATAATAAACGAAAGCGAATAAATAAATTCCTACGACTTCACTAAGTCATGCAAGTACCGAGTGTGGAACTCAAGAAAATTATTAAAATTCAGAGCAGTTTTCTTGACTTAAAGCTTACTAAGTTATTTAAGTGAAGTAGTGTTTCCTTTTCTCGGCAGGAAAGTCGAGTCTCTTAAAAACAGGATGTTGAAAAACTAGAGAACGTAAAAGTTTTCAGGATCTTTTGTCCAGTTTTGCTTTTAACAGTATTACAACAGACTAACAAAGTTTTTTATAAAAAATCGTTTGCTTTATTATTTACATATAATCTTCGGTGTCCATTCCCTAGATAGTTTAAAAAACGATATAGATATTCAATCGCACAAATTCTTTTCGTCTAATATTTGACCAACGTCTCAGTAACGATCAAAATTTAATATACGATCCCGATCTAAAATCGCAAGATTGAAGTAGAATTTTGACATTACGTGTATTAAAATTACTGTCAAAAGGTTCATCAATCCATGGATTTTCGATCGGTTAATCAACAATAAAAAATTATGAGACTTTGTTGGATGGAGAAGTATGGTAAGGTAAAAGAACTAGATTTTCCTATCCTATCGATTCTCTCAACCATGGTGCAGTAAAGTTTTTTTTTAAATCTCATGGGAAATACATTCAGAATTTTTCAAGTGATATTTGGTATAGGCAAACAATTTAAAAAATAAACAACGGGTTGCACTCCGGGAGTGTCGGCAGAAGTGAAAACTTTAACAATAACGTAGTGCATTTTTACCGTCTTACGAATTTTCGATCAGGTCACGTATCCTGGCGCGAGTTTAACATTTGTACCCATCCCAAGAAAAGTCCTCAACGCCGCTGCAGAAGTTTTCACTTCAAAATATTGTCAGTTTCATCGAATTCCTGAAATATAAACTCTTAGAGTCAACATATTTACAAGTAATGGATACTTTATTACACCTTTATGCATTATACCTTAAGAATAACAAATCGCATTAAAATTAATGTACAGTGTTTTAACCATAATTCCTAGTCTATTTGTGAATTATACCAAATGTCATAATGACGTCATTTATAATGAAAATGATAATAATAACCTATAACCATATTATAATGACCATTAAACGTAGAAATTATAACTTAACTAATTTAATTTATTGGCTTTATGCGGTCGTAATTAGGGCTTTAAATTATTTTCGGCAGCCATAAAGTTCAAAGTGGTTTAATATACCTAGCCAAATGCTTTATGATTCTTCTGTAATTTAATGGGCCCAAATAGTTTAGTTTGCGCATTTTCATTGTATTTTTTCCCAGGCTACTTCCCATTAATGTTATAAATTTGAAAGTTAGAATGTATGGGTGTCTGTTACTCTTTCACGCAAAAACCACTATTCGGATTTGGATATCGATTTTGCAATAATCATCTATAGATCCAATGGCTAATTGTATGATGCTGGTGAACTTTATCATAACTCCATAAGGTATATTTTTCTATAACACTCTTAAGTGTGTAATACCTTTGTTTTATTGTCGCTTTATAAAAAAAAAACGACGACATACATTAACATTTATGCTTTTAATTTTTTTTTTCCTTTCTGAACTTGTGTAATCTTACATTCGCTCCAAATGTGGTAAATGCTGTACACATCTATAATTGGTGTACACATCAAAATATTGTTACATTAATTTAACATAAAGTACTAAAATATATTAGGTTGGGGAAAAAGTCTTTTCGCATTAAAAACATTTGCAATGTTTATGGACCTAGTGCAGTGTCTGTGAGAGTAGCACAAATTTGGTTTAAGCGTTTTCAATCCGGAAATTTTGATGTCAAAGATGCACGTCGCTCTGGATCCCATTACGGATAAAATGGATGCCATTTTTGAAAAAGTGGAGCAAGATCGGCATATCAGTAGTTACGACGTAGCTGAAGAACTGGGAATGGACCACAAAACAGTTTTGGCGCATTTGAAAAAAACTGGGTACACAAAAAAGCTAGATATTTGGGTACCTCACGAGCTCACTGAAAGAATCCTAATGAACCGTGTACACATTTGTGATTCTTTATTACGACGTCATGAAACCGAACCATTTTGAAGAAGCTGATAACTGGTGATGAAAAGTGGATCACGTACGTCAAGAACGTGCGAAAAAGGTCGTGGTCAAAGGCCGGTCAGGCTTCACAGACTGTGGCGAAACCCGGGCTAACTCGCAACAAGGTGATGCTGTGTGTGTGGTGGGATTGGAAGGGCATTATTCATTATGAGCTGTTATCACCAGGCAGGGCCATCAATTCTGAACTCTACTGCGAACAACTGATGAGATCAAAGCAAGAAGTTGAGAGAAAGCGGCCGGAATTAATCAACAGAAGGGGTGTGGTTTTTCATCATGATAACGCTAGACCTCACACATCTTTAGCCACTCAGCAAAAGTTAAGATAGTTTGGCTGGGAGGTATTAATGCATCCGCCGTATATTCCTGACCTTGCACCTTCAGATTTCCACCTGTTTCGGTCTCTTTAGAATTCTTTAGGCAGTGTCAGGTTAACATCACGAGAGGACAGTCAAAACCACATGTCACAGTATTTTGATCAGAAGTCCCAAAATGTCTATAGCATATGGGATCATGTCCTTACCTACAAGATGGCAAAAAGTTATCGAACAAAATGGTACCTACATACTTTAGTTAAATGTAAATAAGCTTTATTAAAAATGTATTGAATTTTCTTAAAAAATGCGAAGGAACTTTTTCCCCAACCTATTACGTTCTACTAGCAAATTCAAGTGTCGCTTTTGCTTAGTGTTTAAATATCCCAAAGTGTTTTAACAGCATTATTGACACGATTCTTACACAGGGATTTGATTTATTTTACTATTTTGGGTCAAAAAGAACATGGTTTGAGTGAATGCGAATAATTCTATTGTTTATTTTGGACAAACCAATTCCCCGTTTAGTATTATGATCAAACCAATTTCAGGATTACTATAATTGTAAACTACTAAGCCAGTAAATTATCACATTTGGAAAGATTCAAATGTGATAATTTACTGGCTTACGTAGAGTAAACGTAGTTTTAAGTAGTCTACGTAGTGCCTACCCCCAGGCGGAAAATGGGCGTGATGATATTAGTAAATATATATTGTAGTATATAAGTAAACTTCATTATGTGTCACATAAAAACCCTACTAATATCATAATTGTGAATGTAAGTTAGTTTGTTACGCTTTCACGCGAAAACTACTTAACCGTTCGTCATGAAACTTTGTACAAATATTCATGGTGGTATTAGAAGTAACATAGGATACTTTTGTGCCGGGAAAATGTTACATCCCTCGGGAACGCGGGTGAAACCGCGGGGGACAGCTAGTATTCTATAAAATACTGCCTATAGACACTCTATAATATCGCATATAGGTAGGATTTAGAGCTATTTTATAGAAGGCTTCCATTTTCGAAATTATTAACAATATATTTGTGTTGTAGAGCTCTTAGTGCAGAGTTCGTCCGGGGAAGTACTACCTTACCCATTTGTGCCGTGAAGCAGTAGTGCACTTGTATTACTGTGTTTCGGTTAGAAAGGTAAGGGTACCGGTGAAATTACAGGCACATGAGACTTAACAACTTCACGTCTCAAGGTCGACAACGCATTGATGCCCCTAGTGTTGCTTGTTAGTCGGCCTATGTGATATAAAAAAAAAAAATATTTACGTTCCGATAGGTAGGAATTATAACTCCCTAATGATACAGTATGTCCTAGTAATAAAGTTGCACACTTTTAGTATTACGACTATTTATTCTCGAATTAAGGGAGGGGCACTGTAATCATTAATTAATTAAGGTTAGTGAACTGTTCGGTGAAAAGTGCCTACTTTTGGTAACGTAGGAGGTGTAGTTAAGTTATTGATGGAGAAAATAAATGAATGAAGGGAGGTGAACTACCAGGAGGTATTTTTTACACTACAACGCCACTAGCATGATCTCCATGAGCTCGATTTGTCTGTGAATCTATCGTATTGAAAGTTGTCGAAATTTTATAGCCGATTTGACTCTTATTTATTTATTTACTAGCTGACCCGACAGACGTTGTCCTGTTTTAACAATGAATATTGGATTCGAATCTTCCGATTGAATCGACTGTGAAATGTGCAATATGAAATTATAAATTAATTATTTTATCAATATAATTCCGACCCATGCCTCTGATCTAAACGATATTGTCAAACGACTGACATTTATGTCAATCACCATAAGAGTAAAAAATTTGAAAATTTAATGTGGTCGTTATGTTTTCTTAAATTTTCTAGCTTTCCACGCAACTTTCTTAATTTTTTCGTTCATAACAACCTTCTCCTGACTATAACAAACACAACAAAAAAAGAATTAGCGAAATCGGTCCAGGCGTCCATGCGTGATGCCGTGACCAAGGGAAATGGGGATTCATTTTTATATTAGGTTGGGGAAAAAGTTTTTTCGCATTATAGTATGTATGAACTTGTAATAAAATCTCTTTGGCTATACTATTTGTATCTGTAGTTACGACGTAGCTGAAGAACTGGGACTGGGAACTGAAGACCACAAAACAGTTTCAGTATTAAGTGTATAATTCATATTATCAGTATGTTATGTTATAACGTATGTATAATTTCTGATATACTACAAATATTCCTTTTTTAAATGCATACTTATATAAACATTTACGTCCAGACACAGAATAAACAGACATGTTCATGCACATAAATGTTTGTCCTGGGTGGGAATCGAACCCGCGACCTTCAGCTTGGGAGTCAGGGTCGCAACGCACCAAGCTAACTGGCCTGTCAAGTAATACCCGCTTTCCGAAAATTACGCGGAGGAATGGGTATGAAATTTGGTACAGTTAACTTTTATGTGGAATAAAATAATATAAGGAATGCAGAAAACTAATATTTTGAAAAATATAATTTGTATTATTAGAAATACATTAAATATAAAAAAAAATACGCTACCCATGCGTTTGGTACACTCACGTTCATACTGCCAATACCAAACTCATAATGACGTATTTCTCCACGCTCGCTGCTGACGTAATAGAACGAAATTAAAAAAGTACATCGTAAGTTGAATAGTTACACACATTACATGATAATATATATTTTTTTTTTTTTATGCCACTTCGGCCGACAAACAAGCAGACGGTCCACCTGATGGTAAGTAGTCACCGCCGCCTATGGACATTTGCAACACTAGGAGCATCGCCAATGCGTTGTCGACCCTGAGACGTGAAGTTGTTAAGTCTCATGTGCCTGTAATTTCACCGGCCCCCTTACCTTTCTAACCGAAATACAGTAATACAATTGCACTACTGCTTCACGGCGGAAATGGGTAAGGTGGTAGTACTTCCCCGGTCGAACTCTGCACTAAGAGCTCTACTACTCGAAAAAGAAATCGCTATTTCCGTGGCTATTGCACCATGTGCCTGTCGTTGGAAGCTTTCCGCAGCTCTGCTTCGTGTAGAACATTTGATGCGGAATCTGAGCTGGTCCGGCTTACTAATAACAAATGGCATTCTGGGAATTCCTTCAAGTACATATCATATTCATAATCGCATTTTTATTGTTAAAAAACTTTATACAATACCATCAATTTAGTCAGAACCGCGAAGGGTAATGAAGGTCAATGTTCTGAAGTTATCACCGGTTCGGATGTCAGCCATGAACTGAGATAAACCGGCTGGAAACTCAGCAAAGTATTTTTTTTTAAATTATATCGAAACTAAGTCTATTTGTTTTTGCTTACAATTTTTTCATGGTTAAACGATTATAGTGAAAATATTCAGAAGGATAGCTTCAAATTAGAACATAAACTACCTACTAATATTATTTATACAAATAATAAATAATAAATAAATATCCTGGGACATCCTTTACACACGGCCATCTGGTCCCAAACTAAGCAGAGCTTGTACTATGGAAACCAGACAACTGATATATTACATATACTACTTTTTTTTTTTTTCTAAATACATACTTATATAGATATTTACACCCAGACACAGAACAAACAGACATGTTCATGCACACAAATGTTTGTCCTGGGTGGGAATCGAACCCGCGACCTTCGATTTGGCAATCAGAGCGTTAACCACCAAGCCAACTGGCCTGTCAAATGTTTATGAAGAAAAGGAAGGACGGATAGATGAGTGGATGTTTGTTTCTCTTTCATGCAGATCTACTAAACGGATTCGGATGGAACTTGCCACACAGATAGTTAACAACCAAGATACCTACCTACCTTAAGTACGGATAGAATCCTGGGGGGATAGCTAGTATAATCATAAATATATCAAAACACAAGTACAAGTTCCCTGCTAACAATATTATTTTTCCACATTACATAATACGTGAGAGGAAACAACATACAAAATAATGTTAATACTTACTTAAACCGAATGAGTTAAACTTAACCAAACATTACGTCACGCTAGCAAATATTGCCCTGATTAACATGTTCCTGAATAAAATTACTAGACCTGCCATGCCTGTGTTAAATTTACGTAATGGCATCCCAGTAGCGTGAAGGACAGTAACAGCTTAATTAATTAACTACTCATTGTCTTTAACATTTTGAAAATCATGTGATTTTAACCTTAATGACATCATTACAAAAATCAAATTAGATTACTAGCTGTCCTCCGCGGTATCAACGAAAAAATCCGCGTCAAATGGTTGCAGTCCCATCCCGATATGTTCAGTAGTTTTGTGGTGACGACCCATTTTGCTTATAATAGGTTGGGGAAAAAGTTCCTTCGCATTTTTTAACAAAATTCAAAACATTTTTAATATGGTTTATTTACATTTAACTAAAGTATGTAGGTACCATTTTGTTCGATAACTTTTTGCCATCTTGTAGGTAGGGACATGATCCCATTGCTATAGAAATTTTGGGACTTCTGATCAAAATACTGCGATAAGTGGTTTTGACAGTCGTGATGTTAACATGACACTGCCTAAAGAATTCTGAAGAGACCGAAACAGGTAGAAATCTGAAGGTGCAAGGTCAGGACTATACGGTGGATGCATTGATACCTCCCAGCCAAACTCTCTTAATTTATGCTGAGTGGCTAAAGATGTGTGAGGTCTAGCATCATCATGATGAAAAACCACACCCCTTCTGTGGATTAATTCCGGCCGCTTTCTCTCAACTTCTTGCTTTAATCTCATCAGTTGTTCGCAGTAGAGTTCAGAATCGATGGTCCTGCCTGGTGGTAACAGCTCATAATGAATAATGCCCTTCCAATCCCACCACACACACAGCATCACCTTTTTGCGAGTTAACCCGGGTTTCGCCACAGTCTGTGAAGCCTGACCAGCCTTTGACCACGACATTTTTTGCACGTTCTTGTCGTACGTGATCCACTTTTCATCACCAGTTATCAGCTTCTTCAAAAATGGTTCGGTTTCATGACGTCGTAATAAAGAATTACAAATGAGTACACGGTTCATTAGGTTTCTTTCAGAGAGCTCGTGAGGTACCCAAATATCTGGCTTTTTTGTGTACCCAGTTTTTTTCAAATGCGCCAAAACTGTTTTGTGGTCAATTCCCAGTTCTTCAGCTACGTCGTATCTACTGATATGCGGATCTTGCTCCACTTTTTCAAAAATGGCATCCATTTTATCTGTAATGGGGCGACCAGAGCGACGTGCATCTTTGACATCAAAATTTCCGGATTTAAAACGCTTAAACCAAATTTGTGCTACTCTCACAGACACTGCACTAGGTCCATAAACATCGCAAATTTTTTTCGCGGCTTGCGTTGCATTTTTACCTTTTTTGTAGTAAAATTTTAAAATGAATCAAATTTCTTCATTAGATTCCACTCATCTTGGCGGTACGAAAAACAAATGCAAATCACACATTTCCTAATTTGAATTTGGAATTATGTTATTTAAAATTTAAATTTTCAATGATACCAAAACCAGCCAGATTCAAATAGTTATAGCCAAAGAGATTTTATTACAATTTCATACATACTATAATGCGAAAAGACTTTTTCCTCAACCTAATATATATATAGCTAATATAAAGCCATACATTATAAATAACTATGTATTCTTAGCTCAGACTAAATGGTTGCATTTTTGATATTTTATTATTATTAATCTATATTTACCACATTAATAGGACTTGCAATATCGTTAAAATTAATAAAGCAACCCAAGCAGAGCTCTGAGGAAATTGAACGACTGTTATTAATTAATTAATATTCTATGTACAAATAAAGAAATGGATGCCAACTATATACGCTCCTACTATACTATATTTATACTACGAGCTGTTCCCCGCGGCTTTACTCGCGTCCTCGCGGGATTTTCCATTTTCCCGGGGTTTAAAGGATTCTTTATGTTATTCTAGGGTATGCTCCATCTACGTGTCAAGTTTCATCCAAATCTGTTCCGTAGTTCTTGCGTTAAAGAGTAACAAACATCCATACATACAAACATTCGCATTTATAATATTAGTAGAATGTCCTCCACATTGATTCCTTATTGAAGCACATCTTAGTGCTTATGCTAACTTACTTAACCTAGAACCGTGACTTCTGCTATGACTAGCTGTCCCCCGCGGTTTCACCCGCGTTCCTGAGGGATGTAACATTTTCCCGGCACAAAAAGTCTATATTACTTCTAATACCTCCAAGAATATGTGTACAAAGTTTCATGATGATCGCCTAAGTAGTATTCTCCTGAAAGCGTAACAAACAAACTTACATTCACGTTTATAATATTACTAGCTGTCCCCTGCGGTTTAACCCGCGTTCCTGAGGGATATTACATTTTCCCGGGATAAAAAATAGTAATACAAGTGCACTACTGCTTCACGGCACAAATGGGTAAGGTAGTACTTCCCCGGACGAACTCTGCACTAAGAGCTCTACAACACAAATATATTGTTAATAATTTCGAAAATGGAAGCCTTCTATAAAATAGCTCTAAATCCTACCTATATGCGATATTATAGAGTGTCTATAGGCAGTATTTTATAGAATACTAGCTGTCCCCCGCGGTTTCACCCGCGTTCCCGAGGGATGTAACATTTTCCCGGCACAAAAGTATCCCATGTTACTTCTAATATCTCCAAAAATATGTGTACAAAGTTTCATGATGATCGCCTAAGTAGTATTCTCGTAAAAGCGTAACAAACAAGCTTACATTCACATTTATAATATTAATAGAGATATAAAAACATCGTAGACATAAAGCCTTGATATATTGAAATAGAAATTGTCTCAGAAGTAGCACTACCTATACTCAGTGTTCAGGAGTATAGTAATGACTATTCAGACTCAATATATCAATGTGATACAAGATATATGACCTCTTTAGATGCCATCTCGTCCCGCTGAGTTACTGAGTACTGAGTGTAGACGACGATCAATAGCTACTTCATCATTATGGCTTACCTTGAGGGATATTACTCTCTATACAACGAGGAAGCAGAACTAATAATCCTTCAGGCTCTAGTACCCTAAGCTGAAGTGCAAATTTTAATATAATATCTTATACCTAGTCGAGTTTTATTTGGCCCGCTGTATAAATGTGACCTTACTATCCCCCGCGATTTTACTCGCGTTCCCGAGGAATGACACATTTTCCCGGAATAAAAAGGAGCATATATGTTATTCTAGGATACGCTATCTATGTGCCAAGTTTCATCTAAATCTGTCCGGTAGTTTTTGCGTGAAAGAGTAACCAATATTTATACAAATAAACATTCGCATTTATAATATTAGTAGGATTAAAGTTCAATTTGGCGTGACTGCATCATGATTAAAATATGTATTTTCAATTTAATACTGCCTACAAGTAACAAAACAAAAAGATTTTGTATCATAGCCGATGCCGCAGCCCGCAGGTAAAAGTCAGATGTGAAGTGTAGAAGTTATACCTAAGTTCGGTAGGTATACTGAGAACTTGAACAAGTTGTTAGCAACTGGTATTCGCAACGCTTCTTCAGTTAAGTGATTGCCTTTGGGATTGAAAAGTATTATATACGAACGAAAAATTATTATATTTCTTTGACGAAGACGAATGGTCTGAGAGATTTGTTAGAAATGAAAATATATCAGAGAAATAATTATGAAAGTCCGATCACGCGTTGATGAAATTACCAATATTACATAATCTGGTATGAAATATTCCTCCAAAATTGAAATACATCATTGCATTTTGAGCCTTATCAATATAGCAATAGTGCATCGTATCCGAAAAAGTGAAATACCGCGGCATTTATTCCTCAATGGAAAATGCGGCGTATCGCCGTCAAATATACATATAAGTTATATAGTATAAATTAATTAAAATTAAAAAAAAAAATTAAGTATATTCAATTTTTCTTTGTAATTTTTTTCGTGCGAACGAAAGACCTCGCCATTTACAGACAAACCCCTTGAGGTTTGTGTTATGTGGCTATATGTACGTTTTAGTGCTTTGTACAGTATCATCATCACTACATAATATAAAACAAAGTCGCTTTCTCTGTCCCTATATCCCTATGTATGCTGAAATCTTTAAAACTACGCAACGGATTTTGATGCGGTTTTTTTAATAGATAGAGTGATTGAAGAGGAAGGTTTTTATGTATAATATGGTACATGTGACATCCCACGGGAACGCGGGTAAAACCGCGGGGGACAGCTAGTATTAAATAAACCAATAAAAAAACTATCTTAAAGATATTAACGTTTATTCGGTTGAGACTGAAAGCTGAAAGCTTCCTTTAGGTAGATTATTTTTCCTAATCTAGGTATTACCATATATAGACTAATCTGAAGGTATATATTGAATTTAACATGCGGCTTGATATCCATTTCATTTTCCATTATATAACTAAATCGATGTATATGGTATATGTTTGTAAAATAGTATCTACGTGTTTGCAGCCTAGATATTTGGTCATTTGAGCGACAGTCCAATTTAAGCCATCTGTAAGCGCATTAGGCCAACCATACGATTCTGTTACAATGTTACATAACATATGGTATGCGTTAATGAACCTTAGTAGGAACCATATTCAATTCAGTTTATGTTGCAGAATATTTTTTAATAAAACACGCTCATCTTTAAACATCAATGAGATTAATATCCATGACTGCAATGTGATTGAGTTTTTTTTTTGTATTTTCATACGTTTACAATGGAATTATTAATGATTAAGTACTTATTTTGTCTGTTTTTCTTTTTTGCACTTACGAAGTAACTGAAGTTGATTTTTTTGTTCACAACGTAGTAACTGTCGTAGTAAGTCCATACAAAAATGCAGGAATTCGATCGTAGTGCCACCTACCGGGTGCAATTGTTAATCTAAACCATTGTCGAATCCACTGAGACAACAAACAAAATTTCATCAAAATCTATACAGCCGCTTAGGAGTTCACTATCATACACTAGTCAAACACTTTTTAGAGTAGTAGAGCTCTTAGTGCAGAGTTCGTCCGGGGAAGTACTACCACCTTACCCATTTCCGCCGTGAAGCAGTAGTGCAATTGTATTACTGTGTTTCGGTTAGAAAGGTAAAGGGGCCGGTGAAATTACAGGCACATGAGACTTAACAACTTCACGTCTCAGGGTCGACAACGCATTGGCGATGCTCCTAGTGTTGCAAATGTCCATAGGCGGCGGTGACCACTTACCATCAGGTGGACCGTCTGCTTGTTTGTCGGCCCAAGTGGCATAAAAAAAAAAAAAATACACACGGACAGCAGAATTATATACATGAATTAAGATTTACCCATAATTAACCATAAAGGTCAATTTAGTCATAATTGCTGATTCTTATACGTAATAAATGGAAGCAAAAGTCAAAGGCAACATTTAACATTGATAAAGCTGTAAGAGCATCGTTTCATATTTTACCCAATTTTCAGCCAGCTTAATATGTTCATAACTCCTCTCACCCGATGAGTAATTATTGATCCCTTTGAGCGCAAGTGTCGGTTAAAGACTAATTGATGTTCCTTAACTATTACACAAGCATGGGAGTGGTCAAAGGCACGGTGCATATTGATTAACGGAGGCCACTCGACGTAAGGGTGTTGATCGGTCCTTGACGACGTACGCACTTAATTGACAGTCGTGACCTTTATATAGGTGTGTTGGATAGAGCCTTTTGTGTAATTACATTAATTAGGAATAGGAACGCACAGTGTAGTGCTTATTCGTAAAGGTAGGTACAGAATATTAAAAATATGAAAATTTTCTTTTATTTAGCATAAATAAGGTATGGTTCAGAATGTAGGAAAGTATGGTAACATTAAAATACTCCACTCAATAAAGTATGAGAGATGCCCAAAAAAATGCAATTCATCGGCTATTTATCAAAAGAACAGCCGCCCTACAAATGCCTGTATCACCCTGAATCCATTAAAATTATTAAACAACCATTATGTTAGCAGCTCGCCTCTCGAAAATTATTAATACGCGTCTGTATGGAACATTTCATGATACTGTAACATTTTAGTTTAGAACGTTGTATGCTAATATTTATCTCATTTATAATAACCAAATTATATGAGAATGAGTGTGTAAATTATAGAATAACAGGCTGTTCAATAAGTTTTGTCGTTCGATAAGAAAAACACAATTTTATGGTTCAAAATACACTTTATTCAGTATTTATTCAGTATAATCTCCCTGAACATTAATACACTTGCTCCAACGATCCTCCAATCTGTGGATTCCATCCATGAAGTGAGAATCCGGAAGGTCTGCAAAATACGCTTAATCCTTTTTAAAACGCTCCAAATGTTGCTGAGAAAGTCGAATGTTTTTGTTCCATTGTTAGCGAATGCGGCACCCATTGTGCACACAGCTTTCTAAAATCTAAAATTTCTTCAAATATGGCTCACACTGCCTAATGAGATGTGTAGAGCCTCTACTAAATCTCGCTCAGTCAATCGACGAGTTTCTAAAACCATATCCTGTATTTTGGCTATGATTTCTGGTGTTGATGCACTTTTTGGACTTCACGTGGATCGTCTTCAAGGCTTGTACGACCACGTTTAAATTCAGCAACCCATCTTTCTACTGTTCTAAATGTAGGTGAACAATCATTATACACTTTTAGCATTCGTTCGTGAATTTCTTTTGGTGCTACACCTTCCAAAAATTAAAATTTTATCACTGCACGATATTAAATTTTTTCCATCGTAAAAAAATCGTCACTAAATGGCTTGTAAATAAAGAATGAATTGACAGATTGAAATGAAACTTCACATACGTTCATATGAAGAGTGTACTAACAAAACAAAAAATTGTGCTAGTGGCAACGCCCTCTCTTATCGAACGACAAAACTTATTGAACAACCGGTAGATACTTAAACATTAAATTTATTTCATATACTCGTATACAACGTGTTACAAAATACCCCGTAAAAATATAATGAATTATCAAAGTTAACAACCCTAGTAAACTGTCATGTCAGGGAACCTGATTATTTAACAGAAAAGCCTACGTACCTATTTTACCTAATAATTGTCTAGTTTTTCTATTTTTCATTCATATAAATCAGTTTTTTTTTTCGGTATGTTATACAGCGTTACTACGGTTCTTACGGCTATACTCTAGTTTTGTAACACCTGTACATATGTATATCCAGGATAGATATTTAGAACTTGTAACATTTTCGATCACTGGTTATAATTATGACTTTATACCAAAAACATATTCACACTACCCAAACTAAAAGAAGCGGAGAGATCGATAATCCCACTTATTTTCTCGTTTTCCTTCCTTAATTAATTACGTACTCGGAGGTATTGTCAAAAAGTACATCAATCCGGAGATGTGAATCGAGGTCAAATATAATATAATAATAAATTTTTTTACCTTTTGAAACATGAATTCTACAAAAATAACTTTCACGCAAACTTTTACTACAATACTAGTAAAAGAAACTGTAATAACTTTATTTATTACATATATTAACCTAAAATTATATTTTTATGATTTTAGTTTTACTAAACTACTCAAAATTAACTAATAATGTAATTCTAATTAAACCTGGAATATAATAATTTTAAACCACATTTATAGAGCTGTTCCCTGAAAAGTTCATATTTTTCTCCCGTGTCAATATGCGTAGTCGTTAAAAATATGCAAAGAGAATTTAATTATCTCAGTTTGAACCATAAAAGCTTCTGCAAAATAAATTAAAGGGAGAAATAAAAACACACTGAGCTCCGGTGCTTATAGACTTCAACTTAAAATAGACTCCGGCGAGAGCGAGCACTTTGGATCCCATGCCACCGAATTATATATCAAAGAAATATGGAAATGTCAAATATATAATACAATATTCTTATTATTTGAATTGAAAATTACTTGAGAAAAGCTGAACTCTTTTTAGAAACACTATTACTGAGCAAAATTGTGGCGCGGAAATATTATTTTAATATCTTAATGAAAAGGCGCGTCATTTGAAACAAAACGATGTTATTTCCGTAGCAATCAACGCTGGGCGTTTCATCGTACTAAAAGTTTTTTTTCTTTGGTGGTAATATGAAAATGTTCCCAGCCTATTTATTTTAGAAAATCACGTAATTTTTGTAACGTTAATGTAATTTACCTTGGGATCTATGTACTTAAATAAAAGAAAACCCCAAAAGCCTTACATATAACGGGCGTCATGATATTTCCTTTAAAATACTAAAAATATATTTCGACTTTATTAACGTTTTAGTGTCATATTAAATTAATTAATTAATTTATGAAATAAATCTGAAATAAATATTTTTCATGACTCAATTTTTTTCTTCCAGTAAATAAATATCCCAGAACTTTTTCTAGCAGATGATAATCGATCGTAAAGTGAACTTTTAATCTCGATGGCGTGTCAGCTTTAAGCTTAATACCTAGTCATAGAAGAACTCTATAAAATTGACGCGACTGATATCCAATTGGCATTCAATATCAGACCTTTTATTATCAATCTTTAATTTCTAGTTTATCTTTTGAACTTTTTATATTTATTAAAGGGATCAACGTAATTTATTGGAAGTTAGTCAAAAATCTTTACTTGCTTTGACAATTGACGTGTCAAAATGTCTCGTGTAACTCCCGTAAATAGTTTGTTCATAATTTATTGAAAAAATTAACAAATCTTAAAACGTTCATAGCTTATTTGGGTACCATTCGAAACTGATAGAATAATAGTGCGGCTTTAGTTGTCTCTCTATTAATGCGATCGACTTGTAATGTTAGAGTTGCTTGCCTTGCTATCTTTATTATTATTGAAATAATATTAAATTAATAAAATATTATTTAAATATATATATTAACCAGGGATTTGTTTTCCAAATCCACTTTTTTATTTTATTTTTGTTACTTTAGATGGACTCAACTCCAAATTTTGAAAGTAGAATTTTCTGCTGACATATTAGTTTGTGTGGTGAAAATGTTAGCTCTTATTTAAATTATATATCTTATCTTACAAAATATTATAGGCAGTTTTTAGTCTAATTACCTACGAGATTACTGGAAGAAAACCTTTATACCATAAAAAGCTTCGATAATGGGACATTATATTGACATAATGGCTGCGCAAGATGGGGCCCGTCGCAATTATCCTTTTTTTTTCAAATCCCTTGAAACCTAAGTATCTTACCCAATTAATCTTCAATCGATGAATAGCCATTAAAACCGACATGCAACGAAAAGGAATATCATAATTAGATGTTGAGTAATTTACCAAAAGCGTTCCCAAGGAAGGTAGGCCTTAAAAAGGTGAACTCGTCGAAATAAATCTGCCGTATGTCTCTATGCAGAGCGGGTACCATTGACTTTGATTGACTGAGCTTGCAATCGAGACAAACCTCCGTGGTTTTTTGGTTATAACAATTACTGTTCCATTGTAAGATGTTTCTTTATCATCATCAGCATCGTCTATCTCTGTCCACTGCTGGACATACCCCGCACCTATTATTATAACAAATAAATATTAAAAGCTATATATATACCGTAGAATGATCCTTCGGTTCATATTTTTAATGAAATTACTAGAAGATGTTACCACCTTCAGCTTTCACACCCTTACAAGGACAATAACCTTCTGTTTATCTTTTTGTGAAAAAATGATGCAGTAGATATCTCATGTGGCGTTGCCAGTTTTCAGCGATGAACTTTTACAGCAGTCATTGGAAGCATAACGACTACGGCAATCGAGAAAACCAGATAACATGAAGGTGGCTATCACCTTCTTATAGAAATGAAATTACTTCTACAAGCCACAAAAAAGATACAGAGTATATAATAATAGTAACAGTAATAGATAGAGTAAAAAAGTGGCTCTCCGGAACTGCCGACAGAAGTGAAAACTGATTCAATATCTATGTTGTACGTATATACACAATATATGTTTATATTATATATAGTTATATTATCAATGTATTTCAACCCAAACTCAACTCTCTTATTAACATGGCCAATATATGTAATTACTTATATACATTAGTGTCGGTAACAGTCAACAGAGTCGCCAGTTTTATTGTTTTTTCCCATCTCAAAAAATGGCCAACATCTCTAAAGATGTTTTCACTTGTCAACAGAGGTGTCGGTAACGGTGTCGCAAGTTCAATTTTATTGTTTTTTCCCATCTCAAAAAATGGCCAAGATCTCTAAAGATTTTTCCCATCAAAAAATGCCCAACGCGCCGGAAGAAGTTTTCACTTTAATTTTGTTTGTGTAGAATGAGCGGTCTTATCGCTTAAATACCATCTCTTCCAGAGTATTTTGATGCTGCGCCAATGTCGTTGTGACAAGTCACGAAAATCTAAATATTTCACCAATCCTAATTTCTCTATTACTGTATTTGATGTGGTAAAATTGGTTACCACAAAAAAACTGTAGCTACTGTGTTTAAAAAAAATATAAATTACAAATCTTAATGAATCTTTGGTAGATTTCCAATATTATATTCAGTAAACCAATTATATCGTTCCTAACTTAATTAATCAAAGTTACAAATAATTATGAAAGTAATAACGCTTACTCTGAGACAGGGCTTTTTCATTATTTACTTGTATATAGGGGTATATAAAGCTAAAGATAAGGGTAGTATCCGCAAGACTTAAGCCATTGTTCGCAGACAAATTCCTTTTAGTTATCTTGACTAACAACGATTGTATCTTTGACCTTTTCGGTAAGAATAAGTAGTAAAATTGCTTACCTTAATAGAATCACCGATAAATTAATTAATTTACTGATTATGGGTAAGTATCTTAATAATATAACGGAAATTAAGATGGATTTATGGATGCTTTTTTTCTCTTTCACGCAAAAACTACTTAACAGATTGGGATGGAACTTGAGGTTTAAGTAGTTTATAACCTGGATTAACACGTAAGATACGTTTTATCCCGAGAAAATAAATAATTCACACAGTGGCGGAAATCCAGAGTTTCCTTATTTGGGACTTGAATGAGAAAGAGATCCAGTGGAATTAGTTACTAGATATTTGTTTTTTGTATAAAAGCGGGAAAATTTAGCATTTCTCGGGAACGTGGGTGAAACTGCGGAGAACAGCTAGTGGCAAAAAATACCGTTTAGTTTTTGAATATTATAATCTAAACCCTTTACGTGATAATAGTATATGCTGTACAATTCAGTTATTGGTAAACACAACAGAATATTGTATCGATATATTTAACAATAAATTTATTTAATATTGTTATCATACATTTATTTCACACATAATTTAATTGTAAACATCGTATACGCCCACTCAAAGCTCGTCGTATTGTATCAAACGAAATATACATATAAAACTGTTTTTTTTTTATATTAACAAAGTAATAAAAGAGGCTTTGCTACTATTCATAGTTCCCTTTGACAATAACTTGCGTACAAACACAACGATTACCCTATTTATACCCTTTTGCGATATGTTGCGTTAACTAACACGCGTGTGGGTGACGTTTTAATTAAATATGAACTGGTATTACTCAGTTACAAATTATCTCGTGTAACATACCCTTATTAATAGTCTGTCCATCTCTTTGTTCTAATTGTATGTTATATGAATACACTTGTTACCAACCAATATTCTAAATTCTATGGGAAATTTTGTCTATGTTTTAGAAATACCTTCAAATTTGATTGTAATAATTTACCCATTAGGTTTCCTGGATAATAGTTTGATTCAGATTAGAAGATTTAAAATCAAAAGTCGATTGTTTATTTCCTTTTTTGCTGTCTTTATGGGGTCCTCTGAGAATCAAAATCCAGCGTTTCTTTTTATTGATCGTCATCTTCTTAAGATAATACAAAAAACAATTATCTAGTAACCAATTCGTCGAGTCGGTGACAGCGGGTCTAATACGTCCTGATGATGCTTCGTGTAGAAGCGAAACACAGGAAATTTGTTGAGTTTCCTTGTTTGGGACTTGACAGAGAAGGAGATCCAGTGTAATTAGTTACCAGATATTTGTTTGTTGTATAAACTTATAATAAATTTCCGCAAAGCCGAGTCATTTAGTTACCTCATCTTCTTGTAAATTAAAGCCTTCAATATGAAGGTTTAATTGATAATTTGTATAGGTAATGGAAAAAATTTGACCAATTTAATGGTTTATATTGAACCCAACATGAAACACTCATAATTGCCCGTGACTCTGCCACGCTTGAGAGAAAGCGCATCCAAATATTGTATTGGATATTGTCTCGACTTGAGATATCAAGTTAGGCATCTAAGACGCATATATACTCGTTGCTACAGACAACAGGCAGAGCAAGACAAACCTCATATGCTTTACACATAACTTTGATTATTATCCGACCGAGGAACTTCAGTTTCCAACATCCAGTTGCAATATCTATTGTTTGAAAAACAATATTAAGTTGCTCCCCAATTGAGTGCTTGATTTTCAATAACCAATTATTGTTGTTCTGATGGATAGGACACAATTAAAATATTATGAATGGCTTGTTTTTATTAATAAACTTCGCAGACTGGTATTATAAAAAAAAATACATATTTGAATAATACAATATGGGTATTTTATCTTTACTAATATTATAAAGAGGTAAAGTTTGTAAGTTTGGATGTAAGGCCTAATCTCCGAAACTACTTATCCGATTTCAAAACTTCTTTCACTGGTAGATAGTTATGCTATTCCTTAGTGATATAGGTTATATTATAATACAAGGATACATTAAATATAACCAGGAAATCGGGTAAACCTGCGGGATTGTAGTTAGTTGAAAATACGTTTGAAGAATGTGCTTCATTTATTCGAGGATATAACTGAATAAACAGAAATTTGTGGGGTACCGAATTCAAATAAAATCGAGCATGTTGTACCTGCGGAATACAATATTCCAAGGTTACAATAAATTTGACAATTTTCACTCACCTGAATTTTTATAGGCAATTTTAAAGGCTTTTTGTAATATATATCTCTCTGTCATATAATCATTGTGTCTCTGTCTTACCCTTGAATGTGTAAAATAGACTTGCATCTCCTGCAAGTCTGAATGGGTAGTCTACAGCAACGCTGTTAAAACCGCGGCGGAAAGCTACTACATAATATAGTACCTACCTATACCTAGGAAGTACCGCGGAGAATATACTTAAATAAATACAGATGAGTACAATCTTAAATAAGATAGGTCTTCAGTGCGGTCTCAAGTGAGCAATTTGTTTTACTTAAGTATATATTCTCTGCTGATTTAATCTTACCACATCAGTGATTTGGATAAAAGGAACCGGTGAACGTTATCACAAGTTATACGGAATGTTTATTATTCTCAATCGAAAACTCGTTTAATTAGTTCACTTGACTTAACTTTAAGCTGATATAAAGATAACTTTCAGTACCAGGCATCAAAACGATTGGGGTAAAATATTTTTTTTTACAAAATGAAATTAAAACATTAAAAGTTTAGTTACATTTTTTGTCTTTATTCTATTGCTAGTTGTCCCCTCGGTTTCACCTGCGTTTATCGATATCATATATAGCCTATAACCATCTAGGAAATATTCCGCGTCGAATGGTAGCGGTCCCATCCCGATATGTTCAGTAGTTTTGAGGTGATGGTGCGTCAAAGGAACCTTATTTTCCGTATCTTTATAATAGGTTGGGGAAAAAGTTCCTTCGCATTTTTTAAGAAAATTCAAAACATTTTTAATATAGTTTATTTACATTTAACTAAAGTATGTAGGTACCATTTTGTTCGATAACTTTTTGCCGTCTTGTAGGTAGGGACATGATCCCATTGCTATAGAAATTTTGGGACTTCTGATCAAAATACTGCGACAAGTGGTTTTGACAGTCCTCTCGTGATGTTAACCTGACACTGCCTAAAGAATTCTGAAGAGACCGAAACATGTGGAAATCTGAAGGTGCAAGGTCAGGACTGTACGGAGGATGCATTAATACCTCCCAGCCATACTCTCTTAATGTTTGCTGAGTGGCTAAAGATGTGTGAGGTCTAGCGTTATCATGATGAAAAACCACACCCCTTCTGTTGATTAATTCCGGCCGCTTTCTCTAAACTTCTTGCTTTAATCTCATCAGTTGTTCGCAGTAGAGTTCAGAATCGATGGTCCTGCCTGGTGGTAACAGCTCATAATGAATAATGCCCTTCCAATCCCACCACACACACAGCATCACCTTGTTGCGAGTTAACCCCGGTGTCGCCACAGTCTGTGAAGCCTGACCGGCCTTTGACCACGACCTTTTTCGCACGTTCTTGTCGTACGTGATCCACATTTCATCACCAGTTATCAGCTTCTTCAAAAATCGTTCGATTTCATGACGTCGTAATAATGAATCACAAATGAGTACACGGTTCATTAGGTTTCTTTCAGTGAGCTCGTGAGGTACCCAAATCTCTAGCTTTATGTGTACCCAGTTTTTTTCAAATGCGCCAAAACTGTTGTCAATTCCCAGTTCTTCAGCTACGTCGTAACTACTGATATGCGGATCTTGCTCCACTTTTTCAAAAATGGCATCCATTTTATCCGAAATGGGGCGACCAGAGCGACGTGCATCTTTGACATCAAAATTTCCGGATTGAAAACGCTTAAACCAAATTTGTGCTACTCTCACAGACACTGCACTAGGTCCATAAACATCGCAATTTTTTTTCGCGGCGTTGCATTTTTACCTTTTTTGTAGTAAAATTTTAAAATGAATCGAATTTCTTCATTAAATTCACTCATCTTGGCGGTACGAAAAACAAATGCAAATCACACATTTTCCTAATTTGAATGTGGAATTATGTTCTTTAAAATTTAAACTTTCCATGATACCAAAACCAGCCAGATACAAATAGTATAGCCAAAGAGATTTTATTACAAGTTCATACATACTATAATGCGAAAAGACTTTTTCCCCAACCTAATGTATAATTCTTCTGTACGTGTGTTGACAGTGAACTCCTCCTAAAAGGCTGGACCGATTTGAATGTTTTTTTTTTGTATACGTTTAGGTGGCGCCCTGGATGGTTTAGATTCACAATTGGACCCGATAGGTGGCGCTGCGAACAATTTCCTGCTATTTTGTATGGACTTATGTCGACAGGACAACGTCTGAAAACGAATGCTAATCGACTAAATATATTTACAGAGGTAAAAATACAGTCTTATAAGTAGGCTAGCTAACCCAGATCGCTGTCAAGAGGTAGTGTGTCCAGAATACTCGTGATCTTTCAAAAATAAACAATTTATATAACAATTTGCGATCTTGAATCGGCCGGTGCACTAGAAAATTTGGCTGGATAAGTCAAACATTTTACTCAGCAACGACCGTCCAACTTTGTCTTCATGCTTGCATGCATAGAAGCGAAGTTGTTCAATGTTATGAATACTTCGTAACATACTATTAAATTATTTACTCTAAGTGCGACGTCATAACTATGAAATTCACGGGTCCTGGGTACATGATACTTAGCAACATCTTGGAGTGATCTTTATCAGCACTAGCCCTTTGCAGTCTACTGCAAGCCGTTTCTAAAGCGCCTTACTCCTTTCAGTTTATACGTACATTTAGCGGAGTCCGTTTTTGATAATTTTTCAGGTCGTATTTCGGCCTACTTCGTTTATGAAGACGCTGTTTCCTCCAAGATATGCCTTCGCTAGTGATTGTTCGTTCTTCGACAGATGTGATCGGCTGACCTCATTACCACTTCAACTTGCCAGTTCATTTAGTTACGGCAGTTACTTGAGTTCTTTATCGAATAACTTCATTGCGTATTTTATCCCTGTACGATTTATCATTCCTTTAAGATTGATTACCTTTTTAACCATCTCTACATAGTATAAAAGAAAGTCGCTTCCCGCCATCTTTACTTAGATCAACCCTCTACATCAGTGACACACATTTTAAAGCGGCACTTTTGAATGTATCGTGGTCTCTGAGATACAGGCTCCTGCCTAGTTCAGAGGATAGAGTCCATATTTGGTGCTACTATCCGCTGCCACCACACTAGACTACTTAGAATATATTTATTTATTGTTAATTTTATATAGTTAAGTTCTAAATTTGTAATTTTATTATTGTGTCTGTGGTGAGAAATAAAATATTTTATTTATTTGTTTTTTTTTTTATTTATCTTTAAAACTACGCAACGGATTTTGAAGTTTTCATCAATGGATTGTTGAAGAATGATTCAAGAGGAAAGTTTAAATGTATTATGCAAATGACAGAGGGATGTCATGGGCACGCGGGTGAAAACGCGGAGGACTAGCTATCCCTTCTCTAATGTGTTGGAGCTCATACACCAATTTTCATAAAAATCTGTCACGAGACTAACACCCATATTCTAAGACGTTTCCTCGAAAATTCCTCGACTCCAACTCGACTGAGGATACCTTAAGCATTTTCTCGAGGAATCCTCAAAATTGGTATTCTAAGTTATAACTTGAGCAAAACTCGAGTAATCCCAACTGATGTCGAATCGAAGTGTAGTCAAGGTAACATGTCATTAGTAACGTCATTCTAGTATAAATCAAATATTAATCAAATAAAATAATGGGCTTCAGTACCTAACTGTTTATAAGCAATAGACTTCCTAAAGGTTGGTCCCGACGTACCTTGAAGTTGACAGTTGTTTCCTCACCTCGAGTGAGGGAAAGCGTCGAGTGGAGGAGATTTTTGCAACTATGAATACTAATATCTTGGAGTGAGGTTGAGTGGAGTCGAGGAATTTCCGAGGAAACGTCTTAGAATATATCTTATCTTTCTTAGTCTCATAAATGTGTTACACGGACATTTATATTTATTATATCAAGATAAAGATGCGATTATTAAAGTATACGTTACTGGGATTACATGTGTCCTGCCTTCTAGCCTTTATTTCTTTTTATTTATTGGAGTAAACAAACAGTGTTACAATAAATATTAAAATAAAAAATTCGAGACATGACTTAATAATAGTGACACCAACACCGTTTACCACAGCTTATTAAAATATCTATATAAATATATTTACAGATGAAAAAAATGTACAGACACCGAAAAGAAGCGGTATAGCCGCTTTGAAATAGGAAGTAAGTTAGTAACAATGACGAGCGAAGATAGGGCAATTAATCGATAATCCATTTATTAAATTACACCTAAAATACGCTAGTATACCGATATATACGATAGTAATACCATAGATAATAGCATAGAAAGGGGCTTCCAAACGCAAATGAAAAATAAATAAAGTATTTTTGCTGTTACATAATTACACGTCTCGGTTTCATAAGGTTTTGTTACACAGACCTAAGTTTCTCACAATTCGTTGCTCGCTAAGTTAATAGCGCTCGTTTACTCCTATTCCTTTAAAAGATGCTAGAGTAAATTGCTAATTAAACCATATTTAATTAAGTTATATTCTGTGATTATTACTTTAATAGTCTCTTCGTGTACCTTTTTGTAAGTATTTTTACTGTTATGAACGAACTCGTTTTGATGTTGATTTTTTATTCAATTACAGATAAACCTCTCAAAGACAGGCCAGTAGGCTTGATGGTTAGCGACTCTGACTACCAAGTCAAAGGTCGCTTGTATATAGAAAAAAGGAGTATATTTAGTATATCAGTTTTATAGTTTCCATAGTACAAGCTCAGCTTAGTTTGGGATCAGCCTTTGGGGATTTTGGCCATGTGTCAAGAATGTCCCAGGATATTTATTTATTATCATTAATTAATTGAACGAATGCACGAAAACCCTGAATAGCGTAGATTGCGTAGGTACAAAGGCCATTACTTAGTGTTAGCAACAGCCCAGTGGCACATATCACGTCGCGTCAGTAATTTATGAACGACATTCATTGCTGCGTTACGGCAATGTTTGATGTTACAAACATTTCGTCGAGAGGCAATATCTACCAAACTAAATTTATTTATTTTTTGAACGTTTTATTTGTGTTTCCCTATTTACCCTACGTAAAAAACTACCTCTGACGTAAAAAAAACGTTCATTTTTTTAATTAATTTTGTATGTCATTCAGTTCGTTAATAGTATTTTAAAGCTAATGAGAAGTTGGCATATTAAATAGGTTTATAAATTTGTTTTATGTAAAAAAGATCAAATTTCAAGTAAGCAAAATAAATATCAAAAAAGAAAACATACTTGGACTTACACATAAAATAATAAAAAACCTAACTCAATTTTATATGCAATACTTAACTATTTTCTTTTAGCTTTTTTTTACTGGAATTTTTAGTTTACGTATATTTTTTTTTTCTTGTATAACTGTGGCAAGCAATTCAATCGAATGTTACTGAGAAACACAGTTGAGATGCCCAGGTAGACTGTGTTACGAACCGAACTCATTTATATCACCTTTTTAGATTTTATTTTGTCGTCTAACTTCAAAAAGCCCTGCGTGCCCCTCATCTTGCACGCCAGAAGACCTGTATAATTCTACAGACACAGTACGCCTGGCAGAATTCTGGTATAAACAAATTTAGGCAAAACGATCGACACGCAAAAAAAAAGCAATGACAGTTAGTTACATTAGAAAAGTTCACTGGTTTTCTCGTTTTTGTTGTTAATTTAATTTAAAATATGTGGTTCAATCCAGCGCCCTCTCTTTCATTTCGTATAGTTACGGGCAGTAACATTTTGGACAGACACCAATGTCTATCCCGGGTTCTTTCCAACTCGTTCTTTTACAATTTTGATATTGAAATACTAAAGCTAAAAAACGTTTCCTATAACTGGATATTACAAGTTAAGAAAACATGGAACGATTTTATTCCTCTAATCGGCCGTTATCTCCCCACGAGTAGGTATAACATACCTCCATTGAATACTAAGATTTCTGAACCAGTGCCAGTTTTATCTATTGGTTTTCCATTGGCAAAGCAATGTCATTTTATTACAGCGTTAATCTATCTGAGAGATGAAATAAGAAATTTGAAATGATCGTCACCTTTCGTTTGCAGGTAATAGGGATGTGTCCTGACATGTCAAATCAGCAATTCTTTGTGGAATATCAAAACGATCGAATGTATGGAGTTTTGTATGAAATAGCAAGTTGTGGCGTTATAATTGTATAGCTTCAAATAACAAACTCTTTGTGATTAGATCGGTACTTAAAAATCATATTAATGATTTAATGATTTAATTTTGATCATATTTGATGATTTAGTATATTGTTTAATGTTTAATACACTAGTTAGTGTTTGATCATTTATCTTTAATAAAGGACAGTTCCCTATTTCTTTTTTAATTGATTTGTCCTCTTTATAAAGCTTAAAGTTTTGCTAAGATCGTGAAATGTTTGAAAACTAGTATTACTTACTTATTTTAGGCATCCAATTGTACGCTAAATTTATAATATACAAACAAATAATGATATAAAAAGAAAACGTATAAATGGATAACAATTTAAATGAAATTCATATTATCGGAAATAAAAGCTATTTATATAATCATACAACATTGACTATTCTTGTATAATTAATTACATACGGCCATGTGATCTTAAACTAAGTAGAGCTGGTAGTCTGGTGACTAGATAGCTAATAATCGCTTTTTTAATATTCTAACTAACATACAGAATCTTCATGCACACAAATGTGTGACACAAAAACCCGTGTCGTACAAGGCAGAGTATTAAATATCTATTGATTATAATAATATTTTTCTGGCTAGTTGCCTTGGTGGCTAGAGACCCAACGGCCATGCCCCAGTTCGATTCCCACCCAGGACAAATATTTGTGTGGATGAACATGTCTGTTGGTTCTGTGTCTGGATGTAAATATCTATATAAGTATGTAATTTAAATAAAGTTGTATCTGTAGTAAATCAGTTATCTGGTTTCCATAGTATAAGCAGTGCTTAATTTTGGATCAGAGTGTTTACCTTCCGAAATAGAGTCATAATATGTAACATTAATGGCCTTAAAAATCAATTAATTTTCCGTCATCGACCTTTTTAGGTCATTGATTATCTCATGGGTCATTGAGTATATTCTAGAACCAGTATATTCCAAATGGTTGAATGTTGTTACAGTAAACATGACCTGCCAACTGCCCCTCCGTTTGATTCAGCCTCGAGGTATACCAGTCTAGGAATCCTATCGAACATAAATATTAGTGTAAGGATACCATGACTCACTGACCAGTAGGTTTGTTAATTTTAACTGTAGGTAACTTACTAAATTATTATAAATTACAAATCACATGTTCAAGTAATGTAATATTGATACAAATTGTCCACCAAATGCATACAAAGTTAAAATTACAAAATAATAACACCGCAGTTTCAATAATACAAATAATAATAATACAAATTCTCTCTCGCTACTCGGAAATGGCTAACCAATCTACGCTCACAAGTGTGGATTATGTAAATTATTTGATTAAGTGTGCGCGGGATTCGTCCTAAAATAACTGCTAATCGACAATCAGATATGCTGAGTTCTAACTATTACTTTACCAACGTTTTTTTAGATACCTCATCCGTTAACTATAAATTGGTACATGCTTCTTCTATTTTTGAACAGTCGGGTAAATGAATTGCTTTCACAACCTTTATTTTATAAATCGCAATCCCGTCATAAATACAAAAAAATATTAAAAAAAAAGTTGACTGACTCACTGTACAGTAACTGAAAACTATTTTTTATTTTATTTATTATTGAACAAAGATAAATAGGACATCATTCGAAAAACCACATTTGCACGTCTCTCTTTAAAAATAATATTTATCCAATTTTACCCTTTTATCACACTATATTCATCGAGATGGAAATGACTATTCCAAATAAAGCCTCAAAGAAAGTGGGTCACCTGCTGAAATTTCTATGGTTTATTTATCGAAATAGTAAACAAACCTACATATGCAGTGTTTACAAAAACCGCAAACAAGTACGTTTTACTATTCAAAATGTCTCCAAGTAATTACTGTCGCATTGTTGCCCTAACCTACTTAAAAAGGGTGCTTAAATATACGTAAACAGTCGGTTAAAGGTCAACCTTCAAAGACAAATAGAACGACAAGTCAAAGGGATGAAAACATATGTGGCTACATCTGTCAGTTTGCAAACCCAAAGCGACCACAAATTGTTTTAACCCTATATAAATCTCTGAAGCTATTCGAATAAAGTAACGGAAGAGTTTTATACGCTTTTGTGTTTAAAAAACGAATAGAAATGGTTATCTAACCTGAGTTAAATCTGGTCTCTGTGATTAACGTATTGGGCGAACAATTGATTAAACAATAGGTTTATGACTGATTTTACAAATTGTTACTTTTAAAGTGGCGTGGTACCAAAAAATCACGCTTTAGGTACCTTTTGAGTCAGCGTAATAATTCATATCCATATTTAATAAATAAAAAAAAATATATTGCGTTTGCATATTCATTCAGGAATATTAATGCCAATATCAGTATGAAGGAATTCGACACAATTTATGTGCTTGTATGTTTATTTCTGCGCAATTGAAATGATTATTTAACCGATTGAAACCAGTTCATAACAGTTTTTTGGAATGTAACAAAAGAGACCTACTAACCCAAACTGTAATTTACAGATAAGTACCGCTGCTGAGTCGATGTGAAAGCTGAATGGAAGCCAAATCTTTGTTCAGGTCATGGCGGCGACGCTGTGTCTCGCCAAAGAATAAATAGCCCATAAAATTCATTGCAGATATATAACAGTCTGGTGTCCTCTATCCCAGACTTGACCTTTGACTCACTTAACAGTTTTATAATTAAGGCTTGTTTTTCTTACTTGAGTTTTACATAGGGTTGATTTAATCTAAAGGTTAAGTTGAATAGTTAACTTAGTGACTATTTCATAATATATTAGACACAAAAATAGCTTTATTGTTTGTTAATTTAAATATCAGACAAAAGTCAATAAATTAGTTAGCCGAAATAAGCGCTTTTTAGTATATTCATAATATATTAACATACTCATAATATGCAAATTATTAAGATCGTTAAATGGTGACTTAAATAAAGTCTACGTTTTAATAAAAGCAGAAAGGGGTCGCAAAATATGTAACTACATTGACAATATACTTACATATATTACTATATACGGTATAAAAAGCACCGCACTCAAATAGATTGTAGGTATGTATAACGTAAGTGCAAAGGCTTGCAATAACGTACCAACCAATATAACATTTGAATTACGAAGATAAACCCTTAAGCAGATAAATCCTAATGAAAATTGCTCCAGTCTCTGAATAACCGGTCGGAAATATTCGAGATCCCTTAATCCGTATCGCTTTAAAATTCGTAGAGAACGTATAATTTCGAGTAGTCGTAAAACTGGGAGCAGATTAATTAAGATTTCTTTGAGACTGAATCTTATGTTTGTTGATAAAGTGTAGCTTTAAGTATGATGTTATTACTGAATGGAATGAGTTCTTTTAAAATGTGCTGATTGCTAGCAAAAAAAGGATATATGATATATGGAGTGCCGAAAGATTTTCAAAATTTTATGATTTTAATAAAATATGAAAATGTAAAAAAAACCATTGGTATGAAAACATGACATTATATAAAGTTATCTGTGAACAGCAATCCCATGCCAACTCCTAAGATAAGCGATTCATATTTCACTTCATGATGAATGGGATGTAGGATTATCATCTTGAATACTGTAAATTTTTCAGGAGAAAATATTTTAAGTCTTTGAACAACATCTTGATTGCACTTCCATCCGACTTTACACGTTACTACCTTTAGGACAAGTTGAGATAAATTGTTAAAGTTTCCTCGTGAGAGTAGGAATCATTCTTGTAAGAGCTTATCTTATTTTTGACTGACTTTTTAAAAATTCAACTGACTATACCCAGCAGGTTTTATATTAAGGAGTTAGGTTGTTGATATCTTTTTAAGCTTTGTGTGCTTACTACTTTCATTCCCCTATATTTGCATCATTAAATATTTTAATATTAAACAAACAATAGAGACAGGCTTGAGAAATAAACAACAAAGCAGTTTCTATAAGAAAAATGCATTAAATGGAATGGCAGTCCCATAAATAATGTATACTCGTATTTGGCAACTATTTGGCAAGAAGGTTTTCTATCCGATTTCCAAATAAACTCAAGAAAGATTTCAAGCTTGGAATTTAAATAAGCTACAAGCAATTATGATGACTATCTTGAATAGTTGACCCAAAGTGAAAAAAGCTAACATCATGGTTCGAAAATCGAAACTTACGCCCAAAAGACTGTGACGTCGAAAATAACGCATTGCCAATCGACAGTATTAAGTTAAGAGATCATTGTCTTATCACATATGACAGCTGAGACATGTTTCATGACAAAATAGCTTTAAAAGCAGGCCTTTCATAGGCGTCGCAATATTCATTATGTCACGCTCTCGGCGGTTTTGTCGCAACCGAGGCCATGAATTAAGGTGGGAGCCCATTATGCGAGACAGGAAATTTGCACGCCCCGCGTTTCAGTGCGGATTATAGCGAACGTGTTACAGGCTGCCACCAAATTAGTGCTCACGCACATCACTCGGATTATAAATAATATTAACTAATAAGTTATCGTCATGTGCAGTTCGTGCCATAATTATAATAATTAAGCGTCATTGTTTTAACAAAGGCGATACGAGACGTCGCTCAAGCAACTCCTTAAAATGTTAATCTAATACTTCGCGGAAGCATTTACTTTTAAATAATATCAGATTAGATAAATATATGTATAACTAGATATTTGCATGATGAATCACATTTCAAATCTATTGGCACAATGTCTATTGCATTCTAAAATTGAATCATCTATTTTTCCCAGACTTGTCATTATAAATACAATATTACACAAAAGTTATCGGTAAAATTTCTAGAATTTCGTCTAGGGTTTGTGTAGAACATTATATTTTACGCAGGCATTTATTATAGCGCTTTTGTGTTTAAACAGGGAAATAGATAGTTGCTACTTGACAAAATATTTGGCCAAATAATAATGTTACAAGGTCACACCGACAGGGTAGGTATTTCAGGGTCAGTGACATCTTAAATTAATGAGCAAGTCACGCGAATACCACCATGTCATGAAAAGTCGTATCGTAGTTGGTATTGGGGTGAATTGTTGACATTTGGGTCAATTTATAGTTGTTGCTTATGTCATTTCAAGGGAGGGGCTTCAATAGAACCTAGTTGTGTGCTAACACTACGCCCTTCTGACCTTGTAACCTGGAAGGGTATAATTAGCTTGTATAACCTAACGATGAATTACATTAATTGATGATCGAAACATGTGACATAGGCAGTTTAGATGTGCATTATTTATCAATAAACCCTGTGAAGTATTTAATTAATTATTGTGGTGTTAATACAATTTACAATAATAAAATCCCGTTACTTTTTACCTAAAAGAACTTCAAATATCTGGGTCAAATTGTTAACATAGCATTTTAAAATAAAGGACCCTTCTTTCATTTGACCTGGCATTTACACACATCACTGACCCGTGACCGTAAGTATACCTACGTCACACCTCAGCAAACAAATAAGCGTTAGTGACTTTAGTATTCTATTTTTGTATGTTAGATTTGTTCTGTTGACTCTTTCCACAAAAAAGGGCTTGCGTTTGACAAACAATTCATGAAGGAGTTATGCTGAGGTCATTTCCAGAAAATGGCTTTTTAACCTAACCTTGGGAAGAGATTACGTCACACAGTAGGTACCTAATACCATAGACTATATCTACTACTGCAGCCATATAGAGTAGTATTGAAATGTTTAACGGTATCTAGTGATTATATTTTTATATTATAATATTTTTCACATAAGATGAGTGACAGTTGAAAGTTTTTACATCATCATCATCATCATCATCATCAGCCTATCTCCGTCCACTGCTGGACATAGGCCTCACCTATGGCACGCCACTGAGCTCGATCTTCAGCTCTTTGTTTCCAACCGCTGCCAGCCAGCTTGCGTATATCATCGCTCCATCTAGCTGGAGGGCGCCCTACACTACGTTTACCGAGCCGTGGTCTCCACTCTAGAACACGTCTACCCCAACGGTTATCGGTTCTACGGCAGATGTGACCAGCCCACTGCCACTTCAGCTTGCTAATCCTATGAGCTATGTCGATAACTTTGGTTCTCTGACGGATGACTTCATTTCGAATTCGATCCTTCAGAGAGACTCCGAGCATAGCTCTCTCCATAGCTCGCTGAGCGACTTTGAGTTGGTGAACTAGTCGCACCGTCAGTGTCCACGTCTCGTTTTATATGTTGTGAAATCGCACTTGATTACTATGAGATACTACACTAAATGCTTCATGACACCTTGCTCTGTTACGGTATCCCCTTATTATATCGAAATAAACATAAACCACTGAGATATCTTATTAAACACCATGTGTCACCCGACTCATGGTATTTGAAAAATACTATAACAAATATTTAGATAAAGCTATCAAAATATTTGAAGTAGTAAAAGTGACTATAACCATTACAAAGATTGATATATGAAGTCTTTTCCCGTTAAACTACTACCTCCTCATTTTTGTTACATTGTCTTCGTTAGTTTATTAAGCGCAAGTAATAAAGCTCACCTTAAAATGTCAAGGAATTTAATAAATTTTTCATAAGTTTGCAGTATTACAAATGTCTCTTTTAACAAGTTACTTAGCAGCCAAATTAATCTTGGTTAGGGTAAATTTAATTTTAGTTACAGCGTGCTACCTTTTTGAGGCTAAAAGTTTTAATAATTTTATCCACGTGCCATGATTTCGTTTCAGCCGTATTTGCTGTATTATTAGCTTGTATGGTTTGTTTTTCTATTTGTATTCCATAATTAATATTCGATCATGTAGAAATAGCTTCTCGACATAGTGTATTTTTTCTCCAATATTCATTACACTGATACACACACTTACGTGTTCAATATAACATTATTGTACGGGCACAATGTTACAGTTGATATCAATATTATGTGAGTTCTGCCAATAAACAAGCTCACTGAACAAATAATACAATACTCGCATTCTTCGATTTATGAGCACCTATCATTGTATATAACATATTTTCTTTGCTCGTAATATTAATTTAAGTTCAATGCAATGTTGTGGAATAACGACACTTAAGTATATTGTATATGGATAACTATTTTAAATGATTCTCACGTGGCATATAAGGATGTATTAAAATGGAGATCCACCGAGTAAAGTCTATATATAGTAATAGAATTTGTATCGTAATTGGTTACTTTAAATATGGTCTGGTTAAACATTCGTAATTGATTTAATTTATTTATTCATTAAATTAAAATTATATACATCATTTACAATAATTAGAAAATTTTGTTCAATCATAAAATAATTGAAATTAGCAATTAAGTACAATTATTAACATTGTTTGTTGGTTTGCATTAAATAAGCCCCGAAACTACTTAACCGATTTGAAAAATTATTAAACCGTTGGGAAGCTACACTAACCCCGGGTCACATAGGCTATATCTTTTTTTTTCAAAAAAAAATTCAAAACTATTTATTCAGTTTAGGCCTTCGGAGGGCACTTATGAAGGTCAACTTTAAAGTTACTGAAGCTACAACTTTAAATTGGGTTCCTTACTAAATCTCCAATAATGCAACCCAAGGCGTAATAAAATTACATCGTGAGCGCTGCGAGAACTATTGATGATAGAAAAAACAAAACAATGTAACATCCCTTGGGAACACGGGTAGAACCGCGGGGGACAGCTCTTAATAAATAATGACACCATCATACACACCTCTCAGAAAAAAATCATAATGTAGATATAGGCATCCCTTTAGCTGAAGAACTTGGATTTATCGTAATTATTCGTGCTGTCACTATGAAATCCAAATGTTTTTAAAGTTTGCTTTAGATTTTTCTGCCCTTTTTTCATTCGCTAGATTCATGTCTATGAATAGGCGCCGCGGTAGTGCCTAATTTTGTAACAAGCCCAACTTAGTTCCTAAAAATGGCGGCCAGGCTAGCACACGAAGGGTTCTGTATGTAGGTAATTTATAACATTTTTTTTATAGCGTCTATAGTAGAACACACTCCGTGCATTCAAAAAAAAGTTCAAGTGCGTATAATAATATATAACGGTTCAAAAGACCCTGTGATGGATGGATGGACGGACGAACGGATTGCGTAAAAAATAAGATAGTTTGTTTTTTTTTACAAACAAGATTGATAAAGCCTTTCCTGTATTCGATCGATGCTTTGGCAAAATATACCTGTACCTCTACCATGAGTTGCTATCGAAACTTACTTTAGTAACTAGCGAGTAAACTACTATCGATACGGTATTTCTCGATAGCAACTGTCAAATTTGTGACGCATGGTACCGAATTTCTATAGCAAAGGCTAAAAAACGTTACTCGCTAGTGTCTACATTTCGATAGGTTTCTTACCTATCGACTCGTACTATCAGTTTAGTTCTTTAGGTGACCGCTAGTGGCGCTGTACACATTTGCCATAGAAATAATTTACGCCGTCGCTAGCGAGTACCTACGTTAAAAACTCATGGTAAAGGCACTGAACAAAGTCAGATTTGCTCACTTAGTTTTTTTTATTCCTATTTTCTTTTAATTACCAAATTTTAATTTAACATTCATTCTGACTCATACTTTTAATTTTTTTTTTATTAATGATCAAAATAGCAATATACATAATTGCCGTACTTATACTAAAAACCACAAAAGCCTTTATGAGCTTATATATGGCTAGTGAGTTCGGATTACATATTTAGTGACATAAAAGTGCAAATTAAGTACATGTGGTCCATTTCCGAGAAAGGACAGGAGGATCTAGTTGGAATAATTTATCGTCCCACCTGTAACCGGGTTCCGTAAAATAATACCTAGCTTTAATAACTAATCGCTTGTGAAATTAATTTGAAAACTTTGATGAATTTTAGCAAGTAAATGTAATAGTTAGGTAAAGTAGATATTATATCTTTGTCATGTGCTACGGTTTGTACGTGGAATGGAATTGTAGGGATAATTAAATGAATAGTGGTCGCCTAGCGATAGAAATTGGGTCGTAATTCTATATAATTAAAGTTTGAACTTTATTGTGGTTTTTTTTGTCAGACTATATAACCTCTATGATCATTAAAGGGGAAGACACTGTAGCCTGTAACACAGCTATTGTATAGCTAGCACAGGATCCAGGGCTTAATTTCTTGTGTAAAATTCCTTTTTTTTAACAATAAAGGTTATTATTATTCCATAGAACTTTTTTGAATTTTCCGTTTGACATTGGCTGTATGAGCGTAGGCTATTTATATTTTAAGTTATGAGTGTGTGTCAAACGTATGGTGGTGTGTGTAATGTTTACTTTAATTAATTTAATGTGTTTGTAAAAAACAATTATAAATATGAGATTTATTCTTCATATTATAAACTTTAACTATGCCAAATCTCACTCGCCTCCGTGTGCACAACATGCTTAAAAAGGGTTCAAAAGTTTCACGTTCTAATATATAGATTAATATCCTGGAACATTTATTTTATACACGGCCATCTGATCCGACACTAAGCAAAGCTTGTACAATAGTTACCAGATATTCGTTTTTTTGACAGGCCAATTGGCTTGGTGGTTAGCGACCCTGACTGCCAAGTCGAAGGTCGCGGGTTCGATACCCACCCAGGACAAACATTTGTGTGCGTGAACATGTCTGTTTGTTCTGTGTCTGGGTGTAAATATCTATATATGTATGTATTTACAAAAATAAAAAGTAGTATATGTAGTATATCAGTTATCTGGTTTCCATAGTACAAGCTCTGCTTAGTTTGGGATCAGATGGCCGTGTGTAAAAGAATGTCCCAGGATATTTATTTATTTTATTATTTTACACCTTTTTGTTTTATAGGACAGACTACTTATTCATCTACCTAAACAATTGTTTGTCCTAAGTGGAATGGCACCCACGTCCTTTGGGTGGCCAGGATATCACACCACTATACCTAACTAGTATCTAAAATCTGACCGTCCCTCACACGCCGCCATCTGATCCATATAAAATATAATATAGTAAGGGAAGGTTGTACTATGGCAACCAGATAGTTGCTGATATATTACCTACATTTAAAATATACGAGTATACTGCTAGGTATATTCAGGACTGACGATAAGATTTATTTTGGTGACTGCTCATCTCTTAGCAGACTCCATATGTTATTATTAGGGAAGCAGCTTGAGTCTTGTCTCAATTATTTTGGAAGCTTCTCTTGAACCAATTTCGAGAAAATAGTCACTTTGTAGCCATAATTTTACCTTTTCCTTGAATTTTACATTTCTTTTATTTATAACTTACAAGCAAATGCAATATAATAGATGTTTGTCATTAATTCCAAATCTAAACAAAATTGAGTTTTCTGTTGGAACAAATATATGTGGATAGTGTGTAGCGCTCGCTCCAGCAGGACACATCTTTATGTACAAAATCTTATTTTGTAAAGAGTAATTGCTGAGTTTATTGCCGGCTCTTCTCATTAAAAGCAACCTACCGAACCGGTGTTAGAGTCTGACCATTCATAAGTGCCTGTGAAGGCCTATTTGAATAAATATTTCATTTCATTTCAATACGGTCTGATTTCCTTTAGTTGGTCCATACACAGAGATTAATTTTGTATGTCACATACTTTGTTTTCGAAGAAACCTAAATAAAGCGGCAGCCATACGTAGGTATTTCAAGAACACGTAGTGGGGATGAATTATTAAATTATAATTTATGTTCTAAAGCAGAACAAGACACGTGTTCTAGATAATAAACTACATTTTCGTGTTCCTATCTATTAACTTGGTTCATTTGGAGCTTTGAAGTTTTAATGCTTTTAGATATTTCTGTAATACTAGCTGTCCCCCGCGGTTTTACCCGCGTTCCCGTGGGTTGTCACATATATTATATAAAAAACTTCCTCTTCAATCACTCTATCTATTAAAAAACGCATCAAAATCCGTTGCGTAGTTTTAAAGATTTAAGCATACATAGGGATATAGGGACAGAGAAAGCGACATTGTTTTATACTATGTAGTGATAATAATTCTTTTACAAATTCTTGATTATCGAGTAGGTTCATTTAAGTATATATTTTTTTATTCTGAGACATTTTCACATGGCCATTCGACTACTTAAGGTAAATGATACTAGGTCGACAATGTTGCTCGCGCTCCCTATGCTTAGTCTCTTTCGTTGACTAATTATTTACGTATGAGGTCCGATTTCCGAGTCCTCGTACGCCGGCTGACGAAATAAGCGGGCTGATCCTTTCTTGGAGAAATGCTATTTGCAACGGTAATTGCGATTACTACTGCTACGTAGGTACTTAGTGGTACCTAAATAGATACCCGACTCCCACGCCACGAAAATAGAAATATTTTTTATTCATGCAGGCTTTTACAAGGTCTTATAAATCATGCATAACTGTGGACAATGATGCTGGTTGCACATGTATATAAAACTGTGCTGTAAAACTTTAATTTGATCATTGTGTGCAATTGTTTGTTGTCCTCAATAAAGGAAAAAAAATCGCCTTTGCAAATGTTTCTTTTTATTATTCAATGGTTGTGTTGAGATGTTTAGTTTCGGAACGGATTGTCGTATGTGAGTTATAAATTGTATATTTATAGTTTATATAATATGTGCAAACTAACTCCGTTCATATGACATCGCATTTGCCGTATCAACCCTACTTTCAAATTGGAATTCCCCTATTTTAAGCACCACATTTAATATTTATAGAATTGTTGCGAATAAAAAATCTGCTGAGATATACAGATAGACACTGTGTGTCAAGTGTCACCAATATAGGTTCTATAGCAGTTTAATCCGGAACCCCAAAAAACAAAAGCAGCAAAAAAAGAAGCAAAATTCGTTTGACGTAAAACAAAATCTAAGTAGAGTCTACACAAGTAATATCTGACCCTAAAGTACAGAGTCCCAACAGTCACTTTCATCAGCCACATTACCATTGTAATATCCCTTCAGTCTGAATCTACGTAATCAAGTTAATCTTAGGCGGTTTACACACAGACTTGTGTTGCGCCACAATTAGCATTCACAATCGACCGACCGCGAGCAAAACTTGAAAGCTCGGGTCTGCCCCCGTATTCAGCTAATACAAACTCTGTCTGCGAGGTGATCTTACCTCTCACGTGACTTCGTAGTTAGCGAAAGAGACAAAGCATACAGACCGCGACGAAACATCTTCAAGCTAGTGTAATTCTCCTTACAGAATTGAAGCCCTGGAGATATGAACCTTGTAAATAGGAAAATACAGTTTACTTTAAGATCGGGCCGAGACAGTTTTCAATAAATCACTTGTACATTTACTTGAAGTTTGATGTACGAGTTATTTTCAATATCAAAAACACTGCAATATTTCCTAGAAGCCTTTCTACAATGTGCATTCAACTTTAAGAAAATAGTGGAAAGGTAGATTTTCAAGTAGTTTGAACGTCGAATTGCCAATATCCATTATTTTATCGAGTCGATGCACAAAGTTATGTTAAACAGCTTTAAGTTTGTGGGTAAGTTGTTCTGAAGTTTTTTCCTCACATCCTCGAGAGAAAGTAAAAATAGGGTCTAAAGTATTACCGACTCCGTGGTAACAAAGACAATGTGTGTCAGGCGGTCGCAGGATAATGACTGCAACCGTGTTCGTTAGTGTCCAAAGTCACCCTGCGGTTGGTTTGTGATCCACTATTAGATTAAATTAAATCCGTAGTGGCTCAGTTAGAGACCCACGCATATATTTATGACCCCTGAAGTCGTCATTAAGCAACGAAAACTGAATAGATACCTAACCTGTTTCTATGCATAAATTTACAGGTTGACTGAAAACTTATGAGCTTAATTCCAGAATATTTATACCAATAAAAGTTTATTTGACAGACGCTATTAAGAAATCAAATATCACATTGTTAAGCAAGAAGCTTAGCTGCCCATTTTCACATCCTAGTGATATTTCTTACAGGGTCGAAAGTATCAAAGAGAGCTATAAAAAACCAGTAATGATTTTATTATTTGTCCCAGATTAAATTCCATAGCAGTTATTTTCATACGCGTATCGGAAACTGCTCCTCCAATTCATGTCACGGCTCGGACAGCCGTATCTGCTATTGAATACCTACTGTAGTTAGACGCCATTTTATTTTATTCGCTCTCGGTGCCGGGGAAAAGAATATTTTTACTCTTTGTCGTCGGTAATTGAATTTCGTTTGGAATAAGTGCGACGGTCTCGCGGTAAAATAAAGGGATTCACTGGTCTTTCATTGGAATTTGACGTTGAAAACTAGCGAGTTTCCTTTTATAAATATCTACGTGTATCTTTCAGCTAGATTGTCGTCAGTTATTTGGCTTCGTTGTCTTATATTTTCACGGGACGGTTTAATACTTTAGTTGTTCCATACTTTAGACTAACTAAAGTAAACAAGTAATTTCTTGGTAATTGTGTTCGATTTTATAATAAAATACTGCTTTCAGTAACCAAAATGTCTGATCATAAATTTAAAAATTATAATAGGAAAGTTTTGAAAGAAAAAGCGTACTACAAGGTAGTTCATTATATTGAAGATAAAAATATATGGAAATAGCTACTCTCTGCACGGTGCACCTCTAATTGTCTTGTTTTAGTTGTAAGTAATTATTGTTATTTTCTATTTGATAGCCTTGCTATTTCTTATTATAAAATAGCCAAAAAGTCTTATATAGTATATCTACTTATATAAAAAGATATTAAATAAATAAAAAATAATGTAACCTTCCTGAATTTCTTGCCGGTTCTTCTCAGTTGAAGGCTGACTTCCGAACCGGTAGTAGCTTCAGTAACTTTAAATTTGACCTTCATAAGTACCTTCCGAGTGCCTAAACTGAATAAATGGTTTTGAATTTGGAAAGGGTTAGGACTCTGACAAAAAAATGCAGTATAGTTATTTCACAAGAGTCTCTACGTAGTCATGTAACTTATGAAATCATACAAGTATCGCCTTAGGTTTATTGATGTAAAGTTCGTATTTAGGTACAGCAGCGAGCAGAGGTTTCGCCGCAGGCTACTATTATTTAATGTTCGGAATTCAGCTACATACTCCACAGATAAGCACCTCGAAAAGTATCAATTTTATTAATCCTAAGTTTCGAGAATAACCTAATAAAATAATACTTAAAAATGTTTAAGTAAAAGTTAGTTTATTTATCAATCGTTTAGGTCGTATTGGAGCAATGGGTCAACTAAAATGTTTACAGCTGCCAGATTGGAGACGGACATTGATATTCCTCTACGTTGGATAGCGGATAAACCGTAAAAACTGGTCATAATACCCTCGTTGGTTCCACGGTATAAATAACTAACTGCTTAGAAACGATTAGGATTAGATATGCTCGAAAGATGGTGACATCGATCACCACTTGACACTTTGGGACTTAAAATATTTCGGTGAACATCTCTCTACCTCATCAACTATAATTAGCATGTAGATATTTATTTATTTAATGCTAGGTATATTTATAATGTAAACTTTTGTTTGGGGACAACGATTATTCGGATGAGAGCTCTCAGCTTGCCTCAGCGTTTACCTAATTTGTCCGCGTAAGGGTATAAAAGCCGTCTGGGGCTTACCTACATTTTGTCCATTTCAAAAAACACTTTGTATAATATAGTTAAAGCTCTACTCTATTGACAAAATTGAGGACATATTTAATATGATAAAATATTTGTCTATATCTACACTAATATTATCCTGGGACATTCATTACACACGGCCATCTGATTCCAAACTAAGCAGAGCTTGTACTATGGAAACCGGATAACTGATATACTAAATATACTACTTTTTTTTTCTAAATACATACTTATATAGATATTTACACCCAGACATAGAACAAACAGACATGTTTATGCACACAAATGTTTGTCCTGGGTGGGAATCGAACCCGCGACCATCGGTTTGGCAGTCAGAGCGTTAACCACCAAGCCAACTGGCCTGTCAATTAAAATTAGAAAGTTATATAAGTTTGGATGCAGAAGGTAACCTGCATGACTACTGAACCGATTTCAAAAAATCCTTCACTAATAAAAAGTTACACTATTCCTAAGTGACAAAGCCTTTGTTGTGAGATCTCTCAGAAATGCAAGTGAAACCGCGGTACGGTAGCTATTAAATATATAAATGAATTGACCACAGCATATTTCCTTTTAAAAACTTAGATTAATTTTTCCACAGTGCTCAAGTTTAACCACCTCTGAAATCACGACGATTATGTATCGAAATATCCACTCATGCAGTTAGTAGTTCATGCGCAGTTTAAAATACATCCTCATACTCTTAGCGCTTGCTTCCATTTCCATGCTCGTGTCTACATTTGAATGTAAAAATCGGTACCTAAAATCATATAAACTTAATTCTCCACACTAACGTGCCTAATAGTTTCTGGATAACTATAACATAATGGGCGGTATCTTCAAACTATCACGGAAAATCCCAACTCATTTTATACAGCTTTAGCTTACGTTACTCACCCACCTCGTGAAGGCTAGAAATATATTCTCATGCAAAATATTAAGCGTGGTTAAATTGTGGCTGAGAATGTACCGAACATTTTCTCAGTGTTTTTAGGGTTCTGTACTAAATTATAGAATAAAATGTGAAAACGATTGATGCCTGTGAACGGTTTTTAGACCTAGCAGTATTTTAATTAGAGTCTAAGCCAAAATCCTTTTAGTTGGAGCTCAGTTACACCGGAACAAACGGACCCTTTACCGTTTTATGATAAGAAGAAGTTGAAGTTTTATAAAGGATTTTATTTTACGCAGGCACCTTTTACCTTTTCTTTATTATCTATCTGCGTCTTCTTTTTTGCCGACCGAACAAGATTTTCACTTGAATCACGGGACTTGTCCCGATAAACGAATATTTATGTAAATGCAGAGTTTTCCAGACGACCGCATAAAATGGTACGCTATTTCACACGAGGCCCGCGCAATTTCTCATTGCTAAGTCGTTTACGTCAGAAACTGAGGTCGTAGGTTCGATTTCATGTAAATACACCGCTCTTTATTACCTGAAATGGATCCACAGCAGATACGATTTCAATGCATAAAATAAATAAAAAATAAAACACCGTCCATACAATATGCTCACACTATGAAAGATTTATTTTTAAACTGCTATATGGACAAGTATTTTTGTATATATTTCGATAAAATATAGATTGAAGGTAATAAATAACTCAAGATAAAAGATAAAATATACACATATATATTGAATACAGGTACATAAACCATAATACATCAAATGAACACCCACAGAACGTGATCAGAAATCCTATTTCATTTCGATCGTATTATTTACAAGATAGGTGCCATTATGACGTATTTTTTAGGGGAAGCCTTACCGGTATATTGGGGGCGTGGGTATATAGGATGGGGTTATATAAATTAGTTTATTAAATTTTATTAATTAATTTAGTAAACCAGATAGATGAAAAAAATCAAATACATTGCAAATACAACCTGGTCAGAGTCGCTGGATGCAGGTTAGGACCATTGGAAGTAGATCCAATGGGGAGGCCTATGCTCAGCAGTGGACATCCTTAGGTCGATATGATGATGATTGCAAATAGAATATAATTCGAAGTATTATTTCCAGATTTATTCCCAATAAATAAAATCACTTATGTAATCAAATTCATTAAGTAGATAAACTTATTAAGCCGATTGCAACACAGAGCTTTTATCAATACCTAAAAGCTTTTGTCCCACGCATTATAATCCGCTTAGTTTGCCATTTGTGGGTACAAAGTTACGAATTTACCTATTATTATATTCTTGATTAGCAAGCGTATTATTTAATATGAGCAAAACCCTTAGGAAATCAACGCTTCATTTTTCCCGAGGTTTAAGGAAGACAAAACAGGAAAACATATGATAATAAATAAACAAGAGAGCGAACATAAATAAGATTTACTAGAACCTATAACAGAACAAAATGCGATAATAAGTCTCTGTATATCGAAAAGGGATGGAGATGCCCAATATTGAGTTAAGTATTGATTACTATGATTTGCTATCGATCAAAGGGGAACTAACGATACAGAATTATTTTATGAGATTTACTAGCTACGGGCCAACAGCTGGTTATTCGTCTGCAAAACCACTTTGGCCGTTTTGAACTATTGGAGGCCCTGGGCACTATAAGATACTGGGGCCCCTAAGACTATGAGAGCACTAAGAGTGCGACACACCGATCCGATCCGACGACACGGTACAGATTGCATACATTCTGTGTAACCTCTGGCCGTCCAACGGCTTCCATTCCTTCCATAATATCGGTTATCAGTTGGTATTGTGACAAGAACTAACCCATAGATCGCGGGGCCCTAGACACTGTCCCAGAGTGCCCAATGGAAGAGAAGGCCCTGTGCAAAACCATTTCACAGCTTTTTTAAATTAATAAAAGTACTTCTGCGGTAAATCCTATTAATATTATAAATGCGAAAGTTTGTATGTATGAGTTTGTCAAAATGTCAAAGAAAATGCCCTGGATATACACATACAATACTTTTTGTGCCGGGGAAATGTTACATCTCTCGGAAACGCGGGTGAAACCGCAGGGGACAGCTAGTCTATATATAAATAAACAAACGAGTTATTGAATCAAACTGAGAAACACATATACTAGTTCCGACAGTTTCGCATTCAAATAACTTACAACATTTTTATTTTGTATGATCTGTCACTCGCTGTTGTCAAAGCTATGTTGGAATAGAATTGTGTTGAAAATGTTTGGAAATAGAATATTTTTATAAGTAAGCATAAAGGGGTGTGGAATCGTTTGAACTCTTTGGTATTTTTACAAATAAACAAAATCGAATCCTGTAGCGAATTCGGCGATGTAAAAATTTCCATATTACTACAACAAATTGCAGAGACAAATATTTTTTTAAGCAGTGGACCGAAAAAGAGAAAATCCCACTTAATTTTTACTTTTTATAAAACTGAATTATTTTAAGTAATTTTTTTTCACTCTCCCCCGGGGTATCACCCGGGTTCCCGAGGGATGGTACCTTTTCCACTGAAGAACATGATGAAAAAAATAATTCTGTTAGTCTGATCGCTATACAACACAGGATTTCCTCAGGCCAAAAAGATATCCTGAAAATTTCATTGAAATCGGTCCAGCCATTTCGAGGTCTATAGGGAACATACATACACACATCGTGTTTATATACATTTATATAATTATTCGACTATGAAATAAAACAATATTATTGTGAGTCCAAAACTAAATATAATTCCTTAATGATATTTATAATTAACTACAGTAAACACCTTCTACCGCTTTTTATAGAAATTCAAATTAAGGTTTTACTTTGTGCACTAAACGAATGATAACGTGTACAGTAAAACAAAGAAACCTTTATAAAGCTGTAATAATATTGGCAAAGCTTCTAACTTTAGTTATTTTCAAACAATATTTTTGGTTACGCTTATTTACATCAAAGTAGGTCTGCCATCCGTCCTGGTTTACCCGGATTTGTCCTAATTTAGAGGGTGTCCGGGGATCGTCCGGGGAAACCCGGACACTTTTTAAGTCAGGGGACTCCCAATTAATTTGTAGATAAGCAATTAAATATTGAATTGTAATCGTGAACCGAATCCAATTAAAATGTAAACTATTAGTGTAAAAATATTATTAGTCGTGTCCGAGAAAAAATCCGATGTCACCTAAATGTCAAAAAGGTTTTTTAAGTTTTTGTCCGGCTTTGGCAATTTAGGTGATGGCAGGCCTACATGAAAGGCATGTCAAAATCGGCTTAATCATCTGGAATTTCATGAAGTGGAAATAAATCAACATTTTTTTTTTATTCGCTAGCATCACACAAAATAATAGTCTAGTTTAGAAAGCCAACTGTTGGTAGATTTAAAATAAAATTCTAATTGTAAATGATAGTACATATCTTTACACGGATATTTAATAATTGTTGGTGCGTTTTATAGTGATAGTGTACCTTCTGAACGACTTAAATTGCGAGTGAAACGTAGAAATTCTTGATTCACAAACAAAATAATCACTTCCATAATTTAAGTTACACAATGTTATTGATGATGGTATCAATAAATACTTATTTTGTTTCAAACCATCTGCAGTTAATCAATTTCAGTCCAAAATAAACAGCATTAAAACTTTAGTGATATTCAACTACAGTTAGTAAAACGACCTCAAAGCAAACAACTTCGAGGTAGCGTAAAACTATTTCAAGAACTACTTCACGTCTGTCTGTCCGTACTAGTAAGGGTAAATTAACCAAGTGTTAACCTGTCAGGTTGACAGTAACAGAGTAAATTACTTAACTAGTTATAGAAGACTCAACCTGGAATGTCGTTCGCAGTAACAAAGTTCTATTTGATCAGTTGACTCTGCAAATTGGTAGTATTGTAGTACTGTAGCGCCAACATTCGGAATGTGAAGTAACAAATCAAATAGCATGTACCTAAAGTGATCGAACACTGTTTGTGTTTCTGATTCTACTTAACCAGCTCGCATGTGCGTTTGACGTTTGCTTTGCTATTTGCAATTCTAAAGACACTGTTTGTTGTTGAGATCTGAGTAGGTACTACTAATTGAGTTGAAAAGTAAATAGGAATGCTTGATTTCAAAGTAATTATTTTAAATGAGACTGAGGGATCAGATACGAGTTTAATTTATATAAATGTTGGCATAAAGTTTCGTTTAACTGATAGTTTCGAATTTTGTCGCTTTATCCTATAACAATATAATATATTAGGTTGGAGGAACTTGTAATAAAATCTCTTTGACTATACTATTTGTATCTGGCTGGTTTTGGTATCATGGAAAGTTTAAATTTTAAAGAACATAATTCCAAATTCAAATTAGGAAAATGTGTGATTTGCATTTGTTTTTCGTACCGCCAAGATGAGTGAATCTAATGAAGAAATTCGATTCATTTTAAAATTTTACTACAAAAAAGGTAAAAATGCAACGCAAGCCGCGAAAAAAATTTGCGATGTTTATGGACCTAGTGCAGTGTCTGTGAGAGTAGCACAAATTTGGTTTAAGCGTTTTCAATCCGGAAATTTTGATGTCAAAGATGCTCGTCACTCTGGTCGCCCCATTAATTGAACACAAAACAGTTTTGGCGCATTTGAAAAAAACTGGGTACACAAAAAAGATATTTGGGTATCTCACGAGCTCACTGAAAGAAACCTAATGAACCGTGTACTCATTTGTGATTCTTTATTACGACGTCATGAAACCGAACCATTTTTGAAGAAGTTGATAACTGGTGATGAAAAGTGGATCACGTACGACAAGAACGTGCGAAAAAGGTCGTGGTGAAAGGCCGGTCAGGCTTCACAGACTGTGGCGAACCCGGGTTAACTCGCAACAAGGTGATGCTGTGTGTGTGGTGGGATTGGAAGGGCATTATTCATTATGACCTGTTACCACCAGACAGGACCATCGATTCTCAACTCTACTGCGAACAACTGATGAGATTAAGCAAGAAGTTGAGAGAAAGCGGCCGGTATTAATCAACAGAAGGGGTGTGGTTTTTCATCATGATAACGCTAGACCTCACACATCTTTAGCCACTCAGCAAAAATTAAGAGAGTTTGGCTGGGAGGTATAAATGCATCCGCCGTATAGTCCTGACCTTGCACCTTCAGATTTCCACTTGTTTCGGTCTCTTCAGAATTCTTTAGGCAGTGTCAGGTTAACATCACGAGAGGACTGTCAAAAACCACTTGTCGCAGTATTTTGATCAGAAGTCCCAAAATTTCTATAGCAATGGGATCATGTCCCTACCTACAAGATGGCAAAAAGTTAGTGAACAAAATGGTACCTACATACTTTAGTTAAATATAAATAAACTATATTAAAAATGTTTTGAATTTTCTTAAAAAATGCGAAGGAACTTTTTCCCCAACCTATTATATGCAGCGTCATATTTAATCTATATATATATAAAAATGAATCCCTATTTCCCTATGTTCGAAGATATGTATTTGTTAATTAGATATCGTTATTTTCCTTAACCTTAAAGACTTATAACAATTTTCACTTAAAACCGATATTTCAACCTAAGATATTTTTTACACCCGAGTACGCAGCACATAATGCTTGTTCAGTTCATAACACATCAATCATACCAACGTATAAGTAACAATGTAGGTGACTGCGTTGCTAATACGCTCCCAGCTAGTGAGATGGTGAACCTGCTCAGTGTTGCCAACTGAAGCCACCAATACGACGCAGTTCATAAATCATTCTGACAGGTATTACTTCGCACCTTGAGCGTTCGCGTAATTACATCATACCCTTAAATATTCAAAATAAACAGCCCCTTAATAGATTCCTAATTTAAGTTGAAATGCTGTAATATCAAATAACGGCGATTTGATCGGGAATGTTTCCAACAATTTAATTTAGTTTGCGATGCGGCCGATATTGTCCATTTAACTATAGAACAGTATGACAAATATTTGTATAAATATTTGTTAATTAAAGGCTGCTAGTTTATTGTTATTATTAGGTTGTTTATGACTGGGCAAAGGAAAATCTAAAGAGCAAATGTACGAGTATTGTATCATCATGAAATCTATATGGATAAAATTTATGTTGATCATAGAATGTAAATCATTACATTCACTTGACTTCATTCGAGAATTCCAAAAATCCCCTAAAATTACAAAATTATTTCCGTATCTCTTCTCATATTTCCAAAGTTCAAACAATCTTCTCAAATTACCAAATGATTTTCTTTTCGTAACTCTAACCAATATATTATTGCCAACGGAAGCAGTTAAATAGCAATAAACAAATAAACATCATTTTATAATTAACTACGGTAAGCATTCTTACAATATGTGCAATGGACAGGCGAACGAAAGCGTTACGGTCGAAAATCCTTTCTTCAAATCTCAAGTGATATGATACGACCAAATATCAATTTTCGAAGCTCAAAGATTGAAAGGGATAAGTCGACAATCTTCATAAAAGACTGTTTCATAAGTTCTTAATCAAATATTTGTACATGCATTACGTCACTTTACTTAAATCCATTTAAATTTAAACCAACATTTATATCGATAATACAATTTCGAAAATAGTTCCTATTGCAATTAAGCTTTACAAATGCAGTTATCAGAACGTTAATGCAAAACCGATGTATTTAATAGGTTTCAATTTGAAACAGATAACAACAAAGTTATATTTAATAGACCTTATAATGTGTGATTAGAAATATGAAGATCTGCAAGAATATTCAGGGTACCGGGTAGTGGGAACTTGAAGCTGTTGATCTAATTATCATCACTCTACATAGTGTTTACTATAGGTAGGGTTCTACATAGTTTTATTTACATTCAGACATGATAAGAGTCTTGATAAACAAATTAATTAACAAGGAGCTAATATGTATGAACAACCATAATTAATTAAAACTTTTTTGTTCACAGTTTCATTCCTACAGCGTTTATTGTTACCATAAAGTAGAAACAAAAACAAAAAGGTATAAACATCGGTCGGATTTTCTCAATTTCGTTTAAAAGAACCACAGTCATTTGTTAACTCTGCCTACCCAAAAACGAGTTAAAACAAATTTCTATACGTCTGCGTCGTCGGGCGCTTAACATTCTTCATGGTACCTAATTTTACAACAGCTGAATACAAAACGTTTGTTTCTTTTATTGATGATTCCAATCTTCACAAATAAAACAAATTCTACTTTTATTTTTTTCAGTTTCGTTATTTTGTGAGTTTATTTACCGCCTAGTACCATCTACCGTAATTGTAATAGGAAAGCAGTGACATTATTTTCTATTATTCTTACAAGAAAACTTTTCAAATCAAGGTCTATAAAGGCCTTGTTCGGCCCTTTTATAAGACAAATCGAGTAGTATAGCAATTATGGTGTCGTGTGTTACAACCAGCCTTAATATTTGGACTCCACATTGCAAAAGTTAACTTGCTAATGGACGCCACTCAGCATTAAGTGAAGTTGTGGACTTTATGCTACAGCCGCGTCCAACTTTGACCACTTCTCGTGTCCTTAATGTTTTCCTACAAACATTAAACTTTGGTTGACAACTACATCTGCTTACTTATCTTGTTAAATAAACACTGCAAGAAAAGTAGCGTGAATAGCTATTTTTATTTATTTTTATGTTCTTGTATAGGATAGGATTTTGTTACTTTCAACATTATATATACTCACTCTTAACATGTATTAATATATATAATATAATGTTTATGACTTATTTGACTTCATCATAGTCAAATTATATTATGTCTTAATAATAAGTAAAAAAGTTCCAAATTACGTTGAAGAAAACAAACGTCATTTAAGGCGCATTTTATCTTGACGTTTCACAATGAAATAGACAGCTGATAACAAATCATGTTTAGTGACAGTTATGGAAGCCGCTTTCAGTCATCAAATGCCCAATTTCATTGGTTTTAATTTAGAACTATAAAATTGAAGTTCATCGTAAATTAATACTTAAGCAAATTTCTAATAATGATTGCAAAAGTTCAAACAATGCCTCTAATGCAGAATAATTTGTTTTATTTTTCTTAAAATCCTTCAAGTTATTCTCGGTCGTTACTCATCGTAGTAATAAGCGTCAAAATGATTTATTTCTCACTTTCCTATTGTTACGAGAAACGTTTATTTCATTTATTTTCATTATTTATTATTTATGAACCATAAACAAGTATAAGTAAATGTTTGGCTTTAATCATTTTAACATTTTAAATAGCTTAAGTGCCCAATGTCCAAGATTAGGAGTGATCAAATTACTTTTTCCTTGTTTCGTTTATAAGGTTTTAATGAGAAGTTTGGATAATTAATTTTATAATTTATTTTTCTTTTTTCCAGTTATATCAACGGAAGTAAATGATGTCGAGCCACGGCTGCGCATCATGGCACGGTCTACTGTTTACAACGTCGGAGAAACAAAGGCAATTTTCTGTCAGGGAGTGAATGTACAAGAGGTAATAAAATTCTTCAAATATAAATAAACTAGCGACCCGCCCCGGTTTCGCTCAGGTGCAATGAAGATACTAATACATATAAACCTTCCTCTTCAATCACTCTATCTATTAAAAAACCTAGTTGCGTAGTTTTAAAGATTTAAGCATATATAGGGATATAGGGACAGAGAAAGTGACTTTGTTTTATACTATGTAGTGATTACAAGAGTTAGTAGAGTCATCGATACATTCTTAGTATAGGTCCTCGTGTCAGCTGATCGTGGACTGAGTTAATGCCCTACAGTCGATGGCTTAAATCAAATGAATGAATGAGCAAAGCATAACTTGGTAAACTATACAGCTTTCCATCTGTCAACCTATTCGATTAGATAACAACTATTACCTCTCCCCATTTTTTTTTTATCTCCACAAACAACTTGCCTATAATGAGCTATAGTGGACAAGAAATTTGAGAAAAATTGCAATTTTTGGGAGATCTGGAGACCAAACTAACCCCCCATTACTTGTAATTACAACTTGCCAACGTGTTGCATAAGTTCGTATAAAAGTGTGAGTGAATGTGTAAGGGTAAGAGTGGGTGTGGGTGTGTTTGTGTGTCAGTGTGTGTGTAAAAATTTGACTACATACATTTTCTATTACGAGAAAAAAATAGACGTTAAGTATCCATTATTACTTCAGTTTAAATCATTTAAGAACGATTCGAGTGTTCAGAAGCCTTACATACTTAAGAAGGCTATCGTCCCACACAAGTATCCACGCTAACACGCTTATATTAGTCACCCTTCTCAGATTCATAGAATAATTTACTTTAAGTAGACAAGGGGGCTTTGAAATGTCTCAAGGGAATATTACTAAAGAAAATCCGTTTTCCGAGCAGATCCTATGCAGATTATCATATGCGAATCTGTCGATGTATTAAATTGTTTAAATTATTAACAAATATTGGATATCGATGAGTTCTGCTGTGAGCTCTGAAATTAATTTACATTTAGCAATATTGCCCTAATATTTTTTTACCCCATATTATTATTTGCGTCTGTAGGTACATAAAAAAAAATATGGATCTATATTGAATCTGAAATGAATGATTAATGTTATTATGAACATTCAATCAATATTCTTTTTTATACCACTTTCACCGCCAAAAAAGCAGACGGTCCACCTGATGGTAAGTGGTCACCGCCGCCTATGGATATTTGCAACATCGAACATCCAATGCGTTGTCGACCCTGAGACGTGAAGTTATTAAGTCTTATGTGTCTATAATTTTACCGGCTCTTAACTTTATAAGCGAATGTTATCAATGTCAATCAAATGTATTAGTGTTTTCATATTTGATTTTTTTAAACAGACGATAGACTGGTACAAGCCCACGGGTGAGAAGGTAAAGGAAAAGACCAACGAAAACAATAAGATGTATGTTGAACGGAAAAACGATACCGCTGGACCGTTAGCTGTTCTCATCATGCACAATATTGTAATTAAGGATAGCGGTAACTGGACATGCAAGGCAGGCGAATTAAGTGAGACTAGAGAATTCATTGTTGGAGGTCAGTATCTTTAATATATCTATCTATATATAAGGAAAATAGGGTTCCTTTGACGCAGCATCACCTCAAAACTACTGAACATATCGGGATGGGGCATCAACCATTCGACGCGGAATCTTTCCTAGGTGGTTATAGCCTTTATATGATATCGATAAACGCGGGTGAAACCGCGGGGGACAGCTAGTTAGGTATAAATATTATATATATAAGGTTATTGATAATAAAATAAAAATTATCCTGGAGATTCTTTACTAACATAATTTAAAACCCCTGGCAATCAACTGCTCGCTTACAAGCAATCCAATTAAGTACTTTTGTTTTGAATTTATTTATTATTAATACTATTGTTTGTAATATTTAAATAATAAAGATAATGAAGGACGTCATGAATAAACGGTATCTATTTCATGGTAATATGATTCCAAACTAAACAAAGTTTGTACAAGGGTCCAGATAATGATATACTACTTACATACTACAATTACTCGTTAGTATATATATTTACACCCAGACACAGAACAAACAAACATGTTCATGCACATCCTCGGTGGGAATTGTACCTCGACCTGAGGCGAGGCAATAAGTCTTTAACCACCAAGCTAACTGGGACTTCTCTTATTCAGACAATTGTGTAACTGTATCGTAAATTATTATAAAGATACCAGTATTAATAAAAAAAAATCAAGACTAAATATTTTGACAAATTCATAACAGATAAAGAACTGGCTTTATAAAATTATAATTAAAAAATATATATAATTAAAAACCATTGATTCAGTTTAGGCTCGCGGAGAGCACCTATGGAGGTCAAATATTCATGAATAAATATTTGACCTCATATGTATTAATGAATTCATAAATATTACTGAAACTACTACCTAATAGAATTGATCTATTCTTAAAAATATTTCTACGCATAATAACATTTTATTCTTCTTTATGTCTTCAGAGAAAGTCAATATAACCGATAGGAACGTAACAATGGAAGGAGAAGAGGGTAAATCTATCAAGCTGACTTGCGAAGCCAAAGGTCACCCACTCCCTGTAGTCGTGTGGTATAGAGACAACTCCGTGCCAATTCCCAGTAAGTATGAAATTTCAGATTAAAAAATATACAACCGAATTGAGTACCTCCTCCTTTTTTGAAGTCGGTTAAAAACATCACCACGTTGTTATAAAATGCAATCAACTTTACTTATGTTATAATATTAGCTTATTTATATTACCCAAGATCAGTTCCTGAGTCTTTACTCTTAGACAATCTCATGACCCTGAAAGTAAAGAATATCAATGGGCACTTTAATTATGATAGTATATTTTTTTACTTAAGATTTAATATTTTCACAGGGTAAAATACTTACTCAATGTATTTACTGCTTTAGGATCATCACATTTGAGTCTATTATCGATTTTAATATAACTTAATAAATATCCTGCTTATCTTTCTAATATTATAAATCCGATAGTTTGTGAGGATGGGAGGATGTTTTGTCACTCTTTTACGCAAAAGCAACTAAACGGATTTGGATGAAAGCACATAGATAGTTTATTTTTACCTGTATTAACATAACGGGAACGTGGGTGGAACTACGGATGACAGCTAGTAGTTTCATAAAAAAAATGTTTACAGATGATGTCAAGAAATATGTCATCAAACAGGATAACACATTGGAGATTAAGAAACTCAACCATATGGACGTTGGCATCTACGTATGCAAAGTGAGGCAAAAGGCTCTGTCACACTACACCGACAAGACTGTTCAGTTATCTGTGCAACGTAAGTATTTATTAAGGATAAAATAAAAAATGGCACGATAAAAAAAAATGTATTTTTCGATTAATGGCGAAACCTTAAACACTTTAAATGTTTTATTTATATTCTTATGTATAATAACAAAATCTAATGATTTATATACACTAAAATCACAATAGAGTTACAAACATAATAAGAGGTACAAACAAATTACATTGATGTCACTATTTAGTACAAACTACAACCTAACCTAGGACAAGCCTGTAGTCTAGGCAGCAGCCCCCATAGCATTTTGTAACTACATAACAATATTTTTTAATTAAAACCAAACATATAAATTTATTTATTTATTTATTTTAACACAATCCACAGCTCTTAGTCACTAAAATTTTACATATATGTATGCCAATACTTACAGCCAATTATGGATTAAAATTTTGTTTTTTAACCTAGTTTTATTTAAGCAGTCACATCCATACTGTATTCAGTACTTGATTATATCATACAAAATTATATAAAAACGAGAATATATGTGTGGTATATAGGGAACGGTATATGTGTGTTTGTGTGTGTGTATGTATGTTTGAGTGTGTGTGTGTGTGTGTGTGTATGACCATTCAATAAGATGGTTTGCCTATTTATTTACATTGTGAACCCCAATTGTGTGTATGTGTGTGTGTAAATTTATTATTAATATTTCATTACAAGTATACAGATGTTTTAAAATGTATTTTTAATTAATATTACAGATAAGCCCATCTTATACAACAGCTTCACTCAAGCAGTTTACACAACAAAATATAAGACTGAAGAAGTTTACGCAATTTTGAATGAAACGTGAGTAAAACATGTTTAAAGTTATGTCACAGATCTTACAATGTCTAATCATACTACAGACCATATTTAATCTCGAAATTAAATATTTTCCAGCAAAAACATCACTTGCAGCGCTATTGCCAATCCTCCACCAACCTACCGGTGGTTCAGGCGGCAAAATGGCTACGATTCAGACAGCATCGTTGATTCAGAAACTGTAAGTTTATTTATCGTTTATAAAAATACCCTCTACTCAGAAGTATAGGCGTATAAAGGAGGGGTAGGGGCGTGCCCCAGTATGGTCTAGTGCCTACCCCAGGTACATTGGGTTTCGACTCTGCTTTATCCGCTGGCCATAGCATCCTGAGGGCCAAACCCCTCCCTGAAAAATAACTGTAGATACACCAATGCTCAGAAGGGGGCATAACCTCCCCACTATATAAGAAGCGACTATGGCCTGGTCAGAGTAGCTGGAAGCCGCTGTAAGCAGGCGGCGTAGGACTGAGTAGAAATCCAAAGGGGAGGCCTGATGGCCGGATGATGAATATAAGAACGACTAGCACCGGACACATTCATCACGCTAATTCAGCAGATTGGTGAATGCTCTCCACTTTCCTTAAAAATGCACTGAATAGGATTCTACGTCCTACTGCCTTAAGGCCCTTAATCGTTGCGTCATGAGGTGCTATACTACCGGCACGCTATGATGGCCGTTTTGACGTTTCAGATTGTCATAGGAATAGAAACTGTATTGCTTTATATTTAATAAGATTGATTTCCATCATCATACAATTAGCTGTTGGATCAATAGATGCAACTTATGTCTGAAGGAATAAAGGTTATTTTTCTTTGTCATTGTTAAACGTCAAAACGGCCATCATAGCGTGCCGCAAGTTTAATGATCGTCAGCATTCCATTCCTACTATGAAGCACTATTGAACAAACCTACTTATCTAAATACTCTATTATTATTATATTATCTAAAGAAATCATAATGCATCATAAAAAATAACCATACCATTTCAATATTTTTTTTATTATAATTAGATTAATAAGGACTTAAATATAGTATTGCTTAGTTGTTCCTTATTTTAGACTAGCTAAAGTTAACGAGTCCTTTCTTTGTTGTTATTGCGTTCGATTCTATAATAAAATACCTAAGTAAACTACTAAGAATGTTTTGAAAGAAAGAACGTATTACAAGGTAGTTCATTATATTGAAGATAGAGATGTATAGAAATAGCTGCAGAGTGCACCTTTAATTTGCTTGTTAAATTTATTATTTGTCTTGTTATTTTGTTTTATTCATTATTTGGTTAAATATGAAATATAAAATTTAAATCATAAAATGGACAAAAAGTTACATTGGATAAAATTAATACAAAAATTATTTTCAAGAAAACCTTTCTCTTGGAAGCTGACTTCTGAATCGGTGGTAGCTTCAGTAACTTTGACCTTCACAAGTACCTTCCGCGGGCCTAAACTTAATTAATGATTTTGAACTTTAACTACCTTTGACACTTATTTGAAATTAACAGACGATGGCGATTGAAAATCTGGACGAGGTATTTTTGAGTAAATAATATATGGAATGACAATTTTACACTACTCTACACTTTTTAGGTCATCACCTCTGATGATGGCACGAATTCTGTTCTGGTGCTGAGAATGTACAACGAGTCATACTTGGGCGAGTACAAGTGTGCTGCAAACAACTCCAGGGGTCAGGAGTCCATCGTGTTCCACGTTTCTTTGGGTACCAAGCCTGATCCTCCTGACTTCGTAAGTTCCTTTGTGTATACAATTTTAATACTCTATTGTCATTATTATTAACAGCAACAGCTCCTGAAGACGTAATAGTTTATGTTGAAACACAATTTATAAATATGAAAAAGGTGGTCATATTGGACAGGACAGTTGACTTGGTGGTTAGAGACCCCTAACTGTCCGGCACCAAGTCGTAGGTTCGATTCCTGCCAAAGACAAACATTTATGTCCAGGAAGTAGGCATGGAAATGATTGCTACTTTTATTTCATGAAATTATTTTTTGTTTTCACAGTGATTTCACCTGTGAAATTTCACAGCCAATGATTTTTTTCGCAATGCTCTAATGTCACACTTGCTACCGTTTGTCGTCGGTGAAATACGATGATATCCGAATGATCTGCGGTGTACGATGTATCATGTAGGGAAGATAGCAGAGTGATTTTTAACAGACGACGTCAAGGCAGGTAGCAGGTGTGACATATGAAAAAGTATTTCATACGATTTTTCACAAGCTACTTGTGATTCATGCCATGGCTATCAGGAAGATGCCTATTTATTATGTTTCTGGGTTTAAATAGCTATATACGTAAAGTATTTAGATTAAGCATTTGATTTGGAGTTACCTTGCTTTGATTCCGTGATAAGATACTATATTGTTATTTAACTGTGAGGATCTGTTAATGGCTTTCTGTTATCTATGTAAAAATCCTTGTTTATTAAATTAGCTATAGATCTTATAAATAAATAAATTCAAAATATCAACCAGTTATGCAACTACAGAAAATAAACTATTTTATCATAATATTATATATTCAAGATTCAATCATTCAGACTCTCAGATCATATCTTTTTCTCGCTAATGCAGAGGTTTCTAACAAAGAAACATCAATTGTAACTTGTCCGACCTGGGTATCGAACTCAAGATCTCTGAACTAAGCTTCTAAAACTTTTATACCTCTAAACCGCCGATAGATTTTAATAATCAAGTATTTTTCATATATTTCAGGTCGTAATGGTTGGACACAACGCAACTTACCTGACCTTCAACGTGACTTGCTCCACCTGCATCTTAGAGACTGAAGAAGAACTTTCGCCAAATCCTGAAAATCTCACAGTTCTTGGTAGGTTATAATAATAGTTCGCTATAATATTTTATATATATATAATATTTTTATATATTTATAATTATTTTAATATAAACAAGAAACGAACTCCTTCTAATTATTATAGACAACGGGTCTAAATCGTGGAATAATTTAAGGACCTTTTTTAGTCTTCCCGTGATCCACGGCTTGTTATAAGTCAGCCGAAACGTCGGATTAAAAAAGGTATTTATACCTCAAATTATTACACGATTTAAACCCGTTGTCTATAATAATTAGAATGTATACGAATCGTGAAACCTTAAAAACTAATTCCTATTGTATATTAACTTAACAAGAACCGCCATACAGATGGAAAGATGGCGCCACAAAAAATGTTAAATATTAAAAGCTTCTGGTTTAAAAAATTAAGTGTCTGTTAAGTTTTTTTGTCAAAATGGGATTTTGTTTTTTTTTTAAAGGCGAATATAATGAATAGAAATTATATTCAATGTTTGTAATACATGGGAGGAGACAACATCACCTTTATACCATTACCTACATAGCACTATCGAAGTTTTCTCACGACTTTGTACATATACCTACAAACCTTCAACAATAAATGGATCGCGGCCCAAGGCACGACCATCGAGCCTGGCCGAAGATCTCCCCTTTCAAATGAAGAAGACCCACACCACCCTTCTCATATCTATCATACTTATTATAATTCCAAATATCTCCATTCTAAAAAATATTTACCAAAGGTCTGACACTGGAGCCCTTATTATTTAGTCATTTGACGCTGTCAAATCGAATGAATGCCTTGCAATTTCAGTATTGAGTATGAATACCAATCAAAACAACAATGGATACAAATCAAAAGGATTATATGTATAATGTAAATGTATTCGTTTGCAGGTTACTCCTTCCAGCTGACTCCCGAACAAGAAAATTACCCAGCTGATTGGGACGCTGCTCAAGAATTTCAGGTTGATATTGAAGATCCGGAATGTAAGTCCATATAGTCATAATCACTAAATTGCAAAAGAAAATCTTAATAATTAATTCTATAGTGCCTAATATTTTAATGAAACTATTCCGATACTCGTAAATTTATCAATTCTTAGTCTAGATAAGTGATTTATATGAATTCGTCAATTTTAACTGAATTCATAACAAGGGTGTATCAATTCGATGAGTATTTTTAGGGTTCTATACAAAAAAAATCATATAAACGATCATTGTTTATACACTCCTAGAGTGTAGAGTGATTAGCACATTTGAAATATCCAGGTTATTCAAACTTACCATCCCAAATCAGACCTACAAGCTCATTTACAAATATTTACTACATAGTATTTTATTTTTATCCCTTTTTACTACAATACCTATATACAAAAATACTTACATCCAGAAACATTTTTTTTTTTTTGCGTGTCGATCGTTTTGGCTAAATTTGCTTATACTAGAATTACAAACATTTATGTATATTTAGGCATATGTCCAGCAGTGGACAGAGAGAGGCTGATGATGATGATGATGATGTATATTTAAAGTAATGTTGTGAAATAAATTTTCATTCCAGATACCCTGTTCACCATCGGCCCACTATCCAACAGTACGAAGTTCCACGCTCAAATCCGCACACGCAATGCCGCTGGTTACTCCGAATGGGTGATGATAACTCCAAACCCTTTCACCACCGACGCCTGTACCAGGCTCATGGCAGCCTTCGCGATGGTCATCATCGCTTTCGTGCTCACCCGTTGTTATTAGACCTTACTCTCGGATATGCCTTGGGGATGAACTGTTTTGCGTATTTAAATTATTCCCCTATTTGGTGCTCGCTTCGACGTAATTCCAGTTATAAACAGTATCTACCAAAAAGTTTTTATGGGTGTTTATTTAATTTGTTTGTTTTTATTTTAATTATAAATTGAAGTTTCATGTAATGTTTGAGTTCAACGATTGCTCTAATTAAGATTTAAATTTAAGTTAATATTTTATTTGTTTTTATAGCGTCTTTTAACTGAAAACGTTTTAATGTTTTATTGTATTTTTTTATCCCCATGACATTCCAAGCTAAATGTATGTAGATAGATAATGTATTTAATTTAATCAAAATAATTGTCTATTATTGAAGTTTTAAATAGTAAGTGTTCAATTCTCCTACCGAATATTTATACAATGGCCAGTTAGGTATCGTTATTATTATCATTAATAAAAAATGTGAAAAATATTTAGATGAACGTTGATGTAAAAATTGTGTTGCTACATTTATTCAAGGTCTGTAAATGCCATTATAATAAGTTACTGGAAATAAAGTGGATTTTATAAAAACAAAAATTGTACTTGAAAATGTAAAAGTACTGGATACATACGCTGACAAGAGAAGTGCAGTTGGTCAAGTACTTCCGAAAAAGGCACTATGCTGGCCGAATTTTATAAAAAAAAAACATTTGTGTATGTCTGTATTGCTTTGAATGAATGCTACTGAATTGCGTCCAAATTTTTAAAAATGTTTTAAATGTGCTCCAAAAAAAACTTTTCATATGAACCAAAAAAAAGCTTATCATAATACAGGATTTTATGGTCATGGATCAATACAGGTTGGTTGTGACGGAATAAATGGAGTACCTACTGTAACTTTCAAATTACTACATATTGACGTCATTAATAAGGTATAAATTCTACTGACAAACATACTGCCTTTAGCTTTGTCGTTATGCCTTAGACCAAAACTTGAATTAAGCTTAAAGAACATTTTTTCTGTAAATATTAATGACCTTCCTTTATTTGTTAGCTTTGACATTATCAAATAATGTAGAATCTATTCTTAGTTTTAGTATATTATATTACCTACAGATATGTAAATTGTAGATGGCGCAGAGTGTGGTTTTGGAGATAACTTTCATTCATAGCAAATAAGTACCAAAACAGAAATAAACAAATATTTGTGAAATGATTTAGAACTCTATTTGCCTGACTTAAAAGTCATATTTATGATACATATTTCCAATAACTATATCGTTGACATGCATGCACTTCAAGCTTCATGTAGTCAATCGAGTGACTAAACTTCTGATTAAAAGACACTAAACTGACTCCAAAACCCATTGTACCTATGTACTCACTCGTATATCCAGAACTGAAAAATTATGCACTATGTATCTGCTGTAGTAGTGAAATAATAACTATTAATATTTTAAGTTTTTAACTTGTGATTACTTTTTAGAATAAGCGAGTTATTTAAATGTTGAGAACTAAAATCTTTTTAATTATAAATTAAACTATGACAATATTCGTGCGGGTAAGTAAATACCGAAGATAATTTGATAACAATTTACTTTATAATCATAGCTTTTTGCATCATTCAATTTAAAAAACGATAGTTGTTTTCTAAAAAGCTGGAGCATTGATATTCGGTTGTATTCAGTAACACAGCATTATTCAACCATATAACTCTATCCCGCAGCTTGAATATGTTTAAGATAACCTGGTAAATTTTACTCATATTAAAAATGCACATTTATAGAAAAAAGGTTTGTCAAAGAGGCTTTAGTGAATGTACATTAATAACTAAAAGTACTTGCAATACCAAAACCTTCTAATCTTCTACCTCTACACCAGTGGTAGGATACTTTGTAATCCATCTGTATATTGTATATCTGGTGCCTCTTAATTCACTTTTAGTCTATGTGTGCAACCTTCAGCCTACACCCACCATAACACACCATGGCAGAGGCGGCCTTAGGGGGTGGCGAACGGGGCAATCGCCCGGGACCTCGCTCTTACAGGAGCCTCGCGCAACCCAAACAAATTAAAAAACAATATGGATTTAAAATTTTATTTATTTGTATAACTTTATCATTTCTTGTCAAACATGACAAATACCTAAACCAAACAATCAGACTTACTTTCGCATCACATACTTTTCACGAAGGACAAAGGGCCTCGCAATGACCTGCCGCCCGGAGCCTCGCAATGGGTAAGGCCGCCGCTGCACCATGGTGAGATTGTGGTGAAATACAAGCCTGTAATATTTGTTATGAATACAACCGATTATGTTATACAAAATCCTTCAACTTTTGATGCTATGTGATAGTCTTATTGCGGGTTCTTGCAGGAAGACTGATACTATCTTGTAATATACCCTTCGTGTTGCTTTTATATAATTTTGGGTGAAACGTTGCCAGATTCAATCAGCATGTGTTCATTTGCATAATTATTAACTGAAAATGTTTCTTTTTCCATTATTTTTTAACAACATTATTGTGATTCACATTATAACAAATTTATGTTAATATTGGCCTAAAGTCCTTATTTTTTATTCTGTAATTTACTTTAGTTGGTTTCACCCATTGAGATTTATATGCATTATTTGTGACGATATACGAATATCGTCAAATTAGCTTAAGAAGCTTTGTATCACTTAAATAAGCTGCATGGGTCCTCGTAACATCAATTGCAAATTGAAAATATGATTTGCAATTGTGAATTTGTATTGAAAAATGTATTTGTAGTTGAAATAATTGTTTTATAAGATGTTTATCACAGTTTCAACGTCATTACACTGAATCTTTCTCGTTGTCGAAAATCTATTTACATTATCAATTGAATTTGAAATTGATTGTATGTAAATAGATTAACACTGTAATCTATGTTCCGATATATACCTACACTAATTGTTATGATACGTACACTGGTGTTTCTGCCTCTAATAAAAACGATTTGTAAAATAGTTTTATTGTGTCAATTTTCTTAAAATCCCATTTATCGATAAATTCACCAACTAGTTTGAAGACTAAGAATTTTTTTTATTTTTTATTTCCGACCCTTAAGCTAGGGCTGCCATCCGTCCGGGTTTCCCCAGATTTGTCCTAGTTTAGAGGGTGTTCGAGTTGTCCGGATGGGGTTTTCAAAAAATGTCCGGACTCTCGTGTTAGGGGAATCCTAATTAATTACTAGATAAGCAGTTAAAAATGGATTCATAATCGTGAACCGCATACAATAAAAATGTAAATTATAAGTGTCAAAAATATTTTTAGAGGTGTCCGGGAAAAAATCCAATTTTACTTAAATGTCCGGGGTTTTTGAAGTTTTAGTCCGGCGTCGACTTGGTGGTTAGCGACTCTGACTGCCAAGCCGAAGGTCGCGGGTTCGATTCCCACCCAGGACAAACATTTGTGTGCATGAACATGTTTGTTTGTTCAGTGTCTGGGTGTAAATATCTATATAACTATGTATTTAGAAAAAAAATAGTATATGTAGTATATCAGCTATCTGGTTTCCATAGTACAAGCTCTGCTTAGTTTGGGATCAGATGGCCGTGTGTAAGTGAATGCCTCAGGATATTTATTAATATTTAGGTTATGGCACCCCACCTTAAGGCCATGCCCGGTTTAGGCCACTCCCCTGTTCAAAGCGAGCATTTGAAAGGGTTTCCTACTTAGGTTCTAGTGTCACTTTTATCTGTCAATTTTAGCATTGACTATCAAGTTGCTATAAATTTTGCATCTAATAGCAATAACAACTTTTCTTGCCTTCGTATTAATTTATTTACGTTTTTCTTTCACGTAACCTTACGCTGTCTGTCCCTCTTCATCAAATGGTTAATTGTGTCATGCCGATGAACCGTATCGATTGGATATTTTTTTCTATAGCGTCATAATACTTAGACATCTTAACATACTAACAGATAAAGAATATAATCCTAAATAAATAAAAACAATGTTTATCATTATCACGATATTAAGGAGTACTTTATACTATAATAGTATTTATATGTATTGCATAATTATTATGACAGTGGAAATTCTCCTAGTAACAACAATCAGTAATAGGTATAATTACTAATATAGCAAGTTTTATGAATATTCAATAAAAAGTCCTAGAAAACACAAACACGCATTTAATATAATATAACAAAAACATAATAATAATTATGAGAGTTCCCAAAAAGAACAAAACATTGACTTATACAACTCTCATAGCAAACATACATACAACAGCAACAACTAATATACCGCCAGCAAAGAATATGCCATAGAACGTGGCGGTAGTATAATTCACTTCTGCACTGGCTGTTGGTTGAGGAGTTTCGGGCAACTCTGCCTCCTCAGGTTTGGTTGTGGTAGAAGCTGGCGTAGGATTCGACCATGGTGAATCGCCTGCACTGTTTGTGGCTCGAAGTCTAACCCAGTAATGTGTTTCTTCGTCCAAATCTGTTAGTGTGACTAGAATTCCTGAAATTTTAGGCATAAAATAATCTTTCCAAGTTTGGCGACATCTGTGAACACACCTACAATCCTTCACCTTCCACAGTGATGCGGCGACATCTACGAACGAGTAGAAACATGAGACAATCCTACATCGCGATATCAAGATTCTCTCAGGATTTGACATATGCAAGCATCCAACAATAATCCATACAAGCATGAATGATTGGACAAATCATTTAACAAAAGCTGGGTTGTCTTCTGAAGACTCCATAATTATTTAATCTTAAGTTTTGAATATGACAGATATTCAAGCAAGGGTACCTACATCTCTATTTAATCACTTTAGGATAGGTATTTTAGAAAATTATATCTTAACTACTTATATCCATTTGGTATCAGAAGCAGCGATCCTCTAAGAAGGTACTATAATGAATTGAGTGTAAGAACATTTAAAAAAATATATAAATAGACTATTATAAATGCTGTCAACATGAACTTTGATGCTGTTTAATATCTAGGTAGATAAGAAGTAGGAACGAAAAGTCAAGCAAAATGGAATACGGTGTATCATCGATTAGGTGATATAGGTACAGCGGTAGGGAATATTGTATCCATTGGAATTGCCTGTTTATCAAGCATGATTTTTAAAACTACATATACCGATGATATCAAAAATAACGAAATTATTTTCAGTATTTGGCTATATTACCTCCATATTCAAAATCCGAATCATCGTTTTCTTCCAATTCACCAACGACTTGTTTAGCTCTCCTCCATTCAGCTTCTTTTCGTCCAGAAAATAACTTCTTGTTACCCTCGCCTTCGTTCATTTTTAAGTACTGGATATCAAATCCTTTAAATCAATTTTCATAATTAAATACTTAACCTTGGATTTTCTTTTTATTCGTAGAAGTTTAGTTTCATATACAAATTTAGATTCATATACAAGTTTTAACTTGTTAATGGATTGATGGACGAATCAATTTATTATGGATTTCTTGATTTACGTAAAGGTATGAATTGAACTTGAAGGTCAATTCTACTATAATTTTGTATAGGCAGTTGAAGTAACATTGCAAAAATTACTTACCTCCGACTGGAAAATATATTTTGTCAGACCAAGTCACGTTGAACTGTATTCGGCTATCAGTAGCATTAGTTAGATATACCTGTTAACAAAAGTTCAAAAATGAGAGCTATAAGCTTGTCTTCCCATTAAAACTTTTACAGTGTACAAAAATAATAAACATGAAATCCAACTAGGTTACTATTACTTAAGCTTCACGCCTTCTTATTGAATCATCGCAATAGTTCCCTTTACTACTTATTCTTCATTAATTATAAACCTACCTCATCTGGTTTCCGAGGTTTTTCCATTTTCATTAAAGTGAAATATTTTTCACTCTCGCCTCGATCATTCTTTGCAATACATTTGAATTTTTGACCAAAAGTTGTCGGTGTTGCCATTATTACCAGAACTGCCTTGTTCTCCGTTTCAGAATAAATAAGTTCCTTTTGACTGAATTCGTATAAATTGCTACCTTCATCCCTGAACCATCTATAGGACGGTGTTGGGAAAGCATCTGCTGAACATTCCAAATGTACCCTAAAATAAATTTCATTCTATTTTATTCTGGAAACAAACAACACAATTTCTAATCAAAGAATCAATTGTCCACATATAGGTCTCCACATAGCAGTGAGTGAAATAATAGTCATCACCCTCAGAGAAAAATTTAAACAAATTGATATCCTCACAGTTGCATCGCAGTATATTTATGCAAACATAATATTTGTACATCAAAATATTAGTCTTTATGTCAAAAAGAGTGATATGCACTCCATTAATACTAGACATAAGGATAAACTTGTCACTTCTGCATATAGACTGCAAAAAGTGCAAGGCTCATTTTTAGGACTTAGTGCACGCATCTGTAATAAAGTCCCTGCTGAAATTTTAAATTTGCCTTTACAAAAATTTAAGGAAAGAATTAAGACTGTTTTAGTACAAAAGGCTTTCTACAACACAAATGATTATTTTAATGACGACAATGCTTGGGTGTAGCGCTCGCTCCAGCAAGACACATCTTTATGTACAAAATCTTATTTTGAAAAGAGTAATTGCTGAGTTTATTGCCGGCTCTTCTCAGTAAAAGCAACCATCCGAACCGGTGGTAGAGTCTGACCATTCATAAGTGCCTGTGAAGGCCTATTTGAATAAAATATTTCATTTCAATTCATAACATAATCTATATATATAAATGTTATGTTGGTTTGTGTACGCTTCAAAAACTCAAAAAGTTAGATAGATAGAGACCGATAGAGCTGAAATTTTAGCATGATATATAATCCGCATCAAGAATTGTTTTTATCTATTTTTTGCATCAGTCATATATCCGCGACCGTCTTTGTTTTGTTTCTCATTTCTCACCCATTCAATTACAATGTGTCACAGCGAAGCGTGGCGGCAGGGTACAGCTAGTAATATTATAAATTTTGAAAAATGTTTTGCAAGTAAATTTAAATTTCAAAGTCTTACTTACTCTTGACTAGCCTTTCCATACACTATTTTTGTGTCGTTACCATCGGCAAATATAGGAGCATCTAAAATATGGTTATAATTATTATTATCACTAAATAACAAGTTTCATAAAATAACATCAGGTATAATGGTTATATTTAGATGAGTACCTACGCATACTCAATTGGACTAATAGGTCAGTTTTGCCGGTTTTCGTTATTGCTAATCAACCTAATTAATAAGATACGAGACCGTTTAATTATTCCGTTGGGAGTTATTTTAAATGGTACGAAAATTTCAAATTCATTTTCGATTTTAATTATTGCTATATCCGAGACTCAATAAGTGTTAAAAAATAAGAGCTGTATTAAAAGGTCGACTACAGCTGTTAAATACTTACGAAATAATAAAAATGGCAATTATTATGGCCATTAAGAAACCAGCCGTAATTAACAAAATTAATACATACAGTTAACTTGTAAACTAATATTAAATGTATTAATATCAGCACAGTTGTCGATGAGCTGATTCTCTTGCATGCTGATGCAGGCATATGCGCCACTGTCTTGAGGCTCCAATGAAGTTATCGTGAGCAAACTCTCAAACCCTTGACTGTTATACTTCGTCATCACCTTGTACTTCGTTGAACTTTCCTCATCTGTGAAATAGACCACAAATTTAGAAAATCAGAAGACCGTCCCACAAAACAGAATTATAATTTTAGGCTTAAATGAAAAATAAGTTTGATTAGTAGAACGCAAAAAAAGTGGATCAACTAAACCACATGGGCCACATTCACAGCCACCAGTCGTAGCTCAATTATACCATGTAAAGAAGACTTCCATTCTTCAGAAGCTGTCATAAGTGAACTAATCCAGAACTTCAAAAATACTTTGAAGATAAAGATCCTACTTACCGCTAATAATTTCGTGATTCTTGTTCCACACGAGTCGAGGTTCCGGCAAACCTTTTGCTTGACACGTCAATGTTATAGACCGCCCAAGATCCGCAGTCACCTCCGTAGGCGTATCCACAAACTCTGACGGCTCTATAAGTAGTAATTAGCACAAGTAACAGCTTACAAGAGTATGCAGCTTGTAAAGAAACAACTCGGGGGACACACGGCCATTTGATCCCAAACTAAGCACTACAAACTATAGACACCAGATAAATGAAATACTATTTTGTGCAACTAAATACAGACTTAAATACAGATATTTATACCCAGACACAGAACAAACAGACAAATGTTTGTCCAGGGTAAAAATCAGCCCTAGGCGTGGCAGTGAAATGATCTAACCACCAAGTCAACTGCCCCTCAATATTGTATAACTATGTAAATTCTTCCTACTACCATATTTGGCATTTATCACACCAGCGCCCTTTGAGTTCAAGTAATGATAAATATCAGGGTTCATCCCATATTGAATTTTTTATATACTAAAATGTTAATAAAATTACCGCACAAAAACAGAAGCACCATCAGACATGATAAAATTTTGATAATAATAAAAAACACATTTTTTGGAATAAACAATAAACTCATAAATTCCACATTCAAAGAGGCAAAAAGTTATAAATGATGAAATAGATGAGCAAACTGAACGTACCAACAGACAAATATTAAAACAATACTCAAGTTAAAGTGGAGGCAAGGTTCAAGATTCTTAGCAAAGATATTAAAAATTTTGGTAAGTACCTACTTACAATATCTGGCTATTGCCAACAAAATTAAATATAATTAAATTTTTAACTCCTCGATATACTAATAATAATAAACAGTTTTTAAATTTCTAACAAGAAAACGTGTAATGACCAGCTTCCTATTTAACCCGTCACAATATTATTAATTCTTGAACTTTATACGAGGTCACAAAGATAATGAAAGAAGAGTAATACTCACCGATGACACACAACTCAACTTCCTTGACCAGGTCTCCAGAGCGGCACTTGTAGACTCCAGTATCGGAGACGAGAGTTTTGCTGATGGTCAGAACCAAAGCAGGGACCCGGCCTCCTCTCGATACAAACTGCTCTTTGGCGAAGACACGGTTTTTCGGGAATCTTTTTACTACATGGCCCAAAGGGTCGACCCATTCCAACTGTTATATATTATTTATTAATAATGTTATGTCCATTTACAAAGCATTGGCTTCTACTACGTCTGGACAGGGAGCCGTTTGTATGCAGCGAATGCTAGCGACTCAGAGCAGGGATCAAATTCCGCCAATTGTCCCTTTAAATGCTTTAATTTAGGTTTTGCTGACATATTCTTACAATTGATAGATGCAATGGTTTACACATCTATTAGCAAAATTATCACCAGGCGAACCTTCGCGATCTTTTTTACGGCCTAAATTGATATTCGATTCCATGAATCCAAAACCATTGGAGATTGCAGAAAGATTTGCAGACTCAGATACAGACATAATATAATTATAACAAACAATTAATACAAACGTATTTGGTTGTGGTTTTGCTTTGGTATTAAATATTTAATTAGCGCCTCAGGTAGTTCGTCTAATATGTGGGACTTAGTAGCGGAGTAATAAAAAAAAATTGGCTATAATAATGGGATCATTTGAAGACTTTTAGTGATTTTATTGGCGTTCTAATGCAAGTAATATATTTTTCAGAAAATTTAATAAACATTTTGTTTAATACCTTTTGATTTAGACTTGTTCCTTTACAACTAATGTTCTGTCGAGCTCCAGCGGGTAGAAATACATCGTTCGCATAGACGATTGGTTCCACTGTTAAGCTATTTACAGTTTCTCCTTGTTTGGCTCCATAAACTAAAACAATAATTATATTTTTATTTTTTTTGAAGGGACGAAGGTGCTAGCCTCAGATGGCTCTTACACGCGGACAATTCCGGCGAGCGCTGGGGGCTCGCAGCCGAAAATACATTTCGGACCTCGAGCTCAGGGAGTTGCGTGAGGGGCAATAATTATTATAACTGTTGTATTGCACTTATATACCGACGTTTTCTGTTAACACATAAAAATTACTTTTTTATTTTATTTTAGGAATTTATTTTTCGAAGTTACTACTATCATATGATAGTATAATAAGTTCTAACTATTCATCCATAAAATACATTAATAAACTGTTGCGTACCTAGCCTTTTTATTAATAGAAAAAGTTGAATACAGTTCGAGTAGCAAAATTTGCTATAGTTTTGTTTATTACAGTGTGTACTTTTGAAGACCGCTGGGTTTTTAACACAAACTGTATGTAAAAATACTAATAACTAAAACATACCTGCTCTGTAAAACATGTACACGAAAACGACCACGTAAAATGCCCACTTCATTTTAATACAGTCCAGTTACACATTTAAGAAATAATTTTTGAAATAAAATACTTTTTGCTGAAAATTCTGTAAATTACTTTTCCCGTTATATCGTAATAACAGAGCCGACTGTGGAATGAAAGTGGACCAGCAATTCCAGATGAGGACCCGCCAGTGTGTTATTTACCTAATTGGAACATAAAAATTACTCTAATTAGCACCTATTAATACGGGCAATGTCAACTGCGAGGAAGTAACGTATTGCTCTCCATGAAATTAAAAAGGTCACTTTGCCAAACCACGAGTTCCTGTTTATTAAAAAAAAGTTTATTAATCCAAGCATCAAAATATCAATTAAGGAGCTATTAAGGGTTTCAGTGATCAGCTTAAGAATATTCTGAAGAGAAAAGCTTTTTAAGACAGGCTTTTAGTCATAAAACTGACGTTACATATGCTTCAAAAACTCTTTGGTTACCATGAGGTGGCTTATGAATTTACCAATGACCATTTTATCACGTCAGCGATATTGAATTTAGAATGCCGTCATTGAGGTAATCGTGTAATATCAACAAAAATAATTGACTGAGCAAAACTTGAGCTTGATCGGATGGGGTCTATTCTATCGCAACATAGCGTCATCGAATCGAAATCGCCAATAAGCAATGCAATGAAAAATTTAAAAATGGTGCCTAGTCACGGTATGCCCAGTGTTCAATTTCCCATACAAACCACCTTTTTGGCGCACTCGATGACGCTACGCTTGTGATAGATGTTCGTGCTAAGGGTCTAATATTCAGTTTCAAGATTTGTGTCAAGCATAACAGGTGATCAAGCGATGTAAGTAATTTTAAATAGTTTCCCCACAGTATTTTTTTCCATATGCGTATTTATGAGGATTTTAATATAGTCATTGGATAATAAGCAGAGGGGTCTCTAGCCCATGAAGCGTCTGTGTGCAATAATTACCCTAGCGCCCTCTAGTAAGCGCGCGGTGAAAATGGAATTGGTGCAAATTGTTAACATGTCTGACAGGTTCTTAGAAATTAAAGGGCGTTTTGTCAGAAATTCCAAATTCAAATTTAGGCTTGTATTTCGAATTTAGCAATTCATTTGTTTTCGTGCCATTTGATTTTTCTTTAATATCGTTCTGGTCAGAATATGGAAAACTTAAAATATCGAGTTATTAACGAATACGAGTTCCACCGTGGCACCAGCGCCGCAGAAACAGCTCGAAGGATGAATGTGGTGTATGGGGAAGCCGCCGTCAAAGAAAACCTGATACGTTTTTGGCTGCAACGTTTTTGTTCTGGAAATTTTGACCCTCAGTACAAACCCCGAGGACGGCCGGAGACACTAGTTAACAATAAAGCATTAAAAGTGATAGTGGAAGCGAATCCATCGCAAACCACGTCAGAGCTAGCGGCAGGCTTCGGTGTGAGTGATAAAACAATTTTAATTCACTTGAAAAAAAAATCGAAAATACGTACCGCATGAATTGAGTGCAGTAAACCAACATACTGGAGTCGAGTGCTGCGTTGCATTACTCGACCGTCACGATAACGAGGGGATTTTGAATGGTATCGTTACTTGTGATGAAAAATGTATAATGTACGATAATCAGAAACGCTCATCACAATGGTTGAACCCAAGAGGAAGTTAAGCCCCGGAAATCCTTCCAAGCGAAAGTTGACTCAGAAAAAGGTACTGGTAAGTGTCTGGTGAACCAGTGCTGGTGTCATCCACTACAGCTTCCTAAGGTCTTGCCAGATGATTACAACAGATCTTTACTGTCAACAATTGCAAACCATGATGGAAAAGCTAGGCGTTAAACAACCGCGACTGGTCAATTGGTCTAGAGCACAAACTGCACAACAGACGGTCGCTACATTAGAGGAGCTTCGATTGGGACGTCTCCGACACCCACCGTACAGGGAGTACGGGGACCTTGCTCCAATAGATTACCACTTTTTTCGGAATTTAGACAACACATTTTTGGCAATTGGTAAGGAAAAAAAATCATTTATTATTATCATTATTTCTTTATCAAGCAGGCAGTTGATTCAACAGACAAGTCCCAATATCCTGTTGTTCTCTACTAGTTCTTCTCTATTATATGTTTGTCGACGTTTATTGACAGGCCAGTTAGCTTGGTGGTTAGCGACTCTGACTGCTAAGCCGAAGATTGCGGGTTCGATTCCCACCCAGGACAAACATTTGTGTGCATGAACATGTCTGTTTGTTCTGTGTCTGGGTGTAAATATCTATATAAGTATGCATTTAAAAAAATAAAAAGTAGTATATGTAGTATATCAGCTATCTGGTTTCCATAGTACAAGCTCTGCTTAGTTTCGGACCAGATGGCCGTGTGTAAATAATGTCCCAGAATATTTATTTATTTATTTATTTATTTATTTATTTATTTATTTATTTATTTATTTATTTATTTATTTATTTATTTATTTATTTATTTATTTATTTATTTATTTATTTATTTATTTATTTATTTATTTATTTTCGCTCCCACGATTATTTCACGAAAGGATGATTCCTTTCGGTTGTTTATTGATATGAACTACCGATAAAATGGCGAAAGTTGATTTGATTTATTATTTGAAGATTCTTCTGTAAGTTGTAATGTGTGGGATAACTTCTATAGTCGGATTGGATTCAAAGTGGTGAAATAGTCTCGATGATATGTCATTAGGGACAGGCAGTGCAGGTGATTCATGCAAATGATTTCCATTGCACTATTACTTTTTGTTCGGCAATAAACTGCCCTCCTATTCTGCTCATACAAACTTCGTCGGCGAGCAAACGCAACGAGACATCGGAGAGCTTGCCTCTCACGTGATTGAGTAGTTAGCGAAAGAGACGGAGAATAGAGGCGACATCGAAACATCATTGAGCTAATGTCATTTTAATTACAGAATCGAAGCTCAGGAAGAAGTCACGAATTACCCACTAAACGATTTATGTATATAAAATAGTTATGTACCAACATTTGATGAACAAACATTTTCTTTGATCATATTTAATGTTAGTTATAAACTGCTTATGATAAAATATTATAACATATCACATTATGAATCAGTTTATGGCTAAAACAAACATCTTTTTCTTTTAAATTTAAACACCTTTTTTATTATTTCTTATCAAAAAAATGTATGATTCACGCAAGTAAACATACATATATGCTTGCTGGCTCAATACTCGTTGAGATATATCGTGAAATCTTTGAAATACAAATTTAGGGATTTTGCCCGGACGATGATGCCCAGACAGGCGGGTATTACAGAGCCTATACCCTTCAACCATTCATTGCGATATCTTCTAATGAAAAAACGATAAGCTAATCGTAGGATTCAAACCTACTACCATCGTCATAACACGGATGAGTCTTGGAGGAAAAATTTCTATGATGAATTGAAAAATCAGGTAGTACCTACGTGACATTCTTTCTTTAGGTACTTACTCATTTAATTTAATAAATATTATTTATTGTTCATTATAAATTCATAACATTTATTAATAAATATTATTAATTAAGTATTCATTAATCCAACTGTTCGGGAAACCCTTGCTTTTATTGTAATTATTATGTTGTTATACGCAATAATTTAAAGGAAAAACTGTAGAAATCACTGGATGACTTATTTACATAAAACCCACCTGCGTTACTATAAATAATGTATTTTATCAATAACTATATTGTATCATAATTTATCAAATTACCGGCCAAGTGCGAGGCGGAGTCGCGCACGAAATATTCAATAGGTGCCAGTATCTATAAAAAATATAAAAAAAACCTGCTTTTTGTATGGGAGCCCCCTTAAATATTAATTTTATTCTATATTTTAGTATTTGTTGTTCCGGCGGATACAGAAATACATGATCTGTGAAAATTTCAACTAACTAACCATCACGGTTCATGAGAAGCCTGGTAACAGACGAACAGACAGACTCACGGACAGACGGACAGCGGAGTCTTAATAATAGGGTCCCGTTTTACCCTTTGGGTACGGATCCCTAAAAAGGATTATTTGAGAACTGGTAACCAAATATTGTTATATTTATTTTTGCAGCAACTGTAGGTACAATTCTATACAAACACTAGCTGTCCCGACAGGCGTTTTCCTGTCAAAATATTTCCAAACAAAAATTCAGGGTTTCGATCGCAGCGCCACCTACCGGGTCCAATCGTGAATCTAAACCACCCTAGAATCCACTTGAACACACACAAAAAAAAATTCAAATCGGTTCAGCCTTTTAGGAGGAGTTCACTGTCAACACACGTACATAAGAATTATACATGTATAAAGATATTATATATTATTTACCTGTATTGTGATGCGGACCGACCCTGCCGCATATTTGCAACATCTGGGCCCCCGACATCATATGCATGATAACTTTAAATTGGAATCTTTTTTTCTTGAACCAATTTTAAGAGCCAGAATTAATTTAAAATCCCTCTTAAATTCTTCTAGTACTGTTCAAACAGACCAGCAGATAAAAGTTTTCAAAACAGATCGTATTATTTCCTGTTACAATGTAGAGGACATTAACCGCATTCAGTTTTTGACAAAAAAATCAATGTCAAGACACGAAAGTTGCAAAACCTAGTTTTATTAAAGCAAGAAGAAAGAGATAGATAGATTTTACAAGGCTACGTAAACGTGCTTACATATATATCACTTTTAGAATCCATTATACAGAATATTTTTTTAAATATTTACAATGCCATTACGCAATAATATCGTCTATCGTTCAGAATGAGTTGGTACTTTATTTTTATTGAGGTTTTAACCGCAAATGACTTATCACCTTTATTGCCAAAATACACCAAAAAAATAAGAAACCTTTAACCCAACATCCATACCCATCCTAAGCAAACTAATAATTTATTACCATCAAACCGCAACCTTTAAATTTTTCCTTTTTTCAGCGATTTTTATAATAATAATAATTTTCAAAACAACAATTGATCAAATGTTTGTTTCGGGCTTTCATTGAACGTACATCGGAGCTATGCTATCATGGTGCAGTAGTTTGGGACCTCCAATGACGTATTATTATATAGACACGTCATTCATCATCATCACTGCTCTCAAAAGCAGCGTAAATCACTACATAGTATAAAACAATGTCACTTCCCGCTGTCGGTCTGTCCCTATGTATGCTAAGAAGATCTTAAAAACTACGCAACGGATTTTGATATCGTGTTTTTAATAGATAGATTAATTCAAAAGGAAGGTTTATATGTGACATCCCACGGGAACACGGGTAAAACCGCGGGGACAGCTAGTACTAGATTAAATACGCGCAAGTAAAGGAAAAGAAAATAAATGGTGTACCTGTTTTTAGAGAGAGATGATCGTTAGCTACGTTAGGATTAAACTCTGCATGCAACGCGCTAGCTATCTCAACAGTGGTTGGTAAGCGACTAAATGGAATTAGGTCAATTACCATTATTTTATGATGTAATAACGCATCTATACTTTATATATTATTGGTACCTATCCACTTACTACCGAGCCAGACATATACGAATAAAAAAAGGAAAGTTGTTTTAAAGCAATGTATATCTACTACAAATAAAGTTAACGTCACGATTTCCCCCTTTCAAAAATGGTACCCAGACATCCTCCATGTTTAAGGAAATAATAAAACTGGCCAAGTTTGATTTGGTCTCGAATTCGTACAAAAAAAAGGAACATAATTTCGTGGCTCTGCGTTTTGCTACGCAATTGCTTTGATGTTACTCGTAGGCGCCACAAAATATTTAATTTTTGTGTCTTAGTGTAAACGCCGGCTACTACTAAACCATTTATGTCTATTAAGAATTAATTGAACCTAATGGTGAGTCACGTATACACGGCCCATATCCTCTGCCTCTCTCTCGTTTACTACGCAACCACAAGAGAAGTTCACTGTCCACGGCTATGTTGCAATGGCTAATGTTGAGGACACCTTATTTCATGGAATAAGCAACGTATATCCAACAGAGGATTTCCCCACATAAAAAAAAAAAAAAGGTATTCCTTCTAGTATTTACTAGTACTTTTCGTATTTACCTTAATACTAGTACTCTAGTATTATTTAAAGAGTAAATGTATCGAATGAATCAAGTTAAATACGGGAAAAATACTTAATTTTATTATCCATTTGCTGTGTTTAATTTCAAATTATGAACATGGGTATTTTGTCAAGAAGAACGAATACCAAATTGGCATCCTGACTAGATTTCTGTTAGTTCCATGAAAACATTGCAACCCCCTTCTCCTTTTTCGGGAAAAAACGCGGGACGAAGGTTGTAAAATATACATTTAAGAAAAATATTTTATATAGGTAGTTTAGGGTAATTGTGGTCCCCTACTAAGATGCGCGCTTTTTATATAAAATAGCAATAAGCGTTTCCGAATATAAATAGTGTTAAAAACGCCGTGAAATTATACCCCTTTGAAAAGAAAAGGGATATACCCACGAAATCATAACTCCCTTTATAAAGACAAACAGTATCAAGAAATCGTTTTGGGATTTCGAAGTAAGGAAGACAGTATTTAAATGTAAATGGATTCAGTTGCAATATGTAGGTACAGTTTCTACATATATTAGTTACATACACATATCCTGTAACTGCAATATAATAGCAGCCTCGCTAAGTCAATAGTTAAAGTTGCATCAAAACCGTCAATAATAATTGATCCTCACCGTTTCAATCATCGATGTACATAATCGATACGTAATGTCGACAATGGAATTTAGGTCACAGCTCTATGCCTAATACGAGCTGCATAGAAATTGGTGTGAAAGGCCTCTTATTGTTTCAGCCAATTTGGTATAAGACTCAGTAAGTATAAATAATAAATAATAATAAAAAAAATCACAAAAGTTCTTAAAAACTTAATTTACATTGTAGAGTTTGCTATATTTCTATAAACTTTTGTATGTGAAACCCTTACTAGAAAATCCTGTTTTACAGGTTACCAGGACCCCACCACACGAGCGTATACTGTTTTCCTACAAACAAAAATGTTGAAGTAACTAAAAGTTAAATAAAATTATGGTTACAAGTAAAAGAAAAACTAGTAAAAGTAAGTATGTATATTGATTTCAATAGAAAATAACTATAAAAAAATTTAAAATGGTTATTGTCAATGGCACCACCGTGCCGTGTAGGCGTGTGCGTGTTACCTAACTGGTGGGTGCACCAAAGCATGAAGTAGAAATATCCACTATCCTACAAATATTATAAAAGAAAAAGTTTGCGAGGATGTTTGTTACCTTTTCAGGCAAAATCTACCGAACGGATTTGGATGAAACTTGACACATAGATAGAGCATAACCTAGAATAACAGATAGGCTACTTTTTATCCTGTGAAATTGTATTTATCCATCGGAAACGCGGGTGAGACCGCGGGGGACAGCTAGTAATAAAACATTTATTTATTTAACATAACAATTTTATCTTCTAATCCATATTAAAAAGAAATACTACATGCCAATTGCACAATCAAATTAGTCAACTGCTAGGTTGATGTATATGTAGTCTGGATGCTTTTTATTATTATTTGACCTTTGTACCGGAAGAGACAATTACAAATATTCCAAGCTGATAACAGTTTATTTGTTGTGTATAATTGTTGTGTTCCTGTTTATATTATTATCTAATTTGTGTATGTAGGTCGTGAGTTGAAAGGAACTAAGTACTAGCTGTCCCCCGCAGTTTCACCCGCGTTCCCGAGGGATGTAACATTTCCCGCCACAAAAGTATCCTATGTTACTTTTAATACCTCCAAGAGTATGTGTACAAAGTTTCATGATGATCAGTTAAGTAGTTTTCGCGTTAAAGCGTAACTAAAAAACTTACATCCACATTCATAATTTTAGTAGGGATTGACACAAAACGTTATAATGCCACATTTTCTATCAACTATTATACAACTATATGTTATAGTTTCTTGTGAGGAAAGTTCGCGAATTTTTAAAATTTGTAATAAAAAATAATTGATAAATCTTTATATAAAAGTTTTATCAATCGTAATCGAATATATGGCATATATAACACATAGAGGATGAACAAACATAGATTTATACTATCCTAACAATTTTTTTTTTATGCGACGATGGTGCCTCTGATAGCTCTTACACCCACAGAGAATTTCGGAGAGCGCAGAGGGCGCTCAGCCGAAAACTAAAACTATAAATCACAAAGTATCTCTTGCTATTTCACGCAAAAACTACCAAATTGATTTGGATGAAACTTAGCAAATAGACAGAGCATGCCCCGGAATAACATATAAGCTTTATTTTTATCCCAGGAAATCGTAAAATCCTTTGGGACCGCGGGTAATACCGCAGGGAACAGCGAGTAGCAGAAAACAACGACGCGCCCCAAGCTGCTTGCATCTTCCCGTACTCCATCTATCCCCAATATTACAGATTTCCTAACTTGGAAGCCTTATCAAACGTAGTTGAATATTATTAATTAATACCTTGTAATTGTTAATCTCAAAACTGTTGTAGGCTTAATAAATTTTTATTATTTGACCACTGGTGACTCAAAATACAGGTATCCACCTAGTTTGAGAGTCAGAGGCAAATCGATTTTGAAGATATAATTTTGTAGCCTGTCTCACTGTAATTGTCACATACTATACATTTTATATTTGTATCTGGGTGATTAATTAAAAAAATATTATTATTATTTCTCTACCATAAAATGCTGGCTTCTAAAAAGGAGCACCAAGTTCAGTAGGAAGTGAAGTTTTCCACTGCTATTGATGGAGCTTACACTAAATGCGCAACTATGAATAATTAATTATTATTCATAATGCTTAGTTGTTTCAATCACGTATGAATTTATAAGTATGAGTTCAAAGATTCCCTGGCAATATTCATGAATGCCATTGATTGACTTGTGTGTCGAGAAACAAAAGACTGGTGGTTATGCTATGCTCTATGCAAACAAGGGCGATGCCAACTCATGGATATGACATTAGTCACGTGGTATAGAGCAAATTAACCACTACTTACACCCTTACCCTTAGGAATTTCACATTCGGAATGTCTGTATACAAAATTTCAAATTATGATCTTAACGTATATCCCGCTTATTCCGCTAATACAAACTTCGTCGGCGAGCCGATTCACGGAGGCCAAGGAGAGCATATCTCTCACGTGATTAGTAATATTAGCGTAGTAAGCGAAAGAGACAGAGCATAGAGGTCGCGATGAAACATTTTCGAGTTAGTGTTATTTTCCTTACAAAATCGAGCCACTGCTCCACAACAAAAAGAAAAAAACCGTTATAAAGAAAGTGCCTAAATATCTTCCATATTATATCAGCCGATCGGAGAAAGGGTTTAGTGACGTCATGTTATTAAACCTAATTGATATCAACGAGTATTTTATTTCCTTAAAAGTTTTTTTTTAATTGGTCTTCAAATGACTAAGATATCGGTGAACATACATAAAAAAACACATACAGATAATAATAGAACTTATTTTTTTAAGTCGGTTAAAATGATTCATTTGGAATATTGTTTCGCACTCTACAGAACTTTGTATTAACAAATCTAATTGACGTAAAACAATGTACGCTTATCACGAAAACAATGACTAATGCTAGTTACATTATGTTTCTTTTTCAAATCGATTGTTGAATCATTAACAGTGCAATAATTTCAAGCGACACTATGCAAGGTTCTCTCTATCAGTAGATCTATCATTTGTCAATATTACATCAAAGTTTGTCATCAGACATTGCACCTTGCACATTGATCTTATAGAAGATAAGGAATTTTGAAACACTTAATAAAATCAGCCATTTAAATGTCTATGTACTACTATGTATACATAATGCATGCAGTGTACCCTAACCCTATATCCCTTCTTCATCTTCTTCTATCTTCTAAGAAAATAGGGTTCCTTTGACGCACCATCACCTGAAAACTACTGAACATATCGGGATGGGACTGCTACCGTTCGACGCGGAATTATTTGTAGATGGTTATAGGCTATATATGATATCGATAAACGCAGGTGAAACCGCAGGGAACAGCTAGTATGAAACAAAACAAAGCCACAATTTCTGTCTGTCTGTTTGTCCGCTTATATCTTTTAAGCAACGCAATAGGTTTTGCCTACGGTTATCACCATATTTTAAAACATCTTCCGGAAGGTTAATGTGTGTAATACATTAGTTCTATCCCACACAGGCGAAGCCGGGGTATGTAGCTAGTTAATAATAATAAATATTCTCGGATATACATTGTCCGCGTAGGGGTGTAAGAGGCTAACAATTTTTTCGCATCTAATAAAAACCATCCTCGGACATTCTCTACACGCGGATCTCTGATCCCAAAATAAGCAGAATTACTAATATACTTTTTTGTAAATACATACTCATGTAGATATTTACACCAACAAAATATACCCAATATTTAGTATACCTTATTAGGTATACTAAATATTCGGCATATTTTACAATACATATGTATACCATAGTACCTTAGATCGTACGTCATTAATTTGCTTTTAAACCAAATTATTAGAAGCCCAAAATATTAAAGCTATGATTTCAAAACCACAGAGCTATTAAAGAGCAAAAAGATTATTTTAGGGTGGCCTGGGCAACGATCCGATTGCGATACTAAATCGTCATGCTAACTGCATTTAATAGCTTAAACTGATGTTGTAAATTAAATGTGACCAAGTGCGAGTCAGACTACCACACGAAGGGACACCTTACAATATTTAGCAAAACGCCGAAAAAACACGTTTCCAAAGGAGGTCCCACTCTCCCACCCCTTTAATTTTTTTTATTATAGCCCTCTTATTAAAACACCCTTTCTAAGAAGTTCAGTTTTATTCCGGTTCATGAGATACAGCCCGGTGACAGACATACGGATGAACGGATAATAATAGGGTTACATTGGCACACTTTAGGTACGGAACAAAAAAAAAATTGGTTCAAAGTCGAGACGATAACCTTATTACATTGGGCACAACTTAAAAATAAAGGAATTGACACAACAGTAGGTTATATCTCAGTTCGTTGACCATGATTTACTGAAACGTGAAATCTGAAAGGTATTCATGTCGATTGATCTTGTTGTATGTTATTTTAAAGTAGTATCAACACACTGCTGCGTTCAATTCAACGTTAGTATGTCGCACAGTGTGCTGTGAGTTGGACGTAACGCGCTTCCACTAGCGTTCCCGCGTATCGAAACCTTCGCCGTGTATATTTCCGAGACTTTAATATTTATAAACTAAACAACGCAAGTATCAAACTGGATTACAATTTAATAGTGATGTGCTCGATGCAATAGTAAAGGTAAGAGTTATGCCATGATTAGATTTTTTTTTTCGATTCTTGGAGTAAATTCCTTATTATTATAATTATGAATTTCATTAATAATTGGTTTTAACTGAAGAATTAAGAGTATTTCTGTTATAAATCGCTCAATATAAAAAAAATGGATAAATAACATGGGATTGTTGACGAAAATTTTACATTTTAATTTTAAATTTTAGCTAAAATTTTATAAAATAAACCTAATATGATGTTAGAATATCCACTTAAACCTAATGGGATAGGGTACATTTTAGGATACGATTACGATACTTACGATTAACAAGGATAAGATTTTTTTGTTAGAGAGAAGGTAGCTAAGTTATTTAAAACCAAGGGATGTTGGGTAACAAAAAAACTACCGTCTTCTGCCGTTCTTAACCTAAAATTGTCAAAACTAGCGGCTTACTTGTCGTTTTGCGGTTCGAAAAGTTCATAGAAAATATTACTTTATTGCTTTGAATATGAGGTTCTTTTAAGAATCTATTAATCCATAGGTATATCTGGTCATAGGTAATTGTATATTAATGCAGATAAGCCTTATTATATTTGAATACAGTTCAATTTCGTTTGACATTTTTAAACGTCAAAGGGCTATCATAGGTTGTCGCTAGGTGCGTCTACTATTTTTAATTAGTTATGATAAATTAGGATTCGAAAGATAATGAAAACAAACATAACAAATCAGTTAAGCGTTAAAAAAAAACAAAAATGGCTTTAAGTATAATGAGGTCTAACCTCTTTCGTTAGTTGGAAAAAGTATAATTTATTTTATGATTGAATTTATTTTAAATAGCTGCATCCCGCAGTTTACGCGCGTTACCGAGGATTGTAGTTCATGTCCTTAGATTCGCGTTAATAATGAACAATGTATGAGAAAATAAATTTCCATAAAAAGAGACATTTTGTAATTTTTAAAAGAAATTAATCGACTTCTGCCAATCGGAATGGAGATAAATGAGCCATAAATTTATGAAATCAAAATTCATCTGTGCAGCCGTCTTTATGTTATAAATGGTGAACACGATTCACTTAATCACTATATAATATATAGTATAAAACAAAGTCGCTTTCTCTGTCCCTATATCCCTATGTATGCTTAAATCTTTAAAACTACGCAACAGATTTTGATGCGTTTTAATAGATAGAGTGATTGAAGAGGAAGGTTTCTATGTATAACACATGTGACATCCCACGGGAACGCGGGTAAATCAGCGGGGGACAGCTAGTATATAAATAGAGAAGTATCTATTTTCGTTTAATTATCTGTAGATTGGGATATTGGGGAATAATCAGATAAATGTCTTGTGATCCCCTCGCAACGCCCTGGGGCTAGCCCCTAGCGTCCTCAGCGCGATGTTGTTTAAAAACTAAACCTCACCTTAGAGCCCGAACTTGTTTGTATAGGGATGTAGGATCCATCAGAGGCAACACCTTCATCCATTCAAAAAAAAGGGGAATACTGTGGCACTCAAAATAAGCTTCAACAAAAACCGGTTAGATGCAAGTGGTTAAGCAACTCTGTAATCCCATTGCAACTATAGACAAATGATCAATTGAAACACCACTGCCCCAACATAAATATCAATTATTAAATGATGGTCAGTTTCCTAGTATTCATAATTTCAAGAAACAATTTAATCACAGTTTGAATATTATGTTTGTGGGAATACTGATAAGCTATTCTTTATTAATTCCAATAGTATATTTTTTACCAAAGCCCTTGATGATAACGCTTATCGGTGAACAACAACATTTTCCTATTTATTCATTGAAATCTAGTTTTGGACAACACATAAAAAAAACGGAAATGTCCGAGTTAAAGATGAAAGGGCTAAATGCGATGGGTATTAATAGGAATTACTATCTTATTTCACCTTAAACTTCGTATAGTCCCTGTAATCTATAAATAGAGATCATTTCTGATATTTTTTTTAATTTCTGTAGTCAATTTACAACAATTTTCCTAAAAAGTTTTATTTCAAAATTTAAATGTAAATGAGATCATAGCATGGCCTGTTTTAAAGAGATACACAGTGCAGTTCGTTTTTTTTTCTTTCGCCCCCTAAAAGTGACTTCCATATTCAAAATTAATGTATATACGTTACACATCTGAATTTGGGTCACAGAAATAAAAATGAGCACCAAATTTCAAATAGATCTAGATAATTCTGAAAACATTGCTTGTGACAGACGTACATAAATACAAGTGATTTTATACGGCTTCCGAGTTTTCATTCGGACATGCGGAAATTCGTGCAATTTACAGTATGGGTCCCCGTGAATCATTAAGAGATTTATTTAGGGAAATAAATATAATGACATTGCCTTCATTATATAGTTATGAAAATATAATGTTTATACGTAGAAACATAGGAATGTTTGAGTCTAAATTGGATATCCATAATATTAATACAAGACAAAGGGAGAAGTTAGTTGTTCCATACTTTAGACTAACTAAAGTAAACAAGTTATTTCTTGGTAATTGTGTTCGATTTTATAATAAGATACCGCTTTCAGTAACCAAAATGTCTGATCATAAATTTAAAAATTATATTAGGAAAGTTTTGAAAGAAAAAGCGTATTACAAGGTGGTTCATTATATTGAAGATAAAAATGTATGGAAATAGCTGCTCTCTGCACAGTGCACCTCTAATTTTCTTGTTTAAGCTGTAAGTAATTTTTGTCATTTTCTATTTTGTAGTCTTGTTATTTCTTTTTTTTTTTTTTTTTTTCTTTTTTTTTATGTTAGCTTTTTTAAGTATTTTGTAATTGTTAAATATAAAAATATGTAAAATTGATATTATAAAATAGCCAAAAAGTCAGAATAGATAAAAAAGAATTTAATAAAATAAAAAAGAATGTAACCTTGCTGAGTTTCTTGCCGGTTCTTCTCAGTTGAAGGCTGACTTCCGAACCGGTTGTAGCTTCAGTAACTTTAAATTTGACCTTCATAAGTGCCTTCTGAGGGCCTAAACTGAATAAATGGTTTTGAATTTTGAATTTTGAACCCTAAATGGCGATGGATTTTACTACAATAGTATTCTAGCATCCCTTTAGAACAATTTAATAGAAAAAATATTATTTAAATTCTCCGTGTTAAAATCTATTATCAAATATAATGTATTATCTTATTTTATTTCTTTTCTCATGTTATGTGTTGTACAAATATAAGTATATTGTATTGTATAACGGTAGCATTTTTCCTGTTAGTTTTGGAAACGTCGGTCGTTCTATCCCAGTCCAAATATGGAAAAATGTTAACTAGAATAATAGTTATTATTAAAACCATAATTATTCTCCGAATTTAAATATTTTATTATGTGTATTTACGCACTATCGTGTAAATAAAAGTAATCCTTCTTTTGTTTCTATAATCGTAATTTCTATATGTACTTACCCCTCCCAACGAAAAACGTGTCATTTTTAGTAAAAAGTAAGATGATTTGACTTCGGGTTAAAGAAACCCAATTGAAAATTTCACAGTGTAACAGTAAAACGATCAGTGTAGTCGTTAAAATAAAACAAACAAAATCACTTTCATAATTTGATGTAAATATTATATTATCATAAAATATTCTATCACAAAACTCCTTTTCATTGCCATTGCTACAATTAAAACGGCCTTAACCTTTGCGTGGGCTATCGAGGGACGCACATAAATCAATTCAGAGAGACCTGATAACTATGTTGGACAAGAATGTATCAAAATGTGTGTGCACTGTTACATTAACGCATTACGTCATGTTAGGTGATATTTCATCGTTCGTAATCTTAAATAGTTCGTTATTATTAATATGTTATTTTAATTTTAATTAATATTTTAAATGCCTAAGGTTGGATGGATGTATGGGTGTTAATACTCTTCACGGAAAAACTAGCGAACGGATTTGGGTGAAACTTGGCGCATAGATAGTGCATGCCCTGGAATAACATATGGGATACTTTTTATAATATTATAAATGCGAAAGTTTATGAAGATGGACGTATGGACGTGTCGATATTTGTTACTCTTTCACGCAAAAACTAGCCAACGGAATACATATTCTTTATATAATATTCTTTTAATTACATTTTTAAATTTTTATTTAAAAAAAAAAATGTTTAAATTCTTTAAATTGGCTAGCTAGCCAATTTCATATATTTCATTAATGAATTATTTATGCATATTTTTATTATGTTTCCTTAGCTTTGCCGGTTACTCTTTAAGTTAGCAAATATATTTAAAAAAGTGCCCGCATCTTAAATAAATGCATCATCCAACCTTACACACTCATAGTAGAAGTATTTGCATTAAAAATACATAATTTTAGAAAAAAGAAATGTATTATTAGATCATATTCCAAGTAATGCCTATGCCCAATAAAAACGACATACATTCTAAAGGCACCGCGGTATTTTGTATTTTGTAATTACATAGCAGAGCAAACACGATCTATAAAATGTCTGTGATATCATCGCGTCACACTTTACTATACAGTATGCATGAAAAACATCACATAATACAACAGTAAAACATACAGTATACCGTATCCAAAGAGTGGCATTCTTTGAATATACTCTAGATAATCTATTACAGAGCCGCCGAAGCGATGATTGAGTATCATTTGTGCATCGTTCTTTGTAATGTATTTTTTTATATTATGGCTTGTTTATAATATACTTTATCGGCCCACGAATTGTGCGTTATGTTTAGGCTAGGTATTACGCGTATCAAGGCATAAACCAGACATGAATCAATAGCGTGACGTTCACGATACAAGAAAGAATATTAATAATCAGTTGTTACATACATAATTGTCAACATTTTTTTGTGGCGGTCTCCGTATGTGGCATGCTCATTCCCCGGTAAAGATGACGCTTTCTCTTCAAAAAAATGGTTTACCTTTTCACCGACCTGAAGTTTACAAGAACAAAATGTAAAATGTTTAACAAAAAAGTATATTTTATTGTAAAAAAAAGCGTGGGGTGCTTGATTTCAATTGTTATATATATAATATTTTATTGACAGATATTGGTTAAAGCAATCATTATGAAAATTTAATTAAAATCACCACACGCTTTCTTGCAATAAAATATTTTTTGTTAATCACAATATTCTTTATTTATATTTATTGAAAATTATTTTCTAGTTTTTAGTTTGGTTTTCAATAAAAGCGTGTTTTTTTTTTAACTAAATTTTTTGGCGAAATCGCTGAAGCGATTTTTTTTAGTTTTGAAATCGCTAATCCTGAATATCCTGCTAAGGATAATAGAACAAACTATTTAAATTATTGCATTGTCATCGGTCCTTGACAACTGTGCCAAGTTTCAAATCATTCCGACATTTTGAAAGGGGTGAAAATCACGTTCAAAGATTCCGTTACATACATACCAAGCTAATAAAAGCGTGTAAAAAATCACATGCATACATTACTCATCTTCAGCATTTCAGCAGTATACAGACAGCAACGGAAGTCGCTGAACACAATTAAGTTTCAATATGGGAGTGTGAAAGTAATGAGTTCTAAACATAACTACTAACCTAGACTCTGAACTTTCGTTGCTGACCGTTACTGTGAGAAAATTTCGCATGAACAATTTCCCATTAGCTGAAAGAACTCCTCCTCATATTAAATATCGATGGCCAATATCCTATAATAATTAAATACATGATCACACAAAATATGTCGTTTTACTGTGTTTACACATTTCCAATAGTTTTTCATAATATCGCTGAAAGACACAATATTGAAATTCTGACCCAACAATACCTATCAGATTATCTATGAAATTATATTGATTACGTAATTACTGTTAGTTAGTTACAATGTTGAATAAAAAAAATTAAAAAATAGCTTTTTTAAAACCTTGCTTTTGTTGACAATGCTTTGATTGTAATTTTTTATTTCACCAACCACATCCATGTTATAAATATCTAATTAATTTATCTTTTTCATTACTGACAAAACAACATTAAATCTATCTATTAAAAATTACAAATTAAATAAAAATAAATTAAATTACAAATAAAATTCAATCAAAAGTAAAAGTAGACAAAGGTAAAATAAGAATAGAAAAATAACAAGATAAAAATCTAATTAAACTAAATTAAAAACAAAATCAAATTTAGAGACCGAGTAACAATAAAAAATTAACAGTATTAAAAAATAGCTTACTTGAACCAAACCAAATAAAATTTTAACAAAAATCGATGGCCTATATTATCATCATTGACATTCAAACACTCACCGAGGGCAACAATACCTAATAGAAAACATAACGTCAATATTAAATGTTTTATGACTTAAAAATCTTCCTCCATTATATAACAAGGTTCAATTCTAAATCACGCTTTCGTAACTCAATTAAATATGACCAATATTTTGCTGTGATGGCAATAATATTATGCCATGACCATTAATGTATTCAGATTCATAAAAATAATTATTATCAAGGCTAGAATAGGCATTTCTGAGCTAGCGTGCTACATCCTCGGCCTCGTCATAATTTTATTATCCTTCCGGATTGAATCGGTATCTACCAAATGCAATTGTGAACAAAAAATGTTTGCAACAAAATTGGGGTGTAATCTAAATTGGTTCGTATTACAAAATTATTTGCAAATTAATATCTTATTACACGTTGCTTGTTAAAATATATTATTTAATATACCAATATTATTATGAAATACGATTTTTTTTCTAGAATAAGCTATTTTATAACATTATTTGTCAACACACAAATGGCCTCTCCTATTATTTCTTTCCAAAATGGAATGGTTATACCCATATTATAAATGTATATTTCTGTTTGTCACGGCTCTTCACAACTACAAAATATCGACTAGAATGTTGATAAATAAATATAGACTACATATACCTATGTAAAAAAAATATATAATTTAATAGTTATTGAAATGCGATCAGAGTTGTGGGCCATAATACATTTATTATTTAATAAAATATTGGTTTCATTTATTTCTTACATACTACCTACAGCCTACAGAAATTAAATTGAAAAGTTTTCATAATGTAGTAATAAAAAGATTTAATTTTTCAAATCTCTTTCAAAATCACTCTTGTGTTAGAAAATATTTGTTCATAATTGGTGGAGGGTTACCAGAGGCTGTTGACACTGTTTAATGAATAGGAATCATTTAGTTATCTTTTACATTGACTCAACCTTAAACAACGTTCAGTTTTGTTAATAATTAATGGTCAATTATTGTAAATATACGCCATCGCGGAAGTTCTGTGTCCGTTTGTCCCTGCATACGTATGACACATGTAGATAACGGGATTTTGTTTGGATAATGGTCTAGACTTTGTAATGAGCATCATGTTTTATCAAGCTGGATAAGGTGGAGTATACTTTACATAGTTAACATTAGTATAAATATAAAAATATTCCACTGTTTGTATCCATTGTTATCATAAACGAGAATATTCAATTGCAGGAAATATGTATCGCTTATCAATCGTCATAAAAATTTGGTTTGATTGCTATTTTAATGAATTCATTTCAATAAATAACGAATGCATGGCCATTTATTGTTAGCAGCCATGCAATAATATACATTAGAGTTATTAATTCGTAAGACCTTATCTAAACTAAATTCAAGGAAAAAAACGTAAAATTTCCACCCTTAAATGTATTTGTTTTGTTATAAATAATGAACTTATGACCAAATTTTGATACGATAACATTATTTGTCTACGATAAATTTAATTAAGCATTATTCGCTTATTTGCAGAGACGCAGCAAATGGCTTATAAGCGAAGCGAAGTCGAACTTGGATGGACGATAGGCGCGTAACCTAGAGAACTGGCTCTCGGATCACTAAGAGATAAGTCATTGGTGCGAGCGGGACACATATACCATAATAGAAAGTGTACATACAGAACAATTGTAATTCGGTGAAAGTGAACGTGTTGTGACGATGACGCCCGGCATCGAGGAGACCTCAATGATGAGCAACAACAATGTTGTCCCTCTCTTACCAAGAAATACGGTGCAATTGGAGTTCAAGAACATCACCTGTACGTTTAGCACATTTTCATTCAGCAAGTTTCGCATGGGTGAGTAATATTACTTTATTTAGTACTAGCTTTAGTTACGCGGTTTAGCTTGATATGAACTATCATTTCTTGAGATTACCTTCGTAGGGATGTGTCCGTTTATTTTATTCCTTATGCTTTCTAACTTTAAATTTCAAGGTTGAAGTTAGGAAGTGGTTTGCTGTAGACGTTGATTTATCAGTCAGAGATGATAGTTGATTGATGTTTCGAAGCAGAAACCTTATCTATTATATAGTAGCTTTGAAAAATATATTAGTTAATACGAAATAAAAATATAATAAAATACAACTTTCGTTAGTATTTGGTGTCTCCAATTTTGGTGCTAATAAAAATTTTGTCTGTAAATTACGTAACATAACATAAAAATGTTAATGAAGTATCAGAATGCTATTTTATACCACTGACCGAGTTAAATGTCGTTTAATAGACAGTCTGTTATAAGCCGTTGAGTAGTATATATACAGAGTCCGTCCGGGGAAGTACTACCACCTTACCTATTTCCGCCGTGAAGCAGTAGTGCACTTGTATTACTGTGTTTCGGTTAGAAAGGTAAGGTGGTGTAATAACAGGCACCTGAGACTTAACTTCACGTCACAGGGTCGATAACGCGATGCCCCTAGTGTTGCAAATGTCCATAGGCGGCGGTGACTACTTCCCATCAGGTGGGCCATCCGCTTGTTTGTCGGCCCATGTGGTTTAAATAAAAAACAACGGGTTGCACTCCGAGAGTGCCGGCAGAAGTGAAAACTTGAACATTACTTTAACAACTGACAACAACAACGTTGTCATGACGCGAGTTTAACATTTTATACCCATCCCAAGAAAAGTGCTAAACGCGCGTCAAGAAGATTTCACTTCAAAAATACTATATGGTATAAAGCAGTACAGGAAAACGATACAGAATTGTACTTAAATGGTACAGTTACTGTGACGGTCATTTACTGCAGACCTAGTAACTGTGACCTAAACGCGATTTAATCGGACCAAGACGACTTGAATCTTAATTAGTATCCAATGATAATGAAACCTTCAACTCATATTACTTGCAGTTCCTAATCAATGTTACTACTATTATAAAAGCTAAAGTTTGGATGGATATTTCTTACTAAATCATGCCAGAACTGCTGAACAGATTTAGATGAAATTGGGCACAGGGATATATTGTAGTCTGGAAAAGCACATAAGCTTCTTTTTATCCCGGAAATAAGTAACATCCCCCAGGAAAGCGGATGAAACCCCGGGGGACAGCTAGTACAGTCTATAAATAAACCTACCAAAACCAACAAACCATAAAAACGATCATTACGTTGACAATAGTAGAATCTAAGCCATATTATTGATATAAAAATGTTTATTCTGCAGCAGCATTAAAAAATGAATATATTTTCTAAATTATCATAACTATTTTAAGTAAGGGACGGGTTTGTGACAAATAAACGAGTTGCTTAAATATTCGTGAGCCTATTGGTGCGTTTAAGCAATTGCGAAATTTTACCAAGTCCCGAAACCGGAATCATAGGGCTCGCTATATTTAAATATTTGGCAACACACTTTACTTTGATGTAGGTCAATAAGTACCTATCGAATTCGTAATCAAATTAACCAAATAGATTTAATAGTGGTGATCAATCAAATAAACTTGGATGTCAAAAATAAAGTTATTCGGCTTTTGTCATAATCTCATAATATTGGATTAGGTAGGACTGAGTTTAACCACAGTCTTACCATGGTATGTGCTGATTTGGTCAAAAATGATAAGCACACAGAATCAAGATAAGAACTGACTCTGAAATGCATTTGTCGAAATACACTGGCAGGTTACAGAGCGAGATTTTTTTTACTTGAGGTTAGTACCCAGTCGGACGGTAGGACCCCGTAGGGCGATTGTCTAATGCTCTCGGAATCGAAGATGAAGCTGGTTTCTTTAATACATTGTCGGCCGATAAAACTGCTGTCCCTCTCAGCGCAAGTTATACCATCAATCATTTTGATTTTTAATCCGGGTGAGTTACAGAGTTCGGATACCGGCCCCTTCAATCAACGCTACTTTCACAGAGTACCACTTGTTAACATTTCGTGACTATAAACAAGTTGTAAGACTTTCTTTTAAAAAAGGGTTATAGCTGTAAAAAAGCTTATAAATGAGGTTTTTAAAATAATAAGGCAAAATTATCTTCATTGCAAAGTTTGGTAATCTACAAATTAAAATGTTTTTACAACATTGACAAAGTTGAATGAACGATAAAGCGATCTTAATAACTCTAAAATCACATTTAAAAAAAGCGATATATATACAATACAATACAAATATGCTTTATTGTTCACACCACATACAGACAAAATTAAATAAAAAGTGTTTTACAAACATTACAAGTGCAAATATAATAGGTTGTATTGAAATATTTTTTTTTGTTTACTTGCGTATAGTTGTTTTTTTTACTAGGTCTATGTGGTAGGCACGATCTGCCGAATACACAAACGAAACAGCCGAAACATTCACTTCTTGTATTAGCTTTAGTGAATTCGCCAGTAAAGTATTTTTAGACAAATAATACAAGAACCAAATGTAGCAAATATTTATTTAGACACACGGCAGTGGGTTAGCCAAGTTCCCAAAGCGTACCGACGGGACACAAACCACCTCGGGCCATTCTTCCTGATGACTTAATGACGTCCGAAATCACAGATGTTATCACTTACTGACTCACTCATCAGAAGTACATCCAGATGATTTAGAAAGTAAAACATTGGTGTGCAGGTACGACACCTTCCGGTTACTTGATTCACATCGTTGACATCACATGACGTCACTTTTAGGTTAGTTGGTAAAGAAGCCCTTACTTATGGCATTTTTGTAGCTCATTGACCGATAAACAGGCAAATTGTTATAGGTTGTAATTAATAATAATATAATTAAAATAAATAAATTAATTAAATAAATAAATTAAATAAATAAATTAAATAAATAAATTAAATAAATATAATTGTAATTGGCGATGGCCCTAAAGACCATCGCCAATGCGTTTTCGACCCTGAGACTATATAGGTATATACTGTTATAATTGAACGATTTTACTTGAATTAACCGAGAACGTGTTTTGGAACGTGATACCGATATCAGTGTTTGATAAAAAATAATGATATCCCACCAAAACATAAATGTGAACGCCACTTGGATAGTGTTCTTTCAGTCAAATTTAAACTTCGTTATACTTACTAAAATACTAGATTGGCTACATTTTTTGTTTTTTGTTTGTCATTGAAATACTTGCCTTAAATGTTCCCTATCTCAAGAGTTAAAGTTGATTTGGTAAAAACTTGCCAAGCCTCACTATTGAGTTATAAAGAACAATATAAAATTTTCTTTTAAAGTTACTGAGGAATGTTAAACATAACAGGAGCTGTAACTTAAGGAACTTCGAAAGAACTTGGTATCCAGTTAGATCTCACTTTTTATACTAGGGAAGTTATTCGAGTACTTATACTGCAAGGTCTTTTGATACTAATTTGGCTTACTTTCATATTTATGTTTTTGGTGGGATTATTCAGCTTTAATTTCGTATAAACATTGATGTTTGTTATAATAAGCGTTAAAGTGCTCGTCATTGGTTTTTCAAAGTAGAAAAATGGATAGGTAAATAGAAATCTTATGCGTCACAAAATTCATACATCTTAATAATAAAAACAATCTACACTGTCTATGTATTGCGTAATGTCTACAGATTTGGTGGCACCAACTGCAGGTGCAATGAAAGTTAGTTACTTTCTACTAAACGCGGTACGTAGAAACGAATTTCTAGATCTTTCTTGTCCTAGAATGATATAGAAATATTTAGACCGGTCAGTACAGGTCCGGCAGCAAAATCTAGTGCGGCATCTAGTAGCATCGTGGAGCATCCTAGGTATAGGCAAAATATTTATACATTTGAAAAAATATAAAAGTCAAGTCAGATATCAAAAGAATCCTTGTTGAGTTTCTTGCTGGTTCTTTTCAGTTGAAGGTTGACTTTCGAATTGGTGCTAACTTCAGTAGCTTTGACCTTCATATGTTCCCTTCTGGGGCTTAAACTGAATAAATGGCTTTAAATTTTCATTTTATAGTACGCTCACTGTACAATTTGTATTGTACGACTTGAAAGATCTTGTAGGTATTTCTTTTCTTGTCTCCGGATATATGTGGTCTTACATCTAATATCTAAGAATAGTTTTGTTTAGTATTGTTGAAACTATCAGCTTTCTCTTTCTCTCTTAATATGGCGTCAAAGAACTTACGGTGTTCATCTTAAAAATAATTGTTCAATTCCCAAATTGTAAATAATTTGGCTAGTTAAATAAAAAACTTTTTAGACTGCATCTGCTACCAAGCTGGGACTTAAACTCCAGTTCTTTAGAATAAATTTAATTATTAGTCAAAATACAATATGGGAAACGAATACGTAAGCTGAATGCGTTTTGCACTCACATCGGAATTCCGGGCGCTAATCCAAGTTCATTTAGGAGTGCAAGCCAATAATGGCAGAACAATTGCCTCGAATAAAACATGACGAGGATGGATGCTACTTGGTAAACTTATTTTAATTATTAGAAAACATTGACGTATGCTCTATACAGACTGTTACAAAACTACCCGTAAAGCCGAAAGGAGGTTAAATGGGGCCTTATAACGAGTCCATTCACAATATTGAATTAAGAACCGTAGTAACGCTGTATAACACACCCCAAAAAAAAACTGATTTTTATGAATGAAAAATAGAAAAACTATTAAAGTAGAGAATTATTAGGTAAAATAGGTACGTAGGCCTTTCTGTTAAATAATCTGGTTCCCTGACATGACAGCTAGGCTTGTTGGCTTTGTTAATTATTTATATTTTTACAGGGTATTTTTTAACACGTTGTATATGTAGTACCTATTAATGGTTGGAAAAGTATGATTTTGTTTTTTCTTTAAGTTATAATGTTATTCAACCATGTAAATTACAATATGCCTAATTTGTGAGAGGAATAAATTACCTTCCAGATTTTGAAATTATTGCAAAATCAGGAAACTTTTTAAAAATAGACTTCAGCACTACATAAAGACTATATTGGCGTGTTTGATTAAAGTTGCTTTAGTTATTAATAAATAATAAGAAAGTTAACTCATGGCTAGTTCATTGAACTTTTAGACAACACTAGAACGTGTCAAATACATCGGAACATTCCATTATTTTCACAATAAAGCATAAAATAAATAAACATATTATTGAGCATATGTAAAAACCGTAACGAGTATTTATAATAAAATAAATAAAAATAATTTTTTTGGGACATTCTTTACACACAGCCATCTGATCACAAGGAAGCAGAACTTGTACTATGGAAACCAGATAACTGATATACAATTTTGTTTCTTTTCTTAATACACACCTATAGATATTTACGTCCCGACACAAAGCACACAAACGTCAGTCCTTTGTTAGCAAAGTTAGTACATTGACTTTTCTTTAAATAATATTATAAATCCGGAAGTGTGTTTGATGGCGGACCCTTCATTCACGCACCAATAGAGCAAGCTGTTTTTTGCATAGATTTAGGTATATTTTATAGGCCGGATAGCCTAGTTGTATAATAAACAATTAAGGGAACTACACAATTAAAAAATTACAACTACAATCTCAATAAAGGACCTTGATAACGCTAAAATAATGACTATAATTGAAAACCAAAACTACCAGTTTTTTTTTATGTTATAATTATTACTTTTAATAATTACCGTTTCAGTAAAAAAGTCTAAAACCAGCCGATTGGTAGGTACCTTGACTTACAAATATAGAGTTATGAAATCGCTATCACCACAATTTCTGACCTTAACAAGTGATCGTGGTTACCCAATATTTTTTACCTTTGGGTAGGTCAAAAATCATTCGCATTCCTTTTATTATGTACTAAAATTTTATATGAACTCACTACAGGTACTCTCTATTATTTTTAACGATACTATATTTACAGACTTACTCACAAAAACTTTATTTTGAACATAGAAGGAAAATATTGACATTTCCGTTCGATAATGTTTGACATCGATAAAAAAATGTACCTAAGTTTCATTATTTATTCAACAACTAGTTGTCCCCCGCGTTCTCACCTGCGTTGCCGAAGGAAGTTATATTTTCATTTTATTTGAGGGTATATGTGTGTGTGTGTGTTGTGTATGTTTCGTATGTGTGTTGTTTTTGTCTTATTAATTCGATTATAAGATATTTCCAAGATATTTAATCGTCATAGTGATTGAAGTTATTTTTTACTTTTTATATCTAACCTGAACTGGCTCTCAAGTCAATGTTGATACAAATCAGAAGTAGAGCTTAGTGCAGAGTTCGTCCGGAGAAGACTACCACTTTACCATTTCTGCCGTGAAGCACCATCAAGCATCATGAATTACCATCAGGTGGACCGTCTGCTTGTTCGTCGGCCCATGTGGTATAAAAAGCAACTATTTTCTATGTATACATATATTGGTTATGTACGCCAGTTAGGTATTGGTAGGTACATATCAAAACAGAATACCTTGTGAATTGTGATAGGTAACTACTTAACCAATTCAAAGTGCAACGGAAACTTGACCCGCATATTATGTTACTATAATATAAATATTTTCGCTTGATAAAGTACAATTATTTGTGTACATAAATTATCTATTATACCTAATTACTTAGCTGCAATCTGCAATACTAAAACCAAGGTACTAGAGTTTTAAATTGCGATTCTATTTGATTTGAACTTTACTGTTTGTGTCGCTGAATTTCTTATATTTATCCGATATTTGACACAAAAGGTTGCAGATAAGTCTGAGTTGAATCATTGGCGGTATTACCCTAGTTCATCGCCCTCGACACCTACCTTAAACCGGCTACCTTTTTGAGTTTATTGGTCCATCAGGCTTTAGGCAAGGGCATTCCTAACCCTAATCCTAAGTATCCTAACTTAATATTATAAATGCGAATATGAGTGTATTTTGAAGTTATGCTTCTTTAGGCGTGTTATGAAAAAGTTTGGTATGAGAGTGAAATTGAATGTAGCGCGCGCATCAGTGTAACACAAAATTCTCACGGATGAAGTTAGCTGATAACGGTCTCTCCGGAACATCGCACAAATCGCAACTGTCAGTGTCAATGAGTGAGTTATGATGTTATTGTCAATAATAACCTAACAACGTCAAAAATTGTTATTCGTTGCTACATACAGGTGCAAAGTGCTTGTATTGGACACTACAATTAGTAAAAAACGCTTTTAGTGCAGTTTCTTTAATTATTCTTTATTTGTTACGCTTTCACGGCTAAACGAGTAAGATGTACATAATTCGGCACACACATAGACGTAGGCTACTTTTTAAAAATAGGTTAGTATTTTAAATATCCGTTAGCCCCATTTTGAAACACGATGGTTTCGCAAAAACAAACTCATCCCACGTAGGACAACTTGCGTCATATTATCTTCTAAATATAACCAAAACCAGATTAACGTACTTACCTTTTTCCTTTAATACATCCTATTACCTGCTTATATTATAATTTATTAGTAATATAATAAATGCGAATGTTTGTGAGAATGGATGTCATCATCAGGCTATCTCCGTCCACTGCTGGACATAGGCCTCACCTATGGCACGCCACTGAGCTCGATCTTCAGCTCTTTGTTTCCAGCCGCTGCCAGCCAGCTTGCGTATATCATCGCTCCATTTAGCTGGAGGGCGCCCTACACTACGTTTACCGAGCCGTGGTCTCCACTCTAGAACACGTCTACCCCAACGGTTATCGGTTCGACAGCAGATGTGACCAGCCCACTGCCACTTCAGCTTGCTAATCCTTTGAGCTATGTCGATTACTTTGTATCACTGACGGATGACTTCATTTCGAATTCGATCCTTCAGAGAGACTCCGAGCTCTCCATAGCTCCCTGAGCGACTTTGAGTTGATGAATCAGGATGGATGTATGGATGTATAATTGTATGAATATTTATAACTCTTTCACTCAAAACTACTAAATACATTTGGTTGACATTTGCCATTTTTTATTTACCACATGCGCCAACAAACAGTCCACCTGCTGGTAAGTGGTCATTTACAACAACAGGGGCATCGCCAATGCGTTGTCGACCCCGAAACGCGAAGTTGTTAAGTCTCATGTGCCTGCAATTTTACCGGCCCTCTAACCTTAAGGTAGTAGCTTCAGTAACTTTAAATTTGGCCTTCATAATTCCGAGGGCCTAAACTGAATAAAAGGTTTTGATTTTTTTTTCTAACAGTAATACAAATGCTGTACTGCTCCTCGGCGGAAATGGGTAGATGGCATATTTTATAGCCTTGATTAACATGTAGGACAATTTTTATCCCGGTAAAATGTAACTTCCCTCGACAGCGCGGGTGAAACCACGAGGAGACAGGAAGTTAGGCTATATAAAAAATACTGGGAATATGCTATAAGGCTGGATAATATTAATTTTATGGTTATTTAAATATCTAGTGTCTTCCTACCTTATTGATAAAATAAGGACTTGTCTAGCGGAAATTCATCATTAATGATAACGATCGTTTGTGTTTCCTCACATGTATCTAACATCATCGGAGATCATACAAAGAAAAATTATACAAAAAAAAAAAAAAAAAAATTATGCGAGCTATGACATTTTAAGAAATTTGCCTTTTGATATTTGAACTTGTTTGTGTAGGTATTTTTATTTTTTATTTGGATTTTAGCCTGTTCAACGACATTAATTGTGAATATTTTGGATTTAGCTTTTTGTACCTGAACCAATATACCTGCCAAATGGTACATTATTCAAAATACTTCCTTAGTTGGTAACACTAGGGAACAAAATCGCAAGACCATTTTGTATAAATGCAACATTTAAAATCCTCGCTATAATACTTACCTACAGACTGTATAGGATATGTTTTATAACTTCCTCATACGATGTGATCAGAATCCTATACAATATATAGGTGCGCGTTCGCACGTAGACATTTTTATAAATCTAGGCTTGTATTGATTAAATAATAATACGATTTTATACGAACTAAAATTTTTATATTTTATTCAAAACTAGCTGTCCCCGCGGTTTTACCCGCGTTCCCGTGGGATGTCACATGTATTATACATAAAAACCTTCCACTTCAATCACTCTATCTATTTATAAAAACCGCATCAAAATCTGTTGCGTATTTTTAAAGATTTAAGCATACATAGGGATATAGGGACAGAGAAAGCAACTTTGTTTTATACTATGTAGTGATTCAAAACCATTTATTCAGTTTAGGCCCTCGGAGTGCTCTTATGAAGGTCAAATTTAAATTGACTGAAGCTACAACTAGTTATTAAGAAGTTATACAATCATTGCCAGAATCAAAAATATTTAGACCACGTAGGATTTATTTATTTGTATTTAAACAAAAAAAATACTGTATTGATTTATTATACTGCCAGAAATCGGTGGTCAAGTGACATAAAGCTTGGCTTAGAGACCAGAGGACTTGGCCATCGACTATTACGTTTCTTTGTCTGTCATGATATAATGATTAACTGTAGTCAGGACTGGTGATGTGCTCGAGAGACGGAGAATGCTCTTCGCGGGGGACCTCTGCCTACGTCTTTAGAGATAGTGGGCATGATGATATTTAATTATATTCCCATAAAGTACCGTTATTAAAATACATATTTAAATACCGAGATGTTATTACCATTAATAATTATTAATAAATATAATAATCAAAATTATTATTATTATTATTTCATACTTTATTGTGTATATATATATATTTTTTATTAAAGGTTAACCGGTTTCAGCTAATAATTTAGATTTGACTTTAAAATAGCCCAAACTGGTGAATTAATGAGATCAGGCACAGACTGCCTACTGTACTACCTGCAAGCATACTTTATGTTGTTTGATAAAATTATGATAGAAAATTAATTTATTGATTGCCTACTTTCATTTAAAAAGTAACTATATAATAAAAATTAAAAGTAACAAAACCACTACCTATCAATCATACCAATAAGAGATCGTGGGAATTGGGATGTGTCCTGTATAAAAGATAAATGATCAAACATTAACCAGTGTATTGAACATCCAAAAATATACGAAAACATTAAATATGATAAAAATTAAATCATTAATGTGATTTTCAGTACCGATCTAATCATAGAGAGTATGTTATTGGATGCTGTACAATTATGACGTCACAACTTGCCTTTTTAATACAAAACTCCATACATTCGATCGTTTTGACATTTCATAAAGAATTGCTGATTTGACATGTCAGGACACATCCCTATTGTGTGAGTTTGTATGCAAAGATTAGCAGAGTCGAACTCTTTGATTGACCAGTTTCTTGTTGACCTAGGTTATTACATAGGTTAGTCCAAAGGCGATGGTGACCACTTACCATCAGATGGATCGTCTTCCCATCTATCGGCCTACGATACATTAAAAATAAACGAAATATACTTTTTTCGCGTCAGCATGTCGTGGCAATGTTTATTGTGAAGATTGCCTGATACATGAGCAATACTCCTAACCTAGTTTACATGTAGGCTCCAATTAAACATCATCATAAATATGCGATTTTTTTATACTGACACCTATTTAACTGTACTTTATTTAACTGGTACAGTTACACAACATACACACAACAAAATAGTGTTGGTCTTGGATAATCTGAAAGATTTTGAATTGTATTTTTTAACATTTGTTCAAAAATACAAAATAATATTAATTTAGTTTGTAGCTCATTTAGTATCTATCAGAACCACAACGTATCTTAAGTTTTCCAAGTGAACCCGAACATTTTTCGTTGTGTAAGTAACTAAACATAAAAATCCAAAAATTAAAAAGCACCAATAGTAATTAATTATGTAGAAATATTATATTGTAGTTTTTTGTAAACACATCTTTAGGTCGCATAATCTGTTAAGCTACTCTTGTTACTAACCGTACTAATACGATACGTTTTTATTTATGAAATGCCATTATCGTTCTACATCATTCAAAGTTCTTGTTCAAACGAACGTGACTGTTGTGTGAATGAAGTTGAAATGTCATAATGACAAATAATTAGTGCAATAAAAACTGAATACAATATGAAGAGTTATTGACATGCGGTAAGTAGGTACGTATACCTACACAATCTAAACCGATAAAACAGTACCGTAACTGACTGATTGATTTACTGACGTACATACAAGTTATAGCCTTAACAGCTATACCTAGATTGAAACATGAAAGAACAGCATATCCTTAGAGGTTGTAGAAGTGTATTAGGATAGGTTTTCCGCAATTCAATCCCTAAGGAGGTGAAAGGGGAGATGCAGCTCGTATTAAAGTCTTTATAATTTGAGAAACAATAATCTATATATAGTTATATTATAAGCAAAATAAGTTTTCTTTAACGCACCATCACGCCAAAACTACTGAACATACCGGGATGAGAGTATTACCATTGGAGATGGATATTTATAGGCTATATATGATATCGATAAACGCGAGCGAAACCGCGGGGATAGCTAGTAAGATCTACGAACATATTATTGAAACCTTAGAACTCAACCGAAAATTAACACTAAACATACCATAACCGGGTCAATTGACCCATTTTGAACTTTGCATTGAAGATGCACGTATCATCTTATTGCTTTTGCACATTTGACTTCATGACTTTTTCTTACTAATTAATGTACAGTTATACTATTTATTTTCCTTCCTATCAACCATATTTCATACATGCAAGCAGGAAACATAAAGTCACAGTTGACCCGCTGTGGTAGAAAAAGGTACCTAGTAAGTGTTTGTATGATTAGTGTTAAAGATGTATTTATATAATTACCTAGCTGTCCCCCACGGTTTCACTCGCGTTTATGGATATCATATATAGCCTATAACCTTTTGAGAAAAATTCCGCATCAAATGGTAGCAGTCTCGTCCCAATATGTTCAATAGTTTCGAGGTGATGGTGCGTCAAAGGAACCCTATTTTGCATAAGTACGTTGCTAATACTAAACCATTGTATATTTATAAATAATATAGAAGGATCGTTAAATACCACAATTGGAGTCAACAAGGCAGCATGCACAGTCAATTCATCCAATTCGAATCAATTAAAATAATGCATCGCTAGATTTGAGAACACGTTGTTTGAGTAAAACATAAACATTGATGTGGTTCTATTAAAACCTACTATTAAATTTTAAGTGTAACCCAGATTATTTATTGAACATAAGACTTTTTTGCAACGCATGCGAAACCAATCAATGGTAACTACAAAACTGATATATTACTTCAACTGCCTTTAAATGTATATTTGTTATATATTTACACCCAGAAATAACAGATATGTTCATAAGCAAATGTTTCACCAGAGTGGAAATCGAACCCACTACTTGTGGCTTGGCGGTCAGGGTTAAGACTACTTCAAATGGCCCGTCAGCGTATAACACTTATAAACAGTCTAGAGTCAAACCGTTTATTGTTGATTTGATTACTTTAAAATATGTTCTAGAGCTGTATTTTTCAAATCTGTTCTTTTAAGCCTTAGTCAGAGGGTCGCCGGCAGAAGGGAAAAAGCAAGGTAGACTACAATAAAAACACAATTTTAGTGAGAAGGATGGGCAGTTTCTGGGCAATTGTTCAACCTGTAATCGGGTCAATATCAGCGAAATCAATAAGATTGAAAAACACTGTTCTAGAGTATTTATTTTTTCTTGTATGGGCACGCATGCATTTATTTTAATATTAACTGCACAGTTTAAATCTGAGCTAAATTGTTGTTGATGAATCGTTTAGCTGGCTAATTTCTATAGATATATTCAAACTAGGTACTTTCTTTAACCCACCTGTTGTTTACCCCCAAACCTGTATAGTTTATTTATAGTATAATAAGTAAAACTGTTTAACTGTTTCTCGTTCCAAATAAACAAAACCTATAACATAATGGAAAATAAGAATATTTGTGTTTATTATGAAAACTTTCCACTCAGGTAATATTATAAATAAATATCCTGGGACTTTCTTTACATGAGGCCATCTGATCCCAAACTAAGCAAAGCTTGTACTAAGGCATCCAGATTACAGATGTATATTTTGATAATTTGTGACATTAAAGGCCTAGGCTTAGTTTTGACTCCAGATCTCCCACAAATTACAGATCAAATCTGTCATGTTTTCCTAAATGTTAAAATATGTACCTACTACCTAGACCTATCAATTGTAAAACTTTTCTCAATTTTAGTATCCCTAATGTTGTAATTTATGGAGTTGAAATAAACGCATTTTTATTTATTTATTATTTTTGTTCTAAATACATACATAGCTAAGTATATAGTTAACACCCAGACACAGAAATGTTTGTCCTGGGTGAGAATCGAACCCACGACCTGTAACTTGGCAGTCAGGGTATGTAACCACCAAGCCCACTGACCCATATGTGTTTTACGATTTCATAGTAGGCCTGCCGTAATTAGCAAAACGATTGTGTTCATATGCGTATTCAATACATCGCGAATGCTTTGTGTAAATATTTAGGAATCATTTATTTATTGAACTACTCCAAAACATGTTCTCGATCATATTAGTGAATTAATCTAATTATTGAACTACTAATTATGATTGCACATTAAAAGTAGTTTCAGTGTAACACAAAAAAGTCATTGGAGCGTATGTAGTTGATACAAGACCTAATCTCGGGTACGCATTTGATATTCTTATTTGTTTTACGATTTTATAAATTGATAGTTATCAATACTTTTGGTACTTTATAGAATTACAAGCGGTTTCACCGGCGTTCCCGTGGGATGTAACATTTTCCCGGCACAGAGTATACCATGTTACTTCTAATACCTCCAAGAATATGTGTATAAAGTTTAATGATGATCGGTTTAGTAGTTTTCCCGTGAAAGCGTAACAAACAAACTTACATTCACATTTATAATATTAGTAGGGATAGTTATCAGAAACAGAATCAGTATAGTAAATTTATAACGCAACTTAAGAATATTACAATTCCAGAACCTATTACACCAACTACACTATACTTTTCAAGAATTTAAAGACGGCTAAAAGTATTTAAAAAATCCAATTAAGTTATTCATTATACAATTGACTATTAAATCAATAGATAAACCTTATCTTTAAAGCTATAAAGTTGATTTTCCTATGACATTTAAAATGTCAAAATCAGCCAAGCGTCACCAGTATTTAATATGACGTACTCGATATTAATGTTGTCTTACATAGTCATAAAATCGTTGGTCATTAAAAAAATAATACTGCATAATTATTGAAATCTCAAATATGATTATGTCTATATAGTGATGTCTCTCATTATTTTAATAATAACATTTGTATTGTTTTATAAACCCATTATCAAGAGAATAATGATGTAGGTGCCATCAAACTGTAAACATTTTTTTTTTATTTAATGGTTTTTTTAATGGCTTACTTCGTAACTTCTAATATAATTGTCGAATTTTGATATAATTAAATAAAATCTTTTTTTAATTCATATCAGTACCTACTGCTTAATATTCCGCGGAAAGTGTTCTTGTTTTTGCAATAAAAACATGTTCACTGGATGACGTTTCTAGGATTCCGTAGCGAAGTATTCAAGACATCAGTCGCACGCAAAGGTAATATATACAGTTAAAATGGACTGTATAATGCTCCTGCAAATAAAAAACTAAATAAAACCGGCCTATCGTCTGTTTGACCACGCACAGCTTGTAGGGTAAGCACCTTCTATCTTATTCAGAGGAGCAAGTTATATATAGCTAACAACAAAAATTTTACCGACTAGAAAAAATAACAGGCATATTATAGAGACATAACAACGTAATGTCTCAGGGTCGACAACATATTGATGATTCCCCTGGTGATTCAAATCCCCATAAGCGGAGGTGACCCCTTACCATCAGGTGAACCGTCTGCGTGTTTGTCGGTCTGTGGTTTAAAAGTTTATTTATTTTTTATCATATTTAACAATTATATATCGGAATACAATGTATCTATCGAATAATTTCGGGCCCTAAAACTCAAACTGAAAATAGCAAATATTTTAAAAACTAAGTAACGGTAAGTAACGAACTCAATAAAATTTTAATAACTAAATTACTTCCACAAACATTTTACTTCAGAATTTTCACCATTTCTTTTTTTAGAAGCTATTATTTAGTTTAGCTTCCAACTGATTATATAGTATAAAAACCAAGTATATAAGTAGTTGGAATTATTTCATATTCTGTAGGTATATCTATCTATATAAGTAAAAAATCCTTTGACGCACCATCACTACAAAACTATTGAACATATTGGGATGTTCCTGCTACCATTCGATGCCGATTTTTTCCTAGATGATTATAGGCTATATATGATATCCATAAATGAGGATAAAACCGCGGAGGGTGGCTAGTATTCATCTAAAACAATTGACAATACAGACGGCACTACATTTTGATTATGACACGATTCCGATTTATTAACAGTTTCTTTTATATAGCCACAGAACCCAATAACGAGAACAGGATGCGATATCAATGCTATCAATTCAAGACATCACCATTTGGAATATTAACCTTTAAACTAGGTAATAATTAAAATTTACATCGGATTGTATTTTGCATTCATATGCATGTTTAGAAGAAGTACGTACCTACTTACGTCTAAGAAACAGCATTTTAATGTTTCGTCGATAGCGAAACTGGTATTGTAGAAATAGTATTAACATACAAATATCTTGTAACTAATACCGCTGGATCTCCTTCTCTGTCAAGTCCCAAAAAAGGAAACTCACACGTGTTTCGCTTCTGCGAGAAGCATCTTCAGGACGTATTAGACCCGCTGTCACTGAGTCGACGCACTAGCTCCACAGACGTGTTGCCTCGCCGAATCGTAATCTTACAATGGATTTCCGCAAGGACACGCTTGAGTCCATTAATTATGAAGTAGTAAAAACTTAAAATCTTATGTTCAAAACAGCATTTTTTCAGTTACACAGTTATGTTTATACCTCACTAATGAGACACAAAAGTGAGTAATTCATTACAAGTTATATTATTTCGATTATTATGCAACAATAATTGACTACGTAATTTCCATGATACAGGCTGTGCCTAGTTTAGGACCCGCTGTTAAATCCTGCCAGTTCTCTGTTCTGTTCTAAGCTTTAAGTTAACACCATGTTTGCATGCTAAAGAACGACGTGTAAGAAATAAATGAAATAAATGACATAAATGACATAAATGAAATAAATAAAATTAATGAAATAAATAATAATAAATAAACGTGTCATCCCAAAATCGAAAATCATACTCCCAAAGATTCAAGATTGATTTACATTCGTGTATCACGTAAGCACCGAATGACATTTTTAATAACACGACTGATATAGGTTTCGGAAAGTCATTTCCTACATGACATTGTATCAGATTCAAACTCCTTGCGCCTTAATTAACACTTTGACACTTTACAAAATTATATACGCGTCCATATAATGACGAGCAGAAGTGTGAAATAGGTGCTTATTATCAACAGAACTATGAATTAGTCGTTAATAGATCAACTATACTATCTACCTTATATTATGCTTCCTGTGATGAATAAATCAGAATCGTGTATTTTTATGAAAAACTAGCTGTACCCCGCGGATTCACCCGCCTTCCCGATGGTTTTGTTACATTTCCGGGGAAAAAGGTAGCCTAAGCTATCGATTCCCACCCTTTTGTCTGAAGAGCAGAACATGTTTGCAGAGAGCTGTAAAATATTTGGTTGGTTCAAGTAGTCTGAATAGCCATAAAACTTTTCCATGTATCAGTTTTAATGTAACTGATAATAATTTTTTCTAAAGATTAGAATTTTTAACTATAGGGATAGGGCAACCTACAATCTAAACAAAAGTGGCTTTTATTGGATTATTATATTTAAATTGTATCAAAATCTCCATATAATACTATGGTATTAGATTTTGATACAATTTATACAACAATACCCAAAACGCTATCAAAATATTATTTCCCCTTTCCATCAATATATTTATTAGTAACTTAATATATGTAAGGAAAACCCGAAAATATTTTTTGCTATTTTAATTGATTAATTTATTAGGCGTTATTAATATGTATAACTATGCAAAATTCAATCTTTATGTCATTAATGAACTCCATGAAAAATGGCCACGACTGACAATTGGACAAGACGGACGGTTTTTCTTGTTGGCCTTCGGAACCCTAATAATAATATTTAAATCTGTACTAGGCTACTGGAAAATGATATAAGACTACAACGCACAGTAGACACATTAAAAACGTAGTTGCAGAACCGGTTTCTAAAAAAAAAATTTTTTTTTTACTTTTAATCAAAACTAATTGATGCAATTATAAATGGACCCCACGTAGAAGGATTGCTAACGTCATTTCATACGTTCATCCTGGTCATACTGGTTATTCTTGTTTGAGTTGCAAAAACGAAGAATTACTTTTTTTAACGTTGCTGTTATTGTTAAATTCCTAAAAAACACTATTAACTTAAAGATTTTTTTGTAGTTAAATAAAAAATCTGATTTTGAAATCTTGTTTGATCCGCAACGCCCTGAACCCGAGGTCCTAGCCAAGTCTAGTGCAGTTTATTTATTTATTCATAAGGCACACCAACAACTTATTTACAATTCCATATATACAGTATGTAACAAAAACCCTGTTATTCCTTTTAGGAACGTTATACATTACCTACAAGCACACCATTAATGATATAAGAATTTAACAATTATAAACATTGGCTAGTACAAAGGTCAAAATCAAATAACTATTAAAATCGACACCTTCAAAAAAATGTTTAGATTATCTGATTTTACAAATACATCTTTATTTCGCTAAATAGCCTACGAGCTCGGCGGCTTTCTTTGATGCGACAGAAGATGCCGCTAAAACGTAGGCGCGTGCCTCGTATCCCTGCCACGTGCCTTCCTACCCCTTTACCCCACCACCCGCCGCCCTGCGAATCATAAGCGAATTCCTTAGTCTCCCGCGCAACTTACTTTCGAACGGTTGTTATTGTTGACCTAGTGAGTGACTTGTGTTTTTTTTACGTAAGATCACCTGATCTGACGCCCTTCGATTGTTTGCCTCTGGGGTACTGTTAAGCAACAGGTGTTCAAAAAACCGTGTGATACGGAGGTCGAAATGCGTTCACGCATAGTAGCAGCATTTGACCACATCAAGTTCGATAGCTCCATTTTACAAAGCGTACGTGAAAATATTATTAGGCGTTGCAACAAATGTGTCGAGGTACAAGGTGGTCATATTGAACAGCATCTCCGTGGCCGTCTAGTAGACGTTATAATAAATTAATACATTAAAATGCAAGTAGGTACTTAAGGTTTTGTGTGACAGACGCGGGGACTTTATTTTGTTTATGTAAAAGTGTTAAATGTACTGATAACAATTATCAATTGTGCAGAAAAATATCGTGTAAACCAACATTTTCAAAGATTCATTCGTTAAAGTGATAAACAACAGCTGACAAAGTCGTGAACTTGTGTAGAAAAAATAGGTAGATAACCGGCGCGGCGCGGCGCGGCGGCACCGACAAAGAGAGGCCACTCTCTTTGTCGGGTCGGGTAGAACTTCTTCCTATTATTTGTGATTTCGGGTCATCGCTTCATGCAGAGGTAAGATATCAGAATAACATTACAAATATTAATAATTAAATATTTATTTTAATTATTTGTGTTTACAGTTTATTATAAATGACTTCCTTTATTACGTATGTATACCGATTCTTAAAACGTAGGTAGAAGGAACAACAGGGTTTTTGTTACATATTGTATAAAAAGGGTTCTTAAAAATAATTCAGTGTAAATAGGTCTCTTACACATCATTCACAATAATTCACAACAAGAAAACATTATTACAAACAATATTTTAATATTTTAATTGAAAAGTTGCTTAAAATCTAAAACCTTCGGCTGGGAGCCATCTGAAATTATCCGATTATGAGTGTAAGAGCAACCTTCATCCGTTAATTCATCCTAAGCAGTAATTGTTCGGTATTTTTTTGGATTCCATACCAAAACTTATAAGAACCCAATTTCGATGGCTGGTTAAAGAGTGAGACGCGAGTAGGTTAAAGCTATATCTACGACCACTTAGGCCATAAACTAATTGACTTCCACATTTTTATGATTGTTGTACGTTTCACAGAGAATAAAGAACCTACTATAAACAAAATGTTGGTGTGTTCGAATGAATGGACATTTGTTACTCTTTCACACAATAACCACTAAACGGATTTGGATGAAACTTGCCACATAAATGGAATGTAACCTGGACTAACTGACTGAGTTTATCGCCGGCTCTACTCAGTAAAAGTAACCTTCCGAACCGGCGTTATGGTCGATTCATACGTCCCTGTGAAGACCTATTTGAATAAATATGTATGATTCGTTCAACATATACCATCGTTTTTATCCCCAGAAAACTTTAGACCCTCAAAACTCTCAAGAAATCAATGCAATAAAATCCAATAATGTTAAAAAGGTTCGAATAGGAGATACTGGTTAAGATTCATAACGAATAGATATTGACGTCACAGTATACAATTATTCTAAGAATACGTAGGTGACTGTGGCTCACAGTCACTAGACGTCAGATGTCTTGAATACAATATTGGCATTTTGTAGATACAAATACTTTCAATTTAAAAATCACCAACCATGTTCTGAAAGCTGGACTTGCGCCTTTGACCACATCATTGCTATGGTGAGATTGTGGTATATTATTGATTCTATTCAAAACTAAGAATGAACTTAAAAAATGCCTAATTACTTCAAACACACTTATAAACTTATTTCAGTTATATGGTGACAAAACATTAAATGTAGAAGCCTATTAGATTTTTGACTAATTATGTAATGTTTTATAAGATTATTGTCTTTTACCCAAAAAAATATCTCAAGTAATTATTTAGTTAAGCCCCTAGAAGAACAATCACTCAAATAAACACTGGTTCTGAGACAGCCTTCAACTAAGAACAATAGACAAGAAACTTTGCAAAGTAACTTTTTATATTTCTGTCTATTATTCATTTTTTTCCAATTGTTTAAGAATTTCAAAATACATAATTTATACATTAAAACAATGACAAAAATAAAAAATATACGGGTTTATGACACTAGCTGACTCAGTGGAAGTAGGTCTGCTGATAGTGGCATGAGTTAAAAGTAACTTCACAACAACCTACATACATGGCATAGGATCCGAGCAAGTACCAAAAAAAATATGACAGAAAATTAAAAAAATATTCTGCATCAGGGATCTATCGGGTCCAATTGTAAATCTAAATTCTAAACCAAACATTCTAAACAGACTCAAACATACACACAACATTTCATCAAAATCAGTCTAGCCGTTTAGAAGGAGTTCAGGCACATACACACATAAAGAATTATTATTTATAAAAGAAATATCAAAAAAATCCCGCTCTTACACGTGGATTTAACATATAGTATTTTCAAGGTTCCCCATTTATCAATTCCACTGGCAATCGAACAAAAACCTATCATGTCAAAAACGAAGATTTATGTCAAAGCTATTCGTTCGGTAGCTTAAGGTTCGGCTGTTTTGTTCGGAAAGGAACTTGTGGATTAAGGTTATTGACTTGCAATCTGTTAAGTATCACGTACGTGCATAAAAACCATTAGAATGTACAAAATAGAATGTATTATTTTCTTAGAACACGACGGTGCTTACAGAAAGTTTGACACAATTTTGATGAGGTGCTAATTGCACCTAGATTCTGTTAGTTCAGTAATTTTACATAGATAACCATTGTTTGTGTTAAGCGTAATTTTGTTCATATGTCACAGCAATATATGGCATATTGTTGATATTACTGTATTTTTTTCTTTTTTTTATTTAATTATATAATACCTATATTTTTCTTCTGTTTCTTACGCTTTTTTTTTGTATGCTGTTTGCTTCAAACGAGGGTTATGTGTGCTATTGTTAAAATTCCATTTTAGTATGTGGATAACTGTAATTTGTTTCTTATTTATAAGCTCTAACTATGAAAAAATGTTCTAGTTTAAGACTGTTGCTGTCCTAACTAAATAAAATAAAAAAAATGCGAAGTTTTTATAATCAGAATAAAAAAATCAAGAATGCAAAATTTTATGTAAACATTGGAAAAGCTTGATGTTATGACAGGTTGATGAAGTAGATGATGATATTGATGACTATGATGAAGATAAAGACTAATAAAATCATCAAGAAATGAATGCCGATGACGCCACCTAATAGAAGAATTTAAAACTTGAATAAAAAAAAATTTTTGGCCATTAATTCGTGTTTTGTTACTTGATATGCAAAACCCAATATGACGTCAAGAAACGTAGTTTCCATAGGCAAAATATGTAATGGGTATAATTAATGCAATAATCGAATCGTTTCGTGCGCGTAATCATACCAAAAAAATATTAACAGAACATGTTTTTTGATTATTTTTATTAAAAAAATAAATATCCTGGGACATTCTATACACAAGAGCTTGTACTATGGACACCAGACAACTGATATACTACTTTTTCCTACAATATCTTTCTTCACTTCATACTTAAGTAGATATTACATCATTTTTTTTTTCAAATATACTTCCATATCACTAACTATAATACGATCAAATTTTAATTAGAAATCAATAATCTAGTGGGCGGGGTAGCGTACCACTAACGTATAAAAAATACTGGACCTCGACAACATCACTATCTACCGTGTCCAACTATAGCTTGGTACTATCCAGGCCATAATTACAATACTCATCAAAATCGGTCCAGCCGTTCAGGTGGAGAAGTATTACGCACACTGGAATTTTATATATCACTACATAGTATAAAACAAAGTCACTTTCTTTGTCCCTATATCCCTATGTATGCTTAAATCTTTAAAACTACGCAACGGATTTTGATGCGATTTTTTAATAGATAGAGTGATTGAAGAGGAAGGGCTTTATGCATAATACATGTGACATCCCACGGGAACGCGGGTAAAACCGCGGGGGACATGTACATGTAAAGATATTGATACTGACCGATCCTGGGACATTCTAAACCTCTGCTCAGTTGTGCTAAGGAAAAGAGATAAATCAGATACTACATTTATTTTTCTAAATTCATATTTATAAATAAATAAATATTAACGAAACAGATACAAAAAACGATTGGTTTATAATAATGAAAAATTTACCTATAAAATGTATTATAATATATCGTACAGAAAGTACAGTCATGCAGGACACTATCTATTTACAGAAATAGTTTAGCATGTAGGCAAAATGGAATAACAAGTGCATCATCATTGTTGCCGCAATTGTTTTGAAATTTAGGTTAAATGAATAATGTTTGAAATCACTGCATCACATTATTGCTTTATACTTGTCGATTCATTTAGGGAAAAGGGGGCGAAATATTAGGTCACCACAATTTGCGGAGTCTTGACATACCTAAAATGTGAATTCTCTGGCATGAATATATGTAATAGAAATATTTTTTGACAACACTAAAATTACTAAAGAAACATCAGAGATATTATAAAATAATCATCTGTCTGCCTTCTTTCGGCGCAATACATCGCACCCTATATCAGAACGATAGGGGCTTAACTCAAAAAATCACTTTAGGCACATCTCTGATTGGGTCACTTTCGCACTGAGACTGGGTCCCGGTGTTAAAGAGGCTAAAGTCTCGGTATCCTTATTCCATCACTAAATTTACTATGTTTTACTATTCATCGGATAGAGCGTACTTTGTTTAGTCTCTCTATGATCGTAACTCCATTCCGCAAAATTTTGAGTTAAGCCTTTTTAGTACTCTGAGGGTGCGACATATCCTTTCTGCCCATTCGGCAGACATACACAAGACATTTTGCAGATTTTTTACGACTTTGCTTTTGTTGATCATTTGGTCATTAGACGTTTATAAGCAACCCTAGATATGAGTTAGGGTGGTGGTATTCATCGCCGCTACCACACTGCACTTCCACCACACAGGCCACAAAAATGATAAATATTACAAGAGCATATACAAAATGAACATAGAAATCTTAATGGCGAGCCATGGGATGAGTCCCATCCACGGAAGCTACAGCTTTGATTTTCAGCTGGCACTTTTAGTGATCTCGGAGACATTCTCCAGATGTCCAACATGAAATTTTCCTTTTCTGCCTCCATATGTAAATTAGTAATTTAGATGTGTGAGCCTGTGATTTGAATCTCCTCCCATATGATCGTACTGTAAACGCAGTCAACTTTTCCACAAAGCCATACAGATGTATATATGATGAATGTATGACGAATACATTTATTTTTACTTTCAGAACAAAGAAAAATCCTCAAAGGAGTAGATGGATGCTTCAAGCCTGGTGAATTGACTGCCATCATGGGACCCTCAGGTGCTGGAAAGACAACTCTTCTCAATATTCTTGCTGGATACTTGTAAGTAAACATTTAAGCCCAAGACTTATTTCAGGACAAAGGTGATGCATATTATGCTTATTTAATTATTTTTTTATTCGATTTTACGGAAAGAAATTATAATATACTAGCTGACCCGACAGACATTGTCCAGTCTTAACTATGAATATTATGAAATATGAAATTATTTTATCAATATAATTCCGACCATGCCTCTATTTTACACGATATTTGCAGCGTTCTGTCAATCACGCCAACTGTCAAACGACTGACATTAATGTCAAACAGGTTATATTATTAAAATTTTCATATTGAAAAAAGTGCTAGTAACGTTAAGTATTCTTAAATTTTCTAATTTTCCGCGCAACTTTCTTATTTTTTTCTTTCATAAGAACCTTTTCCCGACAATAACAATCAAGACATCAAAAAAAGAATTAGCGACATCGGTCCAGCCATCCCTGAGTGATGCCGTGACCAAGGGAAATATGGATTCATTTTTATATACAGGGTGACTGGTGAGATACCTTCGATAATTATAGAGAGTACTCGATACTCGATTCTCGTTAAAATGATGTAATAAAATTAGGTGCTTAATTTTTGACCAAAATTTCTCTAAAAATAAGTGAAGTGTGGATATTATACTCTCTAAACACGCCACGGTGTTTGTTGTTTAAGTTAATCTAGTCACGTGCGGCACGCGCTAGTCCCCCCCCCCCCCCCCCTCACCCCCGCCCTCAACCCCACTACCTGTTGCATCAACGCATCGACTCATTAGTGTCAGCGCAAGTATTCCCGCTTCCTGCCTCCGCGCCCCGCGATCGTAGATATTTACACGCCGTGTGAGTGTGTGTGTGTGTGTGTGTGAGACCTGTGACCTGTGACCCGTGATAAGTATCTACGCTAGATAGTTAAGTATGGCTCATCAATACAAAAACGCAGAGTACCTGGACATGGTTCGTGCGTATACGCGTGCTAATGATAGTTTGCAAGGTGATCCGTTCGTTTTAAATCGTGTTAAAGACAATATGTGTAAACGTGCCGAACTATGCATCACACGAGGCGGGACACATTTTGAACAACTTGAAGGTAGGTAGGTAGTTTAATTACATTTAATCGTTGTACATAGGTATGATTCCATTTTTAAATACGCCGTAAATACCAAGGTTCTTGAACTTTTCAGTAGCTCTGTAGATTTAACCTTGTCTCAAATTCTATCGTCTACATTCTACACTTTATTTAGTCAACTAATTAGTGATTACCTAGGTATTTTTGCCTGTCCTAAGCCAGGATTAAAGTATGAAGGGAAAACGGATCATGCTCATGGGGATCATACATGGGGAGAGTCTTGATTTAGGTAGGCAACAGCTGTACAGTGTACGTACCTATGTATTCTGTGTTGATAGCGCGTTGCGCGTCTCTCGGAGTACTGTTTACTAAGTTTACTAAGAAGTAATTTTATATTTATTTTTAATGTTTTTTTTTTTCATCACATATGATCGCCAACTATCATATCCTCAAATATTGAAGGTATCTCACCAGTCACCCTGTATATAGACAAAATAAGTCCATACAAAAATGCAGGAATTCGATCGCAGCGCTAACAGGTCCAATTATGAATCTAAACCATTTTCGAATCCACTGGAACACACCAAAAAAAATTCATCAAAATCTATCTAGCCGTTTAAGAGGAGTTCACTATCATACACGCGGACAGAAGATTTATATAAATAAAGATAATATACCAATCAATAAATTAAAACAAATAAAAATAGCAATATTTGAAAACTTTGTGGTTTCTAAATGCTATACCTACAAATGGTATGGAACTAGATAATAGATGTTAAAAGTACCGCTGAGGTATTCCCAAGTTCTCTCAAGATTTATTAAAAGTTATGACCGTCATACAAATGGTACGAGGTCTGAGGATCAAATAGCTTACTTTATAGCCTTGCTGCACTTAGAGACCTCAAATTAGAATAACATGACCAATTAACATATTTACATCTTTGTTTATTTATTATAATCTGTCCAATATAAGAAGTCCCCTTCGACGTATAAGAATGTTATAGAGAAATTAACTCTCTTGCTTTGAGATAAGGTGCATTTAGATCATCATACATTTAACTGTGGGGTAAATAGATTAATCTGGTCTCTATACAAATGAAGTTGATTTTTCAATGACATTGTTAAACGTCAAAGGGGACAGTAGTAGACTGACTATAGCTATAAAAAGGACTAACGAAATACAGCATCAATAATATTAATGCGCATCTCTGACTCTATTAGGAATATTTCAAAGAATTGTTTAATTTTATACAGTTGAGGCTTTGATCCCTTTGACATTCCTTGACCTTAACTGACAATAACATCACGTTTTCTTGGGTCAAGGTTGTAAGTATTTCAGATACCATTGTTTCGAATAATTGACGTGTTCAAACAAGTAAACAGAATATCAATTGAGTAAGGTTTTGTAAAACAAATGGTTAATAATAATATAAATTAAACAATATAAGTAGTAAACACAAAAAAAATTAAGAAGTTAAGAACTACACGGGGTCCCCATACAATGAATGTGTTTTTCTTTTTTCGGCGTTTTGTAAAATATTGTAAGATGCTACGGAAGGAATCCGTAAATCAACGCGTCAACGTCTAACAATTGATGCATCATATGAATATATTACAGTTTCATTTGTATTGCTATTTGTTTGAACTTTTATTTATTTATTTTTATTATAAATAACTAGCTGTCCCCGGTTTCACCTGCGTTCCCGAGGGATATAAAATATTCCCGGCATAAAAAGTATCCTATGTGTTAATCCCGGCTACAAACTATCTACGTGCCAAGTTTGATTTAAATCTGTTTAATAATTTTTGCGTGAAAGAGTAACAAATACTCACAACTCACACTCTTTTGCTTTGTAATAATAGTAAGATACAACCAAATTTATAATAAATGCTAAAATCTATACCAACAATCTATTTTCCTTTTTATGCAAAATCAGGCAAGAATATCGTATATTGCATATCTTTTGACGTAAAACAATATTACGAGTTCCGTACATACCGACTAGGATGTAGTGCAACTACATGTTTGTACGAAATTTATGAACGATTATTTATCTGCTACTGGCAACTAGAATTCATGAATTAATTTAATTACTAATAGACTAAGCAGGCTTTTCACGGCCGTGTGGAGTTGATTAATTGGACCTAAGAAGCTTGATGTTAAAAAAAACAAGGCCGGCGAATTATTTTAAATCTGCAAAAAATATTACCGGTTCTTCAGTGTTTCATTAAATTATGTTTTATTTATTTAAAACTGTGCCACAAAAACACTAAACATGACTAGTTATGTACTAATATTTACATTTAAAACACAAAAAGAATAAAACAACTATTTTTCTATTATATTATTGAGACAAAGACAAAAGAAAAAACTTCAATTGGAAAACAGAAAAAAATGTATTGTTTAAAAATACGTAATAATATTCATTTATTTTATAGATTCATTGGTTGGTATTATGAGATAGCATTATTAACAAGCTTTTATATGTTTTATCAAAACCATAAAATATCCAATCCATAGCCATCCATATAATAATATAAACCATAGCTTTCCAAGTCAAAGCGTTTTTTTACTGTAGTATGCTATGGTTCAGATTTTTAACAGTGTTTTCAACCATAGGACACGGGGAGCTAAGGGCGAGATTGCCGTAAACGGTATCTGCGCGTGCGCATCCCAGGCGGCAGGACGCGGGGGCGCGCGCTACATCCGCCAACATGATGACCTGCGCGAACATCTCACTGTTTACGAAGCTATGTCCCTTGCCGCCGCTTTGAAACTGGCCGATTTCTCTGCACACGAGAGGAAGGAAAAGGTAATTTATCAGAAGGCATATAATTATTTATTTATCAGGCATTTGATTCAACTGATAAGTGCCTACATCCTGTTGCTCTCTACTAGTTCTTCCCTTAGTGATGGACGTTTTGGACATCTCTTAGACAGTCGATAAATAATGACCATGAGACTTTCGTAAATATTAATAATACAAATAAAAAAATGTATGCAAAAACTTCCTAATCATTGAAAGTGTAAAAGAATTTATTAGCTATGTATAAATCAATTGATAAAAAATATAGATACTTATTTTTATTTTAAATGATTTTAATTCAAGAAACTAAACATAATAACTAATTTTACTGGCAACATTTGATCCATAACCCATTGTTTGTATTAATGGTTATTAAGTGTTGCCAGTAAAATTTGTTATTATGTTAGCTCAATGAATCACAGATTTCTATATTATTATTTGTGCAAATATCGATGTTTTTTTAGTCATTCTTAATAATTTGGGTAAATCCTATCCTTTTTGTGTTTTCCTTGTAAAGTTTCTTATTTCAATATTTAATTTCAATAGTCATAATACCCACAGTACGACCCTTTATAATAATTTATTTAGATTGTGTTGTTGTGGTTTTAGTACCCCTAAGTGATACCTTTTGTGACTTTGTATGTTTAAGTCCCTTCTTTCCCTTTATCTTTTTCGTAGAGGAAATCTACCTAAGGAGATAGATTCAATTTATTTAAGTTGTGTTGTTGTGGTTTTAGTACCCCTAAGTGATACCTTTTGTGACTTTGTATGTTTAAGTCCCTTCTTTCCCTTTATCTTTTTCGTAGAGGAAATCTACCTAAGGAGATAGATTCAATTTATTTAAGTTGTGTTGTTGTGGTTTTAGTACCTCTAAGTGATACCTTTTGTGACTTTGTATGTTTAAGTCCCTTCTTTTCCTTCATCTTTTTCGTAGAGGAAATCTACCTAAGGAGATAGATTCAAAAGCATGTTAATATTTAGTATTCAGCTGTTATTGTTTTCTGATTTGTTTAATCATAGATATCGAGTTTATTTGTTAAACTCAGGCTCTGCGCTATGTAGCCATAAATCTATGACATATCCATATCTACAATGGTTATGAATCTTTTATTTTGGTACTTACCTATTTATACTAATATTATAAAGAGGAAATATTTGTGTGTAAGTATGTTTGTTACTCTTTCACGCAAAAACTACTAAACGGATATGGATGATACTTTGCACATAGATAGAGCATATCCTGGAATAACATATAAAACCTGGAATAATTTTTATCCCGGAAAAATGTGGTGAAAACCACGGGGGACATTTTTAATAAAACGGAAGAATAATAATTATGGCTTATCTACGCAATTGTTCATATGCTTCCTATTATTTTCCTTTACAGAGGTCATTAAAGACTATATCAATGTCATATGAATAGTTTAACTCATATTTGTAAAGGTGCTTATTCAATGTTTTGTTGTAGGTTTATGAAATTCTAGCGCTTTTGGGTCTCAGCGGAACATCTCTGACCATATGCCGTGACCTATCTGGAGGTCAAAGACGAAGACTTGCCGTAGCTTTGGAATTATTGTCAGACCCCTCACTTATGTTTCTTGATGAACCTACCACGTAAGTTAACATAACAGGTACCTACTTGTTTCTGGGTGTAGATGTAAAAATAAATACATACTTAATTGGGATTCAAAATGGCAGATTTTTTTAGGGTACCTAATGCCATGGTTTCCCAAAAGAATACAGCGTGTGTTTCTTCATGGAGGATATGAAGAGATTTTTACAGGTTCGGCAATGGGCGATTCCCTTAGTGTTAAACGTATATAGCCTATGATAACCACTAACGGGGAATATGTTTCCACCTTAGTAGTAAAAAAACACATCGAGTACTAAGAGTAAATAAATTCAATGAAACACCATATAGATCAAACCTATGCTTGCACATATTGATAATTTACAACATGCGTTTGTACCGTGTACACACTTCTTTTAATTATGGAACACATTAAAAGACTTATGAACACATTGAGTAATTCATATGCGGTTAGATAACGATAACAATCACAAAGACTTCTTTTTAACTGAAGTCTTATCAGCCAGTCCCACGAAGCCTTAATTCTCACGCTCAAAAACATTGACATCTGGCTAGCCGCATTGAATTTCTTAGACATGGCATACACACTAAAAAAGTTTACGTTCACTTGGTAAACACTGAAAAATTGTAACATTTATTTATAAGCATTTAGTTCTTTGTTTAAAAATATTAAACTTAAATAGTACTTATTTATTTCTCACTTCAGTAGCTCAAACATGTAGGTTTTGCTGCCTGAAATCAGTGAGCAAATGCGATTTTGCTCGCTGAGTGAGACAAAGTTACTTTTTAATTTTTGTTTTTTTAGAAAGCCGCGCATATAAGATATACGCGGCTTTCAGCCTTGGGTTAATCATACAATTCGAAACATGCATTTCCCACCATTAGAAAGAGAGAGAGACAAAGACCAGCCCTTTCAAAGTTCCGATTTTGAATTCGACCTCAAAGACAAACACGTTCGGATATTCGTACTAACTAAAGACATTTAGCAAAAAGAAAATTATGTCTTTTAATGTAATTAATTGAATTTTAACCTATTGTTGTATTTAAACGAAAATAAGTATTTACTGCAAATAAAACTGATATTTAACCTGTAAATATTTATTTCTAGTTTCAATAATTTCTCTAGTTACGTAATATATTATATTTTGAATAATAAAATATCATGGGTGCTATTTCCGAACATGCCTTAATTTAAATAAAAGAGCGGGAATAAAATTTCTGATTGACTGGCGTAAAGAGTTGATTATCTCCTAAAGTGTTCTCGCTGCTGAAGTAAAAAGTCATATGTGTTACACAAGAGCAAAGTTTTTTCATCTCGTGCCTTTGAATCCCTCGCCACACTCAGGATTCAACTTTAGAATTCAATCATTGAATTCTTCGTTTGCTCAGGAATCAAAATCAGCAGTCGCAATAAAAAATGACTTTGCTCTCTTGTTGCACAAATACCTATTGTAGCATTAATTTTAACCATTAGGTTCCTATTAAATTTTTTTTTATAACCATAAAATATCCTAAAGCTTTCTAAGTGAACGCAAATTTTTGTTGTTGTGTGTATGCTTGGTTCCACATTAATGTCGATAACGTGAGAACTGGCGCGATAACACTCCCGGCCACAATTAAATACTTACTTACCTCACCTAAGACTCATAATATAAGACAAAATAAAATAAAATTACCACCAGCCAGTCTTTAATGCCAGCAATTTTTTACAGCGGCCTCGATTCCTCATCATCAGCGTCTCTGATAGCTCTCCTGAGTAGCCTGGCACGAGGTGGCAGGACAGTAGTGGCCACCATCCATCAGCCGTCTGCGCTGATCTTTGAGAAGATTGACAAAGTGTATTGTCTTGAGAATGGACGGAATCTGTACAATGGACCACGAGAAGTGTTAGTACCGGCGCTGGAAAATGCCGGTCTACGGTGTCCACCTTACCATAACCCTGCTGATTTTTGTGAGTATCTATCATTATTATACAAGATTCAGTTATGGGTCAGGGTATGTAACCACCAAGCCAAAAAATGCTAATATTATTATATGTATGTTATGATTTCAACGTATTCTGTGATAGTTTTTCCCTGATCCATTTACTTTACTCATGTCATAATACCAATATAGCATAGTATATAACAAAATGGCCATTACGTTAAAGTCATGTGTTAGTCACCTTGAATTAATATAGCTTATTCTTGGTTTAGATACCTAATAATTCCGAGTTAAAAGAAAAAAAAATTGCCATTGTATCTAGCTATATTACGTACTGTTTATATCTAATAAAGTTTTTCTTTTTTATATACTTCTACCAGCATTGTGATTTGCTACATACCGAATTTAACATTTATTTCATATGAATTATTTACATAGGTATGTAATGTTGTACCAGACATTAAATCGATCAATGAATTTTAACGATCTTGATAAGGACACAATATACCTAATCTCAAGTTTAAACATACAATACTCAATACCTATTTATTATGGATTATAAGTACATATTGTATCTTGTTATAAATTTTTAAGTTTACTGTAGGTCTTTTTTCGTTTTTATTTCGATTTTGGAACGAAGTTCCTTATCGCGCGCTGTGAAAGGGGGCTAGACGTAAAAAAATCATACGAAATATGTAACGACACTTTTTTTCGAAATTCAAATGATATGGTTTATTATTTATTGGGTTTGTTTTTTTCATAATTTATTTAAAGGCTACATACAACATGTTTAAAATTCTGTTCCATTTATAAATTAGTAATAATTAGCACAGTCTTGATATTTTATTGAAGACCTAATACTAAAGAGAGATTGCAAGTTTTTCTCAACACTGGACCTAAACTCAGCGTTTTGGTCAATTCCAATGCGTAACTTCGTTCCATCCGGGTGTCCCTTGACACCCCTCAAGTTCTTTTTTATCGAATATACCTTATTTGGCATAATTCCATCTGTGCTGAGGTTGTGGTGTTCTATGTCCTCATTATGTACAAATAAATTATTTTCTCAAATATTTCCGACAATTAGGAGCCCAATATTGTAGGCATAAATTTGTTATAGGCCCTATAACAAAAAACTAATAATTACAGCAATCAACACACAATTATTCTAGCAAAGACAATTACATAATTTTGTTTTAGTACTTTTTTTTCCTATCGGTATTGTCCCTTAAAATATTTTTTTATGATATTGACAACAGGACACTTCAACTCCTCGGGGGCTTCAAATCTAGATGATTCATATCCGGCTATGATAAAAATAATGTTGTAATAAATTTGTCTACTAGATGAATTGTCGATACTATAAATACTTTACATTGGTACATTTTTTACCAAATTTTTTTAAAGTAAAAAAAAATATCTACACAGGCCAATTGGCTTGGTGGTTAGCGCCCCTGACTGCCAAGTCGAAGGTCGCGGGTTTTGATTCCCACCCAGGACACATTTATGTGCATGAACATGTCTGTTTGTTCTGTGTCTGGGTGTAAATATGTATATATGTATTTAGAAAAATAAAAAGTAGTATATGTAGTATATCAGTTATCTGGTTTCCATAGTACAACCTCTGCTTAGTTTGGGATCAGATGGCCGTGTGTAAAAGAATGTCCCAGGATATTTATTTATTATTATTTATTGTAATTCAACTCGGTCAACATACTAATAGAACAGATGTTTGTATTAATTATCACCGCGTTTGTTTTTTATGTTTTCTTGTTATTATATACATATATATACTATGCTAGTTCTTCATATTTATGAGGTTAACATAAGCTTAATTAATAATCGTCATGTAACGTTTTATGTAACTGTGTATCTAGTAATATGTCTGCATGCATTCTGACTGTATTTTTTCCCACGGCACTGATACCTACACGCTACTTGGTTCGGGATTAGGAGGTCGCGTGTTATATGTTCCATACACCTCTTTCATCTGTTTTGTGTTCCATACAAACACAAAAAAAATGCGTTCACTTGGAATACTTAGGATATTATGTGGTTATGATAATATATAAAACAAAATATTTTTTATATTATAAAATAAATTATTGTAATTATTTATTTTTTATCAAGAATGTAAATTTTTTCCAAGTGAACGCAATTTTTTTTTTGTTGCGTCTATTCATATCATCGTAGTTTCAAAAATATACATTAATTAATATCGATATAAAAGCAAGTTTCTAATAAATTTATTGTAACAAAGTTACGTAAACCGAGTACCTACAATCCACTCGTTGTTTTCAGGTTAAGATCCATCTCGCATTTGTCAAAACATAAACAAAGTCATGTCATAACTCTGCAATCGTTATTAGGTATATGTGAAAGAGCGCCTCGATTTTTGATTAAGCAATCGATTAGCTAATAAGATGATTTTTTGTTTGGTTGACTGAATTAGTGTTGTATAACTATGTGATAATATGGTCCATCAGTCTTATGCAATTCCATTATTGAAGTTGATTAGTTTGATTACACGGTATCAACAAAATAGGGGTCTTTTGACGCATCATCACCTCAAAACTAGTCAACATATCAGAATGTGACTGCTACCATTCGACACGGAATTTTCGTAGATGGTTATACAACGTGTTACAAAATACCCCGTAAAAATATTATTATCAAAACCAACAACCTAGTAAGCTGTCATGTCAGGGAACCAGATTATTTAACAGAACCTACCTAAAGGATCTATTTTACCTTATATTGTCTACTTTAATAGTTTTTCTATTTCTCATTTATAAATAATTTTTTTGGGGTATGTTATACAGCGTTGCAACGGTTCTTAAATATTGTGAATGGTCTCGTTATAAGGCCCTATTTAACCTCCTTTCGGCTTTCGGGTAGTTTTGTAACATTCTGTATATGATATCGATAAACGCTGGTGACACCGCGGGCACCGCTAGTCTTTTTATAAAACTATAATTAAAATTTAATTATTTCAGTAATGGAAGTAGCATCTGGAGAACATGAAGTGGATCTCGTGAAAGCAGCGAAAACGATGGCGCAGTTCAAGTCTGATTCCATGGCCGATGGAAGTTGGTCGGATCATGTTCCTACGATACCAGCGTTGCCTGGACCTTTAGGTGTGTATGCATAATTTAAGATATTGTATGATTATGATAAATTATTTAAAAAAAGCTTTTTAATAATGCCATCTTATTTAAAATACGTTTCATCTCTGCTACAAAATAAATTAATAAATTATTTTGTATTTTTGAACAAAAACAAATGCTTCAAAATAAAAATCTACATTTTCAGCTTTGTTTTCCAAGTAGGTAAACTCAATTTTTTTATTGTGTGACGTCCGATATGACATTATAGTCGTCCCGCTAAACCTGTATAGTAAAAATAGTGACTTTGAACCTAATTATTACAGATTTACCGCGATCATATTTAATTTAACATTAATTCTTGAATAGTGTTCTATTAAAATAATTTTATTTAAAAACAATATAATTTCTACAATAGGTTTTTTTATCTCAAATTATAACCCGATTTTCAAAGTCAAAGTCGTTCGCTTAAATGTCAAAACTAAGGTTACCTCCGCAGAAATTCAACTTTTAATTGAGAAAAACTGGCTTGAAACTAAACAATGTAACATATTCTAAAAAAAACTATAGCTTTTTAAAAGTTTAAAAGTTCTAAAATATATATAGAAAGTGTTATCTTCTTCTCCGTATTTTATAAAATAAATATTTGTATATGCCAAATTTCTTTTCCATAAACTTAAGTTTAGTTGTCATGTTACAGATATTAGTTCAGAATTGAAGTCAAAACAGCTTTTGGGAAACGTTAAGCATCAGCAAAGATATTCGAAATACATGTACAGACAGTCCGGTCTCCTTCGACAAACATGGATATTGCTCTACAGGAACTACTTAATGACAACTAGAAACTATGTAAGTATAAACAATCAAAATAAAGTTTTTAGGAAGTATTGGCCCTGTTATCTTGCAACAATTATAAGTGCGAAATTTTGGTTGGATGGATATTCAACTCTATCACACCAGAACGGCTTAACGGATTCGGTTGAAATTTGGCACATATATTGATTATAGTCTAGAAAAGCACATATGCTACATTTTATCTCGGAAATACGTAACAACCCTCGGAAATGCGGGTGAAACCGCGGGGGTCGGCTATCAAGATATAAATATTAAGAAATGAGGATTTACGTAATGACTTCCTACTGCAATCTGTGATGATATTTTAACACGCTTTTATTAACTTCACTACTTATGTTATTATATAAAATCTTGGAAGTCGATTTCAGTCTACTTCAAATCGTTCTACCGTCTTAAAACTTTGGATGTAAAACTGGAAGACGATATAATAATTTGATGCCATCAAGCTCTGAAGGTCTGACGATGAAGATAGTAGATGGATAGAGTACTCTTAATGACTACTAGTAAACCCCTTGAGTTTTTTCTAATTTGTTTTGTTTCTAATGTCTAATATATTACATTTGGTAATGAGGGTCTGATGAGGGCCAAACCCCCATGCCCACCATTTTTTTTATATAAATTGTTAATTTTGTATATGTATTAAATTTATTTATTTTATAACTCTTACTTGTCTTGGTAGTTTTAAGAATCCTTTGTTATCTGAATAAATCATTTTAATTAATTAATTCATAGGACTTTTCAAGTGCGATTTTCAAACTAAAGAACTCTTTGAGTTTGGACACTTTTGTTTTGTTTCGATGAGTCTAATAGAATAACATTTAATAACCCGTCGGACTTGTAGCGTGTTTTTTAGCTTTAAAACTTTACATGTATTTTTTCTCACTTTCAGTCTTTATTTATGTATCGAGTGGCAGCCCATGTGGTGATTGCTCTCATATTCGGCTACCTATACCACGGCGTGGGGAGTGAAGCGAGCTCCGTACTTGGAAACTACGTGTACCTGTACGGGTCCATGCTACTCGTTGTGTATACTGGCAAAATGTCCGTGACTTTATCTTGTGAGTATAAATTCATAGATTCCATTTTTGTTGTCCACCTTATGGATAGTTGTTACTGTTGCCAGTTGACATAAACCATATATTGCCAACCTAAAATAAGTCTTAAAGGAGTTAAGTGACAGATTCTCAACTTGAGGGTGTTGCCACGCCGGTAACTACAAAGTTCTGTGCTCTGTTTCCTTACAACGTTTAATCCTTCGCCAACAGTTCAATCTCATTATAGAATTCGAACAATGACCTTCTTCAAATGTATTTTATCCCACTAACATATTAATATCATGGATTTCTACAATCCTATATTATGCTATTTAATTTGTAATAATATTTTCTTTTCATAAAATTTTATTTATGAAGTATTTTTCTTCTTTCAGTTCCTTTAGAAATGGATATACTCAGAGGAGAGTATTTTAACCGATGGTACAGCTTGGGACCGTACATCATCTCGATATTAGCTGTGGAATTACCATTTCAAGTAAGCAATTTTATAATGACTTCAGCATGACATTAAATTTAAATTCACATAAAGTCTTTAATACACATTTTTGGGTTTCTCTGTGCTGAGTTGCCTACTTGTTTAAGAATATTGGACGTGAAGATATTAATTTTTAAGTTTAATCAAGTATTAAGCAATATATTAAAAGAATACAAAACATCTTCATGCCCATTTTTCCCCAATATGTAGGCAAAGGTACTGAGACCCACATCAAAGATAAATAAATAAATTACATATCCTGGATATTTTTTACACACGGTCATCTGATCCAAAATAATGCCGTCCTTATACTAAATGTACCACGGAAACTAGATAACTGATATACTATATATATATGTGTATCATACATTTATTTACCAAATCGGGTTACGGGTAATCGTTTCTTATACCAATTACCTAAATTAAGAGATGAGTAAATTACCAACAATTAACTTTTCAGATGATATCATGCGTGTCATATGTCGTGCTGTCGTATTGGCTGACGGATAATCCCCTGGAACCTACTCGAGCAACGCTGTTCCTTGCCACAATGGTTGCTACCTCGCTATGTGCACAAGCATGGGGGTACTTCATCGGTTCAACTACTCCTACTAAGGTACTGGAATTCTCACCTTTGTCAATCCGAAATTGGGCTCTAAACCAGTGTTCCAATCAAATGTTGGTTTCGATTGTTGCTTGCTGAAAAAGTAATTGCTACTGTATTAAATCTTATAAAGATAGATTTGTTAATGAATAATTCCCACTGTAAAGCAGTAGTGCACTTGTAATACTGTTTCGGTTAGAAAGGTAAGGGGGCCGATTAAATTACAGACACATGAGACTTAACAGCTTTACGTCTCAGGGTCGACTCATTGGCGATGCCCCTGGTGTTGCAAATATCCATAGGCGGCGGTGACCATTTACTTACTAGAGTCAGACTATTCATTGGTGCTTGTAAAGGCCTATTCGAATAAAATATTTTCATTTAATTTTCATTACCAGGTAGGCCGTCTGCTTGTTGGTCGGTACATGTGGTATAAAAAAAAAGTATTTCTTCATTCTTTCTTTCATTCAATCTTCAAGTTGTATATTTTCTGATTGCAGATCGCTGTTTTCATCGGCCCAGTACTCGCGTGCTTGTTCTCAGTGTTTGGGTTCTGTCTTGCACTGTCGGACACACCGTATCCTTTTAGGTGGCTACATCACATCTCCTACTTCAGAGCTGGCTTTCACGTCGCCGTACATTCTGTTTACGGCTTTAATAGAACCAAGATCCACTGTTCTAAAGGTTTGCATTTTTACTCGTTTGAGTCGGACAATTCAAATGTGCCTGTGAAGGACTATTGGAATAAATAGGTTTTATTTATTATATAATCATAGCTTCCATATATTGCTCGGCTACAGATTTAGAGGTCCTGGGTTCGATTCCCGGGTCGAGAAGGATTTTTTTTAATAGGTAGCAAGTACCTAAATAGATAGAATTGGTAATGTTCACTACATGTCACGTTAGGTCTTCAAAATAACTTCTGTGGTGGAACACATTACTGAGACATCTGCCTACCTATTCAGGGATAATGGGCGTGAATATGATGTTCTTGGTCATAATTTATGAGCTCCTTACTAGTCTTAGTGTCACCTACTTGATGAACTTGGCGAAATTCTTCATTGACGTAGTCTAACTCGATATTATTTTTATTATATACTATGTTAATTCACCCCTCGCGGTTTTACCTACATTCACAAGTTACAATTTTTTTTCTAAGATATAAAGAACAATTGTATTAATCCAGAATATCTTCAATCTGAGATTAAAATTCAAATCCGTTTAGCCTTATTACGCGAATGAGTCACAAGAACACATCCAAACTTTCACATTTGAAATTAGTCACTAGTTCCAGTTCTGTGCACCTATTACTTTTCTAGTTAACTGGCATGACCTTATTCATTACAATAAGTATCACTACAGTTTTCAGATCTATTTGGGCCATTTTGACAGTTAAGAGTGTTATAAAAAAAACTACCCTATAACGTCACAATAAGGTTCATCGCCATCATCACAATTAACAATTGGATCACTGATCGACTTTCTTAGCTGTTAGAATGAGGTTTTTAGATTCAAATATCGAATGAAAGGTTTTGTTTCATAAACACTTTTTCTTTTTTCAGTTTACTGCCACTACATAACACCAAAGAAGTTTTTAATAGAAATGGATATGGAAACAGTTGATGTTGGCGGTGACATGGCGTTGGTGCTCTCGACAACTGTGCTGATGCACCTGTTGACTTGCGCGGCTTTGTGGTACCGCCTCAATAAAAGATGAACCACACAATTCATAGACAATTGAAATTGGATTGGGATATAGTTTTTTTTTTCGAACAGGTGGAATGGTGTTTTAACCAGTCGTGTTTGCGTCTAAAATTTTGACACGTTTTTAGCGGCACTATAAAGCTGATAATGTTAAAGTAGGCCTTAATACCTCCATCTCCTATTATTTATTAAATCTAAAACGACAGAAGAGGAAATAATTTCAGCACATGATCTCAATTCAATTTCTCATTTGGTGCTTGCAGAAATCTTAAGTCTTCACAATCTAATAGGTTTTTGAAATCCAATTTAAGCTCTATTATAAACGTATAGGGTCTATTTTTCTATGACATATACCTATTAGTTTGTGACTTAGGACATCAAATTAATCGACTGATATTATTATGACGATATTGTATTTAAACTAACGTTTTGTAAAATAAGAGAAAGACCGTACCAACTAAACAATTATATCATTTGGTTTCTATTTTAATCAATATTACTGACTATTTAAAAGACGCCGCACTTGCCTAAACTTAAACTTAAAATGACTTAGATACAGACTTGATAGCCCAAATCTAGTTCAGTGAAGGGTAACAATAATTAAATTATAATAATTATAAGGTAGTTATATATTAAAGTATTATTAATTCTGATTTTAGAGATTGTGACAAATCGGATAAAAAAATAGTGACTAATTATTGTGATGGAATTGTGTTTATCTGCATGTATTTAATTAAAATATCTCAATACCTACCTAGTTAATTTAATATAAGGTTTAAAGATTAATTAATAAGATAAAATTAAGACAAGAATTTATTATATTTTTAGAACATAATTAATCGACTGCATTCTTAGATCTTGATGGATTTAAAATTAAGTATATAATATTAAATATCCAGTGAAAATATAAAAATCTCTTACCATTTTGAAAACTCGCGTTTAAAACAAGTCTGTGATGGAACTGTACTCAATAAAGGATTTAATTTCTATGAACTCAATTTTTTTTTACCATATCTATTCGAAATTTTGAATCATGACTACCTAATTAAGTAGCTGTACAGACATTAGTATAAATATAGTTATACTTCTAGCTCAATATACATACAAACTTTCCCCGAAAATCGGCTGGAATAAACCAACTTCAATAACAAACACCTAATTACTAATACTAAATACTATTTTCATCTGTCTGTTAGTCCGCTTTTATATATCTTTAAAACTAGGCAGTTGATATTCATTCGACGGAATACTTTGCTTGGTGGTTAGAAACCCTGACCGCTATGCTGCAACTCACGAGTTCGATCCCTCCCCACAACCAACATGGGTGTGCTGACATGTCTTTTTGTTCTGTGTCTGGATGTAAATATCTATATAAGTGCCTATGCATTTAGAAAAGAAGTATTGTGGGTAGTATATCAGTTATCTAGTTTCCATAGTAGGTACAAGCCCTTCAAAAACATTCTCGCGAAATTTTATTTTGGGGAGGTTTACGTCACAATTTTGATTTTTTTTTTTATGCCACTTTGGCCGACAAACAAGCAGACGGTCCTGATGGTAAGTGGTCACCACCGCCTATGGACATTTGCAACACTAGGAGCTCTCTCCACTCGCCAATGCATTGTCGACCCTGAGACGTGAAGTTGTTAAGTCTCATGTGCCTGTAATTTCACCGGCCCCCTTACCTTTCTAACCGAAACACAGTAATACAATTGCACTACTGCTTCACGGCGGAAATGGGTAAGGTGGTAGTACTTCCCCGGACGAACTCTGCACTAAGAGCTCTACTACTCAAAAGATAATTTCTTCAGAAGAGTTATGTGCATATATAGTACATGTTATTATATGCTGAGGTTTAGAGTGAAAATTTTGAGTGCTAACTGTTTCAAGTCCTACATTGGCAGCCTAGAGGATGATTTGGTTTCGAACATGAAATCTTTCTGGCGATATTCTAAAAGTAAGAAGGTGACGAATGACATTCCCAACTACATGCACTCAAGGGCGGATCCAGCTTTGGCGCCAGGAGGGGGTCACATAGTCGTGGTCAAGTCAAGATCTTATAATTTAATTTTGATAACAATAGATAAAAAGTAGGTATTTTATTATTGTACGTAAGTACTGTATTTAAAAATATTTATAGACTAGTCAACAAGTGCTTTTTAGGTCTAAACTTTTTCTAATCCTCCGAAAATTATAATTTTGGTGTCATTCGATTCGGAATGTAGTCCGGTCAAATTAGCTTCAAAAATAGGGGTAAGGTTACATTAATTCGCGCCTAGCTAAAAATTGGCATGGATGTTGAGAACCCTATTACACATAATTTGTCAATTATCCACTTCAATCCGACGCGTGGAAAAAAATGTATTCAAGGTCAAATGTTGCAAAAATCGGTTTTTTGAGTTTTCCAGCTAAACGGTAAGTTTTATCATAAAAATAGGTGAGACAAAAATTATTCATCATGCAATTATCTATAAAAATTGTTCATACACTTTTTTTCCTAAGAATCACCATTTCGGAGATATAGCGATGCAAAAAGTTGAAAAAGTTGTATTCTTCATAATATGTATGTCAATTGCCGTTATATACGTTATAGAACGATAATATAAGTAACAATATTAGTTTTCGTGGCGTATACATACATATTATACAATTGTAAGAATATAAACTCGAAGAAAAACCCAGTCCCTCATTTTATATGACCGTACGGCCTTGAGCAACATCTGTCTGCTGATGTCCTGATAGTTGAAACAGCAATAGAACAATTTAACTCGACAAATCCAACTATTGTTGCTGATGAAGATGTTGATTTTTACTGCTCGAACGCCAACCGAAAAAATTATTTATTTTTTCAAACCTGGTTTTTTAAAACCTCAACAACAATCAAATATATATTCATCCTAGAGTTTATCTGCTTTTTCAAAATGCCAAAATCATATCTTATTTCTGCATGCAGTAACTGGTTGCGACACGACATCAGCATTTTTCAGAAGGGGTAAAAGAACAGTTTTGAAATTGTTTAAGAGACAAGATTTAGTTGATTGTGCTAACGTTTTCAAAGAAAGTACCTCTACTCCACAAGCTGTAATCACCAACGGAATTAGCTTTCTTCTTTCCGTTTACGGAGCTCCAAAAAAATTACGTGTAAATTACTCATTACTTACACTGCTCTTGTCATCTACAATAGTACCATTTCCAATTTAATACAATAGCTTTTTAACTCAACAGAACCACAATAGATCGTGGAATAGGCCTACCGGGGAAACCACGTAAAAAAAAACGCGCCATGTACCATGCCTCACGGGTGGCGCGGAAACGTGTGCATATTATGAGTAACACAACTTTTTCGATTTTTTGCATCGCTATATTTCCGAAATGGTGATTCTTAGGAAAAAAAGTGTATGAACATTTTTTATAGATAATTGCATGATGAATAATTTTTGTCTCACCTATTTTTATGATAAAACTTACCGTTTAGCTGGAAATCTCAAAAAACCGATTTTTGCAACATTTGACCTTGAATAAATTTTTTTCCACACGTTGGACTGATGTGGATAATTGACAAATTGTGTGTAATAGGGTTCCCAACATTCATGCCAATTTTTAGCTAGGTGCGAATTAATGTAACCTTGAATGTCTAATTTGACCGGACTAATGGCTTGTAGAAACTTTTTCTCTTTATTTTTCGCACTCCGGGAACTGAAGGACCAATATTTATAATTTTCCCAGAGGGTTGAAAATACGCCCGAAAACGCATACTCCGGCTTGTGCAAGCTACGCGCCCACTATGGACATTTAAGGAATAAATATTATTTTAACTTATAAAATATGAAAATTAAGAAGCGAAAAAATTCAGGCACCTACACGATAGATCAATGAACAATAATCTGCGGTCCAAAAAATTTTATCGCGCTTTTTTAATTAGACCATCCATTAGTTAATTTATAATTTTTTATAACACAATATTAACATTGCAAGACTATAAATCTGAGATTTTTTTCCTTTCGTGGAGCTATTTGTCAAAGACTTTAGAATAGATTCTCGTTTTCAAAATTTAATAATTGTTAATTTTCGCTTTGTTATTAACAATTACTTCGGTTAAAAATTATAAAGCTCCATTAAACATTAAAAAATACTTTTTTTTCATCATGTAACTTTTACTCCGTTTTCTCATGGTTAAAGGCTACTAAAAAATGATTTTTAATCATTTTTATTTCCTATTGTTTAAAAAATTGTTACAAACAAATGCATTGTTTATAAGATAATTCCAATTTGTTTTCGGAAATATAATCTATGATGAAAATGTGATTAAAAAAAATTATTAGAATAAATATTTATTGCTTAAAAACGGATTTATTAATTAACAATTTTTTTCTATCACTTGTTAATATTAAGATTTTTTTTTTATCATTTTTTATCTTGGTCTATGATATAAAAAAAAAGTTGATTTTTATTTCCATATTCGTTGTTTATTTAATAAACAATTCTTTATAAACAAATGAATTGTCTCTCTGATCTTTTTTTCTTTTTCTACTTAAACAAAACAAAAACAATTATGTATTTTTTTATTTAATTTATTTATATGTTTTATTAGACTTTTAATTTTCTGTTCTCTTTCATCTCATCATTCTCACCTGGTTTCTTATGTTTAATTTTTTTATAGCTCTTAAGCTAATGGAAGATACAATGAAACATTTTTAAAATGATTTGTTCTCAAATCATTGAACAACAAATTAAGCCCTAATTTAAAGCTCTTACTCAATTATTTATTTAATTTAAACCGTTTGTTGATAAAAATAACCTATGAGATTTTTTTTAACTTTTATGTTTAAATACCTTATAGAAAAAAAAACAATAAATACCTTATAGAAAATAGAATATTATTTCAAAATTTCAGAATAGCATTTCTGTTTAATTTTAGTTACTAAGATGCTTAGGCTATTACACTTGGACGCTTGGATGCAAGACTAAAATTTATAAGCTAAAATTGTTAATAAATATCCGTCAAAGAAAAAGTTAAAATTTTTTAAACAATCAGAAATAAAAATGATTTTTTAGTAGCTTTTGAATATGAGAAATCGGAGCAAAAGTTACATTATGAAAAAAGATTTTTTTAATGTTTAATGGAGCTTTACAATTTTTTACCTAAGTAATTGTTAATAACAAAGCGAAAATTTTCAAATTTTAAATTTTTCCAACGAGAATATATTCTAGTCTTTGACAAATAGCTCCACAAAAGGAAAACATTCTCAGATCTTAGTTAATATTGTGTTATATTTTCAACCCTCTAGGAAAATTATAAATATTGGTCCTACAGTTCCGGGAGTATTGACAGACTTATCTTTGGGAATTTTTCTGCTCTCTTTGAAAGTTTGAAAATCTCAAATAATTATCGAGATATTTGCAAAAAACCAAACCCCCTTTTTTTCACATAATTTTTTATAATTTTTGCAATATTTTCCAGCGGCCCTTCAATTTTCTCTAAAAGTTTCTACAAGCCATTCCGAATCGAATGACACCAAAATCATAATATTCGGAGAATTTGAATAAGTTTCGACCTAAAAAGCACTTGTTGACTAGACTATTATTCTTTATTTCACACTTGAAAAACTTAACACATAATAACTTCTACATATACACGTACATATTGCCATCTTCTCTTGAAGTCATCCAGAGAAGTACTATCACGCACGGAATGAGGAACGAGACAAAATATATAAATAAAATCATTATGATGGGGGTCATGGGGGTCATGACCCCCATGACCCCCCCCCCTGGATCCCACTATGCAAACCCCTACATATTATATTTAATAGATCTTTGAGTGAAGGAACTTTTCCATCCCTGTGGAAAATAGCAAGAATAGTCCCCATTTACAAATCTGGTGATAAAAGTGATGTTGTGAACTACCGTCCGGTGAGTATTTTGAGTTGTTTCGCCAAAGTATTTGAAAGTATGGTATACGAGCATATGTACAACCAATTGTTGCATAGGCTTAATGACAAGCAACATGGATTTATTTCAGGACGATCAACTAGTACGAACCTCCTTATATACACGAGTTATCTATGTAGATCTTTTAATACCAGAACTCAAGTTGATTCTGTATATACAGATTTTGCAAAAGCCTTTGACCGGGTGAATCATTCGATCTTACTTTAAAAAGTTTATCACTTGGGAATTCATGGTAATCTTCATCGCTGGTTAAGCTCTTATCTTAGCGCTGGTTAATCGGACGCAATTGGTGGCTTTGTATGGATTTGATTCTGTCCCATTTCTAGCTCATTCTGGTGTACCGCAGGGGTCAAACCTTGGCCCACTTCTGTTTCTAGCTTTCATTAATGATCTCCTGGAACTTATCACTAGTGAATGTTTGGCATATGCTGATGATATTAAAATATTTCGTAAAATCCAAGGCATTAATGATTGCATGCTTTTACAAAAGGATGTCGAAGTAATAAACAAATGGTGCACTCAAAATTATATGACTCTTAATATCAAAAAGTGTCAAGTAATCTCGTTCACAAAGGGTAGAAATCCTATATTGTATGACTATAATATCCAGGGGGCCAGCCTTGAGAGAGTTGCATTCATCCGTGATTTGGGGGTTATGTTTGATTCCACACTATCATTCAGAACACATTATGACTACATTGTAAACAAGGCCAACAGAAGTCTTGGTTTTATTTTTCGTACCGCTAAGCCTTTCAGCAAACCAAATTCGTTGATTGTGCTATACATGTCCCTCACACGAAGTATATTGGAATATTGCTCATCCGTCTGGTCACCCATATACAACATACACAGGGATAGAATCGAATCGATTCAACGCCGATTCATGAGAATGTTGTGCTCTAAGTTTGGCTTGCGTCGTAAGCTATTTAGCTATGAAGAAAGATTAAAAAAGTTTTATATGATAACTCTCGCGGATCGAAGACAGTTGTCGAACATGTGTACACTCCACAAGATAGCTAATGGTGTTCTCGGAAGTGAACTATTGGCAAAATTAGACTTTAGGATCGCAACACGCTTAGTACGGTACCATAAATTTTTTGACATCCCAATGGCTAGTAACAATGTATCAAAAAATGATCCATTGATTAGGATGTGTAATACATTTAATTGTGCTTGTGTAAATGATGTTCTTGATTTGTTTAATGGTAGTTTTAGGCGGTTCAAAGAGGAATATATAAAAAATTGTTTAAAAATTTGCTAATAGTGATTGTATTTTTTCTTTTTTAATTCGTTTTTTATTCGTCTTTATTACTTATAAGTTTAAATTATTGTATTATAATTGTACTTTTCTTTTTTTATCTCAGATTTGTGTTTGATTTATGATCTGTATATGAACTTGTGTAACTGTGAATTGTTAATTGTTTAAGCTGTGTGCAGTTGTCATTGGATAGGAGATTTACCTTTTTTCTTTTTCCTTACTTTATGTTTTTGTGTAAGTGCAATCTGTTATCTGTTACTGTACCGTTCAATAAAAATAAAAAATAACTAAAAATATATTTACCCACTCAGTTCAAGGCGGTTTACTAGCAATGGTATACATTGGTTACTCCTTTTTAAGTTACATTAATTTACATTGTATATATACGACTTATTGCTAAAACGTTTAAAACAGGCAATTTTCTTTTTTACTATTTATATTGCCTAGCCTAATGATAGTGTTAAAGTGGTCAAAGTAGATGATGAACATCCAAATCTAGAATGGTTTTGGTTCTTAAGTTGAACTGCCGAATCGAACCAGTATGTACAGACAGATTTCCAGTTTGAGAGGTGGGAGGTAACCAGTCAGGCAAGTACCTACTAGAAACCTCCATGCTACGGTGTCTTTCACCAAAAACTCAAGCTGGTTCTCGACCGATTTAAGCAACAATAAAAACAACCTTGTTTTTTTTAAGGGATACGCTACTATATCTCATTTGTTTATGAGAAAATTTTAATCGGCTACCTATTATGGTTCAAGCTACAACCCCTAGATCCAGTAGGATAGACATTCAGATAGATCGATAGACGAGTGTCTTATGCTCAGAAATTCCTTAGGGCTACCTAAAAAAAGTCCTTTATAAAGACAAATTAGAAAATTAAATTTTAACTTAACTTCATAATATGAAGGCATGGAAATTATAGCTACTTTTATTTCATTTTCATTTAATGAAATTATACATTTTTTTCACAGTGATATCACCTGTGAAATTTCACAGCCAATGATTTTTTTTGCAATGCTCTAATATCACTTCTTGGCCGTGCGACCCGTTCGTAGCGACGATCAGTATATATTTTGCCCTTTCTAACACGACTGGGTTAGAAAGACGCTCTTTCTTTCTGACGTCGTCGTGAGTCGTCGGTGAAATACGATGACATCCGAATGATGTGCGGTGTGCGATGTATCATGTAGGCAAGGTAGCAGAAAAGTAGAATAGCAGAGTCATTTTTAACAGACGACGTCAAGACAGGTCGCAGGTGTGACATATGAAAAGTATTTCATATGATTTTTTCACATGCTACTTGTGAATCATGCCATGCCTAATATGAAGTCATAAATGTCTTGTATACGCCTACAAGTTATATCAAAGCAATGAACAGGAATGGTAAATAGCAATTATACAGGAAATATAAAATTTTGTCGGTATTTATTAGGTACTTCACGGTATCTACCATGAGCGAGTCTAACTCGCAGTTGACTGTTTTTTTTATTTTATTATAAGTATGTTAATAAATTTCCCTTAATCTTATATTTCTATTCTTTATTTTAATATCTAAACGTGTCACGAATTGGCATAATTATTTTATATGTTTCATGTATCCTAGAAAATATAAATATCCAATAATCATATTATATTCTACATCATTTTCGTGAAAGTGTTATCTACGCAATAAATTTAAAAGTGCAGGTATGTTTTTGATATTATTTAGTCACGTTAATACTATTATCATTTGCATGATTAGTATTAATGCTCTAAATTCATATTGAAAGGGCTATCTGCTAAATAGACATTTGTTATTATTTTATCATATTAATATTATCATAATTTCATGATTACACATTTCCAGGAAAATATATTTTAAGAGACATAGGTATAGGTAGTCAAAATATTGAGTCTACAAAACTTGCATATATTCAACATGCAATTCTTATATACTTTTTAACAGGCTCTAAAGCCAACTGGAACGCGAAACCTCTATCGAGAAAAATAATATTTTAGATAGTTTTCAATGAAATTATCTAGCGTTACTCTGCCCGATTCCAATCTGACTTCTGGTAATCCCATTTTATACTAGCGTAATCTATCCACGTCTTTCTGCAGCTGAATAAATTTCTCGTTGCTCATCATAGTCCCTACGTAGTATTATACATCGATGGTTGGGTTGATAGCCTGATCTTTTCCAGGGACTTAGCGACCGCTACCGTAGCCCGGGATAGCAGAGTTGCCGAGGACTGGGGGGCGTGCTTTACTTTGTGGTACCATTTCAAGTGGGTTTTGCCATAATCATCACGCTTGTGAGGCAGGTTGGTCGCAGTGTACTAGTGTTATTCAGGTAAACGGTACTACCCGTTCCCTGGTGTATTTCTTTAGTCATGTGCCTGTAACTGTTCTGCCCCCCTTACTTTTTAAACCAAAACACAGTAATACAGGTGCACTACTGCTTCAAGGCGGAATTGGGTGGGTGGTAGTACTTCCCTGAATGCAATCTGCACCAAAGCTCTAGTACTCAAACTTTCTACTGCTCTACTACTGGACTGCTCCTTTTCTTTGTCGGGAACCACACAGATAATTTCACCCTACAGCTAAATAGTTAACACAATTCATCATCATCATTATGGCAGTCCACATCAGACCACTACTGGCCATAGGTCTCCTCTCTCGCTCGTACTATATTTTTCAATCCTCTCCATCTGTTTACAGTTCGCCCGCCTTTTGGGCTATATAATTTGATTATCAGGCTGCTGGTATGCCCGGTCATTAATATATAAAAAGAAATATGATGACGAATAAAAAACATACAATTTGATAAGATCACGGATGGTAACCATATCAACAAATAACAAGTTCCTATCTTAAATAATTATGTACTACCAGCTGTATTGATAAGGTGCCTAAATCTTATTTCTTAACTCACTATATTATGATAGTGTCTTGGATATTTGGGAATGCAGACACTGCTGTACACTTTACTTTATAACGTCAGAAGGCTGACAAGCTGGTAGACGATCCACCAGACGGTATATGGACATTAGCAATACCCCTAATGTTTTCTGGCTTTCAAGATTACCTGCCGGAACACACTGAAAGGTGTATGGGGTTAAATGTTCAATTTGAGTGTTATTGCTAGCTAGGCAGGTAACTACAAAGTCCCCACCACAATGGGAAACTCCCCCAAAGTACACAAATCACGTTCTAATTTGGTATTCAACCTGCAAAACTAGATTGAATGTACTTATGCATGACACCTTCAGTAATTTTGGGTAAGGCATGAATAATTAACCTCAATAGAGTTAATATTATAATAGAAATGGCAACTCATAATATGAAAGTAGTACGGTAAGTTCTTGTAAATAAATCACTTGATTAGATAGGCGGCATTTTGGTTTTATAACAACATATTTTAGATACCAAATTGTTGACTGAATGAACCAATTGTCTACACTAGACAGCACTAATGTAGCTAGTTTTTTTTTACACCACCTGGGCCTACGTACAAGCCTACGGTCTATCTGATGGTACATGGTTACCGCCGCCTATGGACAATTGAAATTTATTGAAAGGATTAATCATCACCATGCGATAAATACTCACTTGCTTCTCATATTTTTTACGGGCCGATCCCGGCGGCACTGCAATGCCGGGCCGACCCGCGACGAGAGTGGAGCGAGCCCCGAACATCCCGTCTGGATACAAAAATCAGTTTAATATACTGGTCCCTCAGTGAGGGAACTTTCAGATATTAAGCTGAAAAGAACAGATACTACACTTTGATCTTAGCCAAAAGGCCGAGAAGCGATACTTGTTCCCGTCTCTCCGAAGAAGGGTCATTAAACGGCTGAGACTCTTAACATCGCGATGTAGAATATCAAGAAAAACAAACAGCGACATCTAGTGGGGTTTCAGTTATGGTTCTGTTTCGCTAAGGGTTGTAACTTCGTAAACATTCTGAATCTAAATTTATAGATTATTAATATTATTATATATTTGTTTAAGACATTTCTGCCTCGGATGGTTATAACCACATACAAACATTTGCATTTATAATATTAATAGGAAGCAGGATATTTTTTTTCTTAAAAGTTTAGTGTCTCGATGTCCTATAGAAGAGTATTTGCGTATAAATTTTATCTACGAGTACATTTCGCAGAGAACAACAATGGTTACATCTTACGACGGCGCGGCGACGACGCTGTTTATGGCAGCCAGCATTTGGCCACTAATAAAGCGTATGTCTGTCTTGTTGCGATAACGGCAATCAGCCGCTTGGTGCTTGTCAGCTGACAACCATGTGGTGGGGAACGACTGATAATCGTACATGCGTTGCGAGCGCTTGCGCACTACAGTCGGCTTTATATCCCCAGCGCGCTTGGGCCTAACGCAACTGGCGCGCATATTCATCGCCTCTTTGTTTACATACAACACGTCCCTTTGTTCTGTATCATCGCGCAATGGAAACTTAATATCAGTGCTGTTAAACTGCGTTTCGGAGATGGTAATTTTCATTGAGATGGATTGCGAAAATTCCGAGTCTCAAGAGACTAACTCCACATTCCTGGTAGAAGATACACTGAATATTTCTTTTAATGATATAAGTTACAGTGTGAGAAATGGACTCTTGGCTGGAGGTAAGTGAACGTTCACTCGATTACTTAGTACGGTTACGTTTGTTTACTTTGTGTCAGTGTCAAGTAACAATAATTAATGAGAACATTGCTACTTATCAGTTGTTAATTTAACATAACCCATTAAGCTAATTATTATTTTGGTACTTAAGTACTCGTTCTGTGTGTAATCCACGCGAGTCAGTAGCCACACGCACAAGCAAATGTTTATTTATGTACATCTTAGTTAAAAGACCCCGATATATGTAGTGTTACTTTGTTCATAAGGGCTAGTCTCGACTGGCAACCTTATTAGGAAAGTTTATCGATGAATATATTCATATCATTTACGGTCACATATTTTTGTCCGATTAAGTTTGTACTACATGCGTATGCCTGATGACTCACTTTTATCCCACAGATTATATAGAAATTATTACTGAAATATATTCAAGGTCACGACCTATCTATAAGCAAAGTTTCATTTAAAACCATTAAGCCTTGCGTGATTGAGTATCTAACAAATATTGGTAAACAAGTATTTTTGTTTACCATATACCTTTCAAATACTTTTTTTTAATATACGATAGATAGAATTGAAGAATTAATAGGATAGTAATATCAGCAGGAAATAGGAAAGAGGTGTAATTGATGATATTATGATAACCAAGTAACTCATGGTCATTACAATTAACCAATATTTTGTAACAAGACATTCAAGTACCAAACAAGTTGGCAATAAGAGTCGTAATCAGGAGAGAGTCGCTATACCTACTACTTCTGTACAAAATTAGGATACAAGAACGAACTGTTTCAAAAAATATTATATTTGTGTCCTTTTTTTATTTTGGTTTGATATTTGAATTCGGTGAGCAAAGATAGACAGTCCAAAAAGCATCTGCAGATATTTTACGAATTATCTATATCTATACGAATATTATAAAGAGGAAAGATTTGTATGTAAGTATGTTTGTTGCTCTTTCACGCAAAAACTACTAAACAGATATAAATGAAACTTGGCACATAGATAGAGCATATCCTGGAATAACATATAGGCTGTTTTTTATACCGGGAAAATGTGATATCCCTAGGGAACGCGGGTAAACCCGCGGGGGCAGCTAGTTCTGTTATAAAGTGTTCTCACAACACTTAATAGGTTCAACCGCCTTTAATATATCACCTATCCTAGAATCTAATGAATACTTTATATGTCAACTAGCAACCCGTCCCGGCTTCGCTCAGGTGCAATGTAGATACTAATACATAAAAACTTTCCTCTTCAATCACTCTATCTATTAAAAAACCGCATCAAAATCCGTTGCGTAGTTTTAAACAGCTAAGCATACATAGGGATATAGGAACAGAGAAAGCGACTTTGCTTTATACTATGTAGTGATTAGTATTCTACCATATCAATAAACTAACAGACGAAAATAAAACAAATCAAATGATGATATTTTGGATTGAATTGAATGTAGCCAATGTGCACAAGATATTTCACAATATTTTATTTTCTTTATCACTAACATACGGGCTTAGATACCATAGCGCTTCTTTAATAATCATCAGTCCATTCATATCTCCACTGAAGAAACCAAAGCCTCCTAACAAGGTCAGGGATTCGGACCCTAGATGACCTATGCGAGGCCAGTGCGACTTGGTGGGTTTTACTTGCCAATAGATGTAACAGGGGGGCAATTCCACTAACATACATATTAGGCACCGAACCATTACCATATCACAACCAAACGTCAAATTTGACGTTTAATCGTATTGTACTAAACACACCAACGATCGAACTGCGGTTGTGTTTCAGTAATAGTTTCGTACATTCGTTCGAAATATTACATCAAAATGTATGTTTGTTACGGTTGTAGTGCGTAGGAATACCATATTTATGAAATGTCAAATTTCAATTTGACATGAATCTAATACCATTGCCGAACCAAACGTGCTACTCAAACGTTGTATTTAGTGGAATTTGGCCCCTGGTGCCTGACAAATAACATTTTATTATCATGTTTCTTCAAAATCGTTCAAGCATTTGAGTGAACCCGCTAGTTTATAACTCACAGGTGGCCTACCTAACTACTGCTTCTCAGATCACATCGAGTATGCATTTACATATCTCAAAACAATGTTAAATACTTGTTCGACTCGTAATTATTATTTTTTAAACATAATTCTATCAATCTTTATCAACATTGACGGCCTCTGTAGAGCACATTATCAAATAAAAGATAAACAAACAAAATAAGTCGTTTTTACCTAATTAATTTATTATTAGAAATTATTTAATGTTTTTTTTTATCATGGAATTGTAAGTAGATATAGGTCAAGAGGTATTTTAAAGAAAAGAATTTTAAGAGTAAAAGGAAGGCCTCTAGGCCTTCCCTTTTTTTCAACAACTTTAAATAATTGTAGGGCTAAGGGTTTTTTTCATTTTACTTCATCCTACTAATATTATAAATGAGAAAGTTTGTGAGTATGTTTGTAGATCTTTCACGCAAAAACTACTGATCGGTTTTGGATGAAACTTTGCACATAGATAGTTTACATCCTGGACTAACAGATCAGATACTTTTTGTTCTGGGAAAATGTTACTGCCCTCGGGAACGCGGGTGAAACCGCGGGGGATAATTAGTACTTCATACATTAAACGAGGTCTCCTGATTCATTCGTTCATAATCATTTTATCAATCAATAGTCCATAAATAAAATTAAAGTCTATATTTGTATTGCCATATAAGTTGCCTAAGTAGAGAAGTGATATATTACGCGACTATTTGAGTGTTATGTTTTTTTGTAGCTGGTAGATAATTTTATTGAATACTTTAGTATATATTTTAATTAATTGTTTTGGTACCCATTACGACATTCGAAAGACAATAATTTTACTTTATATATATCGGACTCTTTTGTACAGGTGAATTCGATTTCAAAACTCTAGAATCGTAATAAAAATGTAATTTAATATTTCAACATATTATACCTATTGCAAATGTTATTGGGCTAATATTCGACTTTTATTAGTAAATATATCATAGAATTATGACATCCTGAAGATAACTAGCCACAGCTCGTCGGTTTAACCTACATTTCTGTGAAATCTAATAAAATCCCTGGGAAAAATAAACTTATGTGTTCATCCAGAACATATTATTATCCTATCTGCAGGGCCTTAGACCATGTAGATACCTAAAGGGAATCAGAGATGGAGGCCTTTTAAAAATGTTAAGGAGACATTCAGATTGTCGTAACTTGTGTAACGTTAAGTTAGTATAGATAAGTAAGTTAGCTGTTTTATAAATTATACAAATGTAGTGTACAAATTTTGATAAAAATAAATTGGCACTGAGTTTAGGAATTTTGGTGCCACTATCATGCCCCTTATAGTAAAGAACGGAACTGCCTATCTATATGCTTAGGTTTCGCCTTACTCTGTTCAGTCAAGTTCAAAATCCAGTTTATAAAGTCGATTAATAATAAACGAGATAACGTTTCATGCTCCTAGTAAAATAAATAAAAAGAACTCTATTTAATGACCATCTGGTTCAATGAAATAATGCCCTAAAATTGTTATTCCTAAAATATTATGATATTGATATTTGATAGCCAGAAATATACAGATGAACCCTATCAAAAACCTATAGGGTATATTTTACTATAACACTCTGAGCTGTCAAAACGCGCCTTTTAGATGTCTACAAGTATAGTATACTAGCGGTTTCCCGGCACAAAAAGTATCCTATGTATTATCCAGGGCATTTTCTATAAATGTGCCAAGTTTCACACAAATTGGCATTTTTTGCGAAAAAAGTAACAATAATCTATAAATACAAATTTTCTCATTTATAATATTAGTAGGTTTTTCGTGATTCTATAAAACATATTGAATATTAGATACCTTTTATTTAGTCATTTCCTTTTGGTTACCCATATATTCATATTCATTAGAGAAATATAGTGGAAAGTCTGTAATTAGCTAACTGACTGCATATGTTTGTGTTCCTCTACAATAAAGCAATTACAAACATTCACACTTATAACATTGCTAGTTATCCGTACCACGGTTTTACTCGCGTTCCCGAGGAAATTAATATTATATTCCGGGACTATATCATAACCTGTGTCCATCCGGAGCAATGAACCCTTAAAATTTTCTCAATCTGCTTATCAACTTCTGATTTTTATCATAGCATGTAATTTGTGGAGATAAATCCATACTAATATTATAAAGAGGAAAGTTTGGGAGTATGTGTGTTACAATTTCGCGCATAAATTACTAAACGGATATGGATAAAACTTGGCACATAGATAGAGCATATCCTGGAATAACATATAGGCTACTTTCTATCCCGGGAAAATGCGATACCCCTTGGGAACGCGGGTAAAACCGTGGGGGACAGCTAGTCAACAATAAAATGGTAAAAGTAATTTTCGAATTCGCCTTGAATCCGAGGATTACCCTTCGCATAACCTACGAAACTCACAAAATTCGCACTCCTTATAATATTAGTATCAGTTAGAATTTACACCGAGAGTGATATAGATCATGATAAAAATGATATGATATATGATTCAACGTATTACAAAATACCCCGTAAAAATATAATTAATTATCAAAGCCAACAACCCTAGTAAGCTGTCATGTCAGGGAACCAGATTATTTAACAGGAAGACCTACGTACCGATTATACCTAATAATTGTCTACTTTAATAGTTTTTCTATTCATAAAAATCAGTTTTTTTATTTTTTTTGGGGAATGTTATACAGCGTTACTACGGTTCTTAAATATTGTGAATGGACTCGTTATAAGGCCCAATTTAACCTCCTTTCGGCTTTACGGATAGTTTTGTAACACCTGTATATTATATTTCTATATATATTCGATAGGTACCTTAATTCATAGATATCACGCGTACGAAGTCGTAGGCACAGCTAGTTAATTACTATAATAAATAGTAAAGCTTTCTTAATTTCCAACAGGCATGCTATAATTTTAATATGTATTCTCAACTTGAAAACGAGCGTTAACCATAGACACAAGTAACATTCCAATCTCAAAACTAGTTTACCGCAGTTACTGCGGTTACACTGTGCGACAATCCGAATGGATTTAAATTTGATTATGTTTATAAAACAAAACCAACTGAATGTCTGTAAAAAGATACAATTTATGAACCTTTCTGCTATCGTCATAATTGGCGACCCAGAACTCCATGTGCTACTCAAAGTAAAGGATTAAGGAATTTTATTTCCTATATTATAATCTGTTGTCATAAGATGGACTACACTACCGGCACGCTATGAGGGCCGTTTTGACGTTTGTCCACTCATGAAGTTTCGTATTTATAGTAATTACATTTGAAGGAGCAAATTGCTGTTCTTTATTGTCAATGGTGACCTATACTTATATAAAATACCTTCGGCAAACTCGCATCAATGCTCTATGCAAAACAAAGCAGTTTCGACTTGACGTTGCTTCGAAAAATAGGAACTGTGAGTGCACTGCGATTGTAATATAGTTTTGACCTGGCTATGGATTTCGGATATTGATACTGCAGTACTGTTGACCCTTGCGTGTTAATTTGGACTCTGTTTATGCCTTTTGTTGTGGATTTCGTCGATATGGCCGACAATATAAATTAACTTTTCACAACACTATTGTAATATGTCAAAACGGCCATCATAGCGTGCCGCAAGTATAAGTACGTGAAATTTAGCCATTAATAAAGTTAAGTCGTTTTTGATAATAATAAACTTATTGGTTAACAATCACTTGCTTAATATCGAATTAAGTATTTTTCGATGATGATGAACATATCGATTGAATTAGCGTATATTTAAAACGACATAACTTGGTACTTCGGCTTAGACAACTTCTTATCTTATCAGTCAAGTCCTTAGGTAGATTTTCATGAGTGAGTATTATTTCAAATTTAGAAAAACCGACGGAACCAAATTATATTGACAACATTATTTTGACAATTCTTGGATGTATTAGAAAGTAACATTGGATACTTTTCGTGCCGGGAAAATGTTACATCCCTCGGGAACGCGGGTGAAACCGCGGGGGACAGCTAGTTTTTTTATTAATACGCGGGTCTGATTTTTCTTTGCGATGCATTGTCTAGCGGCTAGTGATTGTTTTATAAACATATTCTATTATGTGTATGTGAATGGGTTAAGCCAAAGTAGTTAAGTACCGTTTTCATTTCTGTTTTGGAATAGTTTTTTTTTAAGTTTTAGATAGTTATCATGGGAAGCTTTAGATATCAATAAACAAAAATGGAAATAGTCAGTTTTTAAACCTGCAAATTCATATAATTTTTTCCAAAATATTCAATAATAATTATTGTCGAATTCGGACCACTGTGCGAACGTAACTTAACATGGTGGAAGGATGCTTTATTTACAAATCGCAACATGTCGATCGATTTATTATATTCAAAGATGTCCCTCTCCGTCTCATCGTTAGGATTTCAAATACCTTTTCCATATCGTAAGTTTGTGACGATTCACCTTTTGATATGCGTTTCCGCTTCCGTAACCGCATTTCCGGCCATGCCATAGATCTGTATAATTAGTTCAACCTATAATAGTTTATCGATGAGGTTAGACAATATAATGTATGTAGTATTCACTTGATTAATATTCCAATCCTGTCCCACGTTCCCGGGGGATGTAACATTTTCCCCTGATAGAAAAAGTCTGTATGTTATCCAGATCTTGCTCTATCTGCGTGCCAAGTTTCATCCTAATCCGTTCTGAAGTTTTTGCGTGAAGGACTAACAGACATCCATAACCGACCTCATAAACAGGTTAAGAATAATATTTATCGTAATGATGATACATAGATACACAGTTCAAGCCAAAGTGGCTGTAAGATTGCTTTATAAAGACAAGCCAGTTAAAAATATACCATTTTCGAGATGGGTGTATCAAAATAGACTAAGAAACTACGAAAATTCCAAAAAATATTATTTTATGAAATATTTTAGTAACTGCTTCATAAAGAGAATATAGCAAAATATTTCATTTAATTAATAGCATGCATTTTATAATCAACATTGTTTTGCTCACTTTTTCGTACCTCATTTTGAACCTAATGTCTTAGCGTTAGGGTGTATCCCTATCAGATGTAAACTTAGGTGAGCTGTTTCCCCCTCTTAAGACCTGCACGAACGAAACTGAAATTACTGGATGGTTGGTTTACGACGACTACTGAGGCAGTTCGAAGATATAACTCCGAATTGCCCATATTCACATCTTTTTTTTTAATACCATTTTGGCCGACAAATTAGCAGACGGTCCACCTGATAGTAAGTGGTCACCGCCGCCTTTGGACATTTGCAACACTAGGGGCATCGCCAATGCGTTGTTGACCCAGAGACGTGAAGTTTTTAAGTCTCATGTGCCAACAATTTCCCCTTACCTTTCTAACCGAAACACAGTAATACTAGCGCACTACTGCTTCACGGCAGCAATGGGTAAGGAGGTAGTACTTCCCTGGACTACTCAAAAATACCTCTTGATAGTAGATACCCGTATAAAGCATAGTAAAATAACCCTGTGAGGATCTAGGATTTTGTTACTTCCTGACATTATAACCGATTGTTCAAATGTGTTTAACCTACTTGATAATTAATTGAAGTTACGAAACGAAGGTCATTTCGCAAATATGTAAACAAAGAATTAAATCTAGGACAAGACGTCACGACAATAAAGTAATGGATATAGTTACTGAATTGGATTTAATAATATTTGAGGCATATTTGGAAAAGAAAAATTATAATCCAGTTTAGATTTGAATGCGGATCATGATAGCGGCTACTGATAAAATAAAAAATACCAGTCTTTGTATGAACGTTCCATGAATTAGTCATGTATCTAGATTTTTCGGAGTAACAAGGACAGTATATAGCTGTCTCTCGCTGTTTCACCCGCGTTCCCGAGGGATGTAACATTTTCCCAGCACAAAGAGTATTCTATGTTACTTCTAATACCTCCAAGAATATGTGTTCAAAGTTTCATGATGATCGGTTAAGTAGTATTCGCGTGAAAGCCTAACAAACAAACTTACATTCACATTTATAATATTAGTAGGGATTTACAGCGCATAGGCGAAAAATAACTAACTGCGTACCTACCATTTCCATATAAGGTACGAATATATACGTACATGTATTTATCCTCTTCGTTTGTATATCAGCTTAACAAAAATAGTCATTACTATGCAAGGATAAGGCAAGGATTTGTCACAAAGGATTAGTACTAAAAATAATAAAAGTTCAAATATACTTGGAGTAAATTAAAGATTATAAAGAGTATCCTGGAATATTATTTACACATGGCCATGTGATACCAAACTAAGCATAGCTTGTACTATGGAAACTAGATTACTGATATACGACCTTTTTCTGAATACATACTAATGTAGATATTTAAACCGACAGAACAAACAGACATGTTCATGCACAGACATATTCATCCTGATGGGATCGAAGCCACGACCAGCGGCGTGGCAGGGCATCTAACCAACAAGCCAGCCGCGTAAGAGTGATGTGCGTATGAGGAAATTATTCGAGCATTAAAAATAAATTAACACGCATATTGAACAATGTGTCGAGTACAAGACAACTAGCCGACACTGTACATAATCTTCAAAGCTTTATTTTCAAAATAACCACTAATTAGGCAGCTGCATGATTAGACAAAACCAAATACCTACTTCATTCGATAACGAAATGTCTGACAATCCATATATTAAATATCGATTGTTCGTAATTTCAATAATGAAGTATTCAAAACGTATTGATTAGTTAATGCGCTTTTGATTTGTTACTATCGACTGAGAGCTGAACTTGTCCCTGTAAGTGACAGGAGAGGTTAACTTCGTCCCTTAAAAAAATATTTTACTCAGTGCTGGATTAACCACGTAGAAGAGTAGCAATGGCTACGGGCCCCGTGTCTAAGGCCGCCCACCACCGATTGTTTTTTAACCACTTTAAACTTAAGAACCCATAGCTGACCAAAGTCCCCTCGACAGAATTTGCTACGGGCCCCGCGCTTGTTCAATCCGGCGCTGATTTTACTTATTCCGCTAACTTTCTCCTCTTGTGCAATATTTTTTGTCGTAGTCGTTTGATTCATACAATAAACAGATAATGAGTTATGGACAATACATTAGTAGGTACCTACTTCAAAGTACCCACCTGGTAGGTCCTAGGACAGGCATCCAATGCAGAGTTCCCGTTCTCAGCTTTGTGCTCACCAGTTACGGCCATCTCTTACCATCGTGACATTGTGGTAAAACACATGTAGATCCGATCAGACTTTTTATGAATGAATAAGTAAGTAGGTAGTGCGTAGGAATAATAAAATAAAGTAATTGTCAACGTCCTTTGTATTGCGTAACGCCGTGCAAGGACCTCTTCCATTATCAGTAATAAGGATCCGAGTCATCGTTGGAAACAATCTTCCATATTATTGTACAATACTGCTCTTTAGTATTAAAAGTTTTATAATATAACTACCCGTAAAGCCGAAATATTTAAGAACCATAGTAACGCAAAAAACAGATTTTTATGAATGAAAAATAGAAAAACTATTAAAGTAGACAATTATTAGGTAAAATAGGTACGTAGGCCTTTCTGTTGAATAATCTGGTTCCCTGACATGACAGCTTACTAGAGTTGTTGGCTTTCATAATTAATTATATTTTAATATTTCTTTCACTGATAGACAACTACACCATTACTGAGTGGCATAGGCTATAATCCCGGGGCACTTTCGATCCCTCGGGAACGTGGGAAGAGCCACGGGGCCTTTCTAACCCCAGAATGACGAGGATGAGAGACGTAGGTCTAATTATTTAAATATCTTCGGTGGTTCTTTTTTATGTCAAGAGCGCCGACAAACAGACATGTGGTACATCTAACCGTAAGTGGTCACCAGGAGCATCGCAATGCGTTGGACCCAGAAATAATTACCTCTATCTACCTATTAAAGCGTGAAGATTTTTTTAATAAATATTTAAATAAAATTAAAAAAATTAAACAACACATTTTATATTTATATTTTATATATTTTTTCTATTTTAAAGAACACATTCCAGAGCTCCATTCCTGAGATTAAATGGCGTGTCCTGTACATCCAGGTCTATGAAAAATATAAATATTAATAGAAATCGAAAGTCAATTAAATATTTACAAAATGGAAAAGTAATAAAATATTAAACGTTCCACGATTTCAGAGATGATCATTCTATTATTTTGTTAACTGTCAATGATTTAGCAGAAGACAGCTGAAACCCTTATTAAATATTCATTAATACAATTTTCCTCTAATTGTTTTAGGCCGCAAGACCATTCTTGACAAGGTGAGCGGCAGCTTCTGTGCCGGCGAGTTGACAGCTATCGTCGGCCAGAGCGGAGCGGGAAAAAGTACGCTCATGGACATAATAGCAGGTTATACGTGAGTATTTTAATAATTATCTTTTATAACCAGGGGAGACCAAGTCAAAAGTCGAAAACAATTTGTCTACAGAACCGGTGTGTTGGTTGTCTCTACTTTAAATGCTTTGTTATTATTACAAGCTGCCCCGAGGTTTCACCCGAACTGTCAAACGCGCGCAGTTAAAATAGTTGTAATTCTTAAAAATTCTCGCATTTCCCAAATATAATATGCATGTTATACATAAAAATCTTCCTCCTGAATCACTCTTTAAAAAACGCATCAAAATCCGTTGCGTGGTTTTAAAGATCTAAGCATACATAGGGACAAACAGACAGCGGGAAGTGACTTTGTTTTACACGATGTGGTGACTTTTTGTATGGACTCAGATGGTGTCTCTTACCCTTACATGAATAAGTTGTTTCTTTATTTCTTATGACCGTTTTTGGTTCTCAGTCCATTTGTTGATATTCTGGTGAGATAATGCTAGATAAATAACTATCACATAAAACTAACTATCAAATATTATTATTTCTGTGTAATATCACAGAATTAGTTAAATGATATTCCGACACTTTAGTAAACACATTTGTGGTAAATTTAAAATAAGTATATCCTCATTTTAAGCCGTAACCACAATGTCAAACTATATCTAAAGGTGAAGGCTGGGTAAAGTCATTATTTTCAGGTAAATCCTACAAATTATATTATATACCTATTATAAATGCGAAAGTTTATATGTATGGATGCTTCTTACTCTTTCACGCAAAAACTACCAAACGGATTTAGATGCAACTTGCAACATAGATAGAACATATCCTGGAATAACATAAATAAATATCCCGGGACATTTTTTACACACGGCTATCTAATCCCAAAATAAGCAGAGTTTGTATGGAAACCAGATAACTGATATACTACATTTATTACTTTTTTCTAAATACATACTTATATAGATATTCACACCCGGACACAGAACAAACATACATGTGCATGAAGCACACAAATGTTTGTCCTGGGTAGGAATCGAACCCGCGACCTTCGATTTGGCAGTCTGAGTCGATACCACCAAGCCAACTGGCCTGTCATATAGGCTACTTTTTATCCCGGGAAACGTGATATCCTTCGGGAACGCGGGTAGAACCGCGGGAGACAGCTAGTTATAATATAATTAAATACAGCTTGTAACAATTCAACAGACTGTTTTGACGGGCCAGTTGGCTTGGTGGTTAGAGACACTGACTGCCAAACCGATGGTCGCGGGTTCGATTCCCACCCAGGACAAACATTTGTGTGCATGAACATGTATTTTTGTTCTGTGTCTGGGTGTGAATATCTATATAAGTACTCGTATGTATTGAAAAGTAGTATATGTGGTATATCAGATACCTGGTAGCCATACTACAAGCAGTACACTCTGCTTAACTTGGGATCAGGTAACCCTGTGTGAAGAATGTCTTCGGATATTTATTCATTTATATTTATCAGCAGGATAAGTACCTATGGGTAATGAGAACTGGATATATGGTAGCGTCCAATTATTATAAGTCCATTTTCAACCGTCTTCATTGTATGCAGGTTTCCTGGGGATGTTTTAGTAAGCAGTATTTAATCACTACCCACGGCCGTGTGACGTAATCGATCGATCATTAATTATATCTATCAGATAAAGGGAGGTATTGACCCATTGATATTATATTAAAATGTTGTTCGATAATAAACTTAATGTCATGCGTAATAGGGTTACATGATTTTTCATAATTATTACACTACATTGTAGTGTCTGATTGTATAAAAATAATCTCAGTGTCTACGTGTATTAAAGGTGTAAATAATTTGGTGTGGTATTAATAATCAGATAGGTAATTTTAGGAGAATAAAATCTTTTAATAAGGTATACACAAATTATGCAGTCACTCAGAAATAAGTGATAAACTGAGAATAATTTGGAACATAGTTTATTTGCAGGTTTTCCTGTTTGTGCGTAATATATGTATAATTTAGTTTAAGGTGAAAAGAATAAAATAAAAAATATTATAACAACTTAAATAGTAAAGTCCTGATGGAAAACTACACTATTCCCGAGTGACAAAGGCTACAATAATAAGACGTAATATCTTTATTTCAGTCAGAAAACCCAAAACTATAATTAAAATAATTTAAAGATAATTAACTTAAATGTAAGATCTTACAAGATCTATCGTCTGTGAAAGATATTTCCACACAAAATTATATCTACTGTAATGAACCTACCATTAGACTAGGTTTATAATTTCTAGTAGGTAGTTATTAAATTTCTTAGAAGTTACAGGGAAAATTTTATATTTATTGTTATTTTTTATTTTTAAAGTAAATATTTCATTGCCATAATTTTCAGTCTAATGATAAGGTTATATGTATTCTGGATTCTTCACCATTCGTTGCATTACAGTAATTTTTTGGCAATTCGTTTCGGTCAGCACTTTACTTATGCTTTGGTACTCTTACGTACAAAAATGTTCTCACTTTACTGTATTAAAATACATAAAAATACTTTACTATATTATGTACGTACACAACTACAATTTTATTAATTTATTTCCTCTTATTTTACGTAACTCACAGCTAACTCATTAACACCAATGTCGATCGACATTGATCAAGCATTAACAAAAGTTGTTACAAAAGAAACACTGCAATAACGCAACAATGTTTGCTAATTAATATTATAAAATATCCTGTGTGGTGGAGGTGAAGTGTGGTAGTGGTGACGAACACTACCACTCCAACTCCTCTCAAGAGTGGGCTGGCGTGAAAGGCGACTCAAGAGTACATGGTATTACACCTCGCAAAATCGAAGAGTACACTTATCCCTACCGAGCTATCCCTCCTGGTAGGGATAAGTGCACGTTTACAGGCATATGAGACTTAACAACTTCACGTCTCAGGCATTGGCGATGTCCCTAGTGTTGCAAATGTGTTATTAAAAAAACAATATACATATTTTCAATTCTAATATATTAAACAAAGACAAAAAAAAATTGGTAGTGAGGTGTACCCCTCGAAAAAAATCATGCCTAAAGAGAGGCGGCGTCAGGCAAGCGGCCGGCCGTAAAAACTGCCAAATATGTAACACGTATTGCACTGACTTTGCAGAAAGCACCCAAAAACCCCAAATGATTGGAAACAGGGCAGATAATAATGTTGCAGTACTTGACCGAGTTACATACATTCAAACATATTTTTTGTATCTCCTCTGTACAAAGAATCTGACGCAGATTTTTTAAATTAACAAAAACTTTTTATTTTCTAACTATACGTATAAGTATAATTATTTATTAACGAAAATACTTTCTTTTTTTTTTGTTCATTTAATTACCATACAGCTCTTAGGCTATTATTAGAGAAACACGCTAGTTTTACTCAATACAAAAAAGTGCATAATTTAGTTTAACGTTTTTAAAATATAATGCGGTAAGATTACTACTGAATTTGCAGAAAAATATATTTTATTTTTTATCTATGGTTGTACCAGCATAATTCTCGTTTAAACTTCAATAAACTAATAGAGACTATCTCTCTTCAGACCACTAACTACTAAGTTAGTGCTCTTCGAATGAACAGACTGAATAAAAAAACTTACATCCCTCAATGTAAGTTTTTACTCTTTCTTTCAGTAAACGCAAACATTTTTGTTGCCTACCTAACAAATTTCGATGTTCGAAATAATTAATTACTCTGATTAAAATAAAAACAAATCCATTCTTGGCTTGGTGTTGTTTAAACAAAATACAGTGTATTTTTTGTTGTATGTCCATAGCCCTACTATATGGCCGCCGACCACGTTGCATCGTGTTTACTTTCTAATGACCACGGACGCAGTAGGTACTAAACTAGTTTTTTAATACGGTCTATAATTTTCTTATTTTGCTGCTTCCACTTCAATAAAGCATCGATAAAAAAATTAAGACGGCGTAATGATTTTACAATCATTATAAATATAAAAACGAATGTTTGTCTTTTATGAAAATTGATGGCTTCTTATACTATTTTTCCGATAAAGATGACCCTTTTGTGAGGTTTTCTACTTGACCATAAAAATAACTCCCATAATAACGAATTCCGGGAACAGTCAGTTCATAAAAAAGTGCTAGTCTTCATATAGTATTTTATGCCACTTGGGCCGACAAACAAGCAGACGGTCCACCTGCTGGTAAGTGGTCACCGCCGCCTATGGACATTTGCAACACTAGGAGCATCGCCAATGCGTTGTCGACCCTGAGACGTGAAGTTGTTAAGTCTCATGTGCCTGTAATTTCACCGGCCCCCTTACCTTTCTAACCGAAACACAGTAATACAATTGCACTACTGCTTCACGGCGGAAATGGGTAAGGTGGTAGTACTTCCCCGGACGAACTCTGCACTAAGAGCTCTACTACTCTAAAACAATTCAATCAGCTACATAAGTAGGTCACAGATCCAAATTAACAGAACATCTTAACACCTATAAACCTACACGCTTAGTAAATTTCGATATGTTAAACGGCTTGTTACTGGCTTTACTACTGAGTCCGGAAATACTTGTACACTAAAATGAATCCATACGGTAGAAATGTATTTTTTTAAAACACGGTGGGGCAATGTGGGCCATCTGCCCCACCCTAATCTCTGACTCGTAAAATTAATTATGCATAATAAATCAATTTCAGCCCGTGAGGCGTAATTATTATTATTTTTTATTGTCAACTCGTTTCCGATAATTTTTTTTAATCATTTATTTCAAAGTAAAAAAAAACAAATTATACACATACAATTTTCCTTGCCAAGCTCGTTAACAATACTATATACTCGTATTTAATGTAGGTACTTAACTCTATTTATATATACGTATTTCTATATATATAAGATATGTTTGTGCCCACTGCATCTCAGGAATGAACCTCACTGATTACGGTACCACATTTGCCTAGCATTACATCCTTAAGTTTAGTTTTTAAAAATGTTATACTTAATTTAGGTTCTTTCCTTAACAATTCTATATCATTATATAATATGTAACAGTATTTGTAATTTTGAACCACCTAGCATATATTGCTGACTGTACAACCCTAATAGTAGAGTGGTGTGGCGCTTTAATGATTATCTGATTAGCATGCATCGAAAGCATTACCGAAAGATAACCCTAATCCCTTTGTATTTGTCACAAATCACACACACGTAGGAACACTGCCGCGTGCATCCTAAAACATGGGTACAAATTCCTTCTTTAATAAACCAATAAGAATCACAATGGAACATTTTTAAGTTCAGTATGCCCTTATACGTATGTACATATTGAATTAATTGATTAATTCTGGAACATTTTTACACCGTCTAAATCCAATATAAGCAAAACTTGTGTTAGCACAGCATCAAATAACTGCTATCCTACAATATAATAGAATTTACGTTCTCCCGGGATAAAAAGTAGCCTTCTAGGACATGTCTTATCTATGTGCCAAGTTTCATCCCGATTAGCCCGATATTTTTTGCGTAGGAAGAACGAGTAGGATGCGAAAGTTTGTGAGGATGGAGTTATGGATTATAATGGCCATATAGGATATTCATCATCCCGGTAATATCTATCATCGAAAACCGGGGTTAGTCCAGTCACGGGTATATTAACGTAAAAGTTATTATGCCGCGTAGTATTTAACAGAGGTTTAAATATGCCCAAACTAGTTCTAATGTAAATTATTTTTAAAATATACATTAAGTTTAAAAAAAACTTCCGATTCGTGATTCGGTCTTTGACCGGTTTATATTCGAATGCTAATGATTTATGTATTTGTCATGGATCTTTATGTTGGAACAGGGCCCTACCACCATTATTTCTTCTTTTTTTTATATGGCAAATTTGATATTCTTCTAGTTACCTGCTTATTTTTAGCCAGGGTCAAGTTGTTTTGTTGATTTAAATCTTGTAAATTAACACTATCACAAAGACAGTTAGTAACAGATGTCAGTAAAGTCAGGTTTTAGTTTATTGATGGCCGTCATTACTAAAACGTTTAACAGTCTGTTAGAGAAAACTTGAAAAGTCAGTATAGGTACACGCATTCATGTCACTTGACGGGTCTGTTGGCTTAGTGGCTACATATATTTTTATGCCATAGGTCGTGTGTTCGATTCCATTAATCTGCTGTGCATGAACATGTCTCTTTGTGCTGTGTCTGAGTGTAAATATCTATACGAGTATGTTTTTAAAAAGAAGTACATCAGGTATCTGGTTTCCATACCATAATCAGTGTGTAAAGAATGTCCTAGGATATTAATTTAATTAAAAGTTACTTCACTGGAGTTATTTTTATTAATCTTCATTGAATCAAAGTAGCAGAGTAATTATTTTACAAAACTCAAAATTACACAAGTAATATAATAAAAAAGAAACGCAATCACACTTCGTAACATCCCACCAATGCGCCCTTTATCTTCTTATTGCGATTCAACTTGAAATAACTTGCTTTTTCCTCTACATTCTTACGTCTCGCGTCTCACGCAAAAAATAAAACAAAACCGTAGACCGATCATTGCATATAATTAAAAAAAAATTATTTAAAAAAACAAACCTATATTTACATTTTAACACTGAGTTGTCAAACTCGTCGTGATCTACCTTCAAAGTCCATCTAAGTTTTGGCAATTCCTCGCGCAGTTAAAATACATTTTGGTAAAAAGTGTAAGTACAAGCAACTAACTCCTGAGTTGTTCGGCTAAGTTCAAAATTAATTATAATATCCCCAAAACCTATACACTCAAATAACCTATATAGTTAAGCCGATACGCAGTAACTAGAAATCCCAGAGTGATTCAGCCATCCACCTGTCCGAAATCAACATGCTTTTGTTATCTCGCATAAAGGTCACACAACGATATAACTAAACAGATAAGGAAGACGCATTGCAACGCATGCCACAGCTAGTAATATTATAAATACAAAAGTGACTCTTTGTTTGTCTGATTGTTGGTTTGTTCTTTGTTACCTCAAAAGCCTCAAAGACACCCTCAATCGTAATGCAAAAGCTAGTACCTACCACATAACAAATAGAACCATTTCAAAAATAGAACTTTTTGAAGAATGAATTGTTGTTTGAATTGAGTTGCGCGATGAAAAACAATACAACTATGAAAATATTTTTATTCAAATAGGCCTTTACAAGCACTTATGAATAGTCACTCTAATACCGGTTCGGAAGGTTGTTTTTTACTGAGAAGAGCCGTTGTGCACTACCACAATACACGCATGCATCAGCAGCTTACGTTCTATTAAAATTGTTTATTGTGTACTCTCACGTAAACTTACACTTTTCTTGCACGCAAAGGCATGAACATATTAAGTTCGAAATTACATTTGACCGGGAAAATGTTTGATCGCTCGGGAACGTAGGTAAAACCCCGGGGTGGATTATAATATTATCTATATTTAAAAAAAAACGTTTGTATTTTTGACCCGACTTCTTATACAATCTGTTCGTTAGCGATAAAACTTGTGAGTTGTTCTATCTGCGCCCAAGAATGTTCCGGGCACAAAATAAAATGTCACAAACCATGAAGGTTATGGTCTTATTTGTTTTAAATCAAAAATATTCTAACAAATAATTTCAATTATGTTGTAAGTGCAGAACAGTTTAAAAATACGTCCTTGACACAGTCAGGCAATCTCATCGCCACAATACGTATACTACATACGATATGATTAAAAATTGTACATGCTTATTACAAAGTCAAAGTCATATTTCACCGTTCTATAAAACCATTGTATTTTCAAAGAAGCTGTTTGAAAATCAGGTTACGTAGTCTGAAAAAGTGAAGTAAGTTATTATCATCTATGTATAACGTGGTGTACATCGTTCACTCTATTCATCTCTCTAGTGGCGATGTACTAACCTCAAATATGTTATTGATCTGAGGTATATATCAAAAGGTTCTTAATTCAAATTAACAGCCGATCTCTCCATTTAAACCTCAATTAATTAAGTTATTTTAAGTAGAAACCTACGAATAATTATAGGACAGAATATATTCAGTATTATTTAAAAAACTCGCCCAAAGCGATAATAATACAAAATGATTTTTATTGCGCCGGATTTTTTACAGATATCAAACGCGATAAAAATGTTTCTATGAATTGAATTTGTTGTCAAAGTTTTTTTTGTCGTGGTTATATAATAAGTATCCTGGGACATTCTTCACACACGGTTATCTTATACTACTTGTACTATGGCCACTACTACCAGAAACCTGATAAGACATATACTGCAATTTTTCCTCTAAATACATACTCATCTGTATATTTACAGCCACACTAGTGTTTGTCCTAGGTGATATTTAATACATTAAGTTTTTAAGGAAGAAATGAATTAATTTTTTTTTTTTTATTTAATTCATAAGAAATTGTTAGTAACTTTTATTTGTGTATGTTTTGCTTGCCTGAAAGTGATGGATGTGCACCTTGCTCTTTTTATTTGAAATTTAGTATTTTTGTTCTTTATGGGTATCATTTGTTAGCAACCCTTATAAATAAATTAATAGTAAGGTAACCTAATGGTTTATACGAATAGTCTCAAGTACAAGATTAGTAGTATAGAAATAAAATAAAAACAAATGATTAGTCTTAAAAACCATTAAATAGGTAATTTTAACTGATTAACATAAACCATAACAGGGAACTTACCAACTAGTTACTATTAAGATATTTAAGTACATTATCTTATCGTACAGTCGCTTCTCTAATTACAAATAACTATTTTTGTAAGTACATTCAATATTTATTTTGTTAATTTTTACTTTCCACAGAATTGTTTTTGCAATTTTTGACTTGATAAATATTATTACTTTTCTTAGCAATGACGCTAGGTTTTTCTTTGTTGAAAGCTAGGAATTTTTGAGACATTGCCATGTGTTTGAAAGCGATAATAAGTTTGTTAACGACCAAGACCATTTGGCTCTTAAAAAAGAAGGTGTGTGTGTACTTATGGACCCACGATAGAAGTTATACCCGAAATTATTGGTGAGAAAAACTGCACTAAAAGCATTTGTCTTTACTATTCAGTCGTGAAATTGTAGTGTCCAAACTCTTTGCACCTGTCTGTAGCAACGAATAACAATTTTTGACGATGTTAGGTTATCATTGACCAAAACGTCATTACTCACTCATTGACACTGACAGTTGCGATATCTGCGATGTTTGGGAGAGACAGTTAGCAGTTAACTTCAACCTGTAAGTAACCATCTTAAAATTTTACTCGCATAATTTTTTCATAACGCGCCTATAGAAGTATTACTTCAAAAAGGAAAAAAATAATCAAAGTTCTGAACGAAATAAAAATTGTTTTCTGGTGATCCACAGCTGACGAATAAGGGCATCTTATACTCATATCCCCACAAGTAACATCCGTTACTTTGACTCATCTTTTCGTAGTCCCAATCAGACTTCCGTCATCAATTATCGTCCATTTCACTCACCAATTACTATTGGAAGCGGTTCTCTTTTATTACGAATACAATGTAAGATCCATGCCGCATTTGTTCGAATTTAGGACACGAGGAAGTATTCATTTACTGACCTCGCTCGTTTCCTTTCAATCTAATACAAGCATAATCTTTAATAGGAATATTTTCATCACTGAAGAATATTATTTTGATTATTTATATTATGATGTGATTATAGTAGAATCAAAAATCATACTTTTATTATAAATACGGAAGTTTGTATGATGTATAATAACAGCTGTAGGTATATATCTAATATTATTTAGTTGGATAGATTGAATAAAATAAATATTCTTGATGATGTAGTGCATAAACAACACCAAACCGAGATATTATTTATTTTTATTATGATCAGAGATCTTGTACTTAAATATTTAGAGTCACGAATAAATATGTTAGGTACCTACACACAACCAAAAAAAAGGTTTTCATTCAATTGGAGATTTTATTAAAATTTAAATAAAAATTTAAAACATTCGTTCTTTGTTTAAAATTGTTTTCGTTTTTAATGCGTGTATTTCAATTGTCTCCATTAACAAATGTAAAACCTTTAGTAATTTTCTGTCAAAACGTCAATCCGTTGGAATATATTCGCTGCCCCTCCCTTAAAAAACGCCCACATTTATAAACAAGGTCATAGTCATGTTTAAAATAGTATTAAGACAAGTAGGTATAAACCTAAAAAGAGGTAAATAAAAAAAACACTCACGTACGAAGTTATACCGGAAATTATAGTTGAGAAAAATTGCACTATAAGCATCTTTTACTATTTGGTCTTGAAATTGTAGCGTCCACACTCTTTGCACCTGTATGTAGCAACAAATAACAATTTTTTGACTCTCATAATTCTTTCATAACGCGCCTAAAGAAGTATAACTTCAAAAAGTAATGATATTGAAATTGTTCTTCATTCATTGCGTTACGAGAGAATTTTACGAAGACTGCTGTAAAGGATGAACAAGAATATATTAGGTAAGATGGTTATACTTGCGTGTGATGTTTAATCTATAATGTATCTATCATCACATTATTTATTTATGTTCAAACCTCTATTTATTGTGTAAAATACATTAGGTACTTACCTACTAGTATTTTTTCTGAACTTTAGTTTCATCTCAATCGGGTAGTACCTATTATTGCATTTAATGGTATTTTAGAAATCATTATTATTTAATAAATAATAAAAGTTTCTATATTTAATATAAATTTAAAAAAAAATTAAAAAATATAAATATTCTATACTAAGCCACACGATTATAACTAAGCAGTACTTTGAAAACCAGGTAACTGATATGCTACTTATACATTTTTTTATGTTAAATATTATTTTTTTTGACACCACCCTTATATAGATAGGTAGTAGGGATGATATGGATATGAAATTTCGGATCCGGATATGGATACGGATATATGCATACTATTACATCGGTTTCGGCCACGGTTACGGATATTAAATTATTTCGGATTATCCGATAGTTTCGGTTACGGATATTAGACATTTAAGAAATTGTCATCGGCACTTACAAATAATTCCAAAGCAAGGAGTTGACTTTATTTCTTACCTATCGTTTAGAACTAAAAAACGAAATATATAGTAGAATATTATGAATAGGAGCAAATAAACAACAATGAACTTGAATACGAAATTGCGCTAGCTAGAGTCGCGGACGCATCACTCAAATCGAAGAACAATGAACACGACGTGACCGTCCAAAGTTCAATTAATAATCTAGTTAATTATTCACACACACATTTAGTACCTAAACGAGTACTTATTGTGTTGATAGCGTTACTCTTCCATTTCTATGAAACATAATTCAATTATATTGCAGGGTATCATTCCATTATCTCTTCTACTTAATTTGGTAACCACTTATCAATGACACATCCCATTTGGTGTGATATATTGTCTATGCTGGTTCAATATTTTTTTTTTATATAAAAATTTAAGCGCATTTGACTGGATCTCACCTGATGGAAAGTGACGATGCAGTCGAGGATGGTACACGCGGATTCAAGTAATGCCTATTCACTCTTGCCTTAAAGACTCCTAGAATGTTGATATTTTAATTATCAGTCATATAAGCAGCTTCTAATACAGAAATTCGTGTTCCTAATATGCCGTCTCCCGCGATTTTACTCGGGATGTTACATTTTCCAGTGATAAAGTATCCTGTACGTTTATTTATTTACTAGCTGTCCCCCGCGGTTTCACCCTATTTGTTACTTTTAATACCTCCAAGAATATGTGTACAAAGTTTCATGATGATCGGTTAAGTAGTTTTCGCGTGACAGCGCAACAAACAAACTTACATTCACATTTATAATATTAGTAGTGATGATATCATGGATCACCAACAAAAGATACAAAAATATAATCGAATATAAAAATATTATATCAAAATGAATTTCAGTTAGGTCATACATCCAAATATAGATATAATCAAGCAAGACAAACAAAATCAAATAAAGACAAAAACAAACAAATTAAGACATGAGAAATGTATGTGGTCACCGCCGCCTATGGACATTTGGAACACGAGGGGCATCGCCAATGCGTTGTCGACCCTGAGACGTGAAGTTGTTAAGTCTCATGTACCCGTAATTTTACCAGCCCCCTTACCTTTCTAACCGAAACACAGTAATACAAGTGCACTACTGTTTCACGGCAGAAATGGGTAAGGTGGTAGTACTTCCCCGGACGAACTCTGCACTAACAGCTCTACTGATCTTAAAATAATATGGTTAATAATAGATAATAAAATGAATTGGTTCGATCATATTGAGTATATTTTCAAATTAAGTAACTTTTGGGCAAATATCAAAATTCTCAAAAACCGCAACCCGTTCCGTTAGGTTAATGCTTTATAACTCGCATGCTAAGTCTTATATCCAATGTTTATGGTATCAGTAGCAACTGTAATTAAAAGTCTTTAAAAACAGAGTGTCTACCAACATTTAATGTCAATTTTATAATAATGACATTGCTCTTTTCAATTCTCATCACTTTTAATTGGAGGACATGCTACTCAAGGAACATTTCTTTGATGCAAAACTATGGAAAGAAACTAATCATTCTATATACACAGCTGTCTGAGACCGTATACGTACAGGGGGGCAATTCCACTAACATATTATGCACTGAACCTAATGGTTCAAAGGTTGATTAAATAGGTTGTATAATAAATTCGGTACCATGGAGGTAGAAGTAAATAGGTTTAATGATGTTTTGAATTAACAAACACACGTGACACGATGTTCTCAATTCAATTTACTTTATCTCTCTAGCTAGAGGATAAAAACGGCTATTGCACTCAGTTATCGAAGAGCAAAAATACTCTTTCCGAGATGGGGGGATGAAAAATATTTTATTCAACAAGCACTTATGAATAGTCTGACTCTAATAAGTAAGTGGTCACCGCCGCCTATGGATATTTGCAACACCAGGGGCATCGTCAATGCGTCGACCCTGAGACGTATAGTTGTTAATTCCCATGTGCCTGTAATTTCATCGGCCCCTTACCTTTCTAACCGAAACAGTATTGCAAGTGCACTGCTTCACAGTGGCAATTATTCATTTAACAAATCTATCTTTATAAGATTTAATACAGTAGCAATTACTTTTTCAGCAAGCAACATTCCAAGCCAACATTTGGTTAGGTTAGAGTTAGTTGGTTTGAGGAGGCACGGCTCCCTGTCGTTTCGGGCGACGCAGGTGCTCTCGGGGCACGGTTGCTTCGGGAAGTACCTGTGTCGCATAAACAGGGAGCCGGACGCCCGGTGTCACCACTGCGTCCATTGCCGGGAGGACACGGCGCGGCACACGCTGGCAGAGTGTGCCGCTTGGGAGGAGCCGCGCCGTGCCCTCATCGCCGGAGTAGGCCCGGACCTCTCGCTGCCGGCCGTGATCGAGTCTATGGTCGGCGGCGAAGAGGCCTGGGACGCAGTGGTAACCTTCTGCGAGACGGTTATCTCGCAGAAGGAGGCTGCGGAAAGGGAGAGGGAGATTTCAACCCCTCACCCGATCCGCAGCAGACGCACCGGGCGTCGGCGGAGGGCGGACAACGCCCTCTTCCAGCCCCCCTAAATGGGTCCAGGGGCGTCAGACACGGGGATACGTCTGTCGCCCCACAACATCATAAGGACCCGAGGTGGCGGCGCGCGTGTGATGTTCCACGCGCGCCCCTCCGAGAAGTCGGGGGGGGAGGAGTTAACACCTCGCTCCCCCCCCTCGACCAGGCGGGGCCCGCGGTGGCGGGCCGGCACCAGCCGGGGGTTGCGGAAGCTGAATTCGTGCCCGCGACCCTCGGCGCTCAAGTGTGCGAAGGAACATCGGAGGGGTTTTAGTGGGTATACCCTCGGGCCCCTTCTCATTTTTGATATGAGAAGGGGAGTTTGCGAGTGGGAGTCCCACATAACCACCGCGTCTCTCCCCGGGCGCGGTGGTATGCGTAATGCATTTCCCCTCCGAAAAAAAAAAAAAAAAAAAAAAAAGAGTTAGTTGGTTTAGAGCCCAATTTCGGATTGACAAAGGTGAGAATTTCAGAACCTTAGTAGGAGTGGTTCAACCGATGAAGTACCCCCATGCTTGTGCACATAGCGAGGTAGCAACCATTGTGGCAAGGAACAGCGTTGCTCGAGCTGGTTCCAAAGGATTATCCGTCAGCCAATACGACAGCATGATATCATCTGAAAAGTTAATTGTTGGCCATTTACTCATCTCTTAATTTAGGTAATTGGTATAAGAAACGATTACCCGTAACCCGATTTGGTAAATAAATGTATAATACACATATATATATATATATATAGTATATCAGTTATCTAGTTTCCATGCTACATTCAGTACAAGGACGGCATTATTTTCGATCAGATGACCGTGTGTAAAAAATATTCCAGGATATGTAATTTATTTATTTATCTTTGATGTGGGTCTCCAGTACCTTTGCCTACATATTGGGGAAAAATGGGCGTGAAGATGTTTTGTATTTTTTAAATAAATTGCTTAAAAATGTATTAAACTTAAAAATAAATATTTTCATGTCCAATATGCTTAAACAGGTAGGCAAATGTCTCAATACAGAGCGACTCAAAATTGTATATTGGTGTGTTTTGTACAATACGATTAAACGTCAAATTTGACGTTTGATGGTGATATGGTAATCCATATCACAACGATCGAACTGCGGTTGTGTTTCGGTAATGGTTTACATTCGTTCGAAAGTTTACATCAAAATGTATGTTTGTTTCGGTTGTAGTGCGTAGGAATAATCAATTTAACATTAATCGTAACCATACCATTGCCGAACCAAACGGGCTACTCATACGTTGCATTTAGTAGAATTGGGCCCCAGCTCAAGTTAACATTATCAATGGAGTGCGAACAGTTTTTGCAATTTCCGCGGTTAATTAATTACCTACTCACTGATTTATGCGATAGCATTACAATAAAATATATAGAACAAAATTAAATATCATTTCTTATCAGACCTTATAGAGAGCCGTAATAACTATCGTAATATCCGCTTTAATATTAGTATGAACGACAGGCCAGTTGGCTTGGTGGTTAGCGACTCTGACTGCCAAACCGAAGGTCGCGGGTTCGATTCCCACCCAGGACAAACATTTGTGTGCATGAACATGTCTGTTTGTTCTGTGTCTGGGTGTCAATATCTATATAAGTACATATTTAGAAAAAAAAAGTAGTATATGTAGTATATCAGTTGTCTGGTTTCCATAGTACAAGCTCTGCTTAGTTTGGGATCAGATGGCCGTGTGTAAAGAATGTCCCTTGATATTTATATTTATTTATTATTATTTATGAAATTACCTACTTACCTAACTCCATAAAAAATACACTTGTATATATACTGTCATTAATTTATTGTTTTTTTACATTTACAATATACATAGGTATAAATTGCTAACTATTAAGCTTAGCCAATAGACGCACACACCTTTGTGGTTTTCATTAGCGCTATTTAATATAAAGAATTTATTAGGGATGTGAAAAAACAATCGATTATGAAAAAAAAACGATTAAAAACCGATTCTTTTTTCAATGAAAATTATTTTTACAGATTTTAATAAGCGCTTTTAAAAAAACGATTAATAGGGTTAAAAGAAGACGCGTTAGAACTCTGGAGATCCTATGAGGGAGCTTATTCCAAACTAACGCCGTTGGCGTGCAAGCATCTTTTGGTGCCAGCTTCTTCGGCTTCAGCAGAGAAATCGTTTGCACCATATTAACTAAGACCAGGATCCGAATACTGTCGAAACGCTTACCTAAGCTTTTATTCCTCAACTCATTGCCCTCGAATTTCAAGTTTGTTTAATTGAATAATTTAAAAAATCTTATTTGTGTTGATTATTTAGATTAAAAATCTAAAACTATTTGTGTTGATTATTTAAAAACTAGTGTATTTAATTAATTTTTAACTAATTTAATTTGAAAATTAGTAAAAAAATCGATTACTATATTAAAATCATTTTTTATGCGATTTTGGAGTGGATGTCACGTCCCTAGAAATTTTGTTTATTGTTGAAATGAAATCTAGAAGAACTTTTTCGGCCAGTCTCATTCATGACAACAAACTTCTTTCGGAATTCTGCTTTTGACCTCCGAATCACACTTGGCCGATTTTCGGAGAGCTGTGACTACAATCTTTTTTGAGGGCTGGATCCGCGCCTGCATCAGAGAATGCTTAAGTTAACCCAACGATGACTTGTGGTATTACTCATCGCATACAGCAGTAATACAGAGATACCTAATTTATATTATCGATAACCTTCCTGATAAGTTACCTTTTATACGTACCTACTACCACATGTTGCTTTGAATATGCAATAGAACCGCTTATAGTAACGAACGACTGCTAGTTTTCGGAACCTGTTTTATAAATAGATGTTAGTTTGGTACCATCTAATTAAATCCTTACGCATAATTTACACGCGAAGTACTGGCACGATGTTAAGACAAAATTCTTATAAAATAGCCCTAAAAAAAGACTAGAAATTAAAACTACTAGTAGGTACTTCCCAATACTAATATGCGACATCCTGCTTGACAATGCTCCACACGGTGACTTGTTAGTGACAAGGGTTAGATTCATCAGAATTAATGTCTTCTTGGCGTTTTGGTTTTATTACTGGCAAGCTGCAATGATAAATACAAGTTTATGAAGACAATGTAACGCTCGCTACTGCAGGACACATCTCTATAACGTATCAGTACAAACTCTTATTTTGGAAAGAGTAATTGCTGAATACATTATTATCTCTTCTATGTAACAGCAACATTCCGAACCGGCGTTTGAGTCAGACCATTCAAAAGTGCACGTGAAGGTCGATATGAATATGAAATATATTTGATTACAGTTCTCTAGCAACTCTTCTCCAGTTGGGACCGGCTGTTAATTTAATCCCATCTCTCTATTCCTTTTACTGGAGAAGGGTTAATAGAGATCGAAAGCAATGGAAAATGTTAGAGGCGGTGGCGTAGTTAACCTTAGAAGGGCCTGTAAAAAAAATTGTTGGAGGGTCTAAAATTAAAGATTTAAAGAATTATTGATAATGATTATCACTGATACGGTAGATGGGTAGTAGCTACACCCCTTTAGCCAAGGGGCTAGATGAGGCCTATGCTAAGAGGCACACTGAACTGAGAGACATTCTGTAAAACATTCTAATAATCAAGGCAACAATCTTAAAAGTTCAGGACAAAAGGCTCATTGATTGATTGATTTCATTTCAGTTAATAAATACATTTTGTTACGTTAGTACCTTAAAAATAAAATAACTTCCCAGCACAGCTGCACAGCTAGAGCCAATGAAGAGTAACAAGATATTATATGCCTATCTATAGTATGTCTATCATTCGACGAGTCTGCTACAATGAGATAAGATACAGTAATTTGACTTTGTAATCAACTAATTTAAATTGTTGGGTGCTGTACTAATGGACAAGTTTTTTTTATTGTTACATAATTATCATTATCGCGAATTCCTTCTCTACCGTACTAATGACCAAAGATCCAATAATATATGTATTTAAAAAAAATTAACAAATATTTTTTATAACCGAATACCCGGCATGTGATACGCTAAGAAAAAGAAAAATATTTTGAGTTTTCTCGGTAGGCTCACAAACATTTTTCGAAATTCCAGACGATGCTACATTTCATTTTTCTATCGCATTTCAGCCAGTATCAAATTGTGCAAGAATGTTTTTTTTTTCTAAAACCATCTTCGCACATCGGTTTCAAATTCTATAACTGCCATAGGCTAAAAACCTTTTTTGTGTATAAATATAAAATAAAAGATTAGTTCCTTTTTTTTCAGGAAACCAACAAGCGGTACAATTTTCGTGAACAAACACCATAGAAACGAAAATTTATTTCGCCGGAGATCATGTTACATACTACAAGACGATAAAGTTAGAGACATGCTCACTGTCCACGAATCACTCACTATTGCAGCTGAACTTAAATTAGGTAATCATGTAAGCCAGCCACTTAAACAGACGAGAGTAAGTATTTTAATAGAGTATTTCCTTTGACGGATAATTAATAACCCCTTCTCGAGGCTTTACCATACTGACTAAGTCATCTTTGACATTCTGGGGCATTAAACACAGACTAACATTTTTGTATCGCACTGGCCATAGTTTTGTTATCATTGGTCAACTAAATCGTAATGATTTTGGGTCGAATTAAGATACGTTTGTAAAATGTTTGTCAGCACCAAGATTACTTTTTTTTAGCAAATAAACTTGGTACCAATCTGTGCACAATTCTGTCCGAAATATTTAAAAAAATGCAGCTATTTGGTTCCCATCGTATGACATATTAGACGACTCAATTGAGTTGGTGATTAGAGACCCTGACTGCCACACTACAGGTCGTGGGTTCGATTCCCACCCAGGACAAACATTTGTCTGAATGAAAATATCTGTTTGTTCTGTATCTTGGTATAAATAGCTATATATGTATTTAGAGAAAACATCTCCCTAGTATGGCCTCCATAGTACAAGCTCTGCTGCATTTGGGACCCGATGGCCGTGTGTAAAGAATTTCAGAATATTGATTGTTATTTATTAATTATTACTATAAATCAACAAATCTTTTACAAAAAGAAATCGATATAAGCAATTTTAAACAGTAACATATTTTCATTTTAGAAATATATATGAATATATTTTCATTTTCAGATTAAAGAAATAATCAAATCTCTTGGTTTGTCCGAGACGCAAAACACGCAAGGTAAAAGTCTATCGGGCGGTGAAAAAAAAAGGTTGTCTTTAGGACTGGAACTAGTCAGTGATCCATATGTTTTAATCCTCGATGAGCCAACAAGGTATTTATTATTTACTATCATTATTACCTTCAAGCAATAAGATACTCCTATATTTTAAAAACCAATGCTGTCTTCACTACCGAATAAATTATACCTAAACTGCGGTTATTGCGACACCATATTAGAGAATGATTGGCCCTGAACCATAGCTTATATCATTTTAAACACCATATAAACACATCATTCGTTATCAATGGTGTCAATCCCTACCAATATTATAAATTTATTTATTTATTTACTTAAGTTATAATATCCTTACAGTTTACACCAATTCGACACTATAACAAAATTATAATGACATATAATTAAAAGTCCTTACAAATACTACTATAATACACTATATACTAATTTACAAAATTCTATTTACATTAAGTACATTCATTTAGGTATATTGGTATTACATTAGGTGTATAAATGTTTGTTACACTTTCACGCGAAAACTTCCAGGATTTTATTACTGACTAGCTGACCTGACAGACGTTGTCCTGCCTTAACAATGAATATTCAATTCGAATCTTTCGATTGAATCGACTATTGTGCAATAAGAAATTATAAATTAATTATTTTATCAATATAATTCGGACCCATGCCTCTGTTTTAAACGATATTGTCAAACGACTGCCATTTATGTCAAATACCATAAGGTTACATTAAAAGAGTTTATGCTGTCAAAAGCGGTAAGGTTACATTAGAAAAGTTAACATGGTCGTTATGTTTTCTAAAATTTTCTAATTTTCCGCGGATCTTTCTTAATTTTTTCTTTCATAAGAACCTTCTTCTGACAATAACAAACACAACAAAAAAAGAGTTAGCGAAATCGGTCCAACCGTCCAAGCGTGATGCCGTGACCAAAGAAAAGGCCCGTGAAAAATTAGAAAATTTATATATAACGACCATATTAACTTTTCTATTGTAATCTTACCGCTTTTGGCGATATAAACTCTTATAATGTAACCTTATGGTATTTGACATAAATGTCAGTCGTTTGACAATATCGTTTAAAACAGAGGCATGGGTGGAAAATATATCGATAAAATAATTAATTTATATTATAATTTCTTAGTGTACATTTCACGGTTGATTCAATCGGAAGAATCGAATTCAATATTCATAGACAGACAGGACAACGTCTGTCGGGTCAGCTATTTTTTATATACATTTATAACTATAAAGATTTATTGAACTATATGTTATCAAATGTAGAATATCATAGTGCAAGCTCTACTTAGCACCAGTGATACCAGGGTGTGATTTTTTTTATTTACCTGAAAATACAATTTAAGGTCCTTCATAATGGATATACAAAGTCTATAACGATAATACATAGTTTCAAATATTCTAAATTGTACTCTACCACTGTCTTATCAATGATAAGTCGGAGTAATTACCTTTCAGAGATAACATGACTAGAGAATTAAGATATTATATTGTAATAAAAATGATTTTAAATTCGGTAAGTAATTAAAAGTGTACCCAATCTTAAATTATATTAAACTAGCTGTCCCCCGCGGTTTTACCCGCGTTCCCGTGGGATGTCACATGTATTATACATAAAAACCTTCCTCTTCAATCACTCTATCTATTAAAAAAACCGCATCAAAATCCGTTGCGTAGTTTTAAAGATTTATGCATACGTAGGGATATAGGGACAGAGAAAGCGATTTTGTTTTATACTATGTAGTAATAATAAATTATTGTTTCTTGTACATAGTTAATTTACTTACCTATAGGTAATATACATGCTATTTTTCCTTTCACACGAACAATCAATAAACCAAAAGAACATATCGTCACCAAGTATTTTTAACCAACTTCAAAAAAGGAGGAGATTCTCAATTCGACTGTACCTATTGTTTTTTATTTTTTTTATCATGTTTGCTCTAGCGTAAAATATTTACTTCCAATATGTTGCATAAGTACAGTAATTCCTAGCTCTCAATTTGAGAATAATTATTTAATTAGATAAAATAATTACAGCCAATTAATTTTATACCTGGGACTAGTAGCGAGGGATGTGTCATAAACCTCCCCATAATGAGTTAAACTGTGACAATAAACCGTTCCTATTGGCCGGTTGATATTTAGAACTCAACCGTCACTGGTGGATAATCTGTGTAATTCTCTGGCTATCTCTGCTGAATATTATCAAAATTACTAGCTGCTCCTAGCATGCGTTGCTATGCGACTTTATTTTTGTGTCAGGAACCTTCTCAGGCGTACGTTGACTCACTAAAGTTACATTATTATCAAATAAATAAAATAACATATTTATATAGTAGACTAGCTGTATCCCGAAGTTTCACCCGCATTGCCGAGGGATGTAAAATATTTAAGGTATAAGTAGCCTATTTATTATTCCAAGAGCAAGCTCTATGTGCCAAGTTTCATCTAAATCCGTTCAGTAGTTCTTGCGTGAAAGAGTAACAAACATCTATACTCACAAACTTTCGCATTTATAATATTAGTAGGATAGTACCTACGAATAACTTGAGCGAAAATGACCTCTATCTTCATTAATGAGTCTAATATCTCCGGCTAATAGTCCGGTTCCTCTCAGTAAAAGCAACCTTCCGAACCGGCGTTAGAGTCTCCATTCATAAGCCTGAGAATAAATATATGTATTTCATTGACAGCCCAGTTGGCTTGGTGGTTAACGCTCTGACTGCGAAACCGAAGGTCGCGGGTTCGATTCCCACCCAGGACAAAACAAACATTTGTGTGCATGAACATGTCTATTCTGTGTCTGGATGTAAATATCTATATAAGTGTATGTATTTAGAAAAAAAAGTAGTATATGTAGTATATCAGTTATCTATTTTCCATAGTACAAGCTCTGCTTAGTTTGGGACCAGATGGCCGTGTGTAAAGAATGTCCCAGGATATATATTTATTTATTAATAATTTATTTTGTTTTTCAGTGGCCTCGACAGTTCAATGTCAAAACAAATAGTAAACCTATTGAATTTCCTAGCACGACAAGGGAGGACGATAATAGTAACATTGCACCAACCATCCGCCTCTTTGCTGAGCAAAGTGGATAAACTGTATGCAGTTGAAGGTGGCAGGTGCGCCTTTAATGGCTCTGTAAGCCAACTTCTACCTTATTGTAACGAATTGAATCTGAAATGTCCAGAGTATTATAATCCTGTGGACCATCGTAAGTATATCAATATTTCTCGTCTTTTGCCTGTTTTGCGTTTTCGGCAACGATGACTATGGCGTAGAACGACAATTTTAACAATCAGAAATGAATCATAACTAGAGTAGCCTCGGTTTAAAGCCCTTTGCGCTCACCGAATTGCAGTAGGGTGTAAAGGCATCAGAACCTTCAAGGCCATCAAAACTATAATTAGATAAATATCAGATAGTATAATGAATTCGTGACTCTTGAACTACAGCACTTCTGTCTCATGGTACGTCAATATATAATGCGAAAGGTCCAAATCGAGTGGAAAAAGAACAGGCAGATGACGCCGATCATCTTTCAATGTATGCATATATATACCTAAGTTGCGTTTAATTTCCAGTCATTGAAACGTGTTCAGAGAATAAAAATTTTAAAGTAGAGGAATTGATTGAAAAATCACAAAACGGAAAGAGCGAAGAATGGACCAAACAATACTATAAGAATGACGAGCGTAAGTGTTTTACATTATTTCTAGGGCACTTCATAATTATTATTAGTTTATTTTAGGATTGAGGGAATCAGGATATGCATAGAATACATGCATTTATATATTAACTTGAATTTTTCTTTTCCGTCTGTTGATCGATGGATATGGCGTTATTTGCCTAAAATGCGACCATTGTACATACCTATATATCTAAAAGATAGCAATTCATTTTATAGTCTAATCTTGGGTTAATTCCAGACCAAACCCAACTAATTAAGTAAAATATGAAACCTAATCAGCTGTTTGGATTTTATTATCCTGTGACTTTACAAATTGTTGATTTTGCACGGGTTACGTAAAATCGATTATGATAGATCGATTATGATGAAACCTGATGGTTTATAGATTGTCAATAAACTATAACAGCATATCGAGTGATTTTATCTCAGACTAGCTGTCCCTCACGGTTTAACCCGCGTTCCCGAGGGATATCACATTTTCCCGGGATAAAAAGTAATGTGCCAAGTTTCATCCATATCCGTTTAGTAGTTTTTGCGTCAAAGAGTAACAAACATAGTTACACACAAATCTTTCTTCTTTATAATATTATTAGTATAGATTTAGAAAATCGTATATTATCGGTGTAAAACTTTCGCTGTAGAACATATGTATGTAATTCATAGGACGTAGTATGCTTAAGACATTTTGAGTCTTATTTACCCATGGTTTAATTTCATTTTACAGAAAATATTGATCAACATACATGTAATGATATTCAGCTTTCTGCATTACCATTGGCAAATGATGACACTACGAGTAAAACACTGCTAAGTCTCAAAAGTACATACCCCACATCACGTCGGAAACAATTCGTAACGTTAACGCGGAGTTCTCTTTTGGTGAGTGAATTATCTTATAAAGGTTCTACATAATAGAGAATTATCCCGTATTCAAAATAAATGAGAAAACACTAGCCAGTGTATTGAAGTAATCCAAAAATACACGGATACATCAAAAGTGACCAAAATTTTACAATTAACTAGCTGCCCGGACAGACGTTGTTCTGTAGAAATAAGTCCATACAAAAATGCAGGAATTCGCTCGCAGCGCCACCTACCGGGTCCAATTGTGAATCTAAACTATCCAGGGTGCCACCCAAACGCATACAAAAAAATTCATTCACATCGGCCCAGACGTTTAGGAGGAATTCACTGTCAACACACGTACCTAAGAATTAGTATATATTAGTTTGGGGAAAAAGTCTTTTCGCATTATAGTATGTATGAACTTGTAATAAAATCTCTTTGGCTATACTATTTGTATCTGGCTGGTTTTGGTATCATTGAAAGTTTAAATTTTAAAGAACATAATTCCAAATTCAAATTAGGAAAATGTGTGATTTGCATTTGTTTTTCGTACCGCCAAGATGAGTGAATCTAATGAAGAAATTCGATTCATTTTAAATTTTACTACAAAAAAGGTAAAAATGCAACGCAAGCCGCGAAAAGTATTTGCGATGTTTATGGACCTAGTGCAGTGTCTGTGAGAGTAGCACAAATTTGGTTTAAGCATTTTCAATCCGGAAATTTTGATTTTAAAGATGCACGTCGCTCTGGTCGCCCCATTACGGATAAAATTGACGCCATTTTTGAAAAAGTGGAGCAATATCGGCATATCAGTAGTTACGACGTAGCTGAAGAACTGGGAATTGACCACAAAACAGTTTTGGCGCATTTGAACTCTACTGCGAACAACTGATGAGATTAAAGCAAGAAGTTGAGAGAAAGCGGCCGGAATTAATCAACAAGTCTAGCGTTATCATGATGAAAACCGGCCACTCAGCAAAAATTAAGAGAGTTTAGCTGGGAGGTATTAATGCATCCGCCGTATAGTCCTGACCTTGCACCTTCAGATTTCCACCTGTTTCGGTCTCTTCAGAATTCTTTAGGCAGTGTCAGGTTAACATCACGAGAGGACTGTCAAAACCACTTGTCGCAGTATTTTGATCAGAAGTCCCAAAATTTTTATAGCAATGGGATCATGTCCCTACCTATAAGATGGCAAAAAGTTATGGAACAAAATGGTACCTACATACTTTAGTTAAATGTAAATAAACTATATACAAAATGTTTTGAATTTTCTTAAAAAATGCGAAGGAACTTTTTCCCCTACCTATTATATAAAGATATGATTTTTAAGTATTAATCTAACAAAAAAGAGTAGATCTTTTGATGCAGTACATTTATGAGGTCAGAACTTGCTATTACATACAACACTTCATACATTCTTTCGTTTTGACATTTAATAAAAAGTTGCTGATTTGACATGTCAGTCAACATCCCTATTATATGTTCAAATGAGATCGGCTTAAGTTGCACTTCTTTCATAAAATTGTCACACTTCACACGCCTTTTTTTATTTAATATAACGATCAGCTTTCTAAAATAATTATCCAGTAAAACAACACATTCCAATAAATATACGACATTATTAGCTTTAGCATTAGCCATAGGTATGCGACTGCAGTTGCAGACTGTATTTGATTGCAGCTGTGCCCGCGACTTCTATCTTATTCTTCATGTTTATTCTCCTCTTCTTCTCTATCAGCGATAGCGATCCTCGCGGAATTAAATCAAATTTAATAATAGAGTTCAGTAGTACAAAAATCATTAGTAATTATTTTTAAATTGTTTATTCTAAACTTGAAAGTATTTTTATGTTCAATAATCACATTAATATAATGTACCAGCTACACACGCCACACCACACTCCACAGCCAGACCAATCTTACCTTTATTGCATATTTGTGCGAGGCTAAAATATATCTTGCTTTCCTTTAAAACTAACGGAATTCCCATACAAATAAACACCCCAATAATGGTTGAATTTCGGAAAAAAATGTATGATGATAGTGAGAGGCCTGTTTAAAATACTGACAGTACTAAACAACTACGGTTTTTGAGCCGTTATAGTTATATTACAAGTATCTAATTAATATTGACAGGCAAGCGGACTTGAGAGCCAAGTCGCAGGTCGCGGGTTCGATTCCCACCCAAGACAAACATTTGTGTGCATGAACATGTCTGTTTGTTCTGTGTCTGGGTGTAAATATTTATTTATAAAGTATTTAGAAAAATAAAAAAGTAAAAACTACTTTTTTATCTGGCTTCCATAGAACAAGCTATGTTTAGTCTGGGAGCCGTTTGTAAAGAATGTCCCCATGATGTATATTTTTATTTATAATAGTTTAAAATTTTCCAATTTCAGATCTTATGGCGAAATCCGGGGCTCACTGGGAGACAATTCGGAATTCATTGCTGCATGGCATTTTTTATAGGATGCGTCTGTTATAATATTGGCGAAAGTGGCCAGTTCGCAAAATACAACACTCACTTCCTATTCTTCAGTCTCATGTTCCTAATGTTTACTGCATTTAGTTCAGTATCAATCGATTGTGAGTATATAAAATATTGTAATTATTCAGTAAGACATTTATGAGTGTAATATTGTTTTCGTCCCCCCATCGGAAAGAGTATTTTTGCTCTTCGATAACTGAGTGCAAAAGCAGTTTTTATCCTCCAGATCAGGGCTGTCCAAACTATGCACCTTCGCGGGCTAATTAAATTTCATACAAAAGCTGGAGGGCCAGAAAAATATTTTCAGTTGTCAATGTGCTGCCCATCATCGATCCCATTTTCAAGCCAAATTTTTTTAGCTTGGGGAAACGGTCGCCAAGGATCTTAAAAAAATCCATTCCTGTCTCTTTTCTACCCTTGAAAAAGGGATCTGAACGTCACATAATTCTAACTGGTATTCAGTCTTTATGCTTGTTATTTCTAAGCTAAAGATATATTGCTAAGAGATAAATCGCTCTCTAATCCTTTGAAATCAGCAAAACGCTGCTCAAATTCAAATATTACCTCGTCGATATACTGGAGGTGGTCCGAAAAATTGCATCCTTCTATTTCGCTATAAAGTTCTTTGCAACATGGAAAAAAAGAAAAATCATTTTGTTCCAGTGATGTTTTGAATAAGTCAAGCCAATACAAGTTGGCTATATTGTGTTCTTTGCCTTGTAATTTTAAATTTAATTCGTTCAAATGTTGTCTCATATCATTTAAAAATGCAAGATCAGCAAGAAATGCAGGATCTTGCATTTTAGTTTCCATATCAGTTGTATCAGATTTTATTTAATTTTTAAGAAATATGGGAATTTCTTTCCGTAAAGCTAAAAAGCGCTGCAAGCACTGACCAGCACTTAACCATCGGATTTCTGAGTACAATAGCAGATCTTCGTATGTTGCATCAATTTCAGTTAAAAAGTTACGAAATTTACGATGACTCAAAGCTTTGTTTCCGCCTCTAATAAGATTTGTTATTTTAACAACTATTTTCATGGCATTCATTTGGCGCAAAAATTTTCCACATAAGGCTTCTTGATGTATGATGCAATGGATTAATGGGCAGTCAATGCCATTTTGTTTTAAAAGTCCCGTAAGTCCTGTAACGTTTCCAGTCATTGATTTTGCTCCATCGGCCACAATACAAGAACATTTTTGAACAGTTTTATTAACAGCTTCAAAGATATCACTGCCTTTAGTTGAGCCATGTAGTGGCACTAAATTTAACATTTCCTCCGTGATTGAAAAATCTTTCGAAATGCAACGAATAAAAATTATTAATTGACCGATATCTGTCTGGTCGGTACTTTCATCTAAACATAATGAATAATATTCACATTGTACAATGTAATCACATAATTTTTTCGAAACATATTCGCCCATATCATCTATTCGTCGCGCAACTGTTTGGTGAGATAACGCTACAGATTCAAATTTTTGCGCCAATTTCGGCTGCATGAAGCGATGAGCCATGGCAATTGCGCATTGTTTTATAAAAACTCCATCGCTGAATGGTTTTGTAGCTTTGGCTAATTGCAAACAAACTTCATAAGAAGCAGCCAAACTTTGTTCATTGTCAGTATTTACTTTTGAAAAAAAACTTGTCTGTTGCATTAGTTTTTTCTTATGCTCAGCCACAACAATTTTCCTTGCTTCACCGACATGTCCTTTATATTTTTCTTCATGTAAAGTAGTATAATGACGTTTAACATTGTATTCTTTACTCACAGATAAAACTTGCATACAAATCATACACTGAATTTTATTATTGTTGTTGCATATAAAATAGTCAAGTTCCCACCTCTCATTAAAAACTCGATGTTCATCACTTAATTTTCGCTTCTTCGTAGACATAATGCAGTTAGTTAAGGTTTTTTTTTTAAAACTAATTACTTATTATAATGTGTAAAATTCAAAGCGGTGTAAGTAAGAAGTTCCGATACGAACTAAGTCGAAGCACAAACTTAACTAATACGGTCAACAGCAAATCCTCACTCGACAAAAACAAAATACTTTCCGGGAATTCCCCCAATAATAGTAAAAGTAGCTTCACTTTTAAGTGATCATGCGAATGGAATGTTGCAAGACTAAAGATAAATAAATTATACCATGTATTGAGTACATGTTTTGACAACGAATAATATTATCCAAACTATTTGTGTCCAAAACTATTTTGAGATTAAAATGTGTGTCGCGGGCCGCATGCGGCCCGCGGGCCTTTGTTTGGAGAGCCCTGCTCTAGAGAGATAAAGTAAATTGAATTTAGAAAATCGTGTCACGTGTGTTTGCGAATTCAAAATATCATCAAATCTATTTACTTCTACCTCCATGGTGCCGAATTTATGATACAACCTATTTAATTTGTTAAAACCTCAGACTCGGAACCTTCTAGGGGTACTTTTTTTTTATTTGCTTAGCGCGCGCCATTTTCTTTTTTTTTTTTGCATTTAGTCATTTCCTCGCTGAGGTGGGATGAAAAGTTACGTGTTGCACTCGAGTGCAAAGTTGCTTTTTAACCGCGTGCTCTATTTTGATGACCGAGCAAGCGAAGGATTCTAGTTAGAATCCTGAGCGTATTAGCGTAACAATTAACTATTGTTTTATCAACGTTTCTAATTTGTCTTTTTACCCACGGTATTGCGGTGTCATCCGCATTCCGAAAAGGACGTGCATTTTCCAGGGTGCGTATCCTGTAAATCCAGGTCATACAGGATGTTACAATTATTACTATATTTGTGACTAGTTTCATTCAAATCCATTTAGTAGCTTGTTGTGTTTATATATAGCACCCTCAGTACGATACGGGCTTAACTCAAAATTTTGCGAAATGGAGTTACGATCATAGAGAGACTAAACAAAGTGTGCTCTATCCGATGAATAGTAAAACATAGTCAATTTAATGATAGAATAAGCATACGATACTTGAGTCTCTTTAACACCGGGACCCACCCTCCCCGCTCAGTGCGAAAGTGACCCAATCAGAGAAGTGTCAAAAGTATTTTTTTGAGTTAAGCCCCTATCGTTCTGAGGGTGCTTTCACATTTATAATATTAGTAGGATTATGAGACGGGCACGGAAAATAACGACAGACATCACTAGGATGAAAATAATACAAGATTTTATTTGTAATAATCTAATGGATGTTTTTGCTATCGTCATCCCATTCTTATTTCGTCAAAGTAATTAATCTGACATTACTAAATATAACTCAGCAAAACTTTTAGAGATTATACATGGATGGTTTAAACACATAAGACATAAAAATCTGCCGTCTACGCGGTGTAGGTACCCAGGTAGCCTAGGTTGCCGGTTGCATCTTCCTTGCAAACAATCTAATATGATATGCGTTTTTAAGACTGAATGACTTACTTCTATCAGGTTTAATACCTACTTAATTGTTTTCATTCGTTTAGTTCCAGAACAAATCCCGGTGGCTCGGCGAGAGCACTTCAACCGCTGGTACACTGCTAGCGCATACTACTCTTCGACGCTGGTGTCCACAATACCGACACAAACCGTGTGTACTCTGGGTTATGCCATCATAGCGTACTTTCTGACGGGACAACCGTTAGATCCCGTAAGATTTATCGGCTTCTCGCTGATTCTCTTGCTCGTCTCTTACGTCTCTCTCGGCATTGGATTGTTAAATGGCTCCTTGTTTGATGTCAAGGTTAGTGTCAAGTTACCTTTATGCAAAGTTCCGTTACATACCATTTTTATTTCGGATTATCACACTACTACTTTAATTCTTTAGATATGCTAATTGTTCGGCTCAATAAGTTATCTTAAGCAGCTTCGAGAAATTGAAACGTAGAAAATTAAATAATTAAACGAATTAACGAAAAATCGGCCATTGACGAAGTTACTTTCGCTTACTCACTCGTATTACTCAAGAAAGCATTAAGTTCTTCTAAGGAGAGTTGTGCGTTATATTCATTTATATTTTTTCCTTCTTTTACAGCATGGTGTGATCTTCGGTCCATTTTTTATAATGCCTTTCACTTTATTTTCTGGATTTTTTCTTAAATATCAAGATGCACCCAGTTTCTTCCTATGGTTGTATCATATATCATTTTTGAAATACGGTTTTGCGGGTTTAGTTAAAACCATATTTGGAATGAATCGCCCAAAACTTCCATGTCCAGAAACAGAAAAGGACATCGACTTTTGCTACTATGCGTATCCAAAAAAAATGCTTATGGATTTAGGAATGGAAAACGAATCATTTTACATACTCATTCCAGCCTTATGTACAATTGCTTTCGTTGTAATCATGTGTGGGTACATTATTCTAAAAATAAGGTTAAAGTGTAAGTGGTGAACAATATTGTATTTTTGTAGTAAAATTGTGGATAGCTGAGTCGTATTAAAACTCAATAATAGTACAAAAGTCTTGGTCAAGTAATTATTCGCTCAATATTCTAAGGGTAACTTGCAACGAGATTTAAAACCGATGTTAGTTTTTCAATAACTAGAATTAATGCAAGTCGCCCGTAGCATGTTGCAATGCAATTATGATCAAGACATTGTATTTTCGTTATGATTTATCATATGCATGTTGGTCATAGCGTTTGATATTTGTTTTGACAATGGTTTTTATTTTGAGTGGGATTTATGCTTGTTTTGTACAGAGTCAGAGATTTGTGATTTTAGAATATAAATTTGAACCTTTTATGTTGATGATACAATCGACATTAGAAGTAAACAATTACAGAAGTCTAATATAAGAATGCAGTAGGTATGTATGTTGTAAAAATGTGAGGTGTGGTAATGTAAGTAGGTAAGTAGTTTAAATTAATGCAAGCATCATAAAAGATGATTGCTATTTTAACAAATTATAGTTATAATCGTAATGAGTTTGCAGAACACCAATGACAAATTGTTTTAATAATATAATGTTTGTATCAATGTGATTTACGATAAAACCTTTATTTTAATGTAACATAGTGATTTGTCAGTTTTTTTGTGACCATTTCATTATATTTAATGCGAAAAGTACTGTGTACTTAAAGCATTAATCTGTGATGTAGAAGGATTACGCGATAGCGTGTAGAGATATTAATACTTACACCAATAGTGGTTTTAGTTACATATGAGTACTATAGTTGTTCTGGCTTCAATACCAGCAAATTTCTAGCTCCCTGTTTAAAATAGCTATAATAATTTACTGCCTACATTTAAATGCTATTTTAGATTGTAAATTGAACATAACTCTAATCTGGAAAAGCTTGTTGTAACCAAATTGACCGGTAAATCAAATCAATCAATGTATATTTCATAAAATCAGAAAATAATTATAATTATGCTTGTGCTACGACTATTGCCATTTTGCATTTATTTGTTCATTAATTTTAGTTATGAATTTTGCAATGATCGTAGAACAAGTGGATTTTCTTGTAAATTTTGAGTTATATTCAATTGTATTAAGATTCAAAATTGATTGTTGACATATTTCATTATAAATGTGCTGTAATGTACAATGTCAGTTTAGCTATAAATATGATGGCATAGTTATAACATCTTTTAGTATACCCCGGATATGATATTAAAAAATAAAAAAATGGGAAGTAAGAATATAGACTAATAAAATAAAAAGCTGTTAAGGTATATAAAAATGTGCAATATATAACAATGTATAAAAATATTATTTAACCATGCAATAAAAAAACCAAAAGTCTTTTAGGGCTCTTTTCACCACAAACAGGCAAGCAAATGATGTATAACAATAAGATGACTGAAATCTATGAAGCTAAAGTAATAAGTCTGTAGAAAAGTATCTAAGTCTTATTGGCTAAACAAACACGAAACATAAAACGTTAGTCAAATTGTTTAGCTACACGCCAGACGTCATCATATCCACGTGAAAAATACACTATATACAATATATGTATTATATATATATATATTATGTAAAGTACAAGAAAAAGAAAATGCTTATCACTAAACATTAGAAATTAGGGGGCGTCTATTAATAAAGAGGTGTAACACCGCTCGCCAAATCTCACCAAATCTCACGTAGGGAAAGGGGGAGTCTCGGTAAATATCACGATTTTTTGATCCGCAAGAAACAGTGCAAAATTACGAGAAAATTGTCCACTAATATATGGCTAAATCATATACAGAATGTTACAAAACTACCATAGATGCGCCCTTAGAGGTACCAACTAAGTTAAATAATAAAGCATATGTTTTGTTATGTCAGAAGTTTTTTTTTATAACTAATGCTTGTTATAGCGTTGTTAGTTAGATGCCATTTTAATATATTAATTTTTATAATTTGTGACATATTGATAATATACATATATGTATATAAATGTAAATTTAAAAATATAGTATATATTTATAGCTATACCAAAGCCTTGCCATTAAAAAAGTTACGTCGGTATAACTTAGCTTAAAAAAATGTTAAATAATAATATTTTATGTTTATTAAAATTTTGGAAATTATTAAAATGTATCCTTGGTACCGAAGTATAATTATTAAGATTTATTCGTTGTACAGTACCTACCATAAAACGTTTATTAAGGCATTGCCAACATGGCCATTGTTAAGGTTTAAGTGATAATTTAATTATGTAGACATTTCTATGAATCGATTATTATAAATGTAAATAAATCAATAATATTGTCATATACCTTTTTTGTTTTTATTCTTCTCAACAATTAACCTCTATCTGCATCTTCAGGGATAATGGGTATGAAGATTAGTCTGAGTTATTAATGATTTATTATTAATAACGGTTTATCAGTATAATGTTTGGTATCCCAAAAAAAAACCAAAAACCATGCAGCAATCTTCATACACCGCCATATGATCCCAAACTATGGAAGCTAGCTATGAAAACCAGATAAGTAACATTAAGATGAGAGAATACAAGCAAGTATAATATTTTGTCCTCACAATTGTTCAACTTCAGTTGAGGACAGAATAGAACGTTTTATACCAGGAAACCTGAAATAAGCTTGAGCTTTTTTTTATTATACCACATGGGCCGACATAGAAGCGGACGGTACACCTGATGGTAAGTGATGGGCACTGTCCCCTCCAGCTTACGTGGACGGTGACGTGAGGGTGCGCACTTCCACTAACTAACGGCAACATTAAATCTCGTGTCTGTATGTATGTATTTATAATATTAATATGTTATATGTGTGTGTGTAACATAAACATATAAGTAAATAAATTAATTTTAATAAGTAGGCCACACATTCAAACCCAGGAGAAACATACACGTTCATGCACACAAATGTTTGTCCTGGGTGGGAAGCGACCTGCGGCGTGATAGTGAGGGTCTAGCCACCAACCCAACTGGCCCATCAAAAAATAGCCCTAACGGCGCCCATGCTTACAAACATTACCTCTTTATAATATTAATATACCACATAATAGAGTATGTGTATGACACGTGATAAGAATTTACATTGCTTATTCCTGAATTACCATACTGTTTTATTGCGTAGCTATTACGTTAAACTTTAATCCAACATGGACAATAACAATTACGCCAGTCGCAATACTTACCTACGTGACCTAAGGACAATTGCGATTACTCACTTATTTCTTCAAGGACTACAACTTGACCTTGCGAAAAAAACAGCTAGAAATTTCAAACATTTTACTAAATATATAACTAGCTGTCACCCGCAGTTTCACCACCGTTCCCGACGGATATTACAGATTCCCGGGAAAAAAGTGCCTATGTGCTATTCCAGGCTATCATCTATCTGTGAGCCAAATTTCATCCAGTTCCGTTCAATCGTTCTGGCGTGTTTGAGTAACATACATCTATTCATCCGAACTTTCGCATTTATAAAAGTAGTTAGATTTTTGTAAATAATAAATACCGCCATAATTTTGTTTTGTATATTTCCGTTCATTAACAGTATCTGCCATTAAATCTTCGTTAATACCATTAAGGTAAATCTAAAGAAGATATACTAAGATGTTTTCTAATAAATAGATGCCAAATTTGTCATCAGCAAAAAATCTACTCATTGCTCGGATGTTAGTTTTAGTTGATAGTAAATGAATGATACCGATTTAACTTAAGTTTTCATACTGTAGAGAAATAGATTTTTTTAAGAGTGGACTTCGAAGTAAATGTTTAAAATCTTAACCATTCCATGATATAGCCATCCAGTTATCATGGAACAACAATTTCATAATTTCATGACTGGCCAGTTGGCTTGGTGGTTAATAACCCTGACTGCCAAGCCGATGGTTTTTTCGCTTTCGAAGCGGGTTCGATTCCCACCCAGGACACACATTTGTGTGAATGAACATGTCGGTTTGTTCTGTGTCTGGGTGTAAATATCTATATAAGTACTAGCTGACCGTTGTTTTGCCATATTTACTTTATTATAAACAAACAATACATGAAAATGTATCGTACTACAATTATTATATTCGAATATTGAATTAAAACTGGTATGATTAATAAAAAAAAACCGAAATCATAGTATTTATGAATCTAATTCTTTAAGATACTCAACAATTGAACTTTTAATATGTATTATATACACACTTCTCAAAAACGAGGTGTACAAATGTTCATAAATATTCCGATTGAATCGACTGTGAAATGTGCACTTAGTAAAAATAATAAATTTTTAATTATTTTATCAATATAATTCCGACCCATGCCTTTATTGTAAACGATATTTTCAAACGACTGACATTTATGTCAAACACCATAAGGTAATATTATAAGAATTTATATTGTCAAAAGCGGTAAGGTTACATTAGAAAAGTTAATATGATCGTTATGTTTCCTTAAATTTTCAAATTTTCCGCGCAACTTTCAAAATTTTGCTTTCATAAGAACCTTCTCCTGACAATAACAAACACAAAAAAAATAGAATTAGCGAAATCGGTCTAGCCGTCCATGCGTGATGCCGTGACCAAGGGAAATAGGGATTAATTTATATATACATATATAGATGTATTTAAAAAAAAGTAGTATAATGTAGAATATAAGTTATCTGGTTTCCATACAACACGTTTAGTACAAGCTCTGCTTAGTTTGGGATTAGATGGCCGTGTGTAAAGAAAGAATGTCCCAGGATATTTAAAAGAGCGAGCTCCAAAACTTATTACTTGAGAGAACACATATTAGCAAGAGACATTGACTCCATTGTAGATATAATAAAATATTATCGAGGTATTAAAATATAATTAGATAGAAACAAAAGATAGATAATTGCAATATTCGCTACACACATATCTTATTATGTTATCGCGAAAATTTAAATAGAGTCCCTCGACCAATAAGAGAGCTTGGACAATAATACGCGAAGAAATTCATCCATAAGCAACGTTAGACTTTGCTCAAAGAAAGTTACTTATATAGAACTAACTTATCATTTTGTTCTCATCATCTTATTACTACAACTGCTTGGTATAGAAAATCTGCCAATTATTTAGGTATGTAAATCGTGATCAACTGTATTCCCTAGATTTCCATTTATATTATGCAAGAATCTGCTCTTTGTATACCGAGATATGCATATTAAAGATAAACCCCATATTACAACCAAGTATTTATCTCCAGTCAACTTCGTCTGACCGTATGTTTGATGCGTTTTAACGGCAAAGCTGGGTAGTTGGTAGTAGCTTAAATCGTTGGATGGACATGGGTTCAACTTTTATAGGTACCTACTACCACCCAGCTGTTGCCCGCGTTCCAGGCGATCGTTGTGTCACTCAGGAATAATTATATTTGCTAACAGTGAAAGATTTTGCTGCTAGGGTTATGTTAATCATTTATACTTGATATTGTACTAACTAGGCACATTTACATCATTACATAATATTATTATATATAACGAGGGTGGGCGCTGATACCTATATTTCAAGATATTATGTTCTCTTAGTTTGGGTTTTGGCTGCAACTGCATCATACAACTTTATTTACCATAAGGATTATTTAAATTGTAAATCCATATTTATAACTTCAAGGTGCAGATAAACTATTTTATTTTAAACTTACAAACATTGCCTCTTTATAATATAAGTATAGATGTACCAGAATTAATTCGAAACTGATTCAAAATATTTGTATGGATAAAGGTATATTTTTGTCAAAAAGAAAATCAATCCAACGTTTTCATTCGTCCATTATCTTATATTCTCCTTTCGTTTCGAATGTTGACGTTATTTATGGTCATAACAGAATTGCACTGTGCAGATATTAGTAAAGTGAGGCGCGGTGCGTCGTGCGCTCGAATCGAGGCAATTCCAATTTTCCAATTCTCCACCTTCCGGTTGTACTCCTTAAGTCATACTGTCTCAGTCTTAACTCTTTATTCACTTACAACACAGTGTATACGTTAAAATGGATATGGAAGCAGGAAAAGATGATTTAAGTATCGAGGATGGACAACTAGTTGTGTTTACAAATATTGAATACAGGATTACTGACACAAACACTGGTAAGTTTGATATTTTACTTCAATTCAATTTATTTTTGCCGTTTTGCTCGTAGTTTGCAAGTAACTATTTAATAAACAGTACATATGTCCGCGGCGTGAGGTCCTGGTATCCTAGTACAGGCACCAGTCTCTCACAAAGGAGTAGCGTTGATAAACTGTCTAATGGTAATTTTAACTACTTACCTAGATATTAAAAACCTTTGTAGAGAGAGAAATAAATAAATTATTATATATTCACAAAACTTTTGTAATTATATTACGACTAGCTGTCCCTGGCGGTTTCACCCGCGTCTATCGATATCATTTATAGCCAATAACCATCTACAAAAAATTCGACGTCGAATGGTAGCAGTCCCATCCCGATATGTTCAGTAGTTTTGAGGTGATGTTCCGTCAAGGGAACCTTATATTCCTCTAATATATAGAAGATTATAAAGAAGATAGATTACGATATAGCAGCACAAAAAACTCTTTATAATGAAACCTTTAATGAAAATTTAACTCGTTTTCTTCATGCATTTAGTACTTAGTATACACGGCAAAAAACGAATTTTAACAATAAGTTATCAAGATCCTAAATAGAGTGATTATGTATCTTATAACCAAAACTTTATTTCAAATAATATAGTCGTATTTTATAATTAAACCTTATCATTCCGGGAAGAGGTCAAATCCTCTCCTCTTCGAATAGGACCTCTATAAATATTGACAACGCACTTGTAGTAGTAAGTACATGAGCAAATAAACAAGCTCTTTACAAGGTTTTCTTCGTATAAAAGGCAAACCAGCAAAAACCATTAACTTGACAAGCAATCTGCATCAGCCTTGGTCTTAATGAAATATTACAATACTAAAGTTGTCGTGGTCTAATTGGGCCATTCGACAACTATATAAGTTATTTTTTTATTATTTCTTTTTACATTTTCTACGGACTCTTTAGTCCATACTCTTTAAAGATGATAAATTATACTAAGACAAATTGTATTGCATTTTTATTAACATCTTTACGCGCTTGTTCACAACTATTACATATCTTTTTTCTATTGTTATATTGCATGGCTTATAAAATAAAAAATGACATAATTTTAGTTACAATTATATTAATCTAAATTTATAGATTAATTTAAAGCGCTATTGTATTAGTTGTTAGAATAAGCTACATAACAAGTCTTCTCTTTAGTTTAAGTCTGAAAATGTATTCAATTAATAATATAATTAATATATTTATATCTATTAAAAATTAATATATGTGTTTCTTAAATTAAGTTAATGGGTTCCAACTAGACAAGGCCTTATAAATCATGATATACCTAAACACCCACTTATGCGCCAATTGCAGGCGTATCTGTGAACTTTCTTAGCAAATAAGCACAAATCTTGATCCACTTTCACGGCTTTGCAATGTTAGTCATAACGTGAGTTTATAGCCTTTAAACAAGGCCTTAGAAAACCTCGCAGCGGAAGCTGTAGGTATTAAAGAATTTAAAAAAATTTGCTAATGCAAAATTTCTAATGAAATATTAGACAATTTTAAATTGTGCTACTATTATTCTTTCACGCGAAAAAAAGCAAACCGGGTAGCTACACCCGGTTGGAACCTAAAAAGACTAAAAATTATATAGCTTGTGCTTTGGGAACCAGATAACTGTTATTCTAAGTAATTTAAAATTTATACTAACACTAGGTATTATGAGAGTTCGAATTTTTCGGCCATTTGAAAAATTATTTTATCATTTGATACCCTCACACCTATCCATCTGGAATGTCCCTTACATTTTCAGATGAACATAAGTGTTAAAATCCCGGAATAAATTTGATCCCACGAGAATGCTAGTCAAACCATGCCATGTGGCATGGAAAGCTAGTGTTATTTACTCTATAGACATTTTAATCCAGGCACACAATTACGCTACACAGCACTGTCCCGGGTGGGAATCAAACACAATCAAATCAAAAACACCTAATTAATTTGATTAAATATCATTAATTTACTCATGATTTTAGCATTTTCCTTTGTTAGTCGTATTAAAACTTAATAAATTTAAAAACATACGCAATCCTAATTAAAGTCAGCATAATTAATCAAAATAATTAATAATCTGTTTAGTCTTGAACTTTTTAACCTCTAACGATGTTTCATGATTATAGTCAAGCTGGTACGCTTAGCTCTTGTCTCTTCTATGAGTATAAGGTTAGTTCAATTTACACCTGCTTTTGGTCAATTGTAAGCGACCATCCTGTTGGACGAACTCTGGTTCGGAAACTAGGCAATGCTCTTAACCTAATCTTAGATGCATCGATAGCATGGATGAATAATTCGATTAATGGAATTAATTTGGTTACAATGAAATTGACTCAAAACTTTTTTCTAATCTCAATTTTATAAGTAAAGACCTTTAATAAAACCAAGGTAATAGACTGAAAATGTTGAGTTTTCCTTTAACGGACTGTGAAAAAGGATATAAAACGAGCTGTTTAAAACTGGCTTTGCTCCGCAGTTCCACTTATGTTCCCGGGGTGAAAAATGATGTCGTACACTTTCCACACATTTTATATAAACCAAATATCTTCCAGATTGATTCCAATTAGCCGTTTAGACGCTAAAAGGTAACAAACACACCGAGACGGACTTACTTCCTCATATTAATAGAAAAGTATAGTAAAATTTGAGTTAAACTAAATATTTGGGTACAATACTACGATAAATATCATAGTAACGTACCAGAGTTGACCACTCATGCATGTGTGACCTACTTGTTATCTCCAAGCAGGCAACCATCCTGCCTAGGGTGATAAAATAACCTAGATGCGATCACATCATGCTGCGTGTACGCTAAGTAGGCAATATAAACAAACAAAACATTTGAGAATACTCATAATTAGTGTGCAAGATACACCATTGTCTCAAGCCTCAAAAGGTCACTGCACTGGCCATATTGAAGAACCCAAAAGGACTGACGAAGAGGGCAGGCTAAACTGAGGATAATAACGCATTTAATGATGCGAGTATATAGTATCGTGAGCATTAAAGCCGTTCTCATTTCCCGCCAGTTGCCGAGTCGCTTGCGCAGGCCGTAGCCGTGCGCAGAAAACTGCAAACCTCAAAATCGCGACCCCGTTTAATACACACAACAATAATAAATAAAATAAAAATAATGGATATCGAAACGGGCAAAGTGTGTAGTGGTGATCGAAGTTATGGCAAAATCGTGTTCTCAGATATTGGATACAGTGTTTCAAAACGTTCCGGTATGTAATAAGTAATAGATCTTTGTGAAAGTTTGATAGTTTGCGAAAGTTTTGTTTATTTTTATTTTTTTTTTTTGTTAGAGGAGTCACTTGGATACGTAATATGAAAAATAAATAAAGTCAGTTGGATATTTGTACTTACATGTAGTGCAATTTTTTCTGAATTTAATACTCAACATTATTAATTTTAGAAATCTACGTCCTATTATACGTTTGCACGCAATCACTTTAAACTAAGAGTAAACGATAATTTTAAAAAGGTATAATAAAACTCTTAAATTTTATTTGTTCAGATATAAGTATCTGTCTACATACGCTTCAAAAGTATTAACGTATGAATTCATTAAAAAAAAATAAGTAGATTTATAATTTACTCGATTCTTACGTATATTAGAAATAACATACTTCGTACTGATTATCACAAATATATAAATTTTAATAATTATACAAGCACGCACAGCGTTACGACGTTATTCAATATATTGCTAGAAATAAGATTTTGCACTATGACCGACTTAAGATATAAACGCTTGATATAGCCAGTGTTATTTGAGCCAAAACCGAATAAAAACTGCATACACAATTGTTTAAAGAATTAAACCAGAACTAGCTGTTCCCGGCATGTGACTTTTTTGTGTATGATCTGTGCCGGCTTACGGAGAACAACGCACTAAAGTATCATCGCTATCGGATAAATAGTTTATGATGTATAATGATAGGGTATATCTTTAGTAGAAGAACAAATATATTTTTAAAAACAAGATTTTATCAATACAATGTGGTTTCAAAATTTCGTGTCTGTTCTAATAACCATTGGGGAGTTCCCTATTCTAGAACCAAACCTCAGAGCACCAACCATGTTATGCAGAATTTTAGAACGAGGCTACACCGTTTAATGCGTATACAAAATTGTCAATATGTGCTCCTGAGAGTTGAGGAGTTTCCTCATCAGAAGCCAATCCTGTGTGTAGAATCAGGTCAAGCGTCTAACTAAAATGCATTGTCATCATTTCTGAACCAATATTTTAATCTTAAACTCAATAGAATAGGAGGTAGAGAGTCGAATTTAGCTTGCAAGTCTTGAAATACTAACAAATATTACTTATTAAATTAAAAAAAATATATACCACATGGGCCGACAAACAAGCACGCGGTCCACGTAATGGTCAGTGGTCACCGCCGACTATGGACATTTGCAACACCAGGGCATCGCCAATACGTTGTCGACCTTGAGACGAGGAAGTTGTTAAGTCTCATGTGCCCGTAATTCCGCCGGCTCCCTTACCTTTCTAACCAAAACACAGTAATACGAATGCACTGCTGGTTCGCGGCGAAAAAGGATTAGGTGGTATTACTACCTACGAACTCTGCACTAAGAGCTCTACTACTTACTCAAATTTAGTAAAAGCTTGTAGACATCATTCAAAATGATCAGCTTAAAAACCAGTCGAGTGTAGGTATAAGTTTTTTAAAACTTACAAAATATAACCACGTTTCTGCCTACGCATACCTTGGCCACGCTGATATCGATTAAAAAGCGGTTTTATAAGTTATGTAACAAAGTGGAAAGGGATTTTATAACAGGATCTAAGTAATAAGCAACTGTTTTATTAACTAGGTCTTATATGTTTTAGAGTTTCACTACTTACAAGCTCATGTTAATGCTAAATCATAAACAAAATAAATATCCTAGGCAGTGGCGTAGCTAGATAACCAAAGGCCCTGGGGCAAAAAATTAAGTAGGGCCTCAACTAAACTATTTAAAATCGTTTGTTCCCCCCTCCACCGGAGCTTGTGAGCCGAGGGCACTGCCCCGTCTAGCCCTCCAGTAGCTACGCCACTATTTGTAAGTCAGAGTACGAGGGCTCCCCTGAACTAGGGGGCCCGGGGTACTGCCCCGTCTAGCCCTCCATAGATACGCCACTGTTTGTAAGTCACAGTCCGAAGGGCCCCCTGAGCTAGGGGGCCCCGGGGCACTGCCCCGTCTAGCACCCGGTAGCTCTACCACTACTTCGATTTATAGTAATATCTATTTATAAAAAAATCGTTGTGTGATCGATATGGACTCCAAAAGCCTGGAACAATTTAGATTAAATTTACAGGCAATCTTCAGATAAACCCAACTGTTCCTGTGAGTTTGGTCGCGATCCCCGTGCGAAGTCAAGGCGGGTCGCTAGTTATCTATATTTATGATTTTTTATTCCAGGCCGCATAGAAATCATAAGATCGGACATATTTTCAGCTGTTCATATCATTATAAGTTTTCTACTATACTCTGTCTATATAGTAAGGACTATATGGATATGATATTTCGGATCAGGATATAGATACGGATATATGAATACTATTATAACGGTTTCGGTTATGGATAATTTTTTATTCGGATATCCGATATATTCGGTTACGGTTATGTAGCTCCATAACACCACTGGTCTATAGCAAGTGATGCTAATATTTTTACTATTGTATCAGTGACTTAGAATCAAACAACTTAGAAACTAGTATAGATTTTGAATATACTCGTATAAGTACGTTTAAGTTAGCATTTACCAAATTTTAGTTAATTTCATAATAAAATGATAATAATAATAAATATCCTGGGACATTCTTTTACACACGGCCACCTGATCCCAAAATTAGCAGAACTTGTACTATGGAAACCAGATAACTGATATACTACATATACTACATATACTACGTAAATACTTACATATTTACACCCAGACACAGAACAAACAGACATGTATATGCACACAAAATGTTTATTCTGGGTGGGAATCGAACCCACGACCGGCAGTTTGGCAGTCAGGGTCTCTAACCTCCAAGCCAACTGGTCCGTGAAATAATAAGATAACCTATTTTTATCCCAAATAACAACACATCTATTACCAATAACCTTCTCAGAGCTCTTATCAAATGCGTCCATTATCATGTTCTTTGACGGTTGTAATTTTATATTTGTATGTTCATACACACAAATTAGGTCCATTAGTAAATATGGTTAAAGTTGAAGTGATGATAAGTGACGCAGATTAACTCTGTGCTCTTTTATTAATATTCTAAAAACAATTCATAATGTAAATAGAACAATTGTTAGAAGCATTAATTGCAAATCAATGTACTTTAAAAAAATAGTTTTATGTATTTATCGCATGATGGGACTGGCCTTTAATAAATAATTAGAAATTCAAGTCCATAAAAAAAATATATTTTTTTTAAGTAGGTACCCCGTTTGCGAATATTTTCATAAAAGTACTGAATTGGCTCTGATTTTTATGATTATAGCGTATCTTATATTTAAAATAGTAAACAGTTTTTGTCGACTGTTCAGTTCATAAGTGTTTACTTTTTGTCAAATTTGCTTTCTGCGAATATATTTCGCGCGTAATATGTATTTTACGTGGCCCCGGCATCTTTTACCGCGAATAACTGCCAAAGAACTTGTATTTAATTAATTAGTATTTGAAGTAAATTAGTTGAGAGAACCCTTAATTTTTCGTAAAACCAAAGTGGTAAATGAGCCATTGTTAAGTAGAGAAAATACTTCCGTCACTACATATCAAGCAGATAGATATGATGAAACAGTTCAAAGCGTTGGACAGGCAAGGAACATGGTTTAATTACATTGGTAAAACATATCTTAACCTAAAGCTGTGTAAAACTTAAAAGCTGGAATAATCGATGTTCCTCAAGTTCGGACGTTGATGAAAAATAATTATTTTGTAAAAGTTATTACTGATTCTGAAAGTGAAGCTTAGAGGGGATTTGTGTTGGTAGCGTGTAAGTAGCTTTAATGTTTTAGGAGTGAATATGACCATAAAGTTACACTTTCCATGTCACGTTGATAGATTTCCTGATAATGGAAAATTATAGTCAGGAACAGGGAGAACAGAGAGATATCAGAGATGGGGCCGTCATAATGTGGCAAGTTACTGCTGGCATTTAAAAGGAGATAACCTCAAAATAAACTAGAGAAAAAGTTTATAAAAGTTAGCTTATTGTTTCTCTGAAGTATAGCCGACATTTTACAACTTTTCTCTCTTTTTACTTCTATGTTCATTAAACACCAAAACTATTAATTAGATCTTATGTTTTTCAATAAAAAAAACAATTAAGTGAGAAACAAAAAACCCGACATTTAAAAAAAATATTTATAATTGATACTGTGATGATAACAAAATCATACAACTAATCGATAGATTAAAATATGTATGGTACATGTATAATACATAATCATCAGGTATCAAAATCATAGAATAATTATAGCTTATAATCAGATTCAGCTCGACTAAGATAGCGATGTAATTTTGGTGGGTAAATAAGGAAAGGATATATATAATGTAGATAACAATTTTCACAGAATCATTCAAACATATTTTATTGTTTCTACCTTAAGACCTGAATTTAAAGACGGTCATCTGAACCTCTTAAACGTCCTATTATATGTAAATATTATTTATGATTCAATAAGCTAAAAAAATACGAATATTTTGTGCGAATTATTTAAATTATTGCAATTTATTTCGAAGCAAAAATTATCTTATTCAGCTATCTGCCGTAAACCTAACCACAAAGATCATCAAAATAAATACCTATTATTAATGTTGCAATCTACAAAAATCGATCATATTTTCATAGTAATGTAAATTTAAATAAGCACTAATGAATATTCTGATCTTACAACCGGTTTGAAAGGTTGCTTTTGCCGAGAAGGGCCGGCCTTGGAAATTATCCTTTTTAAACAACAGATTTGTCATATGATATCTCTCTGAAACGATTTTTTTGAGTAATAGAGCTCTTAGTGCATAGTTCGTCCAGGGGAGTACTACCACCTTACCTATTTCCGTGTGCGTATTTGGTCAAAAATCTTTTTGCGAAAATTGGAATCAATTAATTCGTAAATAATAATTACGTGTTGACCTTATTCCATTGACATAATTAACAATTTGAATGATTTATTTTGGTATTTTAACAGGAAGTTTACAGTATCGTTTCAGTGTCGTAATATGGGTAGTGGAATTATCCAAATACACATTTTATTAAATAAATAATTCTGTACTTTTTTCATGTTTTTTTTATTCACTTCTCAATCAAGTATTTATTGGCTTGCGGTCGATTGCAACATTTAGCGACTATCGCTCGAGACAGCGGTTTAATTATATTTTCGCAATATATTAGTTAAATCATGTTTTAGTGTTGAACACGTATTTTAACCTTTTATATTTGCGTCATCATTGGCAGGTTTGTAACAAAAAAAATACTGGTATGGATTAAGCTGAAACATGTTCAAAGTATGTATATATAGTCACTAGCTGTCCCCGGCGGTTTCACACGCGTTCCTGAGGGATATGAGCTATAAGATATAATCTGATGAAAAATATAATATTTTGCAACCCCTTTTTATCATGTTAGAGGTTGAATATTTAAAAACGATGAAACACATGTTTGATTTAATCTTTTAAAGAATATAAATGCCAAGTTTGAAGTTGATCAGACAAAAAAAACGCGTTGTTCCTACAAATAAACTACAAACTTTGCTCCCCTTAAGGGATGCATTTTCAAAAATCCTTCCTTAATTATAAAAGGAACCGCTATGCAAAATATCAAGTTTCTAACCCTTATTGTTTAGGCCTTGCGATGATATGTCAGTCAACATCTCCTTTTGTATAAATTACATTAGTATATAGTAGTATAGATATATTAATAATTTTATTGAATTTAGATAAAAGAAAGAAGTTACATTGCAGATAAAAATACACTAAACAATACACAAATAACCATATACAATAAACATATACAATAAAAATTTACTGAATTACCAGGAGTAGACTTGAATTTGAATATGTTTTCTTAAAAATACTAGAACAGCTTTAAAAAGAACTAATTATCTAAAACGCCACTTATAAGTCGACCTGTCACTGTCAAAAAAAAAATTTATTTACAAACGTTTAACAATTTAAAGATGTAGTACCATTGTTGTGTCTTTTTGCGTGCATTTTTTTATTATATTCTTAATCGCAATTTAGGAGGCAAATGACCTTTACTATTCAAGACTATCAAAATGAAATGATAATCTACATATATACCTACATATGGTAAATATATGGTTTTGAACCGACTTCACATTTTAAGCAGTAAATTTTTTTCCGCATCTCAAGTAAGATAAAAAAAAAATTATAGCTTATCGGGGACCAAATATTTTATGGAACTATAAACATTTTCAGCTTTTTACTACTACTAGATTCCGACTAAAATGGCCCTAACATACAGACGGACATGACAAGCCTACATGGATTTTTTGGAGCCCTAAAAAGAGCGATAAATAAATACACTGCTATGTATTATCAACTTCTTAAGGCTCACTAGAACGAGTCTTAATAAATTTAAATTACAGTAGGTAACTGCTATTAAAAACTATTTAAGTATATGAGTACCTAGATCTCACCGTAGGCCAAAAAGTGTATCATTTAGTTTATTAACAAAATGATAAAGACGTTATCAGCAATGGTTTTTATTAATTTTATTTTGTACTGGGTGATAGTGTCGCAACTGTATCAATTATCTTTTGTCTGTGTTGTAGGTAATTGTTTGTATTTGTCAATCCATCATTAAGGCATCGTGACTACTTATCGACAAAATGTTACTTACTGTGTGTAACTAAATTAGCAACTGATACCAAATCAAAATTATACATCTACACCTGTTCAATCTATTATTATTTTAATCCAATTATTTTATGGTTTAGGTATAATCCACTTCAATTCGATTGTTTCCGTCATATAATTTCATTGTAGAAAGTCCAAGGAGTTCCCATTCATCGTAATCTATTGAAGTGTCAACTTAAGACTTAGGAATATTTTTTTTAATTCTTATATATTTTCGTATAATATATATATAATATGTATTGACTAAGGAGGATATCGATGACGAGTTCTTTACATCTCTTACTACGTGGTCAACAAAAGCTGTCTCAAAGAGGGTAGGTATCAGGCCAGCGCGGCAAAAATGTACTAAATCTGTATAATATTTAGGTAAAGCACCGGATGGAAAGATAGCTTACATACGAGTATAACAGGGAGCTATCGCAATCAATCGACGCAAAATCGGTTTTATTGGCCTTCTTGCTAACTATTATCACCATTCATGTTTTGTACCAAGTCGATTACAAGCAAATATCTGTCCAAGCAAGCGAAGGATTCAAAAATTAGAATCCTGAGCGTTAGCGAGGGAATCAAAAGAGTACGAGGTGAAAAATCTTTGCACTCGAGTACAACACGTAACTTTTCATCCCACCTCAGCGATGACTAAATGCAAAAAAAAAAGAAAATGGTGCGCACAAAGCAAATAAAATATAATAAATAGATTGAATGATAAACTCGGCACCATGGAGGTAGAAGTAAATAGGTTCATTGATGTTTTGTTTCACAAACACACATGACACGATATTCTATGTTCAATTTACTTTATCTCTCTAGAGGATAAAAACGGCTTTTGCACTCAGTTATCGAAGAGCAAAAACACTCTTTCCGAGATGGGGGGATGAAAAATATTTTTACTATAGTGCCGAGATTATAATAAAAGACGCTCCGCATACGTATGAGCTCACAAATTCGCCATCACTATAACAAGAATAAATCCTTTGATGTATTATTATATCCTTTTTCAGGGAAGGCGTTCACTACTAAGCGACAGGAGCGCTTAAACTCCACACATGTCATTCTCGATAGTGCCTGTGGTGCCATTAGACCTGGAAGACTGACCTTCATACTTGGTCCTTCTGGCGCTGGAAAGACAACTCTCCTTAAAATATTAGCAGGAAGAAAGTATGTTCAATATGTTACTATATCCGGATTCTCTAAGAGACAACCTATTTAAAAGATTTACAAGATAATTTCAAGAATTTATTCACATATCTTATACTATTTGCTTGTAAGATTAGCACAAGCACCTAAAAAAACATGTTTTGCAACTATATTTATTCACACGCACAATCTTAGTCCCTTCAACAACAAATTCCTTTACATATCTACCTATACGATCGTTAGAGTTATAAAAAAAAAAAAAGGTAAGTACCTATTATCAAAAATAGCTGTTGGCTATGTGTGTAATGACTTTTTCCATTTATACCTATTACTTTATACAATTTGCGATAAAAATCAAAACTACCTGGCAATGCAACGTATGCTGAGAGCAATGACCTAAAAGGACATCAAGGGAAGGTGACTTTTAAGGACTTGCAAGTACAGTATAGATATACGTCATCACAGACCTCGCGGACTTTATTCGATCCAGTCAATCAATTGTTATCAGTACAAGTACTAATATGAAATTTTAAATTATACATAGAGCGGATGTAACATATCTATTATATCAAATGACATTTTTAAATTGGTTTTAAATAAACATAATTCTCTACAAATCAACGTACCCTGCATTCAAGGGGTGTCCAACAGTCTGTCAGTCATGGTTTTACTTAAAGACTGTTGGTGATATAAAGCTGACGTTTTAAAGGTATGACTTATTAGTAACAACGGAACCCCCTGCGATATCACCCGCGTTCCCGTTAGGGGTACAAAGTAGTCTCTATAAAATCTAAAAAACTCCTGCCTTCTATATGCCTGCTAAAATCGCGTCCGCTCGCGCTATTAAATACTTCGTTTTCGCTAAGCGTTCTCTCTGACCTTTGTTCTTATTGTTTAGCTCCTAAGGGTCTCAGCGTGATGTTATATAACCTATATTTCCTCAAGAATTTTTCTAATGCGACTGGTAGTTCCAGAGTTTTGCGCGTTCAACCATATAACCTTCAGCTTTGTTATATTAGTATAGATATAGATTTATGACCCCAACAATTATAAAATAAAATCGCAGATTATATTTCTATGGTAGGTACTTCACGATCATGTAAAGTTGGTTGATATTGTTTTTATTCGCGTGCCTTTCTTAATGGCGGATATCGTCGTTTTCTCAAAATGAAGGGGCTTCCCAATTTCGGTTTACAACAAAAATCCTTTTCTTTTAGAACTGAATTGGAAAACCTTTTCTACATACGATTAACTCTTTTATATAGATTCTCCACGCCGTTTTGTGTTTTCTTGAGTTTATTGCTGCAGGGTCTTCGTTTGACTGATGTAGACTCCAATAATACCAGTAATTAGGATTCAAAAAAAATGTTTATGGTAGTATATGTTAAGTCTATGGTATAGTTTTCGAGAATGGATTACTTTTAAAGTAGCAAGTCTTTAGAGCTTTGAGGTAGTTGTACGATTGTTTCAGAAAAACAGGCGTAACAGGGTGTTTGTACGGTGCAGGTCGCGACGCGGTGCTGGTTGCTCAACACGCCACCCTCATCGACACCCTGACCGCCGAAGAAACTCTGGGGTTTGCTGCAAGCCTCAAACTACCTAATGTCACTAAACGCGAGCGACGTCATGCGGTAAACATAATTTCTATAATATAATTAACCTACTACTGATAGTCTAATATTCTAAATATTCTACTAATATTATAAATGGGAAAGTTTGTATGTTTGTTACTCTTTCACGCAAAAACTAACAAACGGATTTAGCTTGGCACATAGATAGAGCATATTCTGGAATAACATATAGGCTACTTTTTATCCCGGGAAAACGTGAGATCCCTCGGGAATGTGGGTAAAACCGCGGGAGACAGCTAGTAAGCTATAATTTAAACAATTTATTAGTAACTACTATAACTTAAATGAAAAGCAGAAAACATTCTTACCAACAAAAACCTGACCTCGAGTTCAATAAACCTTTATACTTCAACATAATAATATAATAACAATCTTAAACTACCGAATACATACGTACGTATTCGAAGATTTAACTAGAGAATAAAGTCTTATATAGGCAGGTTATAAAATAGAAAAAATGTTACACTGAAGGTGTGAGTTGCGTGTCCCATTAAAGTTGTAGAGCAGACAAAGTTGCAGACAATGTTGCAAATTGCAATGCAACATTGTCAACTATCAATAGAACAATTGCAATTGGCAATTAGTTAATTACTGTTTATTATCGCTGATGATTTATCGATAACTACATAATGATTTCTTCTTATTTTATTGATAGTCTGCAAAGAATATTTAAAAAAATATTACAGATTGATACAGTTACGAAACAATTGGGGATACATGATGTCCTTAATACCAGAGCTGGCAGTCTCTCCGGAGGCGAAAGAAAAAGGTTGACAATTGCATGTGAACTCCTCACTGACCCTACAATAATGCTACTGGATGAACCCACCAGGTAAGTCAACTCCTAGGGTAACAAAAAGATGTGTGGCAGGAATGTTTATTCAGATTAGATATAGAGATTTTTGAGTAGTAGAGATCTTACTGCAGAGTTCATCCGAGGAAGTACTACCACCTAACCCATTTCCGCCGTGAATCAGTAGTGCACATGTATTACTGTGTTTCGGTTAGAAAGGTAAGGGAGCCGGTGAAACTACAGGCACATGAGACTTACAAACTTAAACGCATTGGCGATGCCCTGGTTTTGCAAATGTCCATAGGCGGCGGTAACCACTTACCATCAGGTGGACCGCGTGCTTGTTTATCGACCCCCGTCGTATAACTAGATAAAAAAATGTATCCGAAAAAATTCGTCAATCCTAATAATATAAAGATGGAAAGATACCGATCATCATCACCATCTGTCAGCCCTGATCCCAATTGGACAAACTATTGGAATCCCAGCATGGGACAATAAGTATGGTTTATTCCATTCGGTAATATATTTCGCAGTACTTTTACGGCCGGCCGTTGTCTTATGCCATTGGCATTCGGGCTGAAGGTGATCGGTATCCATTCCAAATTTTAATGATGATATGTTGATGTTAATGCAACAAGTCCAACTTATTAGCTGACCCGACAGACGTTGGATCGTCCTGTCTAAACTATGAATATTGCATTCGAGCTGGTATGATTATAAAACAAAAATCCAAAACATAGTATTTATGAATCTAATGCTTTAAGATTGCTCTGATATTCTGATACATTATCAGAAATATTATGATTGCATCAGCTGTGAAATATGCACTAAGTAATTATATATTAATTATTATTTTATTAATAAATTCCGACCCATGCCTCTGTTGTAAACGATACTGTCAAACGACTGACATTTATGTCAAACACCCTAAGGTTACATTATAAAAGTTTATATTGTCAAAAGGTTACATTAGAAAACTTAATAATTATGGTCGTTATGTGTTCTTAAATTTTCTAATTTTCCATGCAACTTTCTTATTTTTTTTCTTTTATAAGAACCTTCTCCTGACAATAACAAACACAACAAAAAAAGAATTAGCGAAATAGGTCCAGCCGTCCATGCGTGATGCCGTGACCAATGGAAATAGGGATTCATTTTTATATACGTATATAGATAAAGTGCATAAATGTCTCACTTTTGCCAAAAATTTTAGTCATCCAAATTTTTAAATTATTTCTTTTTTTTTTCAGTGGTCTAGACACTGTATCATCAATGTCAGTAGCACGAGCACTCCTAACAGTGGCTCGGAGTGGTCGAACCGTTACCTGCGTCATTCACCAACCTTCGTCACAACTGTTCGCCACTGCTGATGACGTCATTGTAATGGCCAGTGGGAGGACATTGTATGCTGGCTCTATAGCCGATGTGCCAAACGCTCTCGCTAAAGCAGAGTTCATATGCCCTCAATACTACAATGTTGCTGATTACCGTGAGTTAATCCGTTATTAGCAAGATATAAGCCCAGGTGTTTTTATTCAACTTCTAAACAATTTAGCTGTGACCACATTACCGATATAAAGTTGAATAAATTTGAAAATTATCTATTCTCTTAATCGTACCTTAATTTTTAGATTGTGACCATAATCTATTACACGTGTGATCTTTTCCAGTTTTGGAAATAGCAAGCAATGATGATCTTGGCAACAGGGCGCTTCTAGAAATGGAAGCAAACAGCTACGCTCATGAAATGAGGAAAATTGCAAAGAATGACATTCAACTTAAAAATGGCAAAGGTAACCTTCCTTTCTGTATTCTTACTGATTTATTTAAACATACGAAAGTAATAACAAAATCCATAATTTGTTAAATTATCTTCGTTTATTTCCTTACGCAACTAAACTATAGAAGATTTACTGTATGTATTATTGATTCATTATAAATTATATTGTATAGAAGACCTAAGAAGGCCGGGAAGTAGCTGTGATAGTTTTCCATTGAACTTTGTTTATACTTACTTATACAGAATTAATTTTTCATTTAATAGCGTAAGACGACTAGCGAAAAATACTCAAAGGAGTCTCGGATCAAATTTTTATTAAAACGAAAACTGCATTATTATTTGAAAATTAATATTCCAAGCCAGTAATCATATAGTTGATTTTGGAGAAATTTTCATCTTTGCTCGCCTCTATTGTCTAATTATTTAGCAGTGATTGAACCTGTACCCTGAAATTGGTGGCACCCGCAAGAGACCATTCTCACGACTCATCTTGATGAGGTTAAAATAAACTCCTTTAATCGATTGCGCCGTAAATATGTTATATTAAATCTATAAATGCTTTCACAAACACTAGCTCTCGTTTTTTAAAACCAAAAATGTGGTCTTTTCAGGATCATCGCCAGAATCTGAAACATTACTGGATACAAAAGCTGTCCCTACAAATTACTACTCAGCTAGTCTGTGTCAGCAGCTGAGGGCATTATTATGGAGATGCTGGATCGGTGTACTAAGAGACGTGCATTTGTCTCAGGTACTCAATAGCTTATTATTATTAGAAAGTCTAGAAGAGAACTGGCTCTCAATTGCAGCTGTAAGGACACACTTGTAGGCGCTTGGCGACATGTTTGCAAATTGAGGGTAACCTACCAGCATGGTATGGCTTCCTGATGGCATTTTCCTTCACCAAAAGCTCAAGTTAATTTCAGGATTTTAACTTCAGTCACTTAGTTTATCGCTAATATTTTTCAGTTCCATAGAATTTAGGTACCTATATCTAGTTTCTCTTTAAGTGTGTTGCATTTTTTTTAAGTATTGATAACTAAAGAAATGCTGAAGAGAAAGTTATACAATTAATGTTACCAAGACGAAATAAAAGAAACGGGAATTATTAATTTTATTTTTGGAAATGAAATTATTCAAATAGGTACTTATGAATTGCGACTCTTACGCCGCACCGCTACGGAAGAATGCCAATCTGTTTTAACCATGAATAATGACTCTGTTAATCAAACAAATTGTTGCTCCTTTTCAGATTCGTGTAGTCTGTCATCTTATGGTAGCATTGTTACTCGGTGCTCTGTACAACGGTGCGGGCGCAGACGCTGGCCGCATCATCACTAACACCGCCTGCCTTTTCTTCTTCCTTCTCTTCTTGTTCTTCTCTAATGCCATGCCCACTATTCATACTTGTAAGTATTATATTTGTTTGTAGATCTCATTTACCTTTGTGAACACTTGTACACAAAGGTTGGTTCGATCGTTGAATCGACAAAATTTTGATTGGCCTAAGGGGAAAAAAAAATTAAAAAAAAACACAGGGCCTTGTATGGGATAATCCTGTAAAATTTGGTAGCGATCAGATCAACGGAACTTGTTTTTTTACATCTTTATTTCCCCCGCGGTTTCTTCCGCGTTCTACGTTATGATTCTATAATTAACTTTATTTAGCTTTTCTTGTAATTGATTTTTATATTTTATTTCCAGTTCCAACAGAAGCCACGGTTGTTCTTCAGGAGCATCTTAACAAATGGTACTCTTTAACAACATACTGTATATCCAAAATTGTTGTGGATTTACCTATACAGGTAGGTTAAAACTCCTCCTTTGACCTCATTTATAATTTTTATGATCTTTATATAACGAATTCCATAAAAATTGGCATCGGTATACTATAGATATTCAAACGAAGGCATATACGCTTTACAAAAAAAATGGTATAAGAGCAACTGTGATCCGTCCTTGGTAATAATGGAAGTAGTCCTTTCACGTGTAAAATTTATTGCCGGAAACTACACCTACTCTATACCTAAATATCTCCCCTATGTAGCTAAATATTATTTGGAGGATAAAATCCCTCGGCAATTAATTGCTTGATTGGCTCTTTGTAAGCATAATTTTTTATTTATAAGACCTTGTAAAAGTGTACTTAAATATAGAATATTTATATTTCTACTTTTGTAATAACTTTGTACTCTTTAATTTCAGCTTCTTTGTGCGACTGTATTCCTATTTCCGGCATGGTACTTGACATCGCAACCATTGGACCCCTATCGAATGGCGTTGGCATGGGTCATTTGCGCACTGGTCACCATTTTAGCTCAGACATTTGGTTTAGTTATCGGAGCTGCATGTGGAATGAAGGTATATTACTTACCTAATACATTCATTTATATTTGCATGAAGTATTCTACTTAGTAAAAAAACTACGTAACCATTACGCTCAGAACAGGCTACCCACTATAGTAAATGGTCCTTCGAACCGGATTTAAATGAATGAATGGCAAGAGTCGAGAGTGAAGTTTATTGAGGTAACTTTAAAACCCTATTTTATCTCTCTGTATATTTCCATTTCAGCTCGGTCTCTTCGTTATACCAGCAGCAAACATACCAATGCTGATGTTCTCTGAATTCTTCATCCCGTACCAAGAAATGCCAGTCTATCTTCGACCTTTCGCCGCCATATCATACTTTCGCTATGCATTTGACGCTTTCCTACAAACAGCATACGGTTTCGAGCGTGGGAAACTCCCGTGCCATAAAGTATACTGCATGTTTAAAAACCCTGACGACTATCTTGATTATTTAGGTCTGTCGAGAAACTTGGGCAATGATATTTCCGTTCTGGTTATATGGATAGTCTTGTTGCAAATATCTCTCGTATGTATTTTACAATTTAAAGTTTACAAGTCTTGTAGGTAGTGTAGTATTCATAAGTAGAATTTTATAAGCTAAACATGACATAATAATACTTTTATTTGTAATTTCTGTGGACCCTCTACAGGCCCATTTTTTTAGCACTTGCTCACTGGGTTAGAGCCAAGCCACGCAATCCTTGGGCCCAAAAGCCACTGCGACAGCAGACGAGCGCAAATTATAATTGAACTGATTTGATTTGGCTACATTAACCGCATTTCTCTTAGAGAGAGAGAGAGAAATGCAAGTAATGTTTCTCTTCTAGATTGTAGGTTTATTAAAAAGACCTCTAACTAAGCATGCTCAGGGCCCCATCTCAGTTAGAATGACATATTAAATTTATACACGACCCAAGTGAGCTCGATCTGATGTGATTATTTAATCAATTTTGATTATTAGGCATATCCGTTTATGTCCTGAGGTCTAAGCACGAACATCTTTCGCTAGCGTAGCGTCATTGTGTCGAGAGCGCCAAAAAGATGGTTTGTATGGAATATTGAATATCGCTCATACACTGACGTTACGCGATGTTCAATTTCGCATTGCCCAATGCAATTAAACATTTTTGACGTACTCGATACGATAACGATACGCCTACTGTACCGAAGTCATTAAAAAAATACAGAATTGTGCGGAAGTACCTTCTTTTACCAGAAAACACTATCTGTGATATTATGTACAGTAAATATTTTTTCTGTCTATGGTGTTGATATAATTAATAGATATGGGTATTTGTACTAACAAGAATAACAATAAAATATTTAAACATTCATGTATTTCATATAGGTTAGGTACCTTCGTATAGTTAAAAGGGACAATACAGACTTGTTCAATACTTTTCGCTTTGACATAGCTGTCTACAGCAACCAGAGCACGTCTGTATAACTCTTGTTGTGACATTTTTATACCTGATTGAAGCACATAACTCCAACTATATATATCTCCACAAGCTATTTATATAAATAGCAAATGTTCACATCTTGTATTATTTTATCGCAAAGTAACATCTACGACACATCTAAGCTTTTTAGGAAACGAAGATATTTTGTCATAAGACAAATAGAATTTACGTTAAAATAGCAATGTTTAGACCAAGCTTAAATAGGTACTTAAGAATTAATGACACACATTAATATCTATTACAATGTTTAAATAATTAGGTACCTATGCGTCTAATAGTTTTTATATAAAAATACTGTCAGGACTAGACACATGACTATATAGCCTTTTTTCCCATTTATAATTGTAACAAATTTAATTACAAGGTACAGTGTAAACTCTTTATAACGTTATCCTTTATAACGATAAACTCCCTATAACGTTGAAGTGAGCCCAAGTTGGTTGGTTTGTTCACTTTGTTTTGTTTTTTTTTGTTCACTCCATATAACGATAACTCTCTATAACGACAAAAAATGCTCAGTCCCTTGAGTTTCGTTATAAAGAGTTTACACTGTAATTCTAAAACTGTTTCGGAGCGTAATGTATCATTCGTAGCGAGCAGGTTACGTTACGCGTTACGCCGTGCGCTAAAATTCGTGTAAACCCGCCCGCCCCGTGCTGACTGCACGAACGCTCGCTGCGTAACGTTACATTACGCCCCGTAACCCTGGTCAGTACCCACCTTAAGGCTGGGCTTATTGCGGTTATAGGAGTAGGTGAATGAATTATTTACTTGAGGAGTTTGTTCATTTAATATGTACATATTATGTTCGTGGGTGTACCTATTTGGAGCCAGGACTTTGTATTTAAAATTTCAGTACTTTCGACAATTTTTCGACAGTTTAAGCAAATCACAAAAATAATAACTCTTTTTTTGTGGAAAATATGAAAACTTAAACGTAAAATTTACAAACTACTGTATATATCATATTTGTTTAGACCATATTTTGTGTCGAAAACTTTGGATAAAACTATTTATTTAATTATTTATCCAGAATGTCATATACCTATGTCGCCTGTAGGTAATGCACTTATATAGTGGTATTGTGATGATAAAAGTATAAATAAATCAGTAATAGGCAACATTGTATTCCGCTTTATGATAATTACTTACCACAGAATGTAGGTATTCAAACAAGAATGTAACTATTAGTTCGAAATCCAAAAAAAAATTACATTGGTCTTAAAAAGCAAATTACATAAACAATATTTTCGTCAATTCACAGCCATTTGGTTTAATTAAACTAAAACTACTTATACATAAATGTAAGTATACATGTAAGGTAATAAATTTTGTATTAATGGTTTTTATAAGAATATACATTTTTTTATAACATGCATTGGATTTTTATTTGTTTTTATGTATGTATAGATCAGCACCATTATTGCAATCCAATACACAATGATAAAACTTAATTAAAACACAAATTAATATTGGCATGTTTAAAAAGTAACTGGGATAATACCTTTTGGTAACTTCTTCATAAAATACTCAAATTGTCCAAGTCATAAAATACTGTTAGTGTATATTGGTCTGGCGAAAAAATATTATATTTCAATCGGCAGGATTATCTTATTAATACATAAAGTGAAAGTTTGTATATATATATGTATCTACTTTAACCTAAATTTAGAAAGATAGATATCTTAGTATAAAATAAAGGTGGATTATGCTATTTACCCCGATAAAAACACATAAATCACCTGTAAAATTGGGTACAACAAAGTGTCAGAAGATAGTAATTCATAATTTGAATGCTAGACAGAAATCTAAACAGCCATTATCAAAAATGAGCGCCAGTGCGCAGTATCATACCATAAACATTAAATCGCACAGACGTACAACAATTAAAAGCAATAAATTCCTAATTTAAACATTCTATATTTTATTATAGGAATACTTTCATATTCTACATTCATTAATCTTTGGTGCAAATAAATATTTTATGTGTGATAGACACAATAATACAGTTACGCATTATAAAATAATACATGCTCAGTTGTACTATGATAAATTCGCCTTGTTTGTGTAGGATTCGTAATTCATAGCTTCCAAAACACAATTGAGTTTATTTTGCAGCTTTTTCTCAAGTAACATTAAGAGGGCAACTCGTTCAATCTTAATAATCTCCTGGAAAATAAAGTTTTTAGATTAATTATATGTTTATAAAAATAGGATAAATCAAATCCCTGATATCTATACCAATATTACAAAGAGGAAAGTTTTGTATGTAAGTATGTTTGTTACTCTTTCACGCAAAAACTACTAAACTAATATGGATGAAACTTGGCACATAGATAGAGCACATCCTGGAATAACATATAGGCTCCTTTTTATCCCGGGAAAATGTGATATCCCGCATGTGATATGAACGCGGGTAAAACCGCGGGGGACAGGTAGTAGTATATAATGATATAATTATGTATGTAAATGTGAATGTTTATTTCATAATCCTCATTAATGAAGATAATCCTGGTATCTTATTATTATTATAATAAAAAAACGAAAGTTTGCGGATATTTGTTATTCAAACATGCTGTAATCGCACGACCGATTTGGATGAAACATAAATTTGTGTAAATAGAATATCTTTAATATTTTGAAAAATTATTAGTATCTTTTCGGAACGCGAACAAAGCTGTGGGGCTGAAGCTAGTGCAAGAATGATTACCTGCAATAGTCTGGTGGTAGCGTCAACGTCTTGTACCATAGTTGTATACTTAAAGCAATACTCCAAGTCCTTAAAGGTCCAAATAGAAATGACATTGTTCCATACTCCAACCAAAAGAAATATGCCAACAATAATTGTATCGATAGCAAGCAAATAATTGGGAGGTTTCTTAACAATCGCCTAATACCTCTCATATTGGAGAGTAATAAACGAGTTTCTAGACTATGAGTCAATACAAATATCAATGGAATTTGAACAAACATGAGTTGTACACTTCCATACATGTATGTGAATGGCTCAGGAAGGAAAGATCCTTTGATAATAATACCCCAAGCGAAAATTGCGCCAACATAACCATCTATGAGTTCACCAATAGCCCATGGACCGATTGGCAAATAAATAGCGTATAATACAATGGGATAGAAAACTCTATCGATTTTGCTCAACAACCAAACTCGTCTGAGTAAATGTCGCCCAAATCTTCGACGATATTTCGGCGGTTGTTTCTGTAACCTCAATATCACCAGCGGTATGACATTCGTCAAGAGTAGGGTACCAAATATTGCCTGAAACTGTTAAAACAATAATTAAATAAAAATAATGTTGTGACATAGGTACATCACAAAAAATCCATCAAAATCTTAATAACATACCACAGCTCCAGCATCCAACATGAGTAGAATTCTTGGTGTTATTTCAAAGTTAACTAAAGTTTCGTCCAATGAAAATGGATGTTCAATAAAAGCTTCCTTCCCTAATTCATCAATTACCATCACATACAAATAATGCAAGCCACTTGAAAATAAGTGCGGCAACCATTGGCAAACAAATAGTGATTTATCTGCAGGTTTGCATTTCATCCAACTTATTTTATCAAATGAAATTTGTACAGTTTCTATGTCAACATCACTGAATGCTAGTATTCTTATGTGCGTTGATTCAGCCATCAACTGAAGTGGTTCACGCCCAGGCATAGCATATTGTGCATGTTTTGGGTTGGTGACTAAAACAAGAGGCCATGTATTATGCTTCTGGTCCACAAATGAGAACTGTCCATGATCTATTGCAAGCAGTCTGAACATTCTATTATCCTTCCAATCACCTAACTCAAGTTCTAGGTAGCCTTTTTTTTGCTTTGTGTACATTTTTGGGACCAAACCCCCCATAGAATGCAAATGACCACAAACATAGACTTGTGAGCCACGACTACTGCCTATCAGTTGACGCAAGTCCAATCTTTGAGAGTCTTTCTCTAGAGACAAAATACATGATGTTGGGTAGTGTCCAAACCAAACGATATGGTCAGCCTTAGCTTCTGCCTCTATCTTTAAATTCTGTATAGCTAGCTGCTCTTGATGATCTAATATACCAATAAAGTTAAATGGTCTTCTTAATCCAGGGTCTGGACAAGCATCAACCCCTAAAAATGCAACACTGATGCCATTCTTATCCAAAAAGTGTATATATGATTTGGCATGAGTTGCTCCTTGTACTGAGAAATTTCTAAAGTAATTCTCCTGTGCATTTATTGTCCTGATGTTGAAATTATCTGAAAAACAAAACCTCTAATAAGTTTAATATAGATATATTATCCATATCATTTAATAACTATCATGATATAAGTATGGGATTATTTAGTTAACATTACAGTAACAGAAAATAAATCAACAAATAAATGTACCAAGTCTTAGTTATTGTCTTAGTCAAACTTATACTCTGATATACAGATCAAATTTAAATATTGTCTATACACATACCATGATTTCCTCTTATGTCTAACCAAATAGTGTTATCTGTTACACCAGACTCTTTGATAATGTTATGATAATAAACCCATTCTGTCTTCACTTGAGAACTGCCCAAGTTGTCTTTTGCTTTGGCATCGGTAAGATCCCCAGTAGCCAATACCAAAGCTGGTTTGATCCTCATCACTGTACTATCACAGAATTGCTGGAATTGTGATATCCTTCCTGGATCCCGGAATATACTGATATGAATATCTGAAATCTAAAAAATACCTTATCTACTGTTTTTTAAGGAACAAAATAAGGTGCTAATATATGGCCTAGGAAGAACATATTGTGACATATTGCGTGATGCCTTTATCTCTACAAATACGTCATTACATAAAGGGACATTGCACTTCAACAAACAAAGACAGAGTTATACTTACTTGTAAAAACCAAACAATGTTCTTTGTCGTGTCTGTAATTTGAACGAATTTTTTCCCTAAGTACTTTGTATAGTTTTCCCCTTCATTTTTGTTTTCAATATAAAAATTATGGTCCGTTGCAATAATATTCAGCAAATTTGCCATAAATATCGATAATATTAACAAAATACACAAAAGCCAAAACGTAGCCTTCGAAAGAATCATTGTGTTTGATTGGCCTGACTTGGAAACTTTAATTCAGAATTTCAGTCATGTACATGCAATGTACGAAACTCACAAATTTAAATTTTATCTACAAATTTGTATCTTTCTTTTCTTCTTTTCATCCTGCAACAACAAACAAGAAAGAATGAGTGATCAAGCAAGTCAAAATTTTATTTTGACATTTCAAAATTTCACCACCTTCTGCGATATTTAACATAGCAGTACAGTGATCTCTTTCGAACACTGTGCAATTGTATCGCGCTGTCTCTTTTACCTTAATGTTAAAACTGTTGGGAATTTATCGAAACGATGGTAGCTAAAACTGACAGTCAAGAATGTCAGCCAATTGTCAACTCAGTCATGTTTTTAGTTGTCACAATTTTTCCATAGTATTACCAGCATGAATTTTTATTATCTCTACTATGCTATAGTACCATAAAAAACTTTATTAGTCCTATGATTAAGAAGCCGATATTTTTTCGAATACTGCATACGTCTATAATCAGTAGGCACCAGCTGAAGACATCGATTCTATGAACGGTTCGTTTGGACATAGTCTACCCTATACCCTATACTTATCCGGTAACATTGTTTTATGTAATTTGACATTATAACATAGATAGCGGCAACCTACTTAGGTACCGACGGCCGTTTATGAATATGTTTGAAAAATACCGAATATTTGGACCGGAGTCTGGTGTCAACTCTGCCAGAATGAGAAAAATCTCATAAATTCTAGGATTCATGGAATTATGAATATTACTTTTTTTTGCGGTTATTAGAACCAGTGTGGTAAATAATCACTGGAGGAGGTGATTATTATAAATAAAAGCTAATGACGTTCAATATTTTATTCTCACGGAGTAATTCCCTAATCGAATTGCCAAATGATTGATAGTTTATCCAATTATTGCATACAATGATGAAACATTCAGTAAGTACCTTTTATTTTATTTTATTACTAAAAAACCTAAATAACCATCTCGCGGTTTTACCCGCATTAGCCTATGTACTGTCACTATACCCATTTCCGCCGAGAAGTACGAGTGGCACTGCTTAGTTGTTTCATTCTTTAGACTAACTAAAGTAAACAAGTCATTTCTTGGTAATTGTGTTCGATTTTATAATAAGATACCGCTTTCAGTACCTAAGCAAAATGTCTGATCATAAATTTAAAAATTATATTAGGAACGTTTTGAAAGAAAAAGCGTATTACAAAGTAGTTCATTATATTGAAGATAAAAATGTATGGAAATAGCTACTCTCTGCACAGTGCACCTCTAATTTTCTAATTTTCTTGTTTAAGTTGTAAGTAATTATTTTTAATTTTTTATTTTTGTAGTCTTGTTAATTTTTTATTTTGATTTTGAATGTTACCTATATTAAGTATTTTGGAATTGTTAAATATAAAATATATAAAATTAATATTATAAAATAGCCAAAAAGCCAGAATAGATAAAATTTATATAAAAAATTATTTAAAAAAAAGAAAAGCCTGTAACCTTGCTGTGTTTCTTGCCGGTTCTTCTCAGTTGAAAGCTGACTTCCGAACAAGTTGTAGCTTCAGTAACTTTAAATTTGACCTTCATAAGTGCCTTCCGAGTGCCTAAACTGAATAAATGGTTTTGAACTTTGAATTTTTGGCTGTGCTACTGGCATCTGCATTAGGCGATCTAAGAGGATCGCGAAATTACAGGCACATAAGACTAAACAACTTAGGGTTACGTCTTAGGGTTGACTACGCCTTAGCACTGCCCCTGGTGTTACAAATATCCATAGGTGACTACTGCCTATTTATGGTATTTGTTGGTTATTCCGTAGATTATCATTCACATACCCACAAACTCACATTTCTCATTGACTATACATGTTATTCCAAGGCACTCGATGTGACAAGTTTCATCGTAATCTGTTTGGTACTTTTTGCGTTGCTCTAATGAGTAACAAACATACACACATCCATTCTCACAAACTTTCGCGTTTATAATATTTTTGAAGATAGGATAGGATGTACCTACCACACGTACCTATGGTATAAAAACCAAGCACAGTTTTGTAATTATAATAGTTTGTCCTGGGTGGGAATCAAACCCACGGCTGTGTCGTGGCGCGGCAAATTTTTGGCAAGGAGTACTGGGCTTCATTTATTACAAAAGCGGACAGCGAAAAAAAAGTGATGTGTGTGAAATTTGTTCACCTGTTTGTATGTATGTATGTAACCGACCCCTTTGAGCTCGATTTTGTCCTACTTTGAACGATCAGATTTAATTCAAACTTTGCACACCTGTCAAAGACCGATGACAATGCAAAAATCCGATCAAAGCATCCGATTATCCTTATTAGATTCGCCAGGATTAATTAATTTCTTTCCGCATCCTTTGCATGCGAGTAAGAGAGATAGAGCTAGTGCGCGAATTACGCATGCGTGCAGTTCCAGACTTACTCTTTCGGGCACTCAAAAAAATTTAAATAAAAAATGAAAAACAAACTAAAAAAAACACGCTTTATATAGAAAACCAAACTAAAAAACAGAAAATAAATTTTAATAAATATTAATTAAGAATAATGTATTTTTTTTTAATAAATATAAGTTATTAATAATTTGAATAAGAAAAAGAATGTTTTATTTAAAAAAATGCGGGGGTGCTTTTCAAGATATTATCGAAATGATAATCCTTCTCATATCTGTCAATTAAATATTTATAACTATTGACACCATGCACCCCACGCTTTTTTTAAAATAAAACATTTTTTTTCTTATTCAAACTATTAATAACTTATATTTATTATATGATGATTATTTGTCAAGTTATGGGCTTCTAAAGAATTGTCGTTATTGAAATTCGTATTTATACAAAATCACAAATTTATTCAGGACAAACATACATTGATAATGGGCAGACAGTTTGGTAGGTAGGTACCTAATCCTAGAGTAATTTGGTATGTTGGACGTCATATCGTTAACTCATTGATTTCCATATGGTTTATACACGCTCTGTTACGTAAAAACAGTCAAACCTAGAAATTATTTATTTATCTAGATATCTATTAGACTGATCCGAACTTAATATCCTTAGCTTAGGACAGCTATAAGTTTTATATGACAATTAAACTTATTCAAATGAAATAAAAAATAGAGCCCACGTTAGGTTGACTGACCAGATAGTACTTACCTAAATATTCGAGTTAGTGTTATGGTGATTAAGAATTTTGATATGCTTATTCGCAGGTCAAATACTCTACTATCATGCCACAGTGTTTGGAAATTGTTTATAATGGACAGAGGTGGACCGCGCACATTCCGTCCGCTCAACAACGATGCCATGCCGCCCGCGCCGCGCGCCGCCGCGCGCTGACACGCAGGCCGGGTGTGCGGCGTATACCACTGTACCTACACGGAGGCTCCAGCCTACACCAGGGCCTCGGCCGCCGCCACCCGGTGCCCGCGCGCACGCCTCTATCTTGCCGCATTCCACCGAACCAAAGTCGCGGCGCGCCCCGCGCGTTCTTACGCCGCCGGTGCCTCCGTCGACCCACGCGCCCACCTCCTCGCCTCGCTTCACTCAGTCAGTCCAGTCAGTCAGTCGTTCTAGCGCGCCCGTGGACCTCGTGCGTTTTATCGGCAACCGCAGTGACGTTATATTTACGAGATCGCACGACTAACAGTGAAGTGAAGTGCCAATGGATGCGGTTTACCAGGGAATGTAGTGTCTGCGTTTAGCAACATTGGATTTGTTTATTCATGGTGAGTGATGTGGAAGCCATGGCACCGTGGACAGCCTCAGTGGATGCGCGCGCTTTCACGATGCGGCCACTTTCATTTCATACGCATAGCTCGAATTCCGCGCGCCTGCGCCGATCGCGCAGCGGCCGCTGACCCTGCGCCAACGCGCCCTTCCTCTATAACACCATCGCAAGCAGCAAGCAATGTCAGCCAGCAATGGTTTCCAAGTAGACAAAAATATTCAGTCAATCACATTTTTTCGTTAAACATTACTTTTATGTCTTAGCACCATGACCAATGACACGAACGAGAAATTTAGGTTCTGTGCTTGGCTACGTACCTATTGACAACATACAATTTAGACCTTTCTATTCTTGAGGCTTAAAATTCCTAAATAAGGCCTACGATTAATTTCTCAACAAACATCTAAAAAATGCGCTATTCCTAATTCCATTATCTTACGTCCGGCATTTTACCGAATTCTACCCCTAATAGTTCAGTACATCGGATAAATTTCTGTCGTTTACATTTTTATACCAAGATGCCTCTTATGCATTAGAAATTACCAATATCGTAAGATATCATTGTTTCCTCTTATTGTTTATCTATATCCAATGTTGTTGTATGTTGAATTCGAAATAGCTAGGTACCTATAGGTACATAAATAGGTATACTAAACAAATCTTGCTAATTAGTTTGAATGTTACCATGTTGCTATAAGAATGTTAGTTCGTCGTTAAAAAGTTGTTTGAATGTCTTCGGCCCATCACTGACTCTAGAACTAGGTATATAGCCTAGCGATAATCTGTTAGCTTACAGAATTAACTGTTAGATTTTGATTCAGTTTTAGATTTTTTTCAGATTGTCAGACATTGTTCAGATTTTTAACGGCTTTGTCATACATTTTTAGAGCTTGTAGGAATTTTTTAATGATGTTAAATAATCAGTTTATTATCTAAATAGGTAGGTCTATTACATTTTACACCTAAACATACAATGAACATGATTAATATAATTATTTAAGTAGTTGTTATGATATTTATAATTTGATCCACTGGATTATACTAAATGGGCAAGGGGTTTCTGTATTTTAGCCCCAATAAAAGACCGGGGTGTCCCAGCACCCAACATGCCCTTGAGGTTAAGACAGCCCCGGAGGCAAAACATGCGTCAATTCAACTTCCTTTCTCATAGTCTGGGTACCTACGTAAGTAGAACTTTCCGAAAGTTACTCACTATAATTTGTAGTAACTATACTAATTGTAGTTTACAAATTAACTATCAGAGGCACATAATAAGTAACTATATACAATACTTATATGGTAGGGAGGGGCTCATTAGTCTTCCGGACGCTCGAAACAGGATATCCGTCGCAGCATACAAAGCAATTGAAATTCCTCTACCTACATAAAGATACAACCAGTAGATAACAATACACTGACTGAAAAACGACTCTGATGTCAATCAAATAGAATGTATACGCACAGTGCCAATAAAATACCGTTGTGTTTTTGATATTGAGACTAAAATAGGAACATTCAAGAGGTCTGAAGTAAGTAGATAGGTACACGAATTTTACATCCCCTTACATATAAGATATAACCGACCCTCCTGGTCCTCATTGACCAGATTCGTATTTATTTATATTTTAGGGTTTCGTAGTAGGTACTTTATAAAGAACCTCCTTGGGAACCTTCGGTGGCTGTTTTGTCTCTGCAACTAATACAATGCTTTAATGTTGTAAATATATAGTTTTTAAACTTGCTAGCCGGCAGAAGCCGGTAAGTAAAAAATAAATAATATTCAATGGAAATTTGTGGTTATATGAACGGGCTTTGTTTACACATTCCAAAAGTATTAGGTTATATGTATTTTTATGTAAGAAAGTTAATAGCCGTATGGCCAAAAATGTACCAAAAAAATATAGCGTTTAGACTTTAGAATAACAGGTAACCCATATCTCCGATGTTGGCGAACCGAAGAATGTAGAAAAAAAACGTGTTAATGAGTAAAATTAGACCTAGATTTGAATACAAAATGAAGTTGATTTTATTATATCATTGATTAAAACCTACATTCTTAAGTCCAAGTTTGCCTACATTTTAGATATACACAGCAAAAAAAAATGCGTTCACCTAGAAAACTGAATATATTTTATGGTCAAGATAAAATTAAAAAAATGCCTTTTAATGAAGCTATCCTGTTTAAATATGTACCATTTGAGCTACAAAATAAATAAATATTAGTTTACCTTTGAACTACAACAATTTGCATATAAATAACATTGTTACTCTTACTTCCCGGGGTCGCGTCTTACGTTGCACGTGGTAGCTACACCCGGCCGGATGCTGCCCCTGTGCGTTTCCTAGGGGGTAAAAACGCCCTTGTATAGTCGCTATCCTTGACCCCACTATCCATATTTGAGATATCAATGATTGTGCTGCCGTCCACATGCCTGACCCTAGCTCTCTCTGGAATGCGTTGTTGAATATAAGGTGCGAGGTGTTGGGTAGACGTGGTCATCTGTTAGCTCTTACGACATCCTAGAGATGAGACAGAGCTGTTGTATTCGTTGTCGTTCTGAGAAAAGTCATGGCCATCTAAGTTATTATGTAAAGATGCTGTGAGATTTTTGGTCGAAAAATGGATGAAGATATGTGTCGATTAATCAGAAAAAAAAATTACGAAGCAAGGAACAACGTTTAATCATTACGTATATTAGGTACATTAAAAAAAACGGGTCATGTGTGTGTCGCGACACGCCCAGTATACGGTTCCGTAGTTGCATTGCAACAACAACATTTCAATATTAATGTTGCAACAATAACATTCCAACAATAAAATTGCAACCATAACATTACATTTGTGGTGCACCAAGTTTTAACTTATTGGTAATTTTTTTTATTTTTCTTTATTTGGGACAGCAACAGTCTTAAACTATAAAAAATTACATGGTTTGAACTTATAATTATGAGACCAATTACAGCTATCCACGTACTAAAATGGAATTCTTACCACTATCTTACATAACACAAGTTTGAAGCAAACAACAAATATAAGCATGAATATTATACAAAAAGAAAGAAAAAATTACAATAATAACAGCTATATGCTTTATATTTAAAAATATTATAATAAACGTCATCTTAGACATTTTCTATGGAACTTTTACGAAAATACATAATAACTTGTAAAGCCTACTTAGCTATGAGTTTTCCTTTTGAACATCGTTATTATATAATACTACCTCAATTAATTACACATATTTTCTAAAATAACGGTTTAACTTGTAGTGGGGACTTAATTAACAAAAATGTCCACTTTAGAGCTCAATATTTCGCAAACGGATACCTGAATCAAAATTTGTTGTTCAAATATCCCAATATTTATGGAAACTTCTATGCACAAACAACCTACAAACTAGAATAGACGAGTAAAAAAAATAAAATCCTCCTTACGTGTATGGGAGCGGAGGTACGCGAAGAAACGATTTTATTTCATAACTTGGCAAAACTATAAGGACTCATGTTGACTAGGGAACCCTAAAAATTAAAAGGAGGTCCGGAAATGTTATGAGCATAGAGATTGAACTCGGCAAGAAGGATCCTGCCTGCCTGAAGATACCTATCAAGAGAAACATAATGTATTGGGAATATGTGGTTATGAAATTAGATTAAGTAAGATCTGATTAGATCGGACTGTTTTTCTTTATATGACTATTAAATGGGCACAAAGTAAATGGTGCCAAAATGAAGGATCAATGCTTAGATTACTCAGATAAGGGTACCTATTGTTTTGCGTATGAAACATCCTATCGTAAAGTAATTATTATGAATACGTCAGTCAGCAAGAGTAATGAAACAATCATGGAAAGATTTGCAACATTCCAAATAAATCTTATGTGCTTTTATAATAGGTAATTATTATATGCATGACGTTTAGTTAGGTATACTTTGTAAAAACTATTATAATATTTTACATTATCAGCAGTTGTTGGTCACATTCCTACTGATAAAGAGTCATACTCGCAGCACCTAGTCTGACAGCACACAGGTTGGTGTATTATGGGTCCAGTATTCGGACACTGAACAAGCAATATGGGTACCTAATAGGTACTGTGATTTATAAAACAGATGATTCACTAGCTCGTAATAAACAGCTACGACCGCGACCGCATTCCATTGATAGCACAATGAGTAGGTAAATAAATAAAGGTATGTTTAAAGAATGACAAAGCCTACGTTGTGAACTGAACACTTTATGACAATTGTTGGTTTATTTGAGTTACATAGCGGACTTTCAAACACTTTTTGTTCGACTAAGAATTTCCTAAACAATTTATAGACAAAGCAAACCAAATACAAGTGTCGGTGTTCGGTAAAGGAATGATGCCAAGAATATTTCTGATTCATAGAAAATATGTGGCAGTAGGTATATTACTTCCTATGGAAACACGTTAAAAGTTACGACATCCCATCATAAGTTTAAAAGTTACTAAAGGTGAAATAATTGCATCGGGTGACGGTTGACGTCAGAGATCAAGTCAGTCAAGATTTGATGACGTTAATGAAAATGGTACCTACCCAGGTTAATACTAAAATAGCCTACATCGCAATTCGTTCCATGACGAGATGACGTTTACCGAATGAGCGCAGAGCGTAACAATTTGCAATGGATCCGTTATACATACCTACATAGTTAAACGTACAATTCAAAATCATATTTTGTTTGGTTATTTACAACTTCTTGAATAATGAGGTGATGGTAGCTTAAGGGTATAGACGCCGAGAGTGGTGGTGAAGGTCCGTGAAAACAATGCTTTAGTGAAGTAATATCCTGAGGAAACTAAAGCGGTGTTTTGGTGGACCCTGAAATTAGAATACCAAGCCATTGCCAAGCACTTGCAGACAATTTGGCTAAGTAGGAACTTAGCAGTCGAGGATGGCTAAAATTACTTCTACTAACTTCGTGGCCAGATATGTACTTACAACAAGAAGACAAAACAGAACCTAGCAATTGAACATTTTGCGTAATATCATCCTTGTGTATAGTTAGAAGATAGAATTTTGATACTCTTTCACTATAAACTGCAATACATATAATCGGATTGTCATGAAACTTAGCTTTAGATAGTTTGTAACCTGGTCCAACAGAGAGTATACTTTTTATCCCGGGAAAATATAACATCCCTCGGGAACTCGGGTGAAACCGCGAGAGATAGCTAGTAGATTGAGATCTCCGTGGTCGAGTGGTATAAACGCGCATCTAGTAGGGGAAGCGAAAATCTCAAGGACTAAAAAACAGGGTTTCTAAAAGGTCCCTCTTCGGGGACAGGCTCCCTTAATTGATTAGGTAGTATATGAATCGATTTCAATTTCAAGTAAATTATTTTATTTATCATTGCTCGAAACCCATATTATAACGACATATTCAACTTATATTTATATATGTAGGAACCGTATATTGTTAAATGTGCGTTACTTTAACTGAATAATAATTTCCGAAGTAATAGGAAGTGATGTTAAACATCTCTAATTACCATTGCATAAAAGGAGAGTTCCCATTTTGCCTAATTTGTGATTATTAGATACTTAAATAAAAAATATAAACTACCTTTGGTATTTTTAAAAGTAGGTAAGTATCATAAAAAAGTCAAATAAGTAGGTACCTACCTAATTATTATGATTAAATACCTACTCAATTGATTTGTTAATTAATGTATTTAAATGTCATTACTTACGACCATATTGATTTTTTGTTTAATTAAGTTGGTTAATAATGATTTACCACAAATTGATGAATTAATTATCAAAAAAAGTATTTATTTTAGATAGCTACATATGAATTAAATAGTTCGAAGCAACACTTTCAATTTAATTTATGAAGTTGCGACTCCGGTGCATTTTCTGGCTATTGCTGATAATTTGTGAGTGTCAAAATTGGTGGCGAGATGTCGAAAAGCGGAGGCGACGACGGCCTTAGGTATGCGAGGACGCAAGATGCGGCTAGCGTAAGGGGAGGGGCGCTCGGCATCTGAAGGTCGTCCGCATTCCTCGCGTCGCCGTCCGCCGCTACCGCGCTTACGTAGCGCCCCCCTCCCCACTCTTCTCCACCTACCATGTTGCCGCGCGCCATCCACCGCCCGCAGCCGCCTGCGCCGACCGGTCGGCGGTCTTCCCCCGTCCCGCTGCGCCTGACCGCCATCATCAAACTATCGCGCATTTACTAAAACAAAAAACCATGTTCTTATGACTATCAAGAGCTGAAGAGCCGCAGAGGTACCGGATGGGATGAAATTTATTCGCGGCGGAGTTATTTTTTTTAAACGTGCTCTTGTGGCTCTACATTCCGATACAAGTTTTATAAAACGTAGATACTTGCCATGTTGAATACATGGCGTAGATTTAGGTCGTACATGCGATAGCTTCGAAATTTAATCTTAACCTTGAAACTAATCAATCTGTTACAATTGTTCTAGCTTTCCCATATGCGAAGACCAAGCTATGTAGCGTCCTTTAGAAATAAATAACTTATCGTTAATACAAGAATTGAGAGAATCATCATTACAGAATTTAAGTTAATAGTGGTAGCAACGTGATCAAAGTAAGCAAACGTATACCAATATTTTGGTAAGCATTATTTAAAGCGGTGGCATGGCATGGTTGAGATAGCGTTCTACGTCTTCAAACAAGACATTATCTGAGGGATTGAATGAAATATGTAGAGAGGGCAGTAACGTAAAATAACTGAAGTCATAATACACAAGACTAAAATATCAGTTGAAAGTATTTTTTTAGTTTAATTGGACTGTTCTGAAGGACATTCCTAAATAGTGGATCAACTGGTAAATACGGAATAATATCAAAATTCGTGTCAAATTCTATACCATATTTTTAAGTGAAATTAAAAACAAGCAGGCAAAAGCTTAAACAGTAGGCAAGATCACGACAACGTACATTGCGGCTAACACCTTCAACTAAATAAAAAAGAAGTTAATATAAGGCATGGATTATCTGAAGACTCCACTTCAGAAAATTCCGGCACAACTTTAAAATAGGACATGGGTCTTTTTATAGAGATGAAAACACGACTCTTAGTTTTAATTGCTTTTCGTGTGCAGCAATAGCAAGCCGTGACTATAAAATCAAAACGATTATTTAATTTTGTCGTGCGTGAATGACGTCCTATGGAAATAATGTAATATGTAACATGGTTGACGCAAGACGTATGCCATGCTTATGCCTCGTGCGTACACTGTCTATACATGTACCGACATCACGTATGTAGTTTTAGTCCTATAACAAATAACAATACGAGTAAAAGTAACAACGTAAATAAGCATTAAAGGCAGCAGGTAGCAAAAAGGAGAGCGGATAAAAAAAGGTAATGGAATGCACAGATGGTGCAGATCCGACATTCCTTAGCGATGCAGCCGCCCGGCCCCACTGAATAGGAAGATTACATATCTGTTATTCAGAATTAAAAAAGGTAAGCTGATACAGGGTTTAGGTACAATTACCACATTATTATGCATGATGATCATGAACTGATGACGATAATTTACCGTAAATAAATTAATGTACAATACTTTGTTTCATTCAATTTTTTTTTCAAAAATTCAAAACATTTAATCAGTTTAGGCCTTCGGAGGGTACTTATGAAGGTCAAATTTAAAGTTACTGAAGCTACAACTTAAATAAACAACTGAAATGGACAGAGATAATTGAATAATAAAAGTATACATTTTTTTTTCATTATTGTATTGTCATAATCCTAACTAAAAAAAACGGATAGGAGAACAACCTCCTTCTTTGAAGTCGGCTAGAAATAAAGCCACTGTACCGGAAATGTTAATAAATGACAAACTTCAACAGCGTTTATGACTAATGGGAACGTCTATATTTTATGTTTTCTTTGGTTTAAAATAATATAAATTCAAAGTAAAATTCTACTTGAACATAAATTTATCGGTAAGATGATGTACAAAGTAATGAGAAAGATTTTGTTTATTTCAGAGAGGGCAATAGTGGTCTCGAGATGCGACATGCGTGCTCTGTGTTCGGTTCGCGGGCCACTGGGCGGCGAGGCTCGCGCGCTCGGTGCTGGCGCGCGGTTTCTATCCCTGCGCATGCCCAGCCAGCCTCAACCGCTACACTTCGTCGTCGAAGCCAAGGCGAGGGTCAAAGAATTAAAGTCCTTAGCCAGCACCAACTCCCAACTACTAGGCACGACCGATACAGACCTCTTTGGATTGGCCGTTCTGCAAAGTAAGTATTGTTTGCCAGGTATGCTAAGATTTACAAATATAATATTATGTATTCATGGCATCGTGCATTCCAACTCGCTAGCGTACTGACTAGCTATCTATGTTAACAAACGTTGGGTAATCAATGTTCTATATTTGTACTCACCACACAATGTCACATTAGGTAGTATTCAAGGTATAGATAGTCATGTGAACCGTATGCTTGATGAGACTACGTATTGTCTCTAAGTTTTAGAATATTATAATGGCAAAGTAAATATCGCATACTGTATGCAAATATTCCTTAAGGTGCTTTAACTTAACTAATATAAATGTTTTCTTTTGTAGATGGAGAGTACTTATTTGTTGACTTAGAAAGCAAACTATCAAAATATGCACCAAAGAGCTGGAGATCATCTCATACCCATGTGAGTAACAAAATACATTATTTTCGATAATAAGACAGTCTATAATACCAATGCAACTTGAACAATTTAAAGACCATCCATTTGTAATACATATTTAATAATTTCAGGGCTTGGATGCGAATGGGAAGCCGCTCCTTGAATTACATCTGGTCGTGCAATTCCACGTCGAAAGCCCGCTGCTTTTACACGACGAAAACGCTCGTCACCTTTATTTTCTACAACTGCGTCACAATGTACGCACAAGAGATGCACTACCTGCTGAAGTTCTCTTGCTATTGACAGGACTAGCTTTGCAGGCAGAATATGGAGATGCAGATAACTACGAGGACAGGGACTACTTCAAAGTTGAGGAATACGCGTCACCTTCACTCACAGGCGATTGGGTCGCCGCAGCAATGCGGGCTTGTCACCGTGAACATCGGGGCCTACCAAAAGCTGACGCTGAAACGAGATTTATACGAGAAGTATGCCTTCTACCGGACACAATAAACTCACACAGATATCGCCTCAAGCAATCCAAATCTGAACCTGAGCCGGGAACAGTATGGCTCCTCGTCACTGCCAAGGGTATCAAAGTTCTACCAGACAATGGAACGCATTCAAATTTTATATGGAGTGCAATCGGTAAACTTAGTTTCGATAGAAAAAAATTCGAAATAAGAACCGAAGAGGGAAAACTTACGCTATATTCATCAAGTGAGGAAAAAAGTAAATATTTATTCGCACTTTGTAAAGAAACTCACCAATTTTCCATGAAAATCGCTCCAGATTTTAATGACATTTTAAGAAAAGAAGAAGAAGAACGTAAAGTTTGCTTTGGGTATTCAAAATCAATGAATTTACATTATACACATAATAAAAGCGAGCAAAGGATATCCGTTATATCTTCGACGAGTTCGAACACCACGTCAGGGATTGTTAGTGACAGAGTTCAATCGGAAGATGAACTAGAAATCATGATAGATTCACCTCCTGCGCCTTCAACGGAAAGTTTAGCTTTCGCTCATTTATTAGACAGTTCAAACTCATATCATATACGACAAACTCAAGACCACCAACCATTAAGTAAAACATCTTCATTACAACTACAAAAATCTAAAATCAGGGTGAAAAAATCTAAAGACGGATTGGAAGGTTGTAGTAGTAGAGTCGAAATTACGTCTCCTGATATTACACATGCTGTAGATCAATTAGAAGAAACAACTTCTTTACCTGATCAAAGTATTACTGAAACCACTGCCGACAGCCCCACATCCAATAAATTAAAATGTACAGGATCGCAATGTTCTTCGTCATGTAGTACTGTCATAATGGCTCGAACGGGACTAAGTACACTAAGCAGAGCATCCAATGCAAGCAGTTTAGAATTAGGCTACAGCCATACTGCACAAAACTCCATATTAAGTGACAATAGCATTGCTGGTATAGATGTGGAATACTCTCAAGATACAGCTTCAGCCTTATATGATGGTTTAGGTCAACCTGTAACTGTAGCGGCATCTAGTGAAACAAGTGGAGTCTATACTATGAGTAGCTCTGAACTTACAGCGCGATCAAAAATGGATACAATGTCTCAGGATAGCAGAACAGATTACGACGGTTCACACTACGACAGCTATAAACCATCCAAAGAAAACGACTTGGCTGATTTTGATAGCGTATCATCAATATTAAAAAATAAGCTGGAGAGAACCAATCATTCAAAAGGACCATTAAGACTTCACACTTCCTTACCAAATACGGATTGTGTTGATGGTAGTACAAAGTTTCCTGAGCAGGAACATAATGACAAGGAAAATATATTCAGAGAAAGAACTAATTCTAATGTAAGTGCAGTTTCGTTTCATGGAGATGGAAGTGATCCCACAGACACGAAACATAATCTCTTAACAGCTAGTGAATTGAGTGATTTAATTGTAGGAAGAGGTGTTTATCCTAAAAGTCAATCAGTAAGTGATACCATGGATTCCGTATCAGATTACGTCAGGTTGCCTCTGCCGTTTTCCGGTGACAGTTACCTTCAAGGTCATGAGGACACAGCTCCTTCTGATGACAACTATCCAAATAATTCGTTCTTTGATAGACCACCAACACCTCCTACAAGGTCTGATAGTCGTAAGTTGCTTAATTTATCTCTACCTAATATATTGGACATAGACAACGATACGCCCATGAGATCGTTTCCTGATAAACCACCCCCTCCATACGAATACAATCATAAAACTGTTTCATCGTTTGTGTCGCCTGCACCACTACCCGCACCACTAGCAAAAGCCCCGCCTGCTTATCCTGGAACATCATCATCGATTATATCGTTGAAACAAGCATGCGATAAGGAAGAAATAGCAGCTAGAGTGGTTACATCAAAACCTATGATAACAATATTGAAAGCGGAGGCGGGCGAAGTCAACACCTCGAGCGAAAGAACATTCGCCAGTCCTATGGTATTAGAACATAGATTTCAAAAATCTAAACGACATCAAGCTTCTAGTCGAAGAGCTGAACGATCAAAATTAGCGCAAGGAATGAGTAATCTGTCACCGTCGAGAGAAATGCCGCCACATGCAGTTGACTCTAATTTGCTAGTAGCCATGATGAAGTTGCCGCCACCGCCTCCGCCGCCGCGTCGCACGCGGCTTCCTCCCCCACCACCAGTAGCTCGTCTCCCGCCCCCACCTCCGCCTCACAACCCCATGTTCCATCAACAACTATATAGCGACGTAGATTATGTTTACTACCCGATGCAAGATCCATCTGTATCGCAGCAAAATTATCTCGATCACAAATTAACAGAAACTCGCGTAACAAATATGCAAAAAAGTAGTTTACAATACAGGAGTACACCATTCCTCTCGACTTCCATATCGGCATCGTCTATGTACGGATCGATACAAAATCTTTCAGACTCATATATCCAGCTTCCTGGAACGCGAGCTAGTTGGTATTCTCTAACGAGTAGAACATCCATGAGCAGTCATTCCATAAATAATGAAAGACCACCGTTACCAACACGCATCGCAGAGGTTTCACATTTTTCAAGACTATTGTCAGATGAGAAAATATTGAATCTTAAGGATCCACCTCCAGTAAAAATGAGACGAATGCCGCCCCCTCCTCCGCCTCCTTACGAACACAAGAAGAAACTTCCCAATCACTTAATGGACATAAAAAATCCGCATTGTAGTACAATTGTGAACAGTGCCAATGAAGTGATGAAAGTGAAAGACGCTAATTGTGATTTAGACATAAAAACTCTTCGCGAGAAAAGCAAGAATCTGGACTTGCCTCTAATCGCGGCGCTATGTAACGATCGCTCGTTGTTAAAACAAACTAAAGCATTCGGTGCACCAAAATTAGGTAAACAGACAGTTAGTGACTGTGAAAGTGAACGGAAGAGTGTCAAAACTGTTCCAAACACCACCGACCAAATAGAAGTTAAGAATAAACAGGAATCGAATACTAGAAAGGTAATAACAGGGTCACAAAAGAAAATATTGATAAGGAATCCTACTGATAAGCTTCCAGCTTTACCAGTTTCTGAAACCCATACACCTAGAGCAATGTCTAACACATATGTCATGCATCCAGCGGTTAAAGTTAAAAAGTCCCAACCCAACTCATGACATTATAATACCTTCCTCTTAATTGTGAATCCTTCCAGTGCTATGATACTTCATCCACCGATTTTAAAGCCATAAAAAGACTGATTTAATTTGTCAACAGAACTTTTGCCTTAGGTCCACACTTGTACATAATATAAATCAGTATAACTCCATCTTACTAATAATAATTTTTCTCATCACATTCCATTTTCTCGTTAATGATTTCTTAAAATAAAATAGCAAATGTTAGGTTATCATTAATATTTTATACAAATGTGGACCACAAAACTTATCTTATTTTAAGACACATTAATGTTACTGAAAGCTATAATTATTATTTATTACTTTTATATTTACTTCGTTTAAGTGTGTTATATCACATTCCACTTTTTAACTATTTACTGTTATGATCAATTTCATTAGGATGATACAAAATACCGCCGCTATACGGTAAAAAACCCGCGGCGTTGAAACTATTTCATCAGATATTTGACCTATTGGTATGGGAACAGCTAGGCAACCGGTGAACAATATTATAGTTTCGTACCGTAACTTTAGGGGAGCTTACTCAAATTTGGCACAAATTGCATAATCAGAATACCTTAAGGAGCGAGCGAAATTTTCTCTACTACCCTTCAGTTTTATATAAATTAATAATTTAATTAAAATCCTGTACATTACATACAATACATTTCAGATTCAGTTATCAAATATAACTTAGGTATTGTCAAATATTATCATCTGTGACCCGAAATTCGATTTCAAACGCGTAAAATATGGCGTTAAAATTAAGTTTATTATGATTTATTATAATTGAATCGGAACAGCGCGCTCCTCTCAGTAGCGAACTCGTGGACCCAAACTAACTTTTCAATAGTCAGAAACTTACACTCAAGTACTGAATCTAAAATCATTCCAAATAGGTATTGCATCACAAACTAAATTTATGCGCTAACGTCGCACGAACACAATATCGCTATAAAATAGTGACATGATATATAAGAATATGGAGTATTCGGTGTTTGAAAGTAATATCTTATATTTCATAACAAGAGAGTGCAGAAACACCCATAACTAAGCCGAAAACCACGTCAATAGTATCAAATACTTTTTGAAAAAAAGTTTAAGGTATTCTTTATTCACAAGAATATAAAACTGTTACAAAATACCCCGTAAAAATATAATTAATTATCAAAGCCAACAACCCTACTAAGCTGTCATGTCAGATTATTTAACAGAAAGGCCTACGTACCTATTTGACCTAATAATTGTCTACTTTAATAGTTTTTCTATTTTTCATTTATAAAAATCATATAATATCATCAATAAAAATTGTTTGGGGTATGTTATACAGCGTTACTACGGTTCTTAAATATTGTGAATGGACTCGTGAAAAGCCCCGTTTACCCTCTTTTCGGCTTTACGGATAGTTTTGTAACACGCCTGTATTACTTATAAAATTAGGGTCAATATCACTGACATTTAAATTCTATCCTTCCTAAAATATCCTATTGGCCGATTAAAACTCTGGTCGAGACTTCTAACGATAAAGGTTAACCTACACAACCTCAGAACCAGTCGGTGCCCAGCATGTAAATCTAGGGTAGAAATATGTTTAACGATTAGAAGAATCCTGGCTTTCGGATTTGTTGAGGGTTTTTAAACAGCCTCTATTAATATAAGGGTTGAAGCGGATAGTACGGAAAACAGCGAAAAGAAAATTGCTATATATAATAATATTCCAAATTATAAAAAAAAATACGAATTTAAATTTAACGTTGAATTTTTCGTAAATATGCAAGCATCTATCCGTTCAGTCTGCTCGGCCCTTAGTCATCATTAGTCTTAGTAAAATGATGTATGTAATAATTGAAACAACTATTTATTTCTTTACAATCATAATGTGTACATAATAATGTTAGATATAGTAAGTACATAATATTTGATTAAAATGTACAAATGTATAATAAACATTTTATAAGTAACAATGTTATTTTATTGACTACCTTTAAATATTTTAACTAAATCTTTTTACTTAAGTACTAAAACATATTCGAATATTTGGTTTTAAAGGAACTTAAAAATGGCTCGTAGTAAGTTTAAGTACTCGTTAATACACTAGAGATAGTTAAATGGTAAAATGAAAATATATCAAAAGCACAATATGTAAAAAAGCAACCACATAAAACAACCATGTGAATACCTGAGAAATACTCTTAATGGAATAATACATTTTTTTTCTTACAATGCTTAAATGAATAACGATTAATATCAATAACTTTGTATATATTAGCAAAAAAAAAATAACAAACGAGTAAAATTGAGAATTTCCTTAATTTTACAATCAATAAGATCGAGTTAAACAATGAGATTCAGCTGCACCATATGTTAATATAAATAAGGTCTTTTAAAAACAATCATATTTCAAAAAAATTATCTTCATTTATCTATTTTTCTAACTTTAAAACGATAGCAGAATTCGGCAAAAATGTGATCCGATCAAAATATAACATTTGTCCCACTAAAGAAACGTTAGTAGCTGCTACTACAGTACCACCGTAGAACAAAGTCGACAAATCAGTTGTAATAGATTCATTACCTAAATTACCAACAAACACGTACGTGTTCCTACGGCGAAACCAACGATCAAAAACAACCAAATTCTCTTCAGTTTGACATATTTTCACGTTATTAATCATTTTACCGTCTTTGTAAGTAGATCTCATATAAATAGTCGGCGTATTCATTCTCAAATTAGTTATATTCTTTATGACATCTAAGAAGTCATATTTAGGTGCCAAGCTGGATTCTTTAATCCATGGTAAAATATTTCCTTTGTTGACAGAATTCACATTTTCTGAAAAGTTCATTGCTACTACATTGTGAACATATTTATGCTCGTGAAAATCATCCTCAGCATCCTTTTTCAGTAATCCTCCCAAACCAATTTCGTCACCATAAAATATACTGATGGTACCCGGTAAAATTAATTCTAGAGCAGTCAATGCCAGTGTGTTATTAGCATGTTTAGTAGATATCCTCTCACTATCAATATTTCCAATATTCCAGTGTACCCATGGATAGTGCGGCTTTTCCCAAAGACTACTATCCAAAACTTTATTAAGGCGATCTTTTAAAGAATTTACACCATCATGCAAATCTAAATGTACATCTATCAGATCGATTCTAGATAGTAAAACATTAAGAGAATTTCCCTTTGCAGAAGTATAAGCCTTTTCACTGGCAATTAATATTTTTCCAGGTCCTATGACCGTTCTCCAAAACTGTAGAGTGAACCCAAAATGTGGATCATCAACAAATTTTTCTAGGTTTTTCAGATAAAATCCATCAACATTCTGTGCACGACCCCAGTATGCTATTGCTGCAGTTGTCGGGTCAAAATTGACTGAAGAATCATTTACAAGTAGAATAGCATTAGATACTATATTTGAAGCTGAATTTTGTAATACTGTTGATATTACTGGTATATCAAGTATTAATGACATGTTTCTATTATGAAGTTCTGCAACTAAATCCTGAAAATCTTTAAGTACACCAATACTTCTGTCAATCTGCATAAGGTCTGTTATGTTACTGTATAGGTCAGGGTAACTCTGCGCTTGAAATATGTAGTTCAGTCGAATGGCTGATGCACCTAAGGCTTCAATGTAATCCAGTTTTTTATAGATTCCTTTCAGATCACCAGTTCCATCATTATTTGAGTCTTTAAAGCTTGCTGGGAAAATTTCATAAAATACCTTTCCTTGATACCAGGGTAAGTCAGGGTCACACTCTTTAGGTATGGTTACAACCATGGTGATTATTGCTCCCAGACAAGCTATCAGTCCTGACAAGACAATCCACAGCATTACCTGTCTAATAATCCTCCAATTCCAGTTGACAAAACTTGGTAATTTTCTATTGTTTACATTGAGAGTTCCATTAACTTTGCAATCCTCTGTCTGAAATATGGAAAGAAAATTTAATTTGAAATTTTACATTTAATTTTAAGTTTTTTAAATTTTTAACAACAGGAATCTATTCTGAGTCTTTAAAAATTGCTCCAAAAACAGAAAAAATCTCAGATTTGATATTTTACAATTACCATACTTACAATTTTCCTGTTTAATTAGCAAAAAAATATTAATTTACTAAGGCATAGTCACAATTAAAAAATAATCCGGGGTTCATTCATTTATCCGGTAGGTGCCTGACCAATCTCCATTCGCTTTATTTGTCTAGAATCAAGTTAGAATGTTTACTTTTTGTAGTTGACAATGCAAAACTACAGGGTTGAATTATAACAATCAAAATAAACACACTCAGAAAACTTAAATATTAACCTATCATAAGACCATTTACTCCATAGGACAATGATAGCAATAAGCACCTAACTTGTTTGAAACTTTTTAATTTATACAAGTGGTACAAAGAAAAAAAAAATTGCTCCATAGTTTACATTCTACTGTAGAACACAAGAATAACCTGCTAAGATCACAACCATTCCTTTTGGCTTCACTTATAAAATGCTTATGTTTGTAAATATTATTTTATCAGATGGTACAATTCATTTGAATTATATATTCAAACGAATTGAATTATATAGTCCCAAGATTCTACTCATTAAACTTTATAGAGTAATAACCTTTAACCAAAACTATGCAATAGTGTTACAGCATAAACCAGAAAAAATAATATCATATTTTATGTTCCATAATCCCATTTAGTGGAAATCACAAAATAAATAAGTACTATAGTCAATTTACCTGTCCCATTAACAAGTCACCATTCTTGCTAAGTGTCTGGTAGTCTAACATACTGATGTTATTTATAAGCTGAGCACTAACTGGGTCTTGGACTACAGAATTTGAATCTGCTGATGAACTGGAGTCTCCTGCTGAGGCATCTATAAAAATGATATGATTTATTAAAAAAGTATTTTATTTGGTTACTAGGGTAATATTCAATTATAAAGACCCTTACTGGGACCTCGGCCTAGACTGAAGGGAATAAATTATGATTATTTTTATGAAACGATTTTATTTTACTTGCACTGTTTGTTCTCAAAAATTCCACCCATAATTGGCAACTATTTTGCTTGGTTTTATAAGAGCAATTATAATGATTGTGAACCATTAAAACTATTAGAAAATTTGGTAAAAAGCTAGATTTTTAAACAACCTGTCTGAATGTTAACCATGTTCTGGTCATCGTTCAACGTCGAGAAGGTGAGTTCGTTCATCTCTTCGGAGAGGGGGTGCTTAAAATCTAAAGGCGTAGGGCTCGGTGTCGTGGGTAGCAGCAGGCACGTCGACGACTTCACACCACGCAAATAGTCCAAGGTCTCCAAGTCAGTAGCTCCTAAATTACTGCTATCCTCCGTCGAATTATTCATTTTGACAAGATTGTTCACTGCGATGCTACGTTCTTATTTATTAAAAGCCTTTCAGTATACATTAAACATCACATCTGATTTTTGTAGACACCATATCACTGAACTAAAATATCCGTAATGTTGATTTGGTTATTTTAGTTTGGTTAATTATCTGAGTGTTGTCTCCCCACCAATCTCCATTTATCTATGGCTTGCTGGGTGGCAGCAGTGCTGGCAATCTGAAGCGAGCTGACTATCGTACCAGGGGCGTAGAATTATCGTACATAGACCGAATTTGATGAAATTATCGTACTTATTAGTATAATGTCAATTATATTTTTTTTTTACTGCACGTGGTCCGACAAGCAAGTAGACGGTCCATCGTACCAGGAGCATATAATGATTGTGAATGAACCGAAATTATATTACCTATCAAGATAATGTATAATATAAGTAAATAAATTATATTCAACGTAATGGTTTTCTACTCATAGACTGAGAATATGAATTACGGATATATACGGAACGGATTCAGAATGAGATAGAGTATGTAGTAGCCATGTGTTAGGAAGGGATAAAATTATAAATAAATATTTTGTGCGGCGAAGGGTCACACTGGAACGAAAAGGGAGTGTAGTCCTTATGTAAGATCCTCAGGCAAAATTAAAATGGCGTGTAACGTTATTCCCATTAGTAGATCCTAACCATTAAGAAGGTATGTAGCAGAAGCTGACTAAAGCTACAGTATCGGGGGTACTATAACTTCTCAGACCAGATCATAAGAACCAATAGAAATAGTGAATTTGTATTTCTAAAAAATAAATTCATACTACTGCGCTTTAAGGCTGACAGCGTATGAGTAAAATAAAATGAATTCTCAAATATAGCATCATGATGGAAATTATCGTACAATCTGCGTACGATAATGATGTGCAATCGTACATAGTAAATTATAGTACGGTTTTGAACACTGGCTGGCAGTCAGTTCTTGCAAAACTTCTAAACAAAACTGTCACTGAATAAACATTGATCAGTGTTGTAGAATCATGATCGAAGGATATAAATAAATAAATATAATATCTTCTTAATGCTTTATCAACACAATGATCAGTAAATCGGATTTGAAAAAAAATATTTGGCTATGGATGGAGCCATAGCCAAAGTTTATGAAAGTTCTGTATGTATGTATACCGGAAAGTTCAGACTTTAGAGATGCAATGTTGGTTGATTGAACTTTGTAGGTATTGTTTATTTAAATTTAAATATACGCTCCGCTAGAGCTAGATACAAATATAAATAAAGACAATAATAGAAATATTCTTCGTCAAGTTGAACTTTAATTTTCTGACAGGTACCTTAATACTTCTCTCATCTAAAATTGTATTGTAATTTGTTATGTTACCTTGCTTAAATTTATGTGCCTTCATTGTAGCATCTCCAATAACTTCATTTGTAGTTTGTAGTGTCATTTAAAAACAAAGAGTGAAGTGCTTTCAGCAAAATGTCTATTATATTGATAGCTGTAGCTACTGAAAGTGGTGTTCCTATATTTTCAAGGAAACGAGGCAATATTAGTGAAAATGTAAGTACACTTGAATCCTTCCATTGATTAAATTGACTAGGATACCAACAAAGAGAAATGGTATCTTTTATACTTAGTTTAGTTATGCAGTGCCAATGAACCTTTATAGAATAGTGATCAATCTTTAAATTGTGGTTGATTAAATTTTATGCTTAATATATTATATTTCAGTCCTTTACATTGTAATAAAAAAATAATATTGTCTTGAAACTATAATTTTTATTTTATGTAATTAACTTTTACAAATTTGTTTATAGTAAAATAGTATATGCCCGGTAACCTGAAAAACACGGTTTCCTAGTATGGGTACCAGTCTTTCACAAAAGTTTATCAAAATATAGCAAACTAATTTTACAAACTTTTGTGAAAGAAAATAAACCTTTTTATTATTATATGATTTCAGGTTCAATTCTCAACTATTGCTTCCCTACATGGTGTCAATATGTTTAGCAAGTGTCATAATTTATCAATGGTCAACACACATATTGATAATGGGACTATACTTTGGAAGGAATATTGTAAGAGGTAAGTAAAAAGGGACTTTTAAGTACTCTATAAATTATGATAAATTATAGGCATGCTCCTCAGACACCAAAAAACTGATATACAACAAAAAACTGTGTATTTAAATAACTTGAAAATAGGTAATAGTAAGTTTTTGTCAAACTTTGTTCCCAGTTTGTCACTGATGAGTATGAGCAGTGCCGGATTAACCACGTAGCAAGAGTAGCAATTGCTACGGGCCCCGCATAAAGGGGCCCTGTGTATCTAAGGCCGCCCACCACTGTTAGTCTTTTTTAACACTTTATACCTAAGAACCCATAGCAGACCAGCAGAATTTGCTATGGGCCCCGCGCTTGCTTAATCCGGCACTGAGTATGAGATGTAAAATTCGATTTATGTTGCTTTGATAATTGATGGACCAGTTGGCTTGGTAGTTAGATACCCTGACTGCCATGCCACAGGTTGTGGGTTCAATTCCCACCCACAACAAACATTTGTGTGCATGAACATGTTTGTTTGTTCTGTGTCTGGGAGTAAATATCTTTTTGTATTAAAAAAAATGTATATGTTGCTTATTAGTTATCTGGTTGCCATAGTACATGTTGTACACACTGCTTAATTTGGGATCAGAAGCCTAAGCATTGTATCGAGTACGCCAAAAAGTTAATTTGTAATTGTGTTTCATTTTGTTTAACATTGCACAACGTCACAGTATGCAATTTCATTGCATTGATTTTTGGCGCTTTCGATGCGATGACGATACGCTTACGATAGATGTTCGTGCTCAGAGGCCTGATCGAGTGCGCAGGAATCTAATACAATGCAAATTTGAACATCGCGCAATGTCACGGAATGCGCTGTTTGCAATTTTACATACATATCAGCTTTTTGGAGCACTCGCTACGATGACGCTACGCTTGCCATAGATATTCTTGCTTAGGCTTATGATCCCAAATTAAGCAGTGTGTACAACATGTACTATGGCACCCAGATAACTAATAAACTACATATACTATTTTTTTAATACAAATAGATGTTTTCACTTACGATATTCGTGCTTAGGCCTCAGGGCACAGTAACCGTAATAAGAATGTCACAGGATAAATTACAATAATACTTTATAGCTAAATATTACTGGGTGTGCTTGTACATAGTAGCTAAACTACCTATATTACTTAGTAAAAAATATTTTTTTATTTTCAGTATAACATTGATCGGTGTTGCAGCTGGAGGACTAGAGTGTGACTTAGAGTTGCTATTATCTTGTGTCCATGATGTTATGGTATTCTGCATTGGTAAAAAAGATTTGGAGAATCTAAAAAATATAGATCAAGTAAAAAGAGACTTGAGACAATGTTACCCAATTTTGGATTATTTGCTGGAGTCTTTGGATCCTAATGCTGTGTCCAGTCCTTTGCCAACTTTAGTTTTAGATCTCATTCAGAGTGTATTATGTCCACAAGCTCAACAATTGCAAGTATGGAAATTGTTTACCTTAAATGTTTTTTATTCACTCACATTCTTCAGGGGTCTTCCATAAATTACGTCACAAGTTAATGGGGGTGGGAGGGGGTCAACAAAGTGTGACAAGGGGAGGAAGGGGTCATCAGTATTGTGACGAAATGTGATGCTCTGCATAATAATATTAATGATTATAAAATCTTTCTGGAATTCCCACTAAAATGAATAATGCCTTATTATCATATTTTCGGATTATTATTACATATTCCATCTTTGTTACTGATATTCTTTTTGTAGCAAGCTTTAGACACCTATGCTGAAAATGTGACAGGTCGATGGGCGTGCTTGAGCATACATGGGCACTTGGTAGCGACTAGCACTGACTTTGATGAACTGGACCCTAGAGAGGCGAGGTTACTACAGTTGCTCTCTGCTGCGCAAGATGGCGCACCATTGCGTGATACACCGGTATATTTACCTCAGATGAGTCCAAATGTAGGTATGAAATTATCTTCGAAATGTAACTGAAATTAACCACACATGTTGTCCTGGAGATTTTGACTTCTATGCAATAAATTTACTCATTTTCAGGTAGCATTCAGAGCAGTTACTTGTAAACTGCTAGCAGATGTTTACATCCTAGTGATCTGCGGTGCTACACCCGCTTTGTCACAAATAGACGAGATAGTACTGCAATGTTGGGAGGGGTATGCTCAAATAATAAAGGAAGCAAAATTAGTGTACCCGAGGAATTTTCCAATGAGTATATCGTTTGAACCATGCATTTTGGGGTAAGTTTTCACTATCAAAACATCATTGCCGGGCACCAAAGGTGTAATACATATAAAATTAATAATAATAATCTTTGATTAATAATGAAATTCAGAACTTCGTCATCTTACTAGTGTCTGTACGGCAAGCGGGTTTATATCGCGTCTTGATGAATTGGATTTCATAATACTTGTTTTACGATAACAGGATTCTCATAGTTAACATAAGCAAGAGAAGATGTGTTTTTTCTCGTCACCTGCATATATCAAATCAGAAGGGACGCGGCATGTCAGGAGCGCACAAAATAGACATTCTACGAACATTTTATGTCACCTCAGCTAGAGATTTAGCACCAGAGATGAAAAGTAAAAGTGAAGATAAAAAAGGTAATCTATAAAAATCGCAAAATATTTTTTATCTGAATTCTAATACGTCTGTATTCAATTATTATTTTCTCTTACAACATGCGATGCGAATTGGCTTCTGTAGAGGCTCTAATAAATATGAGGAATATCCATACAATTGATTACCTTTTCCAGAAGCTGAAAATGTTTTAAGCGGAATGAGCGAAACATATTGGTGTTCAGAATATCACAAATGTCACGCTCAACGATCTGGGAATTTACTATGTTGCGCACTTTATGCGTCATCGGTGCACATGCATACGTTGAGGTGGGATTCCGTACAATACTAATAAAATCAATGTAATTGTGTTGTAAAATTTATTTTGTATATCCAACATTTTTATCGATGTTTTAAATCTCTCAAACACAAATTTTGAAAATATAATTTTATTTCTTCTCATTGCAAAATAGTAACGTAATTCACGTTCGGAAAACTCGGACGGGAGTATTCTCCACAGTGCAACGCTATAAAGCTAAACTAAACAAACGAATATCAAATAGGCTAATATATCAAAGGATCATACAATATATGTTTATTTTTCAGGTTAATTACAAGGCAGATACTTCAAGATTTGAGCACAAATAAAGACATATTCTGGTAATATTTACCTTTATGTGTTATATAAGAAAATCCGTCCAATGTACACATCTACTTAATTAAGAAAATAAATACAATTTCAACATAGTTTTAAATGCTTTTATTACCAGAACATTCAAACTATTTCACACAGTGTAGTTGCAATTGATTGCTTTTTTATGTAGGTCACATAACAAAGGCAATGAAATCTCTTGATCTATTAGTGATTACAATACAATGATGTAGTCATAAACTCATAAACGTGATGACAGAAGTAGTAAGAGATTTAAACATAAATTTAGAAGATGGATACGTATTTTTTAGGCTTATTTTTGATCAAAATGGCGCCATGGTAAGTGTTTATGTGGCTGCAGCTAGTATAGTAATACATCATGCCTTTAAGGTAAGTAATTTAGAAAACACTGGCTTAACCCGTACTATATGTGTTATAAATTATATACTATAAAAAAAGTGTCACTAATATATATAAAAAAATACGGTTATGCAATCTCTGTTAAATCTGATAGTTAAAATACTAATGAACTATGTAATTTAACAAACACAAAACCTGTTAAAAGGTTTTGTATTCATTTCCTGTAGAAAAGGTAACTCTTAATAATATGACCAAAGACGTTACTGATTTGAACATTGTTTTATCAACCCTCGTTTACCGAAAAAAATAAAAACCATTTAATGTAATAAAAAATATTCGGACAAATTTTTAATTCGATTAACACATCGTTACCAGAGTCTAAAAGATTTAGCAAAGCCTTTGACACATAAGCACCATAATAA